>CP124714.1:109405000-110030000 GCA_031232105.1 Capsicum rhomboideum | reverse complement strand
ACAGGTGACCATTAGCTAGAGAATTTCAAACACTACCATCTCTGAGCATGCAGTTTGGGGTCTCAGACATGGGTGGTGTATTGGCTAGTATTGAGGTGAAGTCAATATTTCTGGACCAGATTAAGGCCAAGCAATGTGAGGACAAGAAGTTGAATATACTCTGAAACAATGTGGTACGTGGAGAGGTAGAGGACACCACTCTTGATGCGGGTGGGGGTGTTGTGGTTTAAAGGAAGATTATGTGTTCCTCGGGTTGATGATTTGATTTGTGATGTACTTTTAGAGGCCCATGGTTCGCGTTATTCTTTTCATATGGGTACAACCAAGATGTATCATGACTTGAGAAAACTTTATTGGTGGCTCGAGATGAAGAGGGACATAGTGGATATGTATCCAAGTGTCACAATTGTCAGCAGGTGAAGTCTGAACACCAAAGCCCTGCAGGTTTACTTTAGAGGTGCCTATACCCATATGGAAATAAGAGAACATTTCCAGGGATTTTATGGTGGTTCTACCTAACACCTTGGGTAAATATGGATCCATTTAGGTGATAGTAGACCGGCTGACAAAATCAGCTCACTTTTTATCGATTTGGGTAGACTACAGCTCTTAGCAGTTAGCTAAAATCTATGTCAAAGAGATTGTCAGACTTCATGAGGTGCCATATACTATCATTTCTAATAGGGATGCAAAGTATACTTTTATTTTTTGGGATAGGTTGCATGAGAAGTTGGGTACCAAGCTTACTTTTAGCACAACTTTTCATACTCAAACTCATGAGCAGTCGGAGAGGACGATTTAGGTATTAGAGGACATGTTGAGGGCTTGTGTGATTGGTTTTGGTGGTCACTGGGACCAAATTCTTTCGTTTTGTGAGTTTTCATACAACAACAGTTATCACTCCAGCATTGATATGGCACCATTTGAGGCACTTTATGATAGAAAGTGTAAGTCACCTATTGGGTGGTTTGAGGTGGGAGATGTCAAACCTTTGGGTACAAACATGGTAAAAGAGGCTCAATAAAAGGTAAAGTTCATTCAAACCAAGTTCTTGGCTACTCAAAGTAGGTAGAAAGAGTATGCGGACTGTAAAGTAAGAGACATAGACTTCAAGGTTAGTAAACAAATTTTGCTTAAGGTGTCTCCTATAAAGGGGGTCACTAGATTTGGCAAGATGGGAAAGCTCAGCCCTCGTTACATTGGTCTCTTCTAGGTTCTTGAAGAAGTAGGTCCAATTGCATACAGGCTAGCTCTACCGCCGGGATTGTCATGAGTCCATCTAGTATTTCATTTTTCTATGCTTAAACGATACCATGGGGATAAATACTACATGATTAAGTGGGATTAAGTGATTTTGGATAAGTATTTGGCTTACAAGGAGGAACAAGTAGCGATTTTAGATCGGGATGTTTGAAAATTGAGGACAAAAGAAATTCGTTCGGTTTAGGTACAATGGAAGCATTGTTCGGTCGAGGAAGACACTTGGGAAATTGAGAAGGACATGCGGGATAAGTACCCTCAATTGTTTGAAGATGCAAATACTCTTTCTCTCCTTACTTTAGCCAAATTTTTGCGTTTGATCATTAAGGGATGAATGATGGGTAAATTGATATCTGTTGTAATGACCCTCTTCTACATTAATTATAAGTCCTTTATTTAAAACCTCATGTCCAAAATCCTTCCAATTTGATTGTTACAAATTTTAGGCTAGGCTAGTTTCTAACGAAATCGTAGCGAGGTGTGGTCTACGGAAATTCACAAAGGATTTCGATAGGTTTGGGTGTGTTTGATTGATTTTCAGTTAGCTAAGATGATAAGGAACCTGTAGGAATTTGCAAAATTTAATTTGGGTAAGTAGAACTCCCAAAATTGATCTTAACATGAATCGTTTGGAATATCCCAAATTTAAGGTGTGTTGTGAAAAATAGGATTTTTGAGTAAAGACAGATTTTTTGTCCCATCAACGCCGCTATAGCAGCTAGCACACCGCAATAGCAGGAAAATTCCTACGATAACGGCGCTCAAAGCTAATTAACGCCAGCTATAGTGACAGGGCCGCTATAGCAGCGAAGCCGCAAATTAATTAAATATTTCCCTAAAAATAGTTTATTATTCCAAAAGTCATTTTCAGGCATAGGAGGGGCGATTTAGGGTGAATTATAACAGATTTTCTTTGTTTGACATTGTAAAGGTAAGTAATTTATCCCCGTTAACTTGTAATTGATAATAAATTCTTAAAATTGCTAATTTATAGAGTTCAGGTTGGTTTTAGGGTGGATTTTGGTTATTTTTTTGTTCAAGGGGGAAAATTAAGTAATAAGTTAATGTGTTTTGTTTATTAATAGTTAATTTACCCTTGTATTTTGTTGATTCTCTAATTTATCCATGGAATTGGTAGTTTTAGGTGAATTACGGTATAAAAGTCCTAGAACAGAAAGGGAATGCTCATGAACTTGACCTTAGGGGTTGGGTGTGAGTTATAAGTCCCAACGTGATAGGTTATGTCTTTAATTCTGTGTTATTATGCATGTTCTAGACAACGAGCAAGTGAAAATTGCATGGATGGGCAAAGCTCCGGCTTAGAGAGTGGTGCAAGCTTGGTTCGAGGTAGGTGATAGTATTGTAATTTAATCCAATTCGTGCTATGTGTGTATGTTAACTACTTTGTAGTGTGGCTTGTTAGTGCATGTTGTTTGGTGTGATCATTGCAAATGATTTTATGATTATTACCTGATTTGACCTACCTTACTGGCTAAATATGGAATGTGAATGTTCGGTATTTCAAACGTTCTCATGGGTTTCTGGTGGAACAAGGTTTGCAGACACTTGTGTTGGGGGTTTTAGTACATGAATGGTAATTGTCCTTTACAAGTCATGCCTAGAGGGTGGTTGCATCTCTTAGCATGTATGTACAAGGGTTAGGTGAGTTTGACGGTTCCATGAGTGAACCGGGGAAATATATTTTTATACTTTATAAATTGTCATAACTTGTTTGACTTGGCTTGACTAAACTTGACTTGGTGATAGTATGTTGGCTTGTGGTTTGATTCCCTAATTGCTTATTGTTGCTTATTATGCTAAGTGTATGGTTGTTAAGCATGGATTAACTTGTTGTACTATAACTTAGTTGTGTCTTCATATGCTCATCTTGGGTTGGACAAATGACCCTACTAGTACACGGTTGTTTCTTGTGTGCTGATACTACACTTGCATTTACTTTTATGAGTGTAGCGCATATTCCAGTGGCTCCTACGAGACCTCACTTGTGATTCTCTTGGTTGACTCCAGATTTCAGGGTGAGCAGCATCTCCGGCTACCATGGAATCTCTCCTTATTGGCATAGTTCCTTGTTTCTGAACTTATTTTTTCATTCAATTTTTGGGGTTGTATTCCCTTCTTGACATTTTTTAGTAGTCTTGGTATGGATGACTTTCGGGTCCTAGGGATGGTTTTATTTTCTTAAGTATAATATTCCGCCTTGATTGTACTTACTTTTGGATTTGAGTATCTTATTTAATGGGTTAGTTTTGATTATCTTTCTTAAGCATTGATCTTGAGATGGTGCTTGGGCTTAGATAGTTCTCTCACCGGTGACTAGTGTGGGTGCCACTCATGATAGGTTTGAGTCGTGACAATAAATACACGTGAGAAGATAAATAAGATTAAGAAGACGGGTCAATAAAAGTGAACAAATGAAATTGTCTTAAAGTTTATAGGGATAATTGTCACTATTTACCAAATAGTTCCTGCCCGTCCCTTTGCCAATATTACAATCTTAAAAAGTCCCTGTTGATCTTATAAGTTTGATCCTTTGTTTGATTGAGTAGCACACTACAGGTAAGCCTATGGTATGTGATCATGTTTGAAACCTTCTTCGGAGTGTCAGTGATTTTGTTAAGGATATGCCCCAATGTGATTCTATTTGCTTGTATTGTAAGAGTAGGGGAACTATTCAAAGGTGAGAGGCACGTAATGGTGAGACTTTGGCAAACTGAAAGCTCTGTCATTGAAACATAGCCATGTTGGATAGATTTTCACTTGACGAGTCTATTTAGAGGCCATGTAATTCTACTACGGGATGTTAATTGTGGTGAATATGCTTGATCGAATGTAGTTCTAATGTGATTAAAGTGTTTTGCACATTATGGTGTGAGTGGTTTCGTTCAATAGGTTGCATTAAGTTTTGACGTGTGTCATGAGGTGTAAGAGGATTGTTCGAGGATGAACAAAGTCGTAAGTGTGGAATGGTGATCTTGGGCAATTTATACGTCCAATTGCTAATTATTGCCCATACATTTACTAATTTTTTGACCTGCATGTTGTATATATTCTTTTGTTTGAGCTTAAAGTATGTTCGTAAACTAATGGATATGATTAGTGTTGTTAGATTGAGATTTTGCAAAGATCAAGATTAATGTGGCATCGATAAAGAGCTTGTGGATGATGAATGCATTATGTTGGATATTGGGAGGCAAGAAAAGATGGAAATAGGTGTTTGAAGGCAACTATGGACCATGGGACACAAAGAAAAGTGGAAGGATTAAACTTGGTTTGGAATTTCGAAGGCAAACTCCATTTTATTGGCATGGAACGGAGATGGAAAAAAATCGATGGCAAGAAATAGTGAAGGGGTGCTATATCAAGGTGGCATAAAGCAAGTGCCCCATAATTTCAAAGTGACACGGAGGGTGTTTTCCGGCAGTTGTTGCACTTGACTATAAATAAGGTAGTTGTTTTATTTTCTCATTATTATTATGTACGTCCTTAAGGATCAAAAATCACATGCAAGGCTTGAATGTAGGGTTTATTTCTCCACTCCTCTCTTTTATTTCAATTATAATATGAACTATTTGAAATTTATGATATTGATTCCAAACATGAGTGGCTAATAACCTTTATTCTGGGGTTGAGGCCGAATGCATGATTGTATTTCGTACTCTTGAATTGGTTTAACATTGGATTTATCGCATTGGTTGTTCTTAAACTCTTATTTTTACTATTTTAATTCTTGGCCAACATTAAGATACATCTATAATCCTCTTGTGAACCAGGAAGGAGAATCATTAGGATAGAACGAGGAGTTTAGGGGACGAGTTCTCCTCTTTCATTAAGTAAAGATTTGATTTGCGTCTATGATAGGAATATACTTAGAACACCTTGTTTGGTTCAAATACGGAAAGATATCTTAATGCATCTAAACTGGATTATTGCATCCACGCTCAACGATGTAGTTAGGCAGACGATTAAAGGCTCAAAAAAACATAGCCATATTATCAATCCTGTGAACCAACAACCTGATATACAACATAACCAATGAGAGAGCAATGGTATATAAGATTGCAAGAAGTACCTTGACCTTGGAATTTCACTATCATATTGTTTGCAACTTTGCTAAGTATTTAACTATCTTAAATATTAATTGTTAGTTTACTTAGAATGAAAAACAAACCTTGTCTTAATCAGTTACTTTTGCACTTGTTTGAGACACTAGTATAAATTAAGTTAAGGAAATTACAAGATTTGAAGTCCCTGTGGGTACAATATCTGGAATCCTAATCCATTATTACTTGTACGACCGCGTACACTTGCATGTGAATTTGGAAGAAAATTGATAAGGTTGAGTTAGAGTCTTGGAGAAACTATCCTTAGTATGTTAGCTTATGTTAAGGGCAGTTGAGTCGATTGGTAATAATTTCCTAAAGGCTGGGTACGAATGGTTGATTAAAAGTTTTTATAGGCTTGATTTAACTCTATACTTATATTTGAGTTTGATAATTGTGATTAGCCTTCGGGCATGCTTGCAATTGTTAGTTGAAATAATGTTAAAAGTTAAGACAAAATGATTAACTTAAAGGTTTAAGTGTTGATGAATAAATATGAACTTGCAGAATGATATCATTGTATTTGATCATTGGTATTGAGGCATTTACCTATTTTGATGCTATTGGGATTAGGAGTCATGCTGGCATAGATTGATATTGGGATCAAGCACCATGTTGATACGATACATGGACTACAGGTACATGACTAAGGGTCCCAGCCGACCCTAGTATGTATGTACACCATTTTAAGGCATGCATTGTTGTTATTACATTGTTGTTATTGCATTATTGTGATTGTATTATTGTATATCATCTTATACGCAACTAATCAGATTGGACTACTTAAGGGTAAGTGATTTGATATGAATAACTTGTAACAAAATGATACAAAGAGAATAATCGGTGGTTTATAAGTTGATGGGTTGTGATTGTGCATCGTAGCAAAGGGTGAATATCAAGTATGTCTTGAATTGTGTATAAATCTTATCCTCCTGTGTGTATAGTTATATATGTGAAATATATGGTAGTGTCTTTTCTTGCAAAATTGTTGTTGTTTTATTAATTGTCTTGGTGGTTACATTACCGGTGGGTAATAGTAATAGATTAGTGAGCTAGGGATGTTACGAAAAAGGATCTATGAGAGTGAGAGAAGTGTAGAGCTATTTATAATGAGGCAGGTGCGTATGAGATATGGGTTTGTTTATTCCATAGGATGGTGTCATTTAGTCACGCTCTGAGGATAAAATAACAATGCCATAATAAGGAAAAAAACGGTAAGGTTGGGAGTTGAAATATGTTAAGTATGTAAAGTGTGTTTAAGTGTATATTGTCATGATCTCTCCTTGATTACTATATGTTGTTATATGCTTTCTAACCCTGGTTGGCCGATAATACCTATCTGTATGTGTGTTTTATACTGATATTACACTTATTAGATCTCATCCTAGGGATATAAATATGATTATAGGTCAGTTGAAGTTTCTGTAGTATGGTGGTGATCATTCCTCAACAACTCCTGTTATTGTACTCTTACATGGAGGTTGTAGTTTGATTTTCCCTTTTTGTACTTAGTGCTCTTGTACCTATTTATACTAGGTTTTGAAATGTTGTTTAGTTAAATTGCTCTGTGTATTTATGGTAATAAAGTTTTGTTTAAAATAAAAAGGTCTATTAATTACTAATGCTTAAAGCTTTAGAAATGTATTCTGTAGTGGTTAAAGGTTGGGTGGTACGGGTTCTCCTATCTAGGGAAGATTTGGGTAGGTTCCTGCATGATCCTGTGATTTGGATTGTGACAAGATGGTATCAGAGCCCAGGTTATCGGTCTTCTAATATAAGAACAAATTTTGAGTAGAGTCCTACAGATTGGTGTGTTGACGTCCACATCAAATCCTTAAGAAGCTACAAGACATCTAGGAATCAATCTCATTTTCTTCTCTCCAGTCGTACTATTTTAGTATTATCTCCCTGAGTTGAATCTAATTGGTATCTGAAAAATTCCAATTGGTATCTCAACAATCACAATTGGGATTAGTTGGTACTAATTGGTATCTCGATAAAGTTTTAAAGGTTGGAAATTAGTTATTCTAACCGACAGAGGTCAATAAGAGGCACAAGATTTGTGTTTTAATGTTGTTGTTGTGTTTTGATTGAGTGTTACATGTATTCTTTATGTGTCCATGCTATTTGATTTAGGGGAATGTTGTGATTTTTGGTGAAGTTGGTAAGCATATCTCTTTCGTTAATTGAATTGTTATGGTTACCAAAAGGGATTGTAAGACTGGGTTTTGTTGAAAAACTTGCCCGAGTGTATAACCTTTTGAGTTATTAGTTTAGTGTAAAAGAGGCATGAAATTTGAGAATGTGTAGTAAATGGGCTTGAAACTAATGTATTGAGGTTTTGACTTCGGTTAAAATTTCTAGAACAAAGTTAGTGGAAGTATCAAAGTGTTCGTGGGGTAACATCGTGCTGGGAAAAGTTGGGAAGAAAACTGATCTTGGAGTCACTGTTAGAAGCCATTGCAGCGACAGATTTATCACTGCAGAGACTCCTTATCTTTCCTGCGGAGCCACTGAAGCAATAAAAAGCCCGCTACAACGACACTTAGGAAGAATGCTACCAGTAAAATCTCCTTCTCTGGTGCTTAGTAAAAACGACCCTGTATTCATAGCATGTATGAAAAGAGATACTTCACTACGCATTTTCAGTAAGATAATAGTTTACTAAGACAAGTTTGCAATAGAAATAAAATATTAGAAAGTATAAAAAGTAGGAAAAGATTGTCTAAAACATACCCCAAACGGGGCAACCAACCATAAATCTATAAGAGGGGAAATATGCAAGTTGGGGAACTAGCTAGAGGCCTCATCACGTAAAGGCTCAAAGCATCGGAGCCCTCTTTCTCCCTTTCACACAAGAAGGAGAACTCCTGAACATCTGAAGTCCTCAGCTTGGTCCTCTTCTTGTCAAGTTCAACGTACTTGAACATGACCTTCACAGTCTTCCACGTTCGGGTTAGCATGCGGTATCGCAAGGTACTTTTCTTTTTCTCCTTGTCCAAATCCTTATGGAGATCCTCGTAAGCTCGAGCTAGGGTAGAAAAGGAGGCCTGGAGGCTCGAGGAAGACTTAAAACTAAAGGGAACCTCTCTGGGGGAAGGCATATAGTGATACTGTAGGATGTCGTTCATGACAGCCAAATCAAATTCCACCCACTACAAGGATTCCCTGGATGGACCCTCATCTCTCTCACCCTCATGGCCCTGCTGCTCTCTCATCAAACCTCACCTTCTTCTTTTTTTTTTCTTCCCTCCTGCGAACCCTTCACCTTTAGAGGGTTGAAGGACACATCACACTTCTTAAAAGGGTCACCTACCTCCTTCGGCACATCTTCCCACTTACAAAACTCAGTAATCAAAGAGGGAAGGAAGAAGTATTTCGATGGCCTCGAGTAAAAGAACTTCCACTCATCAATAATCTGCAGCCCCACATTCATCTCCACCCCCACCGAAGCACAAGCTACCACCAAATCCCAGGGAAAAGTCACATCAATGACATTGCCCGAAGGACAAAACCTCTGTGAGGCCAAGTTCAGCTACCTCCGAGCCTCTACCATGAAAAAGGTGCTCTTGGTTCCCCCAATGCTCATGCATCAAACCTTATTTTCCTCACCCTCCATCACCAAAGTGTGTGCCAACCATTTTAGATCAATTTCATCCTTCTTTGCTTCAAAGGCTGCATTTGAGGGGTTTGACACTCTCAGAGTTTCATTGATGGTGGTCTCATCTACTAGAACGTTCATCCCTCGAATGCAGAATGTGGGGTTGGGTAGGGAAAAATCCATAGTCGGTATTATAGCATGTAACTCCCAAACAATTTCTAGGTTACATGTGGGGTGGGCTCCATTAGCATCTCTCATATGAAGGAGCACAATCAATTCAAAAACTCGAGCTCCAATTCAGCTACATCCTTCATCACAAACCCCTTTTTGTGAATGAAACCCCTTGTGCTCTTCCTTTCTTAATACCTAGTAAGACAAGCATTGTTGGAGAAATATTGATAGGCGGGTTGGTCAATATTTGTGTAGGTCATAGTTATTAGTATTGCAAGTGTCACATAATCATAATCAGGAATTAAAAAGGGATGATACGGAAAGGAATGGAAGCGAAAAATCATTTTGAAAAATCTAGGGCAGGGTCATTGCTAGATTATCGCTACAGCAACACTTTTGTCGCTGCAGTAATGTCACTGCAATAATAATGTCCCGCTATAGTAGAGTCGCTGAAGTGACAAAAGTTCCACTGCAGAGATGCCATTGTCCCCAACAGCCCCAATCCCATCCATGGAAGAGTTTTAATTTTTCTTCAATTTTTTTAATTTTAGGCATAGATCGGGCTTGGTAGAGTAGTAATGAACTCTTATACACTAAATTTGAAGTTATTAACACCTAATGCAAGCCTCTATGGCTTGGAAATCCTTGAGAATGTAACTTTTCATCTTTTACCCCATTCAAGCCCGAAAATTTCCATGAACTTTGTAAATCTTATGCCTAGAACGCTATAGGAGTGTTGAGAACATAAAATAGACTAGCATGCTCCATTAATCCATTCAAAAGGGGAAAAAATTTTAGGTGCCCAAAAATGCACCAAAACTAATCAAAATTTTGAATTCTTGTTCTAAAATTTATAATTCAATGATGATAAAAGTATAAAGAGCATAATAGAGATGAAGAATTATCTTAGGTAGTCGCTGGGAAGAGATTTGCTAGATAATGTTCAGAAAATTTGGGAGTTTGGAAGTTGGAGAAGTGGGAAAAAAATAAACCCCACTTCCTCTATTTGAAAGCTGCCGAAGTACCACTACAGCGGCCAGTTTATTACTTCAGTTCTATCCCTGTAGCAACAATATGCTCCTACAACAATGGCAGGAGTGCAATTCTATTACTATCCCAAATTTTCATGTGTTGTAATGTTGTCTGGTGTCTTAGGTAGTTTGGATGACCCGTTACATAAACTTTATTAAGAATTGTAATCCTTGGAATATAGTGATTGTAAGTTATACCTATAGCTTAGTGGCCGGCTATAAGACGTAGGTTAGTTGGGTAACTATTTTGTGTTAATTATAGGACAATAGTTCGGCAAGTATTATAAAATTATTTAAAAGTAGATGGGAAGTTGTATTAAGTTTTTACCATTTTGGAAATGTTGAGTTACAAAATTATTTAAAAGTAGATGGGAGGTTGTATTAAATTTTTACCATTTTGGAAATGTTGTGTTCTCATACACATTCGGGGATAAATGGTGGGTAAATTCTGACGACTCATTTTATCGTTATGGCAAAAATTATTTTGAGAAAATAATTTGATAAAAAATGTGTTTTGGGGCTGATTAGAATTAATTTTTGTGGTAGAAAACCTGTGGCCCAAAGTGAAATGGGCCAAATTTTCAATTGGGCTAGGCCTGCTAACTGTCACTGCAATAATGGGTCTACCGCTGCAGTGACTCCTCTGCATCAACAGTTAGGCAGTAGGCCTCCCGAGTTTTTTTAAAAATCTTCTCCTAGCTGCAGTCTCTTATATCGTTTGGATTCTTCAACAACACCCCAGATGAACCCTAGGCTTAAAACGATATGGATTAAAAGGCAAAGCTCTAGGAGGGTGATTTCCAAGCATTTCCCTGAAGAAAACTTCGATGGATTATATAGAGAAAGTACTGAAGGATAGGATCTTCACTTTTTGTAGCAAAAAACTCATCAATGAGGTAGGTTATAGCTTAATGTATAGTAGATTTGGGTTAGATACATGTAATAACTATAGTTTTGATGAGAGACTTTATATCTAGGCCTACAGACACGAAGTTTGGATGGAATAAATAATGAACTAAACTTAGTGGTTTGGGATTTGATTATTAGGTGGAGCATGTTGATTTTATGGTATGTTTTAACACTTTCTATGTTGAGAAATTTTTTGCTTGCGTGAACTAGAGGCAGGTCGGTAAATGGTGGGTTTATATAAGTTACATTTAGAAAGGTATGTCAAGGGGTGGAATTATTGGGTAGACAATTTAGTGTCTTGTATAGTTCAAGTTGATGGTAGTGCAGAATAGGTTGAGTCGTGGTGGTTCTGAAAAGAGGAGTCTGTCATGCCCCGAGTTCCAACAAGGCAGATTGGCACCCGTAGTTGATAAGGCCCTAGAGAACCAAGATTTTCTTACATTCATTCATATGCATGCCATAAGAAATACCACTATCACGTAAGATCATAAAAGGCTAATATCGGGACTCATGGAACATGTGATATATATATATATGTGAAACTTGGCCTTCAGGGCCATCAAGTCAACCGAACGTACATCTCTTTCCTTTACATTCATTTACATGCCCACATACGTCTACAAAAGCCTCTAACAAAAATACATACACGACCAACCTAAATCAGGACAAGTCCCCACTTTACATAACATCTACAATACCAAAACCAATGTACAACTCGAACACGAAAATCTCCGAACTAACTGGAGCTCACCAAAGATCAGTGGATGTACTGCAGCTTACTGGGGAGGTCTACTAGTACTTGTGCCTGCAGCAAGTAAGGTAAATCCCCCAGGAGCGGTCAGTACCAAGAAGTTACTGAGTATGTAAGGATGTATCAGTACATAAGAACTTCAATGGAAAAATAATTACAAGGGAATGCCCAATTGTTGATAAGCCATCAATCTATATTTTTGGAACTGCGCATATTACTTTTGATACTCTCTTTACTTTTGTACTTTTGTACCTCTTCTTACTTACTTGTCAATCATTAATCATATACTACCCCAGGCCCATCTGATCAGTGGGAAGTTAATAATATTGTCATGCAGGTGTTCGTGTCACCCCATGGATACACCCATAATGTTGGGATAGTCATCATACAGGTTTTCTTTCACCCCATGGATATCATTATGCAGGTGTTCATGTCATCCCATGGATACAACTACTTATACATTACTGCATTCTTTTACTTTTACGAGATTGGTATCTTTACTTGTGAGAGACTGATAAGCTCACTCATGAGAGATTAATATATTTGTAATCATGATCTTATTGGAAGCTTTGGAGCATAGCATTATTGGGAATTTGGAACCATGTCCCTAATTATGTAACGTATGAGCAACAACGACTAAAGAATGAGGAACATGTGACTTAACACAGATACAACTTGAATGAGATGCCTTTGGACATTTCGGAATGGAATAAGTACATAGTCCACATGAACAATATGCTGCATAAAGATATAGATAAAATAACCTTACATACCTTGGCCTCTCAATATAAACACTCAATACTATACATGAATACAATAGCCCAGCTTCTTCCTTACATCTTACTCTACAATACAAGTACATATCGAAGCTTACATTAGCAACTAGTTACTATACAAGTGTAAAAAATGATAATGAGCTATATGACTGTTGTATAACGTCATGTAACCCTTTAGAACATAATTCACTATGTTACCACATCAACAATATTATAACACACCACACATTGACTAATACATTATACATCAATAGCATTTCACACCACGTTTACCCTTTACATCTCCTAACTATCATTCCGTCACAATTTCTCCTTCATAACAACATATGAACAACCATCTATACTTCATATAGTCCAACATGACTCCATATGACACTTTAAAGCCATTAAAACGATATCATAAGTTGATAATTACATCCAAAAAGGGTATAGGGGCCTTCGGGGATAAAAGAGATGCGAAAACATACAAAACTGAACCCGGGGCTGACCTACGAAGCCACCTGCGCCTGAAAGTGGCTGAGGTGCACCCACAGGTGGCCTTTGGTAGATGCTAGAGGCACCTTCATTGGCATCTGCGCCCGCAGGTGCCCTCGTCTGCGGGGGCGGATGCCTAAATCGGCCAAAATAGGTTCTTTTGGGTCCTTTTGTGTAATACATGGTCCAAAGCCATAAGTAAGACTTTATTTACATATATTTGGTCGCTTGGATGCCAAAACACACTCATGGTTCTATAACGCACATAAACAACATCAAAATCACACTTTCCTTTAAATACGTCACCAAATCCATAAGCAAATTTACAATAACCATTCCAAAACGTTATATACAAGATCAAAACAAGTTAAGGATATAATCACATCTCACATGTAAATATTGAACCCACCAAGTTCACTTCTTTCAATACCACAAGTCTATTTTCAAGTTTAAAAGGCAAAAACTTTTTTCGATTGCAAACATAGACAATTTTACACATAGCACACTGTCCAACACTTTGACAATAAAACCAACATGATACACACCATATTACATGCATATAATATATTAAACCATAAATATAAACACTTACCAAAGAGTGATCTTGGCCCAACAAGTAGTTGCCTTAGGGTTTTGTGTGAGAGATAATGTTTGAGAAAAATGTTAGAAAAGGCATGTGTGCTTTTATGAAATAAAAATATGATTTATTGACTTATATAGCCCCTTTATAATGATCCTTATCCACACATTTGGTGTGTTTACTTGGTCAATGGAAGAGTAATGGAAGAATGGGTCAAATTGCCATTTTTCGGCCATGTCTTCTTATGATTTTTGGGCCTCAGTTGGGCCCAATGGCACAAGACTTAGTAATGCCCACAAATTAATGTATAATTCATCAAATATATCATGTTTCAATATTTCCATAAATGTTACAGCAGTCAACTAGACTCAGAAACTTATGGGGTGTTACATTCTTCCCCCCTTAGAAACATTCGTCCTCGAATGTTAGTGACGTTATTCAACGTAAGCAATTACAAGTCTAGGAGTAATTTTCATGTCATCATATAGATATATACTCAAAGATTCTAAATACTTACTTTTCATTGTTCCGATCTTATAACATGAGCTTGTTCTTCCCTTTGGAACAAATGAGGGTACTTTGACTTCATGAATTCCTCAGCTTCCCATGTGACCTCTTCTATTTGCTGATTTCTCCAAAGTACCTTTACAGATGCTACGCCTTTATTCCTCAGCCTCTTCACTTGTCTATCTAGAATGGCAATAGGTATCTCATCATAGGTAAGATCCTCTGTAACCTGTACATCGTAAATAGGAGTAAAACGAGATGGATCTCCTATGCACTTTTGAAGCATCGAAACATGAAATACTAGATGAACGGTGGAGAGTTCTTGGGGTAGTGCCAACTCATACACAACTTGACCAAAACTTCTAATAATTTCATATGGGCCTATATAACGTGGACTCAATTTTCCTTTCTTTCCAAATTGCATTACCCCTTTCATCGGTGACACCTTTAAAAATACCCAATCACCTATGGCGAACTCAATCCCTCTTCTTCTAATATCAGCATAGGACTTGTGTCGACTTTGGGCCATTTGTAACCGTTGTTGGATCACTTTAACCTTCTCCATGGCCTGATGAACAAGATCTAGCCCAAGTAAAGTGGTTTCACCCACTTCAAACCACCTAATTGGTGATCTACATTTCCTTCTGTACAAAGCTTCATAAGGTGCCATTTTAATACTTGAATGATAGCTATTGTTGTAAGCAAATTCAATAAGAGGCAAATGGTCATCCCAACTGCCTTGAAAATCTAACGTGCACGCTCATAGTATATCTTTAAGTTTTTGAATAGTACGTTCTGCTTGTCCGTCAGTCTGAGGATGGAAAGCCGTACTCAGATTCACCTGTGTACCCAAACTCTGCTGAAAAGATCTCCAGAAATGCATAGTACATTATGCTCCTTTATCTGATATAATGGAGATCGGAATCCCATGTAACCGTACTATCTCTTTCACATACAATCTTGCATAATCCTCAGCTAAATAGGTGGTCTTGACTGGGAGAAAATGCGCTGACTTGGTAAGCCTGTCAACTCTAACCCATATAGAATCAAATTTCTGGAGTGTACGAGGCAAACCTGTGATGAAGTCCATATTAATCATATCCCATTTCCAGACTGGAAGATTGATACATTGCATGTAACCTCCTAGTTTCTGATGCTCTACCTTTACTTGTTGACAATTCGGGCATTGAGCGACAAATTCTGCAATGTTCTTCTTTATATTTCCCCACCAATACACTTCTTTTAAATCATGGTACATTTGAGTAACACCCGGATGAATAGAATAGCGCGAATGATGCGCCTCTATCATAATTCGTCTCCTCATCTCATCTACATCTGGTACACATACTCTACCTTGGCATTGAAGCACCCCTTCTTGTGTAAGATTAAATGCCTTTGTCAAATTCTGTTGTACGTTTTCCTTTAGCTGCAATAACATAGGATCTGCAAACTAATTCTCTTTCACTTCAATTATCAATAAATATTCAACCGCATTTTGTACAATAACTCCTTCATCTGAGGATTCAAGAAGACGAACCCCCAAACTGGCTAATTGTTGTAGATCTTTGACTAACTCTTTCTTTTCTGTCAATTGGCCACTAATGACTCTTGTTGCCTTGCGGCTCAATGCATTAGCTACCATATTTTCTTTCCCTGGATGGTATAGAATATCAATGTCATAATCTTTCAATAGTTCAAGCCACCTTCTTTACCTCAAATTGAGTTCCTTATACTTAAAGATATATTGTAAACTTTTGCGATTGGTATAGATATGAATATGAACTCCATACAAATAATGACGCCGTATATTTAAAGCAAAAACCAACGCTGCTAATTCAAGATCATGTGTGGGATAGTTTTTCTCATGTGGCCACAACTGTCGTGAGGCATATGCTATGACATTACCACGCTGCACCAATACACATCCAAGGCCAACCCCGGAAGCATCACAATACACTGCATAACCTTCGGTACCTTCGGGAAGTACTAACACTGGTGTAGAGTTTAATTTATCTTTCAACTCTTGGAAGCTTTTCTCACACACATCATTCCACTGGAATTTAACTGTCTTATGTGTAAGCTTCGTTAAAGGTGCAGCCATGGAAGAAAAACCTTCCACAAATCTTCGGTAATAACCTGCTAATCCAAGAAAACTACGAATCTCTGTAGGTGTCGTAGGTCTTGGCCAATATTTCACCACTTTAATCTTCTGTGTATCAACTTGTATCCCTTCATCTGAAATAATGTGACCCAAGAATGCGACTGATTTTAACCAAAACTCACACTTGGAGAGCTTTGCATACAAATTACACTCACGGAGAATCTGTAACACTTGCCGTAAGTGATTAGCATGGTCCTCTGGTGATCTTGAATAAACCAGGATGTCATCTATAAATACCATCACGAACTCGTCTAGAAATGTCTTAAACACCCTATTCAACAAATCCATAAACACAGCTGGCGCATTTGTTAGTCCAAATGACATAACTAAAAATTCATAATCGCATACCGTGTTCGGAAGTCTGTCTTTGGTACATCTTCTTCTCTAACTCTTACTTGATGGTAACCCGACCTCAAGTCAATCTTTGAAAAATACTTGGCGCCCTGTAACTGATCAAATAAATCATCAATTCGGGGGAGGGGATATTTGTTCTTGATCATTACCTTATTCAATTATCGATAGTCGATGCACATTCTCAACGTGCCATCTTTCTTCCGTACAAATAATACCGGTGCACCCCACGGAGACATACTCGGCCTGATAAAGCCCTTATCCATCAAATCTTTCAATTTCTCCTTCAATTCACGTAATTCTGCTGGAGCCATTCTATACGGAGTAATAGAGATCGACTGAGTGCCTGGAATCACATCAATGCAAAACTCTACTTCCCGTTCTGGGGGTAAACCTGGAAGATCCTCTAGAAATACATCCAGAAATTCACTGACCACTGGAAATGACTGCGGAGTTAGTGGTTCCACTTCAGTATCTTTCACTCGTACTAAATGACATATGTAACCCTTAGCAATCATCTTCCTGGCTTTCAGATAAGAAATAAATCTTCCTCTTGGTGCCCCTACATCACCCTTCCGTTCAAGAGCATTCATTTGTGGAAAATAAAAGTGTACCTTCTTGGCCGGGCTTTCTACCATGGCATAACAAGAAGCTAACCAATCCATTCCCATTATCACATCAAAGTCCACCATGTCTACTTCGATGAGGTCAGCCAGTGTATCATGACCACACACAGTTACCACACAATTACGATGTACTCTTTTTACAATAATATATTCACCAACCGATGTAGACACATCAATTGACTTAATTAATAATTCTGGTGCCTTTACAAATTTTGCAGCAATCAATGGACTAACATAGGACAATGTAGAACCCGGGTCAATCAATGCATATACATTATATGAGAATATGGATAATGTACCTGTGACGACATCAGGAGAAGCCTCTGAATTCTGTCGGTCCACTAAAGCATAAGTGCGATTCTAGACCCCACTAGTACTGGCTGCTCCTCTGGTACCTCTACTACGACCCACCAGCTGTACACCTCTACCTAGGAAAGGAACCAATGATGATGATGCAACGGTTGATCCCGCAGGTCACGCCACATTACCCAAGCCTCTTCATGGATAGTCTCTCATCATATGCCCCATCATACCGCACCAATAACAACCATTCATCCCCCATCGGCATTCACCTGAATGAAATCGTCTACAATACTGACACTGTGGGAGAAAAGATCCCACTGTCTGTGAACCACGACTCCCGCTGCTTTGCCCGGCTTGATTAAAACCCCTGGACCCTCGAAATTGAGAGGAAGTTCCTGCCGTGGAATAATAAAATGAAGGCCTAGGCGGTCTATTAAAATTTTGAGGCTTGAAATCTACTTAGGATGCCATAGACTGTCCCGTAGATCTAGACCTCTTGGACGACCCTTCTTCAACCCCTTGTATTCTTCTCCGTCGCCTCTGATCTTCCATTTTTTGTGCAAAGGCCTGTATTCTAGCTATATCCATATCTCAATTTAAGGCAATAATAGTGCAGTCTCGTACCAAATATGGCTCCAATCTGTCCACGTATCGATGTACTCTGTCTGTCATCGTGGCTACTACATTTGGGGCATATCGAGCCAAAGAATTAAACTGCAGACTGTATTCTCTGACACTCAGATTTCCTTGACGAAAATTCAAGAATTGATCTGCACGAGACACTCGGATCTCATAAGGAAGATAGTGGTCAAGAAATGCCGCTTTGAATTCTTCCCACGTAGGTGGGTTTGCACCAATACCACGAGCTTTCTTTCAATCTTCATACCACAATATCGCCTCTCGTTTCAATCTATAAGCAGCAAGTTCAACTGTTTCTACCCCAGTTATATGCATAACCTCCAGAGCCCTTTGGATTTGATCTATAAAATCTTGCGGGTCCTCACTTGGATCTGATCCAGTGAATGTGGGAGGATCTAGTTTCAAAAAATCCTGCGTCCTTCGACTAGCTACTCTCGCTGCACTATCATCACCTATCATTGGACCACCTTATCCCTGAACCTGTGCAGCATCTATTCGGGTCAACATTTGTACTGCATCCTTTAAGTCCTGGTCCGTTGTATTTACTTGTGGTTCTATAGGTGCTCTTATCCTGCTCGACTCTTCTGGAACAGAGGGAGTGGAGGAAGACCGCGACAAAAATTCATTCTCAGTATCGCCTTGATTAACTTGATCAGGTGGTGGTATACTGGTTCCTTCTCCAGCAATTCTATCTATCCTCTTACTTTTACCTCGACCTCTTCTTGTCATTGGCATTTTTCTATAATATACAAGAACAACAATATTGATAGTCAAAGACAATTCCACCTATAACTTAGACTTTAATGCACGATCTAGAAATGAAGGAATGAAACAACTCCTAAGTGTCCTGTAGCCTCCTACTTATAAATGTGGTGCACAACACATCGATAAGTAAGACTCTACTCAGACACGGCTTTGTAGACACCCATAGAACGACCTGCTATGATACCACTTTTGTCACTCCCTGAGTTCCAACGAGGCGGATTGGCACCCGTAGCCGATAAGGCCCGAGAGAATCAAGATTTGCTTACATTCATTCATATGCATGCCATAAGAAACACCACTATCACGTAAGAACATAAAAGGCTAATATCGGGACTCATGGAACATGTGATATATATATGTGAAACTTGGCCTTCAGGGCCATCAAGTCAACCAGACGTACATCTCTTTCCTTTACATTTATTTACATATCTACATACGTCTAAAAAATTCTCTAACAGAAATAGATACACAAACACGGAAAGCCCCGAACTAACAGGAGCTCACCAAAGATCAGTGGATGTCCTGCAGCTTACTGGGGAGGTCTACTAGTACCTGTGCCTGCAGCAAGTAAGGTAAATCCCCCAGGAGCGGTCAGTACCAAGAAGGTACTGAGTATGTAAGGATGTATCAGTACATAAGAACTTCAATGGAAAAATAATTACAAGGGAATGCCCAATTGTGGATAAGCCATCAATCTATATTTTTGGAACTGCGCGTATTACTTTTAATACTTTCTTTACTTTTGTACTTTTGTACCTCTTCTTACTTACTTATCAATCATTAATCATATACTTCCCCGGGCCCATCTGATCAGTGGGAAGTTAATAATATTGTCATGCAGGTGTTCGTGTCACCCCATGGATACACCCATAATGTTGGGATAGTCATTATACAGGTTTTCTTTCACCCCATGGATATCATCATGAAGGTGTTCATGTCACCCCATGGATACAACTACTTATACATTACTGCATTCTTTCACTTTTACGAGATTGGTATCTTTACTTGTGAGAGACTGATACGCTCACTCATGAGAGATTAATATATTTGTAATCATGATCTTATTGGAAACTTTAGAGCATAGCATTATTGGGAATTTGGAACCATGTCCATAATTATGTAACGTATGAGCAACAACGACTAAATAATGAGGAACATGTGACTTAACAGTAGATACAACCTGAATGAGATTCCTTTGGACATTTCGGAATGGAATAAGTACATAGTCCACATGAACAATATGCTGTAGAAATATATAGATAGAATAACCTTACATACCTTGGCCTCTCAATATGAACACTTAATCCTATACAAGAATACAATAGCCCAGCTTCTTCCTTACGTCTTACTCTACAATACAAGTACATATCAGAGCTTACATTAGCAACTAGTTACTATACAAGCGTACAAAATGACAATGAGATATATGACTGCCGTATAACTTCATGTCACCCTTTACAACACAATCCACTATGTTACCACATCAACAATACTATAACACACCACACATTGACCAATACATTATACATTAATAGCATTTCACACCACGTTTACCCTTTACGTCTCCTAACTATCATTCCATCATAATTTCTCCTTCATAACAACATATGAACAACCATAAATACTTCATATAGTCCAACATTCCTCCATACAACACTTTAAAGCCATTAAAACGATATCATAAGTTGATAATTACATCCAAAAAGGGTATAGGGGCTTTCGGAGATCAAAGAGATGCGAAAACATACAAAAACAAACCTGGGGCAGACCTGAGAAGCCACCTGTGCCCATAGGTTCCCTTTGGGAGATTCCATATGGACCTGCATTGGCATCTGCGCCCGCAGGTGCCCTCGTCTGCGGGGGCGGATGCCTAAATCGGCCAAAATAGGTTCTTTTGGGTCCTTTTGTGTAATACATGGTCCAAATCCATAAGTAAGCCTTTATTTACATATATTTGGTCACTTTTATGCGAACAAACACTCATGGTTCCATAACGCACATAAACAACACAAAAATTACACTTTCCTTTCAATACGTCACCAAATCCATTAACAAATTTACAAGAACCATTACAAAATGTTATGTACAAGATCAAAACAAGTTATGGCTATAATAACATCTGATATTTCAATATTGAACCCACCAAGTTCACTTCTTTCAATACCACAAGTCTATTTTTAAGTTTACAAGGCAAAACCATTTTCCGATTGCAAACATAGACAGTTTTACACATAGCACACTGTCCAACAATTTTCCAATACAACCAACATTATCCACACCATATTACATGCATATAATATATTAAACCATAAATATAAACACTTACCAAAGAGTGATCTTGGCCCAACAAGTAGTTGCCTTAGGGTTTTGTGTGAGAGATAATGTTTGAGAAAAATGTTAGAAAAGGCATGTGTGCTTTTATGAAATAAAAATATGATTTATTGACTTATATAGACCCTTTATAATGATACTTATCCACACATTTTGTGTGTTTACTTGTTCAATGGAAGAATAATGGAAGAATGGGTCAAATTGCCATTTTTGGGCCATGTCTTCTTATGATTTTTGGGCCTCAATTGGGACCAATGGCACAAGACTTAGTAATGCCCACAAATTAATGTATAATTCATCAAATCTCTCATGTTTCAATATTTCCATAAATGTTATGGTAGTCAACTAGACTCAGAAACTTACGGGGTGTTACAGAGTCAATAGACTCGAGGATAGTTAATAGTAAAGTTAAAGGAGAAAAAGAAAGGGTTGTAGGTAGAACTAAGCATGGGTTTTAGTCACTTATGTGAGGGTTGATGTTAGTAGAATAAATATGGAGAATATTAGTGTTTGGAGTGGTTCTTAGTGGAATATAGAAATTCGGATATTGGTAGACGGTAGTTAGTGGGGAGAAATTGATAAGGTTGATTAGTTAGAGTCTGGGAGAAATTATCCTTGGTATGTTAGCTTATGTTATGGGCGGCTGAATCGATTGGTAGTAATTTCCTTAAGGTTGGGTACAAATGGATTGATTGAAAGTAGTCTTAGACTTGATTTGATTCTATACTTTTATTTGAGTTGGATGATTGTGATTAGCCTTCGGGTATGATTGTAATTATTGGTTGAAATGATGTTAAAAGTTAACCCAAAATAATTAACTTGAAGGTTTAAGTGTTGATGAATGAAATATGAACTTGCATAATGATATTATTGTAGTTGAGAATTATTGTTGAGGTATTTACCTATTTTGATGATATTGGGATCCGGTATCACGCCGGCACAAAATGATATTGGGATCGGGTACCACACTGATATGGTACACGGACTGAGCTCATCCCCTGCAGGTCATGAATAAGGGTCCCTTCTGACCCTAGTATATATGTACACCATTTTTAGACATACATTATTGTTGTTGCATTATTGTTAATGTATTTTTATGATTGTATTGTTGTATATCATCTTATACTTGACTGGTTGATAATTGGACTGCTTAAGTGTAAGTGATTTGATATGAATAACTTGTAATAGAATGACATAAAGATTATAAACGGTGGTTTGTAAGTTGATGGGTTGTGATTGTGCATTGTAAAAAGTGTGAATATCAAGTATGCCTTGAATTGTGTATAAATCTTAACCTCCTATGTGTATAGTTATATACGTGAAGTGTACTATAATGTATTTTCTTACTAAATTTTTGTTGTTTTATTAATTGTCTTGGTGATTGCATTACCGGTGGGTAATGATAATAGATTAGTGAGCGAAGGCTGTTACGAAAGAGGATCTATGAGTGAGAGAGGAGTGTAGAGCTATTTATAATGAGGTAAGAGCATAAGAGATATGGGGTTGTTTCTTCCATGGAATAGTGTCATTTAGTCACGCTTTGAGGATAAAATAACAATGCTATAATAAGGGAAAAGCAGTAAGGTTGGGAGTTGAAATATGTTAAGTATGTAAAGTGTGTTAACTGTATATTATCATTATCTCTCATTGATTTTTATATGTTGTTATGTATTTTGTAATCCTAGTCATCCAATGATACCTACAAATACATGTGTTTTATACTGATACTACACTTACTATATCTCCTTTTGGGGGATATAGATATGATTACATGTCAGTTGAATTTCTTGTAGTACGGTGTTGATCATTCATCAACAACTCCCGTTATTCTACTCTTACATGGAGGTTGTGTCTTGAGTTTCCCTTCTTGTACTTATTTAGATTAGGTTCTGGGAAGTTGTTTAGTTAAATTCCACAATCTATTTATTGTAATAAAGTTTTGCTTAAAATAAAAAGGTTTATTAATTACTAATACTTAAGGCTATAGAAATGTATTCTATAGTGATTAAAGGTTGGGTAGTAAGGGTTCTCCTATCTAGATAGAGTTGGTAGGTGCCTGCACGATTCCGTTATTTGGGCGACATTCCATTTTGTCTTCTGAGCATACCAAATTTTAGAATAGTATTCATTTTGTTCCTCAATATTGGAATCCCCGTTGGCTTAGATGGTTTGATGTTCATGTCACCAACCAAACACAACATGTTGAAAGGTGATTGGAATGAGGTTCTATGTGCTCCATCTTCAAAATTACGTTATTCTTGACATCCTCACATTAGCACACCCTAGGGTCGTCAAAAATAATGTTATCGACTCCTTCACCTAACTCTAGTTTAAATTTTTCACTTTGGTGTCATCTTAAAGTTATAGACTAATGAAAACTATCTTAGCCCCTAAGGCTAAAATAGTACGTAATAAAGGAGTTACCATGCTTATGGAAGCCAATCATAATCACACTAACACTTTTGTCCCAAAAATAGTAAAATGAGATGATGCATTAATTAAAGATAATTGGCATTTTGACTCCACAATGGAGGCAGAAATTGAAGAAGAAAATTCAAACATTGAACAAGTAATTCAATTTTTGGATGGATCTATAGGCTTAAAATTTCTAAGATCCCAATCTTTTAGTCAAGCCTCTTCAAGTAGGAGAATGTTCTTTTCTAAACCATCACTTTCCAAGACTGTAGAAGAAAAAGAAGTAACTTTAGAAGATATAGAAAGAAAATTAAAAAGGGTAGATTTTTCAAAAAACAATTCCTAAGGTGGAATATGAATCTAGAAATTTCAAACCCAAAAAGTTAGTAAGACCTACTCGATATGCTAGGAGTAAAGGATTGTTTATGCATGATTAGGTCAGATGAAGAATTTGAACCAGACTTTGAGTATTTAGATGAACTATGGACTAATTCAGAAAATTCCATAAAAAGTCAATGGTTTATACAAATATATTCATTAAAAGAAATATTATCCTTTAGGGAAAACGGATACACAGATATGAAGAGAATAAGATGTAATATCGAATTTTTTAAATGGTTTGAATACATAGAAAAATTAGACGGTAAAAAAGAATCATTAAACATGATTGTTAACAAATGGTATACTAATGACAAAGTAGTTGAATCTATAATTCCTCCTTTAGAAGAAATTAACTTACCAATAGATGGTAGAGTTATTATAGCTTCTGTAATGACCCTCCAGGTCATTTTCTCAATTTCCATGCATTCCAGCATTTCAAGCCTTCCTACAGTGGCTACATGTCATTTATGACTTGCCGAAACTATCATTTTGGTCATCGTTCAGTTCGTTTGGATTTTAGGCTCATTTTCTTGTTTTGGAGCTTTCGCTGTTAAGGAATTGATCTCGAACCAAAACTCCTATAAACAATATCAGATAGAAATTTTGACAGTGCTGTCAGCTCTTGAATGTTGATTTTAGACTATAGGGACCCTTGGTTTAGGTCCCGAGGCTTTCAGACTCATTTTGGGCTATTGGGTAGATTTGATGAAAATTGGAACTATAGGTGTTGTCCCTACATTTAATCAAAACGATCTCAGTTGAAAGTTTTGATGGTTCCATTGAGTCCAAAATATTGAATTCTATATGGTAGTATAGTTCGTTTGAGCGCATGGGGTTCCAAACGAATCCCAAACACTCGGTCGGAGTCTATTTCGAACTTAGCAAAAATCTGGTGCCTGTCATCTGGTGGGACCGCTAAAGTGGTCGAAGAGACACTTTAGCGGTAGTTGCTTTAGCGGGTTCGAGCCACTTTAGCGGTCTTGGATATTTGCTGAGGACCTTTTAAGTGCCCCTTGTCCGCTTAAGCGAGGAGGTTGCCGCTTTAGCGGCCAAATGACCGCTTTAGCAGTACCTGGGTTGTGAAATCCCCCTTCTCACCCAATTTTCTCCTCATTTTTTAAAACCCATTTCCACCATTTTTAAGATCTTGGGGCATGGGAAGTGTGGGGAATCACCCATTGAAGTTAAGGTAAGCTAGCTCAACACTCATTGGTCATTTCCCATTATTTTTCCCATCAAATTCCATTCTTTTTCATTGTGAATTCTAAGAAATTAGGGCTTGAATTCCCAAACTTTAGGGGCTGATATGAGCCCCGATTTATGCCCTATTTGTTCTCAACCTTTGAGCACACATTCCTTGTCCTTTGAGGGACCTCATGATGGATTCAATTTTGGATTTTGTTTAAGGGCCCCGCAGGCCCGTTCTTGACCCAAATTTCAACTCGAGCATTTAAATAGCAATAAGGGTCTCATTTTACTCATATTGACGTATAGATGATTGGGTTGATAATGTGGTGGCATTTTGGGATCGTGGAGCAAAGTTGAGTGAATTATGGGCGATTCAAGACTTGTAGTTCGACATCGTTGTAGGATTCGGTCTACTTTTCTCTATAAGATTGGGTATAGTATTGATTGCATGCTAGGTAGGGATTATAGGATGGACTTATGACTAGTATATTATGACTTAGTCTATTTAGAGATTTAGGATTCGAAATGTGATCCGAACCTTAGCATTGGATACCCGTTAGGGAGATAGAATCCTATTACCCTCGATTATAAGCATGCTAACCATAGTTTAATATTGAGGATCCCTTAGGATAAGATTTATATTTGACTTAGTGATTTGGGAGGTATTTTCCCCCATTAGGTCCTTGTAGTGGCTTTATGCCCTTGATTACTATGGATTTTCGAGTTATGAGGCTTGTTATGTTGGTTATGTATTATTGGGCCCGAGGTCGTGGTTACGATACCAGTCGGACTCCAGGTGAGCATTTTACCCCTAAAGAGGGCATGATTCTGGTTTATCGATGCTTTGGCACATATGGTTGTATTATTTGGATACTGGTGATGGCATGCATACTGTTAGGCGTATTCATTCTCACTTAGTGGTAAGATTCCAATCGAAACCTTAATTTTACTACTATTTTCTAGAAAGGGATTCATTCTCACTTTTCACTTATAAAATGAAATCTTTTATAATGGGAATCGTACCACCTTATTTAATAAAATGTGAGCCTTGGGAACTAACTTTGATGTTTTGGAAATTAGATCGAGATTGATTCTGGTCCACTACTATTTACTTCTATCGATGGAGCTCCCAACCCTTTCTACATTATTATGATGATTTAGTCCTGAACTTGATCTCGGGTAATGGATTTACAGACTTACACTCTTTTAGTCATGGTTCGAGTCCGTGCACTTATTATACTTATATCTCTCTCCGGTACTAGACAGAGTTGATGGATTATGATGATTATTAAAAGCCCTTGTTTGGGACCAGGTAGTGTATATAGATATCCCAAATCCCCTATGGGCCCTTTCATCCATGAGCCACAGTACCGGAGAAGGATTATCACCGTAGGTCCTACCTTTGGGAGCTCCGGAGCTGGAGGAGGTGAATAACCTTGGTACTTCATGGCATTTGGATCGGATATGGTATATATGGTTATGTTGGATTCCCTTATTTATATGCATTGCCTATCACCAATATGATTGTTTGGTGCCTATATCTATCAGTCTTATGGGGGGCTGTATAGGTACATGTTATGGTTGTTGTTTGCTTAGTGCTTCCGTGAAACTTTCTAGCTTACGGGGGTCCAGTTAAGTTATTGTTTACTTGGGCTAGCCGGTTACTTTATTATTGATTATCATGGATAGTTTGTGGCAGGATGAGTATGGACTAGTATCCGAGATTGGCCGTACATATCTGATTCCTTTCCCTATTTTGTTGAATTATATTATTGTTGGATTACCCCATGATTAGTCACCCTATGGTTAGAGACTTGATGATGCTAGTATTAGCTCCCTTACTTGGCTAAGGCCCTCGAGAGGTTAGGTTGACTCCCTCAGGTTATTACCTTTGAGTTAGTACTATAGGTTTATATATATATATATATATATATATATATATATATATATATACACATAAGGTATTACCATATATTCCTCTCTTTCTTTGTCCACTCAAATTATATATGTATTTTTTGGCCTTGTATACTACTATATATACTTCTTTCACTCTTCATTGGTATATTGACTAGTGATATACGGGAATATACCTTAGTTCCTGAGTGTTGTCAGGTTAGGGTTGTTATCTTTATTGCTCTATTAGCACCGTTATGCCTAGTTCCTTGGATAGTTGCCTATAGCTGCATTCATGCCGTACAGGTTATTTTATGCTTAAATTATTTTAGGAGATCAGTTGGCCGATGCCTACTGAGTACCACGTGTTTGGTGCTCATACTACACTTCTGCAGCCTATAGGTTATAGTATGAGTTATTGCCGTTGACGTGTGTGCCGTACGGAGCAACTATGGATCTGAGATTTGGGGTGAGCTCCTAGAGTTTTGGAGTATCCCTACTCTCCTTCTTATTGTTAGACTGTTCTCGAGGTTGCATCAGAGACGGGCTGTATATATACTTTTCCTATATTTCTCTTGTACTCCTGTTGTATTAGAAGCTCTTATACTAGCTCCACCAGGTTTTGGGTTTATATTAGCCCTTTTATTTTATTTATTTCACCGCTTTCTTTCATTTCTCTTGATAGTCCACTACTATCCATTTTGGATTATGGGTTGGCTTACCTACTGGTGGGTTATAGTAGGTACCATCATGACATGAGAAATTGGGTCGTCATAAATTAGTATCAGACACTAGGTTTTTCGGTGTTATTGGTACAAGATGTAAGTGTCTTTTAGAGTACTGTGGATTGATACGAAGACGTCTGTATCCTATCTTTGGGAGGCTATAGGACATTCTTAGGAAATTTTGTTCTTGACTCCTTTTCGTGTGTCTGTGTTTCTATAAACCTTTAGTACTTTCTTTTGACTCCACTCTCTCCCAGATGGATCGTATGAGGTCGTTGATAGATACAGATGGTACTTCTGTGTGTGTTACCTGAGTTTCAGTTCACATCCGACTAGGGAGTTCGAGATTGATATCGAGGATCTTCAGCGTCAGCCCGAGGGTCTAGGGTTAAACTAGGGTTCGGCAGAGTTTATGATCACCTCAACTTTTTGGGATTCAGTGTTTGGGATTTCGAGCGTTTTCATGAATGCTTCACAGTTAAGGGTATTACCTGGTACATTGAGTGATTCTCAGGCCAGAGTTGGATTTGTTGGTGTTCATCAAGATTCCTTACTGATTTTCAAGTATGAGATTAGGTTTCTCGAGTGTGCCAAGCAGGCATCTATGTTATATGCTACTGCACATGAGATGGTGCAGAGATTTATTATAGGATTGGCTTTACCAGTTCGCTTGGCGATGAAACATTTGGTAGCAGCTGAATCTACTTTTCTTTGGGTTGTTGAGCATGTGAGTGCCACAAAGATGGCGAGTATTAAGACCTATGAAGGTGGCGGTAAGAGGCCATGCATGTAGTACAATGTTAGTGGTATTCTGTTTGGAGGTTGGAATCTTCCAAGCCTCGATCAGCATCATATGCAACCTATTAGACCCGGACAGGTAGCACCTTAAAGTATGGGTAGCTCTTAGGTAGATCGTGATGGTGTCAGTGGATAGAGTTTGGTCAGCCAGTACGGGTTATTCGATCTAGGTTATTAGGTTGTAGTAGCTATTATGGGTCAGCAGGTACAGTACCTTAGAGTATTCCAGGAGCATGTTTTGATTATGGTGAGATTGGTCAATGGTCTAGGGAGTGCCCCAGGAGCGAGACAGTCAGCTAGTTGGGGTTAGCTCATGTTTCTCGCCAGGTTAGAGCATCAAGGGTTTGTTACCACTGCAGAGACCAGTCACTAATTCATAGAGTGTCCCCAATATGGGAATATTAGTCATTCTGTTTAGTCTCATAGAGATATGGCACCTTCAGTTGGAGGTAGTGTACTTAATGCCTCAGTTGGTGATTCAGATGCTCAGTCTGAGTTTGAGCATGCTCAGATTCGCACTTCTTTGGGCATGTTAGGGACTATGACTTTGGATTTCCACCGTGATAGGTGCACTTTCAATTTTCTACCCTTTAGTTTCTATTCGAGTTGAGTTGGGGTTTTCAAACCCATTAATGATTATATGCCTTGGTATTCTTATATTGATTATTGTATGACTTGGTGTATATTGCATACAATATGACTACCCCCGTAGATGATTCTTTAGGAGTGGATCAGTATTATGGGTTCCTTAGGGGTGTAGCATTTGGGTTCGAGTCCCATTTCCTTTCGCATATTGGCCTTGTTATGGCCTTAGAGTGGTACTTGTTGTTGACTTTCATTTTTGGTACCACCTACATCTTATGTTGTTGATATTATCGTCCTTGTTTGACATTTATTGATTCTTATTTGATAGGCAACTAGACTAGCCTTATCTAATTAGTGTTTCCCCTTCCTTGTGATTCTTATTTCGTTGGCTTTGATGGCTACCTCAGTTGCTTAGCCTTCCCTTTCTGTTAGCAAGGTCAGTTGTTGATCGAATTGTAGAAGTGAAGGTAAGTTTGACCTTTTATTTCTTTGTTGTGATTTTAGCATTGACAATCTTCTTCCATAGCCTGTTTCTATTGATGATACGTTCAAGATTTGGACTCTTCCAATTTGGATAGTTCATCGCCCTGTAGTGGTCTTGATGTTGATGTTGATGTTTAATTGGAGTTGGCAATTTGATTCTATTGTCTGTTGCCAATGCTGGAAAGTCTAAGGCTTACTTTCTGATTTATTGGGTTTGTCTCCTGATGATCGTTCTGATCTGGGTATAGGTGTGGAGTTGGATACTCTGTTTGTTCTGCGATATGGTGCACGACTCAGTCGAGTTAAAGTTGGTATAAATTGGGAGATTTCAAAAAATTTCTTACCTTGATACTTATTCGGCATAATATGACTTTGTGAGCAGCTTTTGCTTGGTGATATATGCTTGGGTATCAGTTATTGGTAATCAAAGAAGATGTCTATTAAGAACGAGTATTTGTTGCCATGTTTTGTGTACTGGTTTGACTAGATTCAGGCCAAGTTCATGTTTTCGGGCTTGCTTGAGATTTGGGTGCCTTTAGTGCTTTTTGCACCCTTGGTGAGTGCTTGGTTATGCCTTGATGCATCATAACCTTCAGCCAAGGTGGAGTTGGCTCCTTGTATCTTCAGCTTGTGGTCTTCCTCCATCATGACTATGTCCTCATTGACATTACAATTTTATCCCTTGCGAGGACCATTGAGTATATGCCTGATTTCTGATAGTGAGATTGATTTGGGTATTTGACCCTAGTGAAGGCTCGTTGACTCCAGTTTTGGAGTTTGATGACTTCGGATGATAGCTTGACAATTAAGATAGATTTTAGCATGTGGATGCTTACTCATCAACATGATGAGTTTGGATGGTGGAGTTTGTGTAGTTCGACTTTTGTGCTAAGATTATAGCTTTGGATGGCATAACTTGGTTGCATTTCCATTTCCTGATTCACTTTAGCTGAGCATTATTTATAGGATGACTAAGCCTACTGGCCCAGTCTCCTTCAGTTCATATAGATTATACTTGATAGCTACCCAAAGATTGGTCCATCCGCACATGGTATTGGTTGCTACTGCAGCTGACCTCGATTCCCAGTTTTCATCGGGAATTTTGAATGCCTTCTAAGTGGAAGAAGTGTACTCAACTTGGATCTAGCATGGTTTCACCCACAGTTGGTGGGGTGTCTTGGAGTGGATTATTCTGTTTTATGAGTTGGTGCTTAGGACTCCTAACTATCAGTTTCAAGGAACATTTGGACAAGTTGTAGCTTTGGCTAGAGATCACAGGCCTTGATCATCTCCATTTGTGTGCTCGGGTACCACCTTATGGACTTAGTTGCATGCTGGCTAGTATGGATTTTTGTGGATAAGTTTTAGTCTTTCGAGGTTAATGTACTGTAATTGCGCGGACAAGACTCGAATGATATTTTGTGTGGTTAGGAGTTAGTACCAGGTTTGGAAAGGCAAAAGAAGGTTAGATTTGAAATTGGGGTTGCTTGTAGGATTCTTGCCTTGGTTTGCCTTTGGATTGGTTGAGTTACTGCCTGGTTAGGCTTGTATTGGTGTGTTGTCAGCATGTTGTGGTCTGGATTGGCATGTACCAGTTGTTCTTAGTTCACTTGAAGGCCAGTTGGTTGTTGAAGTTGAGTTCTGGTTATTTGGAAAGTGAAGTAAGGAAGTTGGTTGAAAAAGTGATACCTTTGGTAAAATCCCTTAGAAGCGTTCTCTCTTTTGAGGTTGTCTGGGGAGTCATGCTCGGGGCATGCAGGCCCAGTACCTCATTCTTTCGAGCTTTCAGGCTTTTTCTATCCATTGACTTTTGCGGATAAAAGTCCTTTTAGTAGTATATATTGTAATGACCCTCCAGGTCATTTTCTCAATTTCCATGCATTCTGGAATTTCGAGCCTTCCCACAGTGGCTACATGTCATTTATAACTTGCCAAAATTATCGGTTCGATCATCGGACAGTTCGTTTGGATTTTTGCCTCATTTCTCTATTTTGGAGCTTTGCTATTAAGAAATTGGTCTCGGACCAAAACTCCTAGTACACAATCTTAGATGGAAATTCTGACAGCTCCGTCAGCTCCGGAACGTTGATTTTAGGCTAGGGGGACCCTTGGTTCAAGTCCCGAGGCTTTCGAACTCGTTTTGGGCTATTGTGTAGATTTGATGAAAAATGGAACTAAAGGTGTGGGCCCCATATTTAACCAAAATGATCTCAAATGAAAGTTTTTGTTCCATTGAGTTTGGAATGTCTAATTTGGTATGGTAGCATAGTTCATTTGCGCGCATGGGGTTCCAAACGAATCCCAAACACCCGATCGGAGTCTATTTTGGACTTAGCAAAAATATGGTGCCTATCATATGGTGCGACCGATAAAGCGATTGAAGAGCCACTATAGTGGTACTCGCTTTAGCGGCATCGGGCCTCTTTAGCAGCCTTGGCTATTTGCTCAGGACCGCTTAAGCGCCCCTTGTCTACTTAAGCTGATGTCACTTAAGCGAGAGAGTTACAGCTTTAGTGGTTGTGGCCTCCGCCTTTTCTTTGGTGACCGCTTAAGCAGTCAATGTCTGCTTTAGCGGTGGCCACTTTAGCGGTACCTGGGGCTGTTAAATCTCCCTTCTCACCTGATTTTCTCCTCATTTTTCTTAACCCATTTCCATCATTTTTGAGAACTTGGGGCATGGGAAGTGTGGGGAATCATCCATTGAAGCTAAGGTAAGCTAGCTCAACGCTCATTGGTCATTTCCTATTATTGTTCCCATCAAATTCCATCCTTTTTCATTGTGAATTCTTAGAAATTAGGGCTTGAACTCCCAAACTTTTGAGCACACAATACTTGTCCTTTGAGGGACCTCGTGACAAATTCAATTTTGAATTTCATCTGCAGGCCCCGCAGACCCATTCTTGACTCGAATTTTGACCCGAGCTTTTATATAGCAATATGGGTCTCATTTTACTCGTATTAACGTGTAGATGATTATGTTGATAGCATGGTGGAATTTCAGGATCGTAGAGCAAAGTCAAGTGAATTGTGGGTGATTCAAGACTTGTGGTTGGCATCGAGGTAGGCTTCGGTCTACTTTTCACTATGAGATTGGGTATAGTATAGATTCCATGCTAGGTAGGGATTATAGGATGGACTTATGACTAGTATATCATGACGTAGTCTATTTAGGGATTTCGGGATAGAAATGTGATCCGAACCTTAGCATTGGATACCCGTTATGGCGATAGAATCCTACTACCCTCGATTATAAGCATGCTAACCATAGTTTAATATTGAGGATCCCTTAGTATAAGATTTATATTTGACTTAGTAATTTGGGAGGTATTTTCCCCGATTAGGTCGTTGTAGTGGCTTTATGCCCTTGATTACTATAGATTCTCAAGTTATGAGGCTTGTTATGTTGGTTATGTATTATTAGGCCTGAGGCCATGGTTACGATACCAGTCGAACTCCAGGTGATCATTTTACCCTTAAAGAGGGCATGATTCTGGTTTATATGCTTAGGCGCATATGGTTGTATTGTTTGGATACTGGTGATGGCATGCATACTGTTAGGAGCATTCATGCTCACTTAATGGTACGATTCCAACCGAAACCTTGATTTTACTACTGTTTTCCAAAAAAGGGATTTATTCCCACTTTTCACTTTTAAAATGGATTCTTTTATAATGGAAATCGTACCACCTTATTTAATAAAATATAATCTTTTGGAACTAAGTGTGATGTTTTGGAAATTAGACTGAGATTTATTCTGATTCACTACTATTCCACTCTTTTACCACTACTATTTACTTCGATCGACAGAGATTTTGACCCTTTCTACATTATTATGATGATCTAGTCCCGAACATGATCTCGGGTAATAGATTTACAGACTTAAACTTTTTTAGTCACGGTTCTAGTCTATGCACTTATTAAACTTATATATCTCTCTGGTACTAGATGTTGTATATAGATTATGATGATTATTGGAAGTCCTGGTTTGGGACCAGGCAGTGTCTACGGATATCCCGAATCCCCTATGGGCCTTTTCGTCCGTGAGCCACAATACCGGAGAAGGATGGTCACTGTAGGTCCCTCCTTTGCGAGCTCTGAAGCTAGAGGAGGTGTATAGACTTGTTACTTTATGGAATTTGGATCAGATATGGTATATATGCTTATGTTGCATTCATTCATTTATATGTATCGCCTATCTCCAGTATGATTGTTTGGAGCCTGTATCTATCGATCTTATGGGGGGCTGTATAGGTACAGGTTATGGTTAGAAATATAATGATGCTAGTATTAGATTCCTTACTTGGATAAGGCCCTCGAGAGGTTAGGTTGACTCCCTCAGGTTATTACCTTTGAGTTAGTACTACAGGTTTATTTACATATATATATATATATATATATATATATATATACACATAAGGTATTACCGTATATCCCTCTCTATTTGCACTGTTATGCCTAGTTCCTTGGATAGTTTCCTGTAGATGCATTCATGCCTTACCTGTCATTTTATGCTTACATTATTTCTGGAGCTCAGTTGGCCGATGCCTACTGAGTACCACGTGTTTGGTACTCATACTACACTTTTGCAGCCTGTAGGTTATAGTACGAGTTATTGTCGTTGATGTGTTTGTCATGTGGCGTAGCTATGGATCGGAGATTTAGGGTGAGCTTCTGGCTTTTGTAGTATCCCTACTCTCCCTCTTATTGTTAGATTGTTCTCTAGGTTGCATCAGAGACGACTTGTATATATTCTTTTCCTATATTTCACTTGTACTCCTGTTGTATTAGAAGCTCTTGTACTGGCTTCACTAGGTTTTGGGATTATATTGGCTCTTTTATTTTATTTATTCCGCCGCTTTCTTTCATATCTCTTGATAGTCTGTTACTAGCCATTCCGGATTAGGGGTTGGCTTACCTACTGGTGGGTTATAGTAGGTGTCATCATGTTCTGAGAAATTGGGTCATGACAGCTTCACCATTTAAAATGGATATAGTAGATTCTAAAGGTGATCCTAAAAAAAGATATAAACAAAATACTTCAAGAAAATAATTATATAAATCAACTACTACATGTGGTCTCTGAATAAATCAACATTTAAAAATAAACCAAGTTCTTTCTTCCATGATAAAAAGTTGAAGACTCGTCCAATATTTAAATTACCAAAATTTTCAAAAGATAAATTTCCTAAATCTTAAGAAGAGTTTGAAGTCATGGATGATATTATAGGAAAGATTAATGAAAGGTTAAGATCCGAATTAAAAGTCATAGACGATAAAGTTATAAGAACTCTATCTGGAAAAATGATAATGAAATTAACAAGTTAAGCTCTAGATATTCTATACAAGAATTATTACAAGAAACCCTCTTTTCCGGATATGCAGTATGAAGAAAATAAATTTTTTTAATCTAACTTCACATTCTGGAAGTGAAATCGCTGAATATAATATTGATGGACTAGTAGAAAATCAAATATATAATAAACGATACGAAATAGGAATGGCCATTATGGTATATAAAATAAAAAACATTACGGATAAACAAGAAACTACATTAATTATAGCTAGATTTACAAGTACATTGAAATATTTGTGGGATAACTACCTCACTGAAAATAATAAGCAAAGGGTATTAAATGCTACAACCATTACTCAAGTTATTAAAACTGAGTCTGCTGGGCAAACAATAGAAAATCAAATCCTGAAAGATATCACCGCTACATTAATTTATAGTATAACTAAACATTTTATAGGAGAACCTTAAGTTTTTCAAGATAGGAGTTTGGAAATATTATCAAATCTATCTTGTCCAAAGTTAGACAATTTTAGATGGTATAAAGATGTTTTCCTCAACAGTTTCATGATTAGAGAAGACTGTAATCATGATTATTGGAAGAAAAAATTTATAAGCGGTTTACCAGCATTATTTGCAGAGAAAGTTAGAATAAATTAAAAGATAGGTTTGACAAAAAATAATCATTTAACTTATGGTGAACTCATAAAGTTTATAAATGTCAAAGTGCTTGAATTATGTACAAATATAAAACTTAAAAATCAACTGAAAAGGAACAGTAAGATATTACGAAATAAGCTATGAAGCTTTTGTGAGGACTTTGGGTATATTAAATTATCTTCCCCTTCAAAAGAAGCTTCCAAGAAAGTTAAAAGCAACATGAATATTATAACGGTAAATTTGAAAAACCCCATTATTATTAAAGACGATTTAAAAAATCTAAACAAAGTGGATTTAAATCACATAAAAATAATAATGATACATGTTGGAACTGCGGAAAAATAGGACACAAGGCTAGAGATTGTCGAGCCCCTAATAAAAATAAAGACAAGATAAATATGTTAGAACTAGAGGAAGAAGTTAAGAATAAATTATACTCTATTCTTGAAGAAAATGAAAATAGTTCTTCTTTCGAAGAAAAGTCTTAGTAATGATGACCAATTTAATATGGCATATAGTTCGGACAATAGTGAATCAACTGATCATTGTAGATGCGATGGTGCAATCTGCACTTGCGATAGTCATGCTATAAATATCATTACTAGTAGAAACAAGATCTTCTTTGATATGATTGATCATATTGAAGATTCATCCCTTAAGAAAAAATATTTAATAGCATTAAATGATATTGTTCTTAATAAACAATTTGATAAGGAAACTATTCAACCTTTTAACATGAAAGATGTATTAAATAAATTTAAAGAAAAAAAGTTGGAAAGAATAATATAAGATCTTTAGACTGAATTATTACACATAAAAAGCGAAGTTAAAGAAGTTAAGCAAAGATTTAGCAGTGTAGAAATCAAATCACTTGCTAGTAAAATACAAAATGATTTAACATCTATCAAGAACCACCAAAATCACATCAATTTGAGCTTGAAGATACATCAAAATTAGAAAATGACAACAGAGAAATAGAGTCTCTAGAAGAAGCTCTAGTAACAAAATCAGGAACTAATACAATTACAGTAGTTAAAGCCCAAAGTTACCATACACCCATTACATAATTCATAAATAAAAATATACCATTCATAATATTACATTATTAGATACAGATGTGAATCAAAACTGCATCATTGAAGGAATAATTCCTACTAAGTACCTTGAAAAAAGTACTACAAAATTATTTTCTACAACAGGTGAAAGACTAAAAATAAATTATAAACTCCATAGGGAACATATATGCAATAATGGAATATTTTTTATTAATGACTTCATAATAACCGAAGATATAAATGAAAAAATAATTTTAGGCATTCCCTTTATAATCCAAATAAAATCATGCACTACCGAGTTAGATGGCATCCACACCACTATATTAGGAAAAAGATAATTTTTTCCTATCTAAGTAGTATATCAAAATAGGAAAGTGACTTTATAAAAGATAAAACTATCTTTAGGATAAATTTACTTTCACAACAAATAAACTATTTAAAAGATAAAATAAAAATTAAAAGAATTGAATTCTTTTTAAAAAACCCGGAAGTAGAAGCTAAAATTAAAAGTCTACAAGAAATCATAAAACGAGAAGTTTATTCGGATTTCCCTAATGCCTTTTGGGAAAGAAAAATACATATTGTTGAATTACCCTATATTGAGGAATTTGACGAAAAGGTTATCCCTACTAAGGCAATACCCATTAAAATGAACCATGAATTAATGAAATATTGTAAAAAAAAAATTAATAATTTGCTTAGTAAAAAAATTATTAGACCTTCCAAATCATCTTGGAGTTGCTCAACCTTTTATGTCAATAATAGTGCTGAAAAGAAAGAGGTGCCCAAAGACTAGTTATCAATTATAAGCCTCTTAATAAAGTATTAAAATGAATTAGGTATTCAATACCTAACAAATGTGGCGTTCTTAAAAGAACTTATAAATCTAACATTTATAGCAAGTTTGATATGAAATTAGGATTTTGGCAGATACAAATTGCAAAAAAAGATAAATATAAAACAACCTTCAATGCTCCTTTTGGATGATATAAATGGAATGTAATGCCATTCGGACTAAAAAATGCTCCACAAGAATTTCAAAATATCATGAATAATAAATTCAATCGATATAGTCATATTTCTATTGTCTATATAGATGATGTTTTAATATATTTAGAAGATATTGACCAACACTTTAAACATCTCCAAATCTTTTTAAAGGTTGTTAAACAAAATGGATTAGTAGTGAGTGCTAAAAATATTAAATTATTTCAGACCGCTATTAGATTTCTTGGCCATGATTTATATCAAGGAGCCTATAAAACCATTTGTAGAGCCATAGAATTCTCATCTAAGTTTAGGATGAATTAATTGATAAAATATAATTCCAAAGATTTCTAGAAAGTCTCAACTATATTGCACATTTTATTCCTATTGTTAGACAGGTTTGTAGGCCTCTTTATCAGCGATTTAAGAAGAACCCAGTGCCATGGGGATTAGAGCATATTGCGACAGTCCAAAAAATTAAATCAATAGTTCAAAAACTTCCATGTCTAGGAATACCAAATACAGTGGCTCTTATTATTGTAGAAACTGACGCCTCAGATATAGGATATGAAGACATGCTTAAACAGAGCATTTCGATAGTGTCTGTTGAACAATTAGTGAGATTCATTGCAGGAGTTTGGTATGATACTCAAAAAAATTATAGTACTATTAAAAAGAAAATTTTGGCTATAGTGTTATGTGTTACCAAATTTCAAGATGATTTAATAAACAATGAATTTTTACTAAGAGTAGACCGCAAAGCAAACAAAGATGTTTTATAAAAAGATGTTAAAATTTGATTTCTAAACAGATATTTGTTAGATGGCAAACTTTATTATCTAGCTTTGATTTTCAAATAGAATTTATAAAGGGAGAAAACAATTCTCCCAAGTTTTTTGTCAAGAGAATTTCTACAGAGAAATAATGAGATCTGAAACACCAGGAATAAGACGTTTGAGGCCTCCATTTCAGCCCTTTCGCCATGAAAAAAATTTGAAAAGACCCTTCAAAGAAGAAGATAAAAATTCAGAAAATAAATATTCAGTCTTGACAGAATTTTCATCTCTGCCAAAATCTACCATCCCCTTATCATTAAAAGAGCCCATAAACAGTCTATCCAAATTACAATCACTCAAACAAGTTTTAAAGAAGACCCCTCTTCATCAGCCAATAAAAGTGTTTCTATCCAAACAAAATATAGTTATGAGATGAAACCACCAGAGACATACTTACAGGCGATTTCTCCAGCGACCCCGGAAAAGAAAGGTGAAAAAAGTTTTCCAAATAAAGAGCAATTTGAGATAATAGTTTTGCAGGTATTGCCAATCATGGCACTTGATAAAAAATATGATGGTTTCGTAGTACCAGAATTATTAAAACCTTGTTATACAAATCAGAATAATATGTAGACAGATGATTCCCTCAAAAATCGAAGGTATAATGAGTTTATTTTAACAGATATCGATTCAGTACAAATCGAGCGTAAATTAGTAGATATAAATAATCCTGACAGTATTCAGTACTCGAAGTTCATAATTAAAAGAATTTTAAGCCCCTTCGAATGGTTTGTAGATCATCTACATACCCCTATTCCCCTATCAAGAGCTCATCGAACCCAGACGCATAATTGGTATGATTATAAGGCATCCTAGTGTAATTTTTTGTATGTCAGGCCCAACATTTATTCATGGCTTGTTAAATATTTGGAGCAAATGAAAAATCCAGTAATTCCCCGATGATTTTACGAAAGGTGGATCCAATTTAGAGGAAATAAACAGGTATTGTCAACCCAATTTCAGACTTAGTTTTGAAAGTTCTAGGTAGAGTAGAATATCTCTATACTACTAGATAATATTAAATGGTGTAAATTTTTTATTGTAAAAAGAATTTCATATATTATTTATTGGTCCTTTGATATTCATGAATTAGAAAGGATCAAATATTTAAGTAAGAACATCAAAATTTACGGATAGACACCAATAGATAAGCCTGCGTCAAGTTCATCCTCACGGAAGGAATTCGACCTTTCTAAAGAGAAATTAAAAAGAAGGCTCAAAGAAGCTTTATGAAGTCTCTATAAAGATACAAAACTAAAGCAGATAATGGAGTTATTAGACACTGCATCCTCACATGCCAGTGAACCAAGCAATGGAGATATGATGGATCCACAAGGGATAACACATACATACCTCGTCAATTAAAAGAAAGGAGCCAGTATTTCTTCAACAATTAAAAAAGATACTACAACAAAAAGGTGGACCCCAAAACATCCACAAATAACTATGCACCTACAATATGAAGAAGTACAAATCTTCAAGGAATAAAAAGAAAAAGGCACAGAAAACAACAAATCACAAGAAGACAATTATGTTTTCAAGAAGATGTGGAAGAAAAAGACCCGTGTAAAATAAACCGTCTACTCATCGACATATGTAGAATATATGTTTAGTCATTAGCTACTCATATGACAGATGTAAAATAAATGTCATGTCTTAGATCATGGACACATGTAAAATAGAAAGCAAGTATTAGTAAACTTAGTCAGCACTTTGAGGTCTATTTAAGATCTTCAACTTGTATCAGTAGGGACGTTCGGAAATACTGTACCTACTTTCCATATTGCCCATCTTTTACTTTCCATGTTTCGTTTGTTTCCCTCAAATCAATAAAAGTTTTTTGTAAGTATATTTCTCTGTATCTTCTTTGCTATCTTGTCAATTATTTTTAAAACAAGTTTTCAGTACTTTACTTGTTTAAAGTTGTCTTGCTCCTGTTTTTAGCTTTATTTTGCCACTACCTTTTAGTTGTTTTAACAATCCATTATATATAATAAATCAAGTCCAATCCCAACATAAATCTAACAGATACATAAGAATAAGTGGAGCTCGAAAATAAAATAGTAGCCATCCGATCACAGAAAAGAATGGTACCTATAATGATAGAATCATACACCTCAACCTCTGTTTTTACTAGGAAGGTATAACAGTGAGCACTATCATCAAGCTGGGCAACCTTCCTAACAGGTTGTGCTCTACCCTTCTGTAATGACCTTATTTGTAAAATTCTATTTTTTTATGAGTTTTGATCATTTTTACCTTTCTTGTAATTGCTATATGTTGATTTTATGGTGTGGGTATGGTTGGCACGAATCCTAATAAGATCAGGAGTGATTTGGATGAGTTTGAGGTTTCTAGAGGCTTTAAATGCCATATAGTTGACTTTGGTTAACATTTGATGTTTCGTGTCTCAGATGATGACTTGGATAGTTTAATTAGATCCAGAATGTTGAATTTGGGTTAGTAGTAGGGTTGGTTCGGGTTCGGAATCCTTATTTTGCATTTCGACCCTTCATTTGGAAAATTGCCTAAAAGGAGTCCTGGGGGTTAATTTATTGAAAACAATCCCTTTTCAAAATTTTGACGTCTCTATTGAGTTTGAAATGTCAAAAATAACCTATTAACATATATGGTTTGTTCCAGTAGGGTCCCGAATGAATCCCGAGGGTCCATTCGGAGATATTCATCACTTGGAAAATCTGCTGGTGCAACATTTTCTGGTGCATCAGGCTCTTCATCATGATCACATGGAAATGTTTCATAATCACGGGCCTCGATGATGGTCTTCATCGTGATAGTGTGGTGGTGGTGTCGCGATTTTGATGGGTTAGTCGGTGGATCGAGTCGGGTTGACTCATCGCAATCGTGAGGTCCAGCTACACGACCGTGATGACCAACTTAATGGCCGTTTAACATTGGCCCATGAGATTGTGAGGTGGGGTTAATGATCTCCAGGTACTATTTACAGAACAATATAAATACTTCAATTTCACAATTTTCTCTATTTTTAGACCTCCAAGCTTCGGGAAGAGGCAATTTCTTAGGGTTTTATCACCATTCTTACTTGGGTGAGCTCCTAAATCATCTACCCATTATTTTCTATCAATTATATCTTTGAAAAAACCTTTAAATCATGATTTTAAAATGGATTTTTTGGTTTTTTGCGGTAAAGCTTGGAAATTTTTTTTTTCGATTTGGACCTCGTTTTTAACTCATTTTTACATGGGTTTTCATATGTAGACTCCTATAACCTTGGGGAATATGTTTCTAAAGAAAAATTCTAGTTTTACCCCTCTCATTTTCAAATTCATTTTTTGAGTCCGTTTTGGTCTCATTTTAAATATGATTGATATGTGTATCGAAACCTTCTTTTTAATACGTAGATGCTATATTTGTATATTTTAGTTGATTCTGAGGCCGTTCAAAAGGGGAAAGCTCCTTGTATAAGGGCTTTAGGCTCATATTTTGTCGTTTTAAGGTTGGTTATGGCTTAACTTCTTTCAGACTAAGTTGTGTAGTTAATAAATAGGTGAAGCATGCTATGGGTTGAGGAAAATAACTATGGGGTTTATATTTTGAGATTATTATTATTGTTGTATGCCCGAGTGGGGGCTTATAATCTATTATGATTGCCTTGTGATATTTGATATTGTGTGTTGCCCGAGTGGGGGCTTTATTTGACATCATTGGCCTTATCTGTGCATTTAAATATCTTTATTATAGATATAATGCCCGTGCGGGGACTTAAATTGTTATTATAAGCCTTAATGAGCATTGACTGCCTTATCATGATAGAAATACCCGAGTTAGGGGTTGATATAAAATTAATGATGTCTTACATGCATATTTATTCTGATGGTGCCTAACTAGAGTTGATATCATGAATTATGGACATAGTAAGTTTATTTCTGGGCTCACTTATATACGCATTGAATGGATTGGATATCTTCATACTGATTTGATTGTGAGCATTACATCCTCATTCCATACATATACATTCATGAGATATCAGAACCATTGAGGAACACTATTTTTGAAAAAAAATAAGTCATTTTATAGAAACCTTCTCTATGAACACGTGCCAGAAAGGTGGGTTGAGATTTCAGATTGGCTGCGAACCCCCATGGGTCCTATCTTGGGAGCTGCAAGCTCCGTTGGTGTATACAGAAAGTCATGCGATGACTTCCACTATTCATCCCACCATCATTGCATTGTATTGCATTGAAAGTGTATTTTTCATGATTCTTTTGCTTGTATTGTAGTGTATTTTGCATCGTATACTTTTCGTGTATATTTGTATTATTTCATTTTAGTATTGTAGGTGTGAGCTGCCGTTTGGAACTTTTCTGCTTGCAGGGGACGCACTCATAGTGTTATTTTTCCTTATATTATTTTCTGCTTTGCTCAGTTGGCCTATGATTCCTACTGAGTACAAGTGGACTGTATTCACTCTTACTATGCCCTTTCGCTGTATATCCTAGCATGAGTATGACTTGCAGAGGCTGAGTTTGTGCTACTGCTGGTGATCTTTTGAGGTACTGGTGCGCTCTAGATTTTAAAGTTGCTTCTCGGACCTCATTATATCTCATTTATGTCTTTATATTTGTTTTTAAAGACAAATATGTATTATCAGATTCAGTCATGTATTAGATGCTCTTACATTATGACATTAGATTTTGGGTGGTTTATGATGTTTCTTTTAGACTTCCATTTTATTTTGTCTTGTATTGGACAAACTTTGTTCTAGAAATCTTGCCTTTTCTTTATTTGTTGTTATGATTGAGATTTTCTTTTCTTTTTAGGTAATAGGCTTACTTATCAAGGCTAGGCCGCGATAAGTACTATCATGCCCTTTTTAGGTCGTGAAAAATTGGTAGCAGAGTGTCAGGTTCACCAGTTTCATAAGTGTAAGAGCATAATATCTAGTAGAGGCTCGCGGATCAGTACGTAGACATCCGTATCTAACTTCAAAAGGCTAGGAAAAACTTTTATAATTTAATTACTTATCATACAGGTTGTTCATGCCCAATGTTCTAAATTTATATTACATTCTTTTTTGGACAAATGGTGCGGACTAGGTCCAGAGATACTAGGGATGCTGAGCCAACACCCGACATGGGAGCTCTATCTTGAGGATGAGGCAGAGGTCGTGGATGACCCAGAGGTAGAGGAAGGGTATGAGGGGCTTCCCCAATTAGAGGATGTACTAGGGAGACCTCTCCTGAGTCTGAGGTTGAGTATGCTAGAGATGATATTATCAGACAGGGGGTGTGGGGCCAACTCAGGTTCTACAGGGTTCAGTTGACACTTCAGTACTTTAGAATTTGTTTGTTCGCCTTTTGAGTCTCTTGGATGGTGTTCCTTTGAGTGTACCGGATGTTCCTCAGACTTTGAGTGGTGCTCTATTTTCTATACTGACATATGCTTATGGTATTTCTGCTTCTGGGGTACAACCATCATCTATGGTACCCCCACATATGGACTATTTGCCTACCAAACTTACTATTTCTCTGATTGCTTTGTGTACAGTGATGTCTTCTGATGATCAGAAGAGGTTTGAGAGGTTTATTCGCTTGAGTTTGCCCAAGTTCAGTGGTGCCATTAGCAAGGATGCCTATGAGTTTCTGACTGATTGCCAGAAGAAGTTACATAATCTTGGATCCCTTGAGTCTCATAGAGTTGCTTATACTACCTATCAGTTGACGAATATGGCTAGGGATTAGTGGAGGTCGCTTGCTAGTTGTAGGCCTTTAGGTTCGCTTGTAATGACTTGGACTCTATTTTTTAAGGCATTCTTGGAGAGGTTTATACCATATATATTGAGAGATCAGATGAGGGATGAGTTTGATCATCTGGAGCAGGACTCCATGTCTATTGCCAAGTATGAGGTACATTTCCAGGCTCTATCTAAATCAGTCACTAGCATCTCCATCGAGTTTGAGAGGATTCAGAAGTTTGTGAAGGGGTTGGATGGTTCATATCAGTTGGCTACAACCCAAATAGTAGTTTTAGGGGCTTCTTTGTAGAGTATTATTTAGCACACCAAGATGACCGATTCTATTATCTAGGCTACTCAGGGAGGCACCAAGAGGGTGCGTCGTTAGGGTGAGTTTAGTATACATGCCTCTCGAAGTAGAGATTTCTCTAGTAAAGGTTCCCGTAGTTATCATAGTAGACCAGTTCAGGTCGCGTTGCAAGGATCAAGTGGTAGACTTTCAGGTTCTGCGGCTTCTGGTAGCCAGGTATCAGGTCATACTAGTGGAGGTTCTAGGTTTGGTTCTTCAGGCCAGGGTGGTTGTTCTAATTCATCCGTACCGCTTCAGATTGAGTCGGTATATAGGGGATGTTTTGAATGTGATAAGTTCGTCCATGTGGCCAAAGATTGCCCACGATGTGTGTTTGGACCTACCCAGCAGGGATCTCAACTTCAGCTTTGCGCTACTATTATATTTGCAATAAGAAGTAGTTCACAGAGAGATAGAGGTAGTGTTAGAGATTCTTGAGGTAGAGGTAGGGGAGCTCGTGGCAGTGGTTGCGGGTTTTCTCAGTTCGAGAGCGGACATGGATAATGTTATGCTATACCTGGGAGATCGAGGCAAACGCCTCTGATATAGTTTTTAAAAGTATCATCCCTGTTTGCTACAGATCTACTTCAGTGTTAATTGACCTTAGGTCTATATTCTCCTATGTGTCTACATATTTTTCTTCTGGTTTTGATACTATATGTGAGCCCCTTGCTATACCTCTTCATGTATCTACGCCCATAGGAGATTCTTTAATGGTGGATCGGGTGTACCGATCATGTGTGATTACCCTTGTGGGGTGTGAGACTTGGGTAGACTTAATCCTCCTAGTAGAGTTGATGAGCTGGGTATTCAGACCGTATCTCAACTCCTTTGCGATTGTATTTATAGATCATATCTTGGTTTATTCCAAGAATGAGGCTGACCATGTGAGACACTTGAGAATCGTACTCTAGAGATTGCAGGATGAGAAGTTGTATGCTAAGTTCTCCATGTGTGAGTTTTGGTTGGATTCTATCTCTTTCTTAAGCCATGTGTGACCAGGGATGGTATTATGGTCAATTTAGCCAAGATTGCGGCGGTTCGTAATTGGGCTAGGCCCACTAGTCCTATCGAGATTTGGAGTTTTGTTGGCTTGATGGGTTATTATCAGTGTTTTTTGAGGGTTTCTTTTCTATTGCGGCTCCTTTGATCAAATTAACTCCAAAAAAGATTACTTTTCAGTGGTCAAAAGCGTGTGAGAAGAGCTTCCAAGAGCTCAAAGAGTTTTTGACTTTGACTCCTATCTTAACTTTGTCCAAGTAGGGAGTGGGTTTTACCATGTTTTGTGGTGCTTCCAGTGTGGGTTTGGGTGCAGTGTTGATACAGGAGGGCAAAGTGATTGCTTATGCTTCTCGTCAGTTGAAGCCTCATGAGAAGAATTACCCTACCCATGATTTAGAGTTGACCGTGGTTGTGTTTGTGTTAAAGTTGTAGAGGCACTACTTGTATGGAGTCCGTTGTGAGTTCTTCTTGAAATATCATAGTCTTCAGTATTTCTTCACCCAGCGAGAGCTTAATATGAGGTAGCGACATTGGCTTGAGTTTCTTAAGGATTATGACCTCACTATCCTCTATCAACCGGGTAAGGATAATGTGGTTGCGGATGCCTTGAGTCAGAAGTCGACTAGTATGAGGAGTTTGACTCATCTCTTGACTCAGCTGTGGCCTTTAGCCTTAGAGGTTCAGTCTTTGGCTAACCAGATGGTTAGGATTGATGTTTCGACGCCTGGATGTATTTTAGCCTTTGTTGATGCTAGATCTTCTTTTATGGAGCAGGTTCGTGCTCACCAGTTTGATGATGATAGTTTGAGGGTGATTCTAGATAAGGTGTCGAGTGGTTCGGCTAACGCGACATCTCTTATTTCTGATGGTGTTTTGAGGATTGGTGGCCCAGTTTGTGTGCCGAGAGTTGCTGGCTAGGTGAGATTGATTTTGGAGGAGGCGCATTGTTCCAGATATTCCATTCATCCAGGGGTGACAAATATGTAATGTGATTTGAAGCCGCTTTACTAGTGGGGTAGTATGAAGAAGGATGTAGAGGCTTTTGTAGCTCGTTTCTTGTGTTGTCAGCAGGTAAAAGCCGAGCATTAGAGACTAGGTGGTTTTCTTCAGAGATTACCTATTCCAGAGTTGAAGTGGGAGTGGATCACTATGGATTTCATGACTGGATTACCTCGTACTTCTCGTCGTTCTAACATTATTTTGGTCATCGTGGATTGATTGACCAAATCAGCCCATTTCATCTAGTGCCGAGAGGTTGGCTCGTATCTATGTTTGAGAGGTAGTTCGTCTTCATGGAGTGTCCGTGTCTATTATTTTAGATAGAGGTTCAGTGTTCACTTCTAGCTTTGGAGGACGTTTCAGGAGGAGTTGGGTACTCAGGTTGACCTTAGCAAAGCTTGTCACCCCAGACTGACGGTCAGTCAGAGCAAACTATTTAGGTTTTGAAAGATATGCTCCGTACGTGTGTTAGGGACTTTGAAGGTCAGTGGGAGCAGTATTTAGCCCAGTGGGAGCAGTATTTAGCCTTGGCGGAGTTTGCTTATAATAACAGCTACCATTCGAGTATTGAGATGACACCTTTTGAGGCATTGTAGGGTAGGCGTTGTCGATCTCCGATTGGGTGGTTTGAGAATTTCGAGGCTAGACCCCATGGTACTGACTTTCTTCGCGAGTCCTTTGATAGAGTTAGGGTGATTCAAGATAGGCTTTCGGTAGTACAGAGTAGGCAAAAGAGTTATACCTACTGCATACTTCATGACTTGAAGTTTGGAATTGGTGATCGGGTTTCCTTCGTGTATCACCCATGAAGGGCATGATGAGGTTCGAGAAGAGGGGCAAGCTTAGCCCGAGGTACATTGGACCTGTTGAGATTCTTCGGACAGTTAGGGAGGTTAGTTATGAGTTGGCTTTACCTCTAGATTTTAGCCGTTCATCCAGTTTTTCATTTATTTATGCTCCAACGCTATATTCTGGATGAGTCACATGTGTTTCACTGGTATTTAGTTCAGTTGGATAAGAGGTTAACCTTTGTTGAAGAGCAAGTTTCCATTTTAGCCAGGTACGTTAGACGGTTGTATTCTAGAGATAATCCTGTAGTTAAGGTTCAATGGAGACATCATTTCATTGAGGAGGCTAATTAGGAGGTCAAGTCTGATATGTATAGCAGTTACCCCCAGTTTTTCACTGACTCAGGTATTTCTTTCCTTTTTAGTTTGAGGATGAACTAGAGTCTTATTGGTGGATATTGTAATTACCTGGTTTCTGTAACTTTGCTTTTTATAAGTTTTGATCATTTTTCCCTTCCCCGTAGTTTCTATATGTTTATTTTGGGGTGTGGGGATGGTTGGCATGGTTCTCGATGCGATTAGGAGTGATTTGGACGAGTTTGAGGTTTTTAGAGGTTTTAAAAGCCATATAGTTGACTTCGGTCAACATTTGATATTTTGGATCTCGGATTACGACTTGGACAATTCCACTAGATTTGAAATGTCGAATTTGGGTAAGTAATGGGGTTAGTTCAACTCTGGAACCCTTATTTTGCATTTCGACCCTTCATTTGGAAAATTACCGGGGGTTAATTTATTGACAACAATCCTTTTTCAAAAATCCAACGTCTCCATTGAATCCGGAATGTCAAAAAATTGCCTAGTAGCATATATGTTTTTTTCTAGTGCGGTCCCTGTCACGACCCGAAATCCCATTCGGGCCTGACTGGAACCCGAAGCCGACATGGCCCGGGAGAACTAATCTTTGCTTATGAAACATTCGTATGTGTAACCTCGTATGAATCTTATAATACCTCATGCAACTATGCGGAAGTCATGGACATGGAACATATGCTATATAAATATATATTTATGAAACTTGGTCGTTGGGGCCATCAAGTCAAAACGGACATTTGTCTCTTACATCTATATACTCACATAGGTTTAAAAAGCCTCTAACAGATGCATCTACAAGACCAACTTAAAGTCGGGACAAGTCCCCGCTTTATACAACATTTACAACATCAAAACAAATATACAACTGTGACTCAGAAAGCCCCGAAGCAACTGGAGCTCACCAAAGATCTGCAAATACCCGATAATCTACTAGCACCTGCACCTGCAACATTTAAAATAAATCCCCCAAGAGGGGTCAATACGAATAATGTACTGAGTATGTAAGGCTCATAAGAAATTCATTATACATAATAACAACAACAATGGAGTCAATATAAGAGAAATATTGAATGTGAATAAACTCTCTTTCTGTATGTGGGGAAACATGTATTTTATGTTCTTTACTCCTCTTGTCTTCATATTTTATTCATCTTTTTTGGTCTACCCATGCTAGGCTGTTCTGTCACCCCTGGGATGAGATTAACCCATGCTAGGTACCTTGACCCCTGGGATGTTATGTGAACCCATGCTAGGCTTTCGTGTTGCCCCTGGGATGTCATCAACCCATGCTAGGTACTATGACCCCTGGGATGTTATCATAACCCATGCTAATATATTGTATCTCCCCTGGGATGTACCGTGATAACCCATGCTAGGCTTTTATCGCCCCTGGGATGTATTGGGATCGACCCGTGCTAGGCTTTTCTATGGCCCCTGGGATACCACCTGTGTTATTGGGATCGACCCATGCTAGGTATTTTAACCCCTGGGATACCACCCATGATTACTTATTAATTATACATCTCTTATTAATCTTACTTCCATTCTAAGAGTGATACATTGAGGATCATGACATGATTTGAAGCACACATATATATATTACTTCACTCCTTTACTTCATGAGATTGACATCTTCACTTATGAGGAATAATTATATTAACTTGCACATCACCTCTCTTATTACTCTTATGAGATCTTATGAGATTGGTACGTTTACTTGTGAGAGATTGGTTCAAAGATAATCATAATATTATTATACTTTGGAACATGACATGAGTGGAAAATGCTATTCAAGAATAAATAGATTCTCTTACATTATTACTCTCTTGAGATAGTTCATTTAGGAATTATAACGTTATGATATCTTTGGAACTTCAATCAATGAATAAGAGATAAATGAATCATAAGTCATCTAAGAATAGGACACATATGAATAACAATATACGTCAACCTGAATTGCTATACTTCAAAACCTCTCGGAATCGAAACAAGCCCAATGTCAAAGTGAACAATATGTTGCAGAAGGATACGAAAAGAGTAACCTTACATACCTTATCGTCTCAATATGAACACTCAATCCTATACGTGAACACAATAGTCCAGCTCCTTCCTTACGTCTTACTCTACAACAAAAGTAAATAGCGGAATTTACATTAACCACCAATTAACTTACAAATGCATATAACGATTATGAGTTACATGTTTGCCTTTAAAAAGGTCATTTCCCCCTTGACAATACCATTGATGAAATTGTCATACCAATAATCCCACAATATTCCATACATTGACCAATACATAATAATCAATAGCATGTCACACCAAGTTCATACTTTCCACTCTCCATCATCACAACATCACAATTATTCCATCAATTCACTTCAATACACCTCACAACAACAAATCGGCCAAAATCCCATAATTTATACTTATAGAAAAATAACAATTTTATGACCATAATCACACCATACATGTTGATATTTCATCCATACCATGCACTTTCATCAAGACAACAAGTCATCTTTCAAGTTTAAATTCTATAGATGACACATCTTTTACAAAAATACAAAGTGCCATGTTCAACACTTCCAAGCATAACCAACGTGATCTACATACTCTCCCATGCATATAATATATTAATCCATAAGAATAATCACTTACCTAAGCTTTAAAGATGATGATCTTGCTCCAAAGATGACTTAGGGTTTGAAGAGCCCAAAGGGGTGTTCTTGAAAATTCTAGAAAAAGCAAGAAAAGCATGTGTGTTTGTTGTGTATTAAAAATCTGATTTTTTGCCTCATTTTATAGACCTTTGAAGTCATACTTAGCCACTCTTGGTAATTAATGCTATGTGTTGGCTTGGTCAATGGAAGAATGGGTCATTTGACCCATTCTTGGCCCATGTCTTTTGTCTCATTTTGGGCCCTTTTTGAGCCCAGTTCAGTTAACCCAATAAAATAAATAATTTCTCATGTTTAATTCATTTCATACTCGTTACGACAATATTCCCACTCACGCAATTCATACTCGTAGCCTCAATTCCAAAAACAAGCGGTTCTAGCCACGTATGGCTTGTTTTGACCACAAGGGTAAAACCGTCGTTTTGATACCAAATTCGTTCACGAGTAATTTTACCATACCAATATAATACTTCGTTCATTCCATGTATATGCTCGTGGTTGTAGAATAAATGTGGCAAAAATTGGCCCGGTACGTCCCCGGGCACCCTTGGACACTTAGAACAAATTTTGGAAGCTTACTAGTTTGGCCGTTCCAGCAAGCGTCTGGCCCTTCCCAGGGCACAGAGCTTTAGAATCTTTCTGGTTTGGGTGCTAAAACAAGCACCTGGACCTTCCTATGGCACTAAAATTTTTTTTTTTTTGAAAATTTTTGTTCTTCGACTTTTCTTCGCGGATTTGGTTAGATACTTCAAGTTCTACTCTTTAACTTACTTCTTATCTTTAATATCCCTTCTTTGGAGGTCCTCAAAGTCTTGTTTTAACCCCACAAATTCTCCACGAAGTCACAAAACACCTCCTACGAAGGTCTAGTCATATGTACGAGGCCAAATTTTAATTTTTCTCATCACTAACATTACAAATTACATACTCATGGCATCTCGACACCTAAGTAACCATTGTTCAACATCATCACATAGGTTTGGGAGTATACGGGGTGTTACATTCTCCCCCCCTTAGAAACATTCATCCTCGAATGTTAACGATGTCACTTCAATTACAACAAATGCATCTCTATAGTTGCATACGTACATATAAACACTGAAGGCTCATGGATATTTACTTGTTATTGGTATATTTCCACAATTTGAACTTTTTCTTCCATTTGAAACAAATATGGGTACGTCGATTTCATCATTTATATCTATATATATATTTTTTTTTAACTTCCCATGCGATCTCTTTGACATGTTGATTTCTCCAAAGAACTTTTACAGAAATTACGTCTTTCTTTATTAACCTTCACACTTGTCGGTTTAGAATAGCCATAGATATCTTTTCCTAGTGAGATCCTCTGACCTTTGTATATTTCCAATGGAAACAATATGAATTGAAACTCTTATGCACTTCCGGCAAATTTCACATCCTTTCTTTTCCAAATCCCCTTACCCTTTTTATTGGTGAAACTTTTAAGAGTACTTAATCATCTATGATTACAAGTATCTACTATACCATCACGATATGTTCCTTTAACTATACTAAATTTTTCGACAGGTAGAGATATTCCATTGAGTTAACTAATAACTCAAGTGTCCCATTAGATTCGTAATAGCTGATGGAGTAGCATACGATAGAGTAGAGCTTGGATCAGTCAATACATACCTGTACCGTCATCAGGAGGTGTTTCCTCATTCTGCCTGTCCACTAAGGCATAAGTGTGATTTTGGGCCCCACTGGAACTAGCTGCTCCTCTAAAATCTCGACCACGACCCATAGATTGAACGCCTCTGCCTAGGAAAGGAGCCGATGTTGATGATGCAACGATTGATCCTGTAGGTCGTGCTATACCACTCGCACCCCTCTGTGGGCATTCTCTCATCATATACCCGCTGTGCCATACAAAAAAAAAGTATTTGTCCCCAACCGGCATTCACCTAAATGGTACCTTTCGCAACGCTGACACGGAGGACGGGAAAATCCTACTGTCTGTGAGCCTTGCACTCCACTACTCTGTCCATATGGACCACCTCTAGACCCTCGGAATTGAGAGTGAGCACCCACTGTGGAATAAGAAAATGAGGGCCTAGGCGGTAACATTCGAGATCTATATTCTCCTGGGGACACCATAGACTGCTCCATAGGTCTTGCCCTTTTTGATGGCCCTTCCACATATTCCTGTGTCCTCCTTCTTTGTCTTTGATCCCCCATTTTCTGCGCAAAGGCCTGGATTCTAGCTATATCCATATCTCAATTTAAGGCAGCAATAGTGCAGTCCCGTACCAAATATGGCTTCAATCTGTCAACATATTGATGAACTCTATCTTCCATTGTGGCCACCACATTTGGAGCATATCGAGCCAAGGAATTAAACTGCAAACTGTATTCTCTAACACTCATATTTCCTTGACGCAAATTTAAAAACTGATCTGTACGAGCCTCACAGATCTCATAGGGAAGATAGTGATCTAGAAATGCCATTTTAAATTCTTCCCATGTAGGTGGGTTTGCACCAATACCTCGAGCTTTCTTCCAGTCCTCATACCACCATATAGCCTCGCCCTTCAATCTATAGGTTGCCAACTCAACCGTTTCTATCCCGGACACATGCATAACCTCCAAAGCTCTATGGATTTGATCTACGAAGTCCTGTGGATCTGCTTTCAAGTCTGACCCAGTGAATATAGGAGGGTCCAATTTTAGAAAGTCCTGTGTTTTGCAACTCGCCACTCTAGCCGCGTCATCTTCATTTACAATTGGACCAGTTCGTCCCTGTGTATGTGCAGCCACTAACTGAGTCAACATATGTACTGCATTTCATAAACCCTGATCAGTAGCATTCATTGGCGGTTCTGCAGGTACTTCTCTACCTCTTGGCTCTTTTGGAGCTGGAAAGGTAGAAGAAGACCGCGATGCAATTTCAGCGTCAGCTCCACCTTGACTAGCTTGGTCAGGTGGTGATCTACTAGTTCCTTCTCCCGCTATTCTGTCTAGTCTCTTACATTTACCTCGACCTCTTCTTGTCATCGGCATTGTTACGATATCAAAGAAAATCCATTCCAATGGTCAGATACAATTCAACTTACAACACTGACTCTATTGCACGATCTAGAAGTGAATAAAAGAAACAACATCCTAAATGTCCCGTAGCCTCCTACTTATTAATGTGGTGCACAACACATCGATAAGTAAGACTTTACTCAGACACGGCTTTGTAGACATCCTTAGAACGACCTACTCTCTTATGAAATATTCGTATGCGTAACCTCGTATGAATCTTATTATACCTCATACAACTATGTGGAAGTCATGGACATGGAACATATGCTATATAAATATATATTTATGAAACTTGGCCGTTGGGGCCATCAAGTCAAAACGAACATTTGTCCCTTACATCTATATACCCACATAGGTCTACAAAAGCCTCTAACAGATGCATCTACAAGACCAACTTAAAGTCGGGACAAGTCCCCGCTTTATACAACATTTACAACATCAAAACAAATATACAACTGTGACTCGAAAAGCCCCGAAGCAACTGGAGATCACCAAAGATCAGCAAATACCCGATAATCTACTGCGGAGGTCTACTAGCACCTGTGCCTGTAACATTTAAAATAAATCCCCCAAGAGGGGTCAGTACAAATAATGTACTGAGTATGTAAGGCTCATAAGAAATTCATTATACATAATAACAACAACAATGGAGTCAATATAAGAGAAATAGTGAATGTGAGTAAACTCTCTTTCTGTATGTGAGGAAACATGTATTTTATGTTCTTTACTCCTCTTGTCTTCATATTTTATTCATCTTTATTGGTGTACCCATGCTAGGCTGTTCTGTCTCCCCTGGGATGAGATTAACCCATGCTAGGTACCTTGACCCCTGGGATGTTATGTGAACCCATGCTAGGCTTTCGTGTCGCCCCTGGTATGTCATTAACCCATGCTAGGTACTGTGACCCCTGGGATGTTATCATAAACCATGCTAGTATATTGTATCTCCCCTGGGATGTACCGTGATAACCCATGCTAGGCTTTTATCGCCCCTGGGATGTATTGGGATCGACCCGTGTTAGGCTTTTCTATGGCCCCTGGGATACCACCTGTGTTATTGGGATCGACCCATGCTAGGTATTTTAACCCCTGGGATACCACCCATGATTACTTATTAATTATACATCTCTTATTAATCTTAATTCCATTCTAAGAGTGATACATTGAGGATCATGACATGATTTGAAGCACACATATATATATTACTTCACTCCTTTACTTCATGAGATTGACATCTTCACTTATGAGGAATAATTATATTAGCTTGCACATCACCTCTCTTATTACTCTTATGAGATCTTATGAGATTGGTACGTTTACTTGTGAGAGATTGGTTCAAAGATAATCATAATATTATTAGATTTTGGAACATGACATGAGTGGAAAATGCTATTCAAGAATAAATAGATTCTCTTACATTATTACTCTCTTGAGATAGTTCTTTTAGGAATTATAACGTTATGATATCTTTGGAACTTCAATCAATGAATAAGAGATAAATGAATCATAAGTCATCTAAGAATAGGACACATATGAATAACAATATACGTCAACCTGAATTGCTATACTTCAAAACCTCTCGGAATCGAAACAAGCCCAATGTCAATGTGAACAATATGTTGCAGAAGGATACGGAATGAGTAACCTTACATACCTTATCGTCTCAATATGAACACTCAATCCTATACGTGAACACAATAGTCCAGCTCCTTCCTTACGTCTTACTCTACAACAAAAGTACATAGTGGAATTTACATTAACCACCAATTAACTTACAAATGCATATAACGATAATGAGTTACATGTTTGCCTTTAAAAAGGTCATTTCCCCCTTGACAATACCATTGATGAAATTGTCATACCAATAATCCCACAATATTCCATACATTGACCAATACATGATAATCAATAGCATGTCACACCAAGTTCATACTTTCCACTCTCCATCATCACAACATCACAATTGTTCCATCAATTCACTTCAATACACCTCACAACAACAAATCGGCCAAAATCCCATAATTTATACTTATAGAAAAATAACAAGTTTATGACCATAATCACACCATACATGTTGATATTTCATCCATACCATGCACTTTCATCAAGACAACAAGTCATCTTTCAAGTTTAAATTCTATAGATGACACATCTTTTACAAAAATACAAAGTGCCATGTTCAACACTTCCAAGCATAACCAACATGATCTACATACTCTCCCATGCATATAATATATTAATCCATAAGAATAATCACTTACCTAATCTTGAAAGATGATGATCTTGCTCCAAAGATGACTTAGGGTTTGAAGAGCCCAAAAGGGTGTTCTTGAAAATTCTAGAAAAAGCAAGAAAAGCATGTGTGTTTGTTGTGTATTAAAAATCTGATTTTTGCCTCATTTTATAGAACTTTGAAGTAATACTTAGCCACTCTTGGCATTTAATGCTATGTGTTGGCTTGGTCAATGGAAGAATGGGTCATTTGACCCATTCTTGGCCCATGTCTTTTGTCTCATTTTTGGTCATTTTTGAGCCCAATTCACTTAACCCAATAAAATCAATAATTTATCATGTTTAATTCATTTCATATGCGTTACTATAATATTCGCACTCACGCAATTCATACTCGTAGCCTCAATTCCAAAAACAAGCGATTCTAGCCACGTATGGATTATTTTGACCACAAGGGTAAAACCGTCGTTTTGATATCAAATTCGTTCACCAGTAATTTTACCATACCAATATAATACTTAGGTCATTCCATGTATATGATCGTGGTTGTAGAAGAAATGTGAAAAAAATCGGCCCGGTACGTCCCCGGGCACCCTTGGACACTTAGAACAAATTTTGGAAGCTTACTAGTTTGGCCGTTCCAGCAAGCGTCTGGACCTTAACAGGGCACTGAGCTTTAGAAGCTTGTTGGTTTGGGTGCCAAAACATGCGCCTGGCCCTTCCTATGGCACTGAATTTTTTTTTTTGAAAATTTTCGTTCTTCGACTTTTCTTCGCGGTTTTGGTTAGATACTTCAAGTTCTATTCTTTAACTTACTTCTTACCTTTAATATCCCTTGTTTATAGGTCCTCCAAGTATCGTTTTAACCCCACAAATTCTCCACGAAGTCACAAAACACCTCCTACGAAGGTCTAGTCATATGTATGAGGCCAAATTTTAATTTTTCTCATCACTAACATTACAAATTACATACTCATGGCATCTCGACACCTAAGTAAAAATTGTTCAACGTCATCACATAGGGTTGGGAGTATACGGGGTGTTACAGTCCCGAATGAATATCGAGGGTTCGTTCAGAGATATTTCATTATTTGGAACTGCTGGTACAGTATTTTCTGGTGCATCTGGCCCTTCATTGCAATCGCGTGGACATGTGTAGCGTTCATTGGCCTTGATGATGGTCTTCCTAGCGATCACATGGTGGTGGTGTGGCGATCGCGATGGGTTAATCGGTGGACTTGGTCGGGTTAACTCATCGCGATCGCGAGGTCCAGCTACAGGACTGCGATGACCAACTTAATGGCTAGTCAAAGTTGACCCCCGCAATCTCGAGGTGGGGTCCACGATCATGAGGTACTGTTCATAGAACAGTATAAATACTTCCATTTTGCAATTTTTCTCCATTTTTAGACTTCCAAACTTTGGGAAGAGGCGATTTCTTAGGGTTTTATCACCATTCTTGCTTGGGTGAGCTCCTAAATCATCCTCCCATTATTTCCTACCAATTATATCTTCGAAAACACCTTTAAATCATGATTTCAAAATGGAATTTAGGAGTTTTTACCGGTAAAGCGTGGACGATAGTTTTTCTTCGATTTGGACCTCATTTTTAACTTGTTTTCCCATGGATTTTCATCAGTAGACTCCTATAACCTTAGGGAATGTGTTATTAAAGAAAAATTTTGGTATTACCCCTCACGTTTTTGAACTCATTTTTTGAGTCTGTTTTGGACACGTTTGAAATATGGTTGATACGGGTATTGATAGCTTTCTTTTAACGTGTAGATACTATATTTGTATGTTTTAGTTGATTCTGAGGCCATTCAAAATGGGAAAACGCCGTGTTGAAGGACTTTAGGCTCAAATTTCATCATTTCGAGGTTGGTTATGGCTTAACTTCTTTCAGATTGAGCTGGGTAGTTAATAAATAGGTAAAGCATGCTATGGGTTGGGGAAAATAACTATGAGGTTTATATTTTGAGATTATTATTAATGTTGTGTGCCAAGGTGGGGGCTTATAATCTGTTGTTGTTGCCTTGTGATATTTGATATTGCGTGTTGCCCAAGTGTGGGCTTTATTTGACATCATTAGCCTTATCTGTGCATTTAAATGGCTTTATTCTAGATATGATGCCCATGCAGGGGCTCAAATTATTATTATATGCCTTATGAGCATTGGTTACCTTATTATGATAGAAACACCTGTGTTAGGGGTTGATATGATATTAATGATATCTTACATGCATATTTATTTCGATGGTGCATAACTAGAGTTGATATCATGAATTATGGACATATTGAGTTGATTTTTGGGCTTACGTATATACGTATTGAATGGATTGGATATCTTCATACTAATTTGATTGTGAGCACTACATCCTCTTTCCATACATATACATTCATGAGATATCGGTACCATTGAGGAACACTATTTTTGAAAAAAAATGAGACATTTTATAGAAACCTTTTTTGTGAACACGTACCAAAAAGGTGGGTTCAGATTTAAGATTTGAGATATAGTATATGGGATACGAACCCCCATGGGTCCTATTTTGGGAGCTACAAGCTCCGTAGGTGTATATAGAAAGTCATGCGATGACTTCCACTATTCATCCCACCATCATTGCATTGCATATCCATTTTTCATTATTCTTTTGCTTGTCTTGACGTGCATTTAGCTTCGTATACTTATTGTGTATATTTGTATTGTATTATTTCAGTATTGTATTAGAACTGTTAGTGGACTTTGTATACTCATAGTGTTATTTTTACTTATATTATTTTCTGTTTTGCTCAGTCGGCCTATGATTTCTACTGAGTGCAAGTGAACCGTATTCACTCCTACTTTACCCTTTCAGTGCAGATCCTAGCATGAGTATAATATGCAGAAGCTGAGTTTGTGCTATTATTGGTGATCTTTTGAGGTACTGGTGTGCTCTAGAGTTCAGAGTTGCTCCCTGGACCTCATTTATGTCTTTATTTTGGTTTTCAACGATAGATATCTATTCTTAGATTCAGTCATGTATTAGATTCTCTTACATTATGACACCAGTTTTTGGGTGGTTTATGAGGTTTCTTTCAGTTTTCCATTTTATTATGTCTTGTATTGCCAGACTTCATTCTAGAAGTCTAGCTTTATTTTTTATTTGTTGTTATGATTGAGATTTTCTTTCCTTTTTGGGTAACGGGCTTACTTAGCAAGGCTAGGCCATGATAAGTTCCTTCATGACCTTTTTGTTTCGCGACACTTCCCTACACTACCATCACCTTGGTTTCCACCACGACCTCTCTGATTATTACCTGCCAACCCTGTGGACGACCCTTACCATTACCTCCACCAGCAGGAACCAAGACCTTAATCCATGTCAATGGAGGAAATGCTGGTGATCGACATTCCACATACACCCTCCACCACTACTTGGCATCACCTTGCAGTTGGAAAGTAACAAACTCAACACTGTGCTTCTCAAGAATACCCATTTTATTCAGCCTTTCATCACAATCAACAATGAACTCAAATGCATCCTGTATCTCAGCGCCAACAAAAGTAGGAGGTTTCATTTTCAGGAACTTGGTCAGCATGCCATGCTCAGTCCCAGTCATGACAAAACCTAACACCAGGCTAGGGAAAATCTCTGTTCTCAAGGCCTCACCTATTTTAGGAGAAGCTATAGCAGTCATCTAGACACCATGAAATTGATAAGAAGGCATAGCAGGAGTGGCTCCAGTACCAGCCAAGCCACTCAGAAAAAAAAGCACCTGTTGAATAATCTTAGAAAACATCGGGGGAAGAGTTGTACCCCAACTGGTGCTACCTCCTTCTGCACCACAACATCCTTATTTATTTCCTCAACCTCTTCATAAGGATCCTAGGGTGGGGGAGGTATCACTTACCTCTAATTAGCCAGGTCAGCTGTTGCCTGAGCTCCACCCCTGGTGGGTGTTTCTCTCCATCTTCCCCTTCCCCATCCTCGTCCTCATCCCAGAATAGACAGTTCTACAGTTACTGGTGCAGGAGCTGCGGTTCTAGCTCCAAAAGAATGAAGATAGTCAGATACCCATTTGGATCACCAGATACCAATTGGAATCAAGTTATAGCACGAAATATGAAAGAAATGATAGTTTCCTAAAGTCCTATAACCTCTCGAAGAAAAGTACAGACGTCTCTCTACCATTCTGCAAGACTCTACAAGACCTATTTTGGTATAATAAGATAAACAAACCTAGGGCTCTAATACCAACTTTGTCATGACCCAACCCACCGTGAGTGTCACCCATACTAGCTTCCGATAGGAGAACAGTCGAACCCCAAACATGCAAACCCAACACTTAGACAAAAATAAGGGGAACTAGCTATTTTGCATTAAATAGGTACTGAAATCCATAATCCAACAACAAACAATTCGAAAAATAACAAAAGCTAAATATCCTTTAGAATCTAAAAGTCATTGTATTAAAACACTAAGATATCCTAGAAAGGGTTCAACCCCCAAAACAACTGAAATATCCATGTCCGAAACAATGGACCATAAACTAAATGAAGAACTCATAGCATCCCAGAAGATGTTTCTTACCCTTGAGTTCGAATACTATCCACTCTACACCTGAGGTATCAAAACAGTCTTTGGAATATGCTCTGCATTTAACAAAATAAGAGCATGTGTATTATCAGTACATAAGAAACATCAGTGTACTGGTAGGGTCATCGGCTAACCCAAAATGAGAAATATGAACAAGTAACAATAACTTAGTAAAGCAAGACAACCATGAACACCTATCATGTAACCTTACCTCAAGTTCATAACACTTAACCTTATTAAAAAACATCATAAGTTTAGTCAATACAAGTCAACATGGATAACAAGTCATGTCAAGACCATGACTACAAACAAAACTCCAAGTCAACAACTATGACTCACAATTATATCAGCCATGTATCTATTACACAAGTAAATAAACAATATAGAGTTATGCCAATCTTGCAATTGAACTCAGACCACTCAAGGATCCATTCCAACAACAACTATGGCAATAATCATGAATCCCAATTTACATCAAGAAAACAAATACAACAAGTAAACACATAAACCCATTTCACTCAAAGAACCAATATAACAAGTCAACACTTAAACCCGGTTCACACAACGAAGAAATATAGCAAGTAACCACATAAAATCGGAGCACTCAAGGAACCATCACACTCACCTATACCTTGTACATACATGCTAAGGTCCTTATGGTCGCCCACTAGCCATGACCTGCAGGGGACGAGCTCTTGTTCATGTACCAAATCCCAGACATCAAGTGTCTGCCAACCTTATATCAACCAAATCCCCTGAAGATGTCCAACTACTGGTACATCCCATAACAATGAAATATATCACAACAATAACAACCACAACCACAATGATAACATAACAACACTTATAAAAACCAACAAGCTCCTCATATAAGTTCATTGCATACGATTAACACTTAGGATATCAAATAGTCTTTCACTTTCCTTGAACATGCATTGTAACAAGCAATACGAAGGAATAGTTATCATGCAAATATAAAACAAGTTGGGTTTCAACTATATTAAACCATCACCTACCTCAGTATAAGACTTACATGCTCTAGCAAACTTGAGCTTTCCTTTTTCTTGCATCCTCGGCTTGATTGTGGTCTAAAAATATGACTATAACACATAATCAACCAAATGTCCTAAAATATCAAGGATTATAACCTAATCCCAGAACCCCAGGGCCAATTCATGATCATTCCCCTACTCTAGGCTTTTTCAACTATAATTCCACCTTAATCTTATCAATTTCATGGTTACAATAGTGAATTTACCAACATGCAAGTGCAAATTAGCAATTTTTAATCAAAACCTAAGGGTTTTCTACCCAATTCACTTAATTACACCAGAAAATTACCTAGGTTAAGTCAAATCATCCCTAAAACCCAAAAACTAGTGATTCTAGTAGTTAACAATCAAACTACGAGTTAACAAAAGGAATCACTTACCTTTATGAAGAGTTTGGATGAAAATTGAGTGGAATTCACCCAAAATTGCCTAGGCCCTTCCCAAAATAAATTTTGAAATAATGAAACATATTGGGATATTTTTATACACAAATCTATGCATATCCTACTATAGCGTCCCTATCCTACTATAGCGGAATCCGTCCGCTATAGCAGAATTGACCAACGTTGACTCCTGCTAAACGAAAATTTTTCCGCTATAGTGTCGCAATCATCGCGTCCTACCACCCGCTATAGCGGGTGTGGCAAGGAAGAAACTCAGTATTTCTCTCAGTTTTACCTTTTTCGCAATGCACCCCCAAACCTTGACATTCCGAACTAACCCCTTTACGCCATGTTCAATATCGAGAGTTCTACTTTACGGAATTCAATTTCGAAAGATCCTATAGATTTCTTATCATTTTGGATAACATGAAAACATATTACATCCTTTCACATTTACCCAATCTATTTCTGAATTTTCCTAGATCAAATCTCGCTTGGATTTCATCCAAGAGTGGCCTAGTCTGAAATATTTAACTCCCAATTGGGAGAAAATCTTAACCCAAATTTTTATATGCTAGACTTGCCCGTAAAAATGGAAAGGATCGTTACAAGAACTAATCAACCCTTATGAATTACGAGGATGATTAACAAACTTATTCTTCATCTCCATATCAGCATTCTTCAATCACATGGTATGGTGACGTTGAGTTAGACAGGGGGATAACAATCGAACTATAAAGAACTAATAAAATCAAAATTATATATCGCTATATTAATTCTTATGAACTAGAATATTCAATATTAGTTTTGAATTAAATTTCTTTCAAAAAGAGTATCTTTTATCTCATGATAGGCTTTTGTTTTCGTAAAGTTTTGAAATTTTTTGAATTTTTTCTTCACATTTCTAGATTTCCTTCCCCAACTAAACACCCATCTCATCTTGCCATTATTGTTTAATAATATAATTTTACCCTTTATTCTGCCTTCTTCTTATAGGATCTTCACTTCTTACCCTATTTTTTAAATATATAATATTATATGTTTATTCTTCAAATTGCTGGTGTGTGACATTATGAAACATCGAGAAGATATATAATCTATCAAATCAAAATAATACATTAAAATATGTGCAACATATACTGAAATGATATGCAATAACCATCCAAACAAGCTATAAAGCAATAGAACAACATATCTTCACATTAAATTATTGGAATTAAGACAAGTAAGTAATCTGTCATATTTCTTATCTGAAATATACTACCAAAATTACTATCCGATCCTAACCATATTAGAACATTACTTTAAATAATTAAATCTCAATCATAATATTACTATGTCAGCTGACTTCCATCCAAAGTCAAATCTTGGGGAAACCGGATAAAAGCAAAATGGAAAGGAGTCGAATCTGACTTCACTCCTGATGGAGTGAAGTATATAGTCAAATTTCTTGACAGTGCAACTGCTCACAGAGAATTCCAAAAATTTCATGTCTCAAAATATGATATCTTCTTGAAATACTTCAAAAAATCACTCGAATAACATAGAAGACAAATATTCTTTGGGACACAATCATATTTCACACCCTTCTCACCTACGTACACACTAAAAAAATGCATCCTGGTATTCTTTTTATAACTTCTCGATAGTTATAAGATCCTCCTCTTCTTCTTCTTCTTCTTCTTCTTCTTCTTCTTCTTCTTCTTCTTCTTCTTCTTCTTCTTCTTCTCCTCCTTCTTCTCCTCCTCCTTCTTCTCCTCCTCATTCTCCTTCTCCTCCTTCTTCTCCTCCTCCTTCTTCTCATCCTTCTTCTCTTTCTCCTCCTTCTCCCTTCTCCACCTTCTCCTCCTTCTCCTCCTTCTCCTTCTCCTTCTCCTCCTCCTCCTCCTCCTCCTTCTCCTTCTCCTTCTCCGTGTCCTTCTACTTCTCCTTCTTCTTCATCTTCTCCTTCCTCATATTCATCAACACCTCCTTAAACTTTTTGTAGAAACCAAAAATCTCCATCGATGAATTAACCTAAAAAAAAATTAGTGGAAAAATAGAGAGGAAAATAACTTTGTGACAATTTTTGATACTTTGGAGTGCACACTTAAGATGTGTGTGTGTGTGTGTATATATATATATAAAAAAAAAAAATTTATATTTTTACCCCTTAAAATCATAATCCTAATAAATGTAGGATTTAAAAAATTGTAAGGTTTAAGTCGGCTAAATAGTTTTTGATTAGGTTTTGGGTATTTGTTTTGATTATTTAACTAGTATTTTTGATACTTTCCAAATTTGATGTCTTCCCAAATAGTTTTTGATTTGGTTTTGGGTATTTTATTTTTAATATTTTTGTTTTAGCATGGGAAAGAATGGCTTATATTGACTGTGGGAAATGATCAGTTTAATTGTAGCTGCATGCAATTGTCTTAGGTTACTCAAATATTATTATTATTATTATTATTATTATTATTATTATTATTATTATTATTATTATTGATTAAGATTAATTTACAAGTTTTCCAACATTTAAAACCTAAACTCATTCACAACTAAATATATATTGTGAAAATTACTGGGATATGATCTAACAGTTTCTCAATGAATTATTTTTTGAAATAAAATCAGCCGATGGTTGTCGGTTATTTTCTGTACAAAAATGTTACAAAGCTATAAAAAAGAATTTTATGCGAGTACACGTGAACTAGGGTTACAATTGCTCAATGGTAAATACTTAGGACTCCATCTATTTTCCATATTTCAACATTATCAAGTCTATCAATTTTGAGTCAATTTTAATCAAAAAATATCGAGGACGTCTGTCGATTTTTGACCTATTTTAAGTAGTGTTTTTCATTTCTCAAATATCAACCAACTTATGCTCAAAAGACTACTAATGAAGTGTCCTTTGTTTGGTGATCAAACAAATATAAATAATCCACTAGAAAAGCAAGAAAACTAATTAAAGCAACAAAAGATTGTTAAGACAACAAATTAACAAAATATAGAAACACTCGAAAAGGATTAACATAATTTGTTATTGAAATAAAATGCGAAGAAGTAATTTGCTATTTAAATAAAATATGAAGAAATAATTTTCTATTTTTTCCCATGTCATATTTATTACATCTTTTACTTTTTTTCCCTCATCGGGTGGAGTTGAATCTTGTTGAATTGAAGAACATATTCAAATTCATAGACTGTGCAGCTGTTCACAAAAAAATCCAAGTTCTTAATGTCTCGAATTTCATTATCTTCTTGAAAATCATCGATGAAGCGCTTGAAAAAATTAGATGACAAATATTTTCTTGGAACCTTGTATTTCAATTTCTTTTCGCTCACGTACACAATAAAAGATGCATTCTTGCACTTCTTTGTAACTTCTTGGCACTTATAAGCTTCTTCCTATTCTTATTCATCAACATCTCTCGAACCTTGTAACTTAAAAAATTATAAGACAAATATTTTGAAACTTTTTTGCAAAAACCAAAAACTTCCATTGTAAGAAGATAAATATGTTGTGGGTATTTTTCTAAAACTTTGGTGAGCACATACATATATAAGTTCTTAAATTCTAATTCTAATAAAAGTAGGATTAATTAGAGGCGCTTGCGTACTTAATTTCCAAATTGTTTTTGGATTAGGTTTTGGATGGTTTTACTAATAATTTCTAATTACTTTTACTTAAGCGTGGGAAACAAGCTTAACATAGCTTACCTGAGAAGCACTTGCATTTCACATATGCATCTTTTCAGAGATTTAGCTTCAGACACGATTCAGTATCAGTTTATCAAAGATTTATGACTTCATTACTTTATCTCTAAATGATTTTTCACTTAGATTTTAGCTATTATAACTTTCTTCAGATTTTCGCCTCCTAAAAGTATTAACTTTTCTTTTGACAACCTTTGATATGGTTATTTTATGACTCTACATAGTATGATTTCACATATGTACTTCTTAGAATGCTTTTCTCATGATTTTAGCTAAACTTACTCACAATTGATTATTATTATTATCTTTATGAATCCTATTTCTAGCTTTTTTCTCTATTTATATCACATATATGATTTCAGTTATTCAATCTTATTACTTCATACTCATTACATTCAAACATACTGATAGCATACCTCTTCTGCCTATATTTTTCATATGATGTAGATATGAGTGATCGTTCTCAGGCTTGTGGCTAGAGAGTAGCAGTTCATAGTTCAATAATTAGTGATTCCTCCTTATTCGAGGATGTCGCTTAGTCATTTTGTTCCTTATTTTAGTCTTTCAAGTATTTTAGTATTCAATTTAGTTGAAGGCTTGTCCTAACAACTCATTCTTTTAGTAGAGGCTTTCAGACATAGTCAATGTATTTAGTTGTAATAGATTTATCTTTGAATTTTATTTTAGTTTGGTTTTAGTTTATAGCTTCTGCTTCACTTTTCCCTATATTATGGTTAGATATGCTATTCCAAGGACTATTTTGGGATCACTTGTGGTTCGAAGCATCATATTTCATCCAGGGTGTAGACTCGGGTCGTGACACCTATACTGAATGGTATGGCAGGTGCCATCATAGTCCCTATTTTGTATCGTGACAAGTTGGTATCAGAGCTCCACGTTCATTGGTCTCACAAGTACAAGGTGAGTCTAGTAGAGTCTTGCATATCATTGTGGAAACAAATGTTATCTATCTCTGAGAGGCTACAAGACTTTGGGACAAATCCATTTCTTTATTTTGTGTTGAGCACTTACAGTCTAGTACAACTCAAAAGTCTCTTATTCACTTGATACGAGCACGGTTAACTTGTAGCACATTAGAAGGTACTTCCACATATGGATGATAGCTTGGAGCCCGGAGAAAGATATGGAGCAATAAATACACAAGACCATTTGGGCAATCTAGAAGGGCCCTTGTTGGTTATCTCTAAAATAGTCACTTTTGGGCTATTTTTGTAAAGGCAGTAACTATAAATAGATTCCTTAGCATATTTTCTTGCTTAGAATGTTTTTGCTTAAGGTTTGAAGAAACTTCTTTGATAGTATAGTTCAAGGGTGGATTCCCTTTAGGCTATTCGTGTAGCTAATTCTAGATTAGTGATGATTGGATTCCCATTGTTGGTTTAGAACTTCTTAACCTTGATTTTCACAAGAGTTACTCATTTGTGGATTCAATTTGGGTTTCTCTAATTCTAATTGAAATCAAGTTCTCTTTCTCCCTTGGTTTAATTGTTGTTCAATTGAGCCTTTCTTTCTTTATTTCTCATCTCTTATTTCACAACTATTCTTTAATATTGTTTCTTAATTCCGCTTCTTCGATAACGATTTTAGTCACCTTGATTAGGATTGTTATCATTTTTGTATCAGAGTCAGGTTAAAGTTTGTTTTCATAAATCTTAATCTTGGGATATTGATCTATTCAAAAAAAATAATCCAAAAATCCCAAAAAAAATCCATTTTTTTTTTGTTTTGATTTGTTGTTTTTTGAAACTAGATCTTGATTCTCTAGTGTTTTTTGAGTCTAAATCTCGAATTTCGTTCAAATCGGAGTTGTAAAAGTGAAATGGCTATTGAAGGGTTTGAAGCTTTTGAAACTTGGCCAATTTTGAAAAGTGGATTTATTTTTGGCTTGGTTTTGAGGGCTAAGAGTTAGTGGGGTTTTTCGTGGTGTGAAAGGAAACACATTGGTGAAAATTTCATTGAATTTGGAGTTGGAATGAAGAAGTTATGTGGATGTGAATATTGGGGGGGTTTGTTGGTGTTCTTGAGATTCTTCATCTTGTTGTTGAAGAAGAAGCTAGAAAAGTACCCTTTGATCCAAAAACCCTAAGGTCAAAGTATTAGTGGAGCCAATTGTGGAAATTTGAAAAAAAATTAAGATTTTTAAAAAAACTCCACATCCGCCGCCACATCAGCAGATGACGTCAACAACCAATGCCAGTCGCCTATCAGCGCGTGGGAGCCACTTTTAGAGGCCAAATCTGCAAGTTTTGGGGACTTAGTTTTTTTGGGGGGTCCTAAAGTTTTTTGGACCCAAAAATTTTTCTAAGTGTCCAAACTTCGTGATTATTTTTTTGTTATTTTTATTCTTCAATTCCTCAACTATTTAAAAAGTAATTAACATATTTAATCACTTGTTAACTAGTTTTAATCATTAAATCATCAAATCAAATTCTTTAAAGTGATGAACTTCTTTGGGGCTTCAAAATTTTTCTAAGTGTCCAAATTTCGTGATTCTTTTTTTGTTCTCTTTCTCTTTTGATTCCTCAACTATTTAACAAGTAATTAACATATTTAATCACTTATTAACTAGTTTTTAAAAATTAAATCATCTTTTTGATTCTCAAATTAAGCAACAACAAGTAATTTTCCTACTTTTGTTACTTAGTTTTTTTTGAGTCCGTACTTCTTTCGTGCTACTTTGTTCTTGATTTTATTGCTTTTATCTCATTGAATACTTCTTGGATCTTTTAATTTGTCCTTTTTCCATTGTTTGGTTAACAAGAATCTATTCCTCCACAAAGGATAAGAGACCTTGTGAATTGATTGGAAAAAGGTAATTCTCTATCAACTTTGAGAAGATACTCTAGGAAGGTGAGTTGTGAGTTTCAAATATGAGAGGTGTGAAGAATTTTTATAATAACGTTGTTTGCTAGTTTGAGAATTTTTCCCATGAAGTGGTGGACTATCTTAGACTACCTTTACATCCAATTCGGGATCCATTCCTTTATAAAGAAGGGATTTGGGTTAGCCAACAAGTAAAGGTACATATTTCACTTGGAGAATATCAAGAGGAGGTATGGTGTGGTATATACTTATTGTATACTTGTCACCTATGTTTTGGGAGTGCTTGGTTCCAAAGTCATAATATCCCAAACGTACAAGATTGGTACAAGTATGTCATGGACTACAATGGGAAGTTTCTCTTGCCACTAACACCTCCTAAAGAAGAAGATACCAGCGAACCACTTTCAATTGCGGATCCTATTATTTTGAAGATGAACAAAAATTTTGCTTCCATGCTAGTAACTCTTGAAAAGATCTCTTAAATGGTTTCTGAGCTTAAAACCAAAGAGTCGAAAACAAAGCAAGATACTCCTTTTGAGGTTAGTGCTAAGGAGTTGAACATAGAATTCAACACATCCACTCTTTGTACACCAAAGTGGAACCTAAATGTGAAGGGATCATCTATCTCTTCACAAGGAGTCCTTGGCACTTTTCCTAACTCAAATGAAATTGAGAGACAAAATATTTAGAGGAGTAAGGGTGTGATAAGTGACAACTCTAGAGTGGAAAAAGGAGAGGTTGTGTGGAGTGATGTGAGAGGGTTGTCACGACCTTATACTATCCTTGTAACTTCTCTTTCTTTTCTAGTTGTCTTAATACTTTTGCAGGTGTGCTTAGAGGTAAGCCTAATAAGAATCCTCAACATACGACAAACCATGAGGAACATAAAGGCTTGGCAAAGGATCAATTGTGTTCCAATGATGATAACCAAGGTGAATAAAATACTTTCTATGAGCTTAAAGGTACAATAGCTAACCTCAACACTCCAAATATTATAAATGTGTGTGAGATTGACTTAAGTGTAAGTGATAGCATATCTTTGTGTGAGCTTAATGAGCCTTTACCTTATGGAGTTCTTGATAACTCTTTATTGCATAGTGATAATGTCAATTGTGAAAGTGATCCTACACTAGTTGATCCTTTAGATGAACGGATTGTTTCTCCTAGTGAGATCGATTTGTGTACACCTAGTGTTGGCACTTGTAATTTAAATAAAAATGCATTATCATACGGGAGGGATGATCCTTTGGGTGAAGATAGCATGGATTTGCCTACTCATTTGAGGAACCCAAGTAAGGATTGCCCTTATAATATTGGTCTTAATTATAACCCCCTTTATGATACCCCACCTTCATTTGACATGTGTGATTATGAATTGCTTGACTCATATAATGACTTGAGCTACAATTCATTTGATTGTGGTGCTGACATGTGTCAAATAAGGAGTCTTAATCTTGAGGATTTGTATAGTGGAGTGTCTTATGTGGATAAAGATGTAGCCAGTCTTGAAGGCTACAAGGTGTTTAGTAATCCACTATGGTGTGATGACACACTTTTCGATAACAGAGATCTCTTCTTGGAAGATGATAACATGTCTATTGGGGAGGTTAGTGTTCAAAGGGAAGCTATAATTATCGCTTTATCATTTAGTGTTCTTGTTCTTGGTCAAGGCCTTAATGTGCTTGAATCAATGGATGAACCATCTCTTGAGGACATATTAGATGAAGTTGATTTAAGTGAAACCTTTCTATATTATTTGATTTCTTATGATGATACTCATGCTTGTGAGTGGAGTAAGTTATTTAAGGATAAGTGTGCCAACCGGGCAAATGGGTGTTTGCTTAACCCAAGTGTATCGTGTTTCTTTCCATTTGACCCTGCTAATGAATTGATTGGTGGCAGTTGTGTGGTGAAGCTTGGTAAAGATAACAAACAGGACTTGGGTGAGATTGGTGGCACCCTCTCCTATGATGTAAGGTCTTTCTTGAGGATTTATAATCCACTTGATGGACTTATGTCGTGCACGGGGAAAACCTCCAACAAAGAAGAATGCTTTTTGAAGAAGGTGATTAATGAGATAGTTCTCGAGCATTCTTCTATTGGGTACCATGCCAAGGCTTCTAAAGCCATGAAGATGAGTGCCACTACTCTTGGAATTTCTTGTAGCACCCATTTGGGTTTATGTGATTCTTATTTGACTGTGCCTTTAAAAGTGTGCATTTCCATACCTTGGAGAGTTCTCGAGTATGTCATAGGGGTATCCTTCCCTTTTGACCCCGAAAATGACTTGGGAGTAATTTCATACTTGAATTGATCTAGTGTATGTAGAAAGGGAATAACTTGGATTTACCTTGTATATAAGCTTTCACCTAGCCATAAGTTTATTGACCTTTTAGTGGTACTTGAGCGTATAAAGGTACCATCTTTGGGATGGACCCATTTTCTTGATATGTGGAATAGCTAATTTCCTTGTGCTTCAACTATGGACTTAATGGTCATGAAAATAGGAGATACTTGGTTGTTCCTTGAGATTGTACCCCCTTGGTATAATGATTTTTGTGCTAGCCATGGTACTAACCCTTATATTATGAGGAACATTTTGTTGCTTGTCCTTCTTATGTTTTTTCAAGATTCGGATTTGAGGACGAACCCTTTTGAAGAAGGTGAGGATGATATGAGCACGGTTAACTTGGAGTACATTAGGAGGGGCTTCTGCATATGGATGATAACTTGGAGCCCTGAGAAAGATATGGAGCAATAACTACACAAGGCCATTTGGGAAATCAAGAAGGGCCCTTGTTAGTTATCTCCAAAATTGTCACTTTTGGGCTATTTTTGTAAAGGCAATAACTATAAATAGATGCCTTAACTTATTTTCTTCCTTAGAATGTTTTTGCTTGAGATTTGAAGAAACTCCTTTGAGAGTATAGTTCAAGGGTGGATTCCCTTTAGGCTAGATTAGTGGTGGTTGGATTCCCATTGTTGGTTTAGAACTTCTTAACCTTGATTTTCACAGGAGTTACTCATTTGTGGATTCAATTTCGGTTTTTCTAATTCTGATTGAAATCAAGTTCTCTTTCTCCCTTGGTTTAATTGTTGTTCAATTGAGCCCTTTTTTCACTTCTTATCTCTTATTTCTCAACTATCCTTTAATATTGTTGTTTAATTCTGCGTTTTCGATAACGATTTTAGTCACCTCGATTAGGATCGTTACCACTCTCTCATGGATGGTAAGGATAGGTTCTTCTTTGGCTAGAGACTTAGAGCCAGTGCTCATGGTACATGGATAGTATGGAGGTCATGAGAGTTTTCATACTAGAGCATCCAGACTAGTTAGTGGTCAGGCTGAGGTTGCCTTCTCAGGCTCAGGAGTTGCTCATAATGATGGGTCTGTTGAGACAGAGAAATTGAACCTATTTCAGACACCACTCACTACAAAAAAAACTGTGTTTAGCAACGGACGTATTCTGTCGCTAAACAACCTATTTCCCTTGCTAAACTATTGTGGCAACGGATGGGTAACAGATCACAGTTGGTCACAAAAATGCTCGTAGCTAAGAACTTAGCAACGGAAAAATAAAATCCGTTGTAGATTTGGTAACAGACTGCAACGTAAAATATCCGTTGCCATGAATAGAGACAGAATATATTTCATCGCTAGTATAAATATTTCGTTGCTACAAATTCAACACAAATTCGTCACGAGTTCTTATTAGCGATGAAATCATGTCACTAGTCATTTTGGTGCTTAATTTTCCCAGCTTTTGACATCAAAAATATTTTGTAGCGACGTCATCGTTAAATTATTATATAAAAAATATTCGTCGCAAATTTTTTTACCTAGGGAAACTACCCGTCGCCAATTTCATTATAATACCTTTTCTAAACAAAAACTATTAAAATACACTGCTGAAAAAGATAAAATACACTATAAATTTATAAAACACTTCTTTACAAATAGCTAATAATTCACTATATAGATTAACAGACAACAAGGTCTAAAATATAGCAATATAGTATCAAATCGTTAAGTACAAAACATCCAAAAACACTACAATAAGGTCTGAACAAAATAGGCCAACTAATGTGAGGTTGGAGAGTTACGTTAATCATCAGAATTTGAAGCTTATCCAAAAATACGTTAATAAGGTCCAAACAGAATAGTCCAACTAATGCGAGGTTGGAGTTATGTTCATCATCAGAACTTGATGCATATCCAAAAATACGATAATAAAGTCCAAACCAAATAGCTAACTATTGTGAGGTTCGAGAGTTACGTTCACAATCAGAACTTGATGCATGAACCTCATTAGTGTGGGCAGTAGTAGGAGCAGCAGGAACTGAAGAAATTAATTCACGAACACGCTCATCCAATGAAGGAAGCATATGTTCTGTCAATGCAGGAACCAATCAAGTCATAAACTCATCCATATTACCTATGGGTATTGATTGAGCAGTTGAATGTGCTGCTGAAGGTGACGCATCAAATGCAGGAGAGTTACAAAAATTTGATCTGAAGTAGCTTTTGCCTTGAGGTCCAAGACTATATATTTTATTTTTCTTTACTCCTCCCGCAGCTTCGAAATACGCTTGAAACTGATCACTATGAGACTGAGTTTGTGTTTGCTGTTGTAATATTTCTTGATATTTTTCCTGTAAAAAAGTTTAATAGTTAGTATCCGTTAACTATTAATAACTAGATAGTATTAATAACTATTAATAATTAGTATCTGTTAACTATTAATAGCTGAAGCTGTAACTATTAATAACTGTAAAAAAGTTTAATAGTTAGTAAATTAAGGTACTCGCGTGCATTGAATAGAGGAAAAGCAAGTAGAGAATTTGGGAAACGACATGTTTAAATTTAATGGCTTCGAGACAATGCAATTAGAGGTAAGTAAAATAACTTCGAATGAATTTTCAACGTCCATTATATGCTTTAATTTACCAGTACTTGAGCATTCACTTATTGACTTTGATCCAAACTTTTCTTTGTCTTTGACACAACTTTAATAATTTTCTCTAATTGTTGTTTTTCCCGAATTCTAATTTCACTCCTTGCTCTCATGATAACAGAGGGGAAAAAACTGAAGCTACTTGTAAATTGGAAAAGAAAAAAACTGATCCATCAATAGAGGTCCATTCTAGAAGTTCATCACTGATAAAGAAAATCAGTTCACAAATACTTAATTTAGGGTATGAGTTGTACAACAACCAACTAGTGAGATTCCACAAGTGGGGATAGAGTATGAGGTATACAAGAACAAGAAAAAAAGAGAAAGTAATAGAAGGGAGGGAGATGAGAAAGAGATGAAATTTATATATAAAGTAATGACTTACATGTAACACTTGAGATCGTGCAGCAACAAAAGATTTTCCATCGCGGCCATGTGTATGGACGTGTAAATGTATCTCAGTTGGTGTTGGATCTCGACCTTTTTCAACAGCCTATAGAAAAGTTATTATAACTCAAAAATCAGATCTTTGTTCTCAAAATACATTCAATAAAAGAGTTATTCATAGGATGTTCGACTCTCAATCCTAAAGCCAGCAATTCTTTACTAAAATCTCTTTCTAGGTGTGCTTGTTCTTTACTAAGTGAAGAAATTAACCAGAGGAACTAAGCCCTAGCATCACTCAACCATCTCTTCCACACAACAGCTGAAGAAACTCAATCAACAATATTAACTGCAACTTTGTAAAATCTAATTTATCGAAAAATAAAAATATAATAATATACTTTATATAAATCACACTTACAAGTCTTTTTCTATGCTCCCCAATAGTGATAGAGCCACCAGTGTGAGTCCCAGAGGCAGGTCCATCTCCACCACCACGATGATTTTTTGCATTTATTCGTGACTTTTCAACACACTTATCATCTGCCCAAAGTATCTTCCAATTGTTCAACACATTCTCCGGAATTCGGTCCAGTTTAATCTGATTATTTTTTACTTTGGAAGCGAAAGTACTATATCTTTTTGCTGCCTTACGATTCCATTCTCTCTCCACAAGAGTATCAATTGAGGAATCCCAATAGAATGCCTTCTGAAATAATTATATAAAATAATAACATTAGTCATATATATAAAAGTAAATACAATTCTAAATTTAATTGTGTTGATTATACCTTGAATTCCCCAAAGTAAAATTCTTTCATCTCTTGTGAGACACTTTTCCAGTTGATTCCTTCAGGATCAAGTTCATTCTTGAAAGAATCAAATATAAAACTAGAGCAATCTCCAGAAGGCTCTAGCCTGAACAGATCAGAAGACATTAGTTGAAGGCATAAGATATATCAATAACATTGGATAAAAACGTAATAGTATGACTAACCCATCAGGATAAAGAGTGACAAGTGTTCGCGATCTATTAGTACTGCTAGTCTCAACTTGATCACCTATTATATTGTTGTGAGAAGATGTACCCCCACCTACTGTGTTGCTTTGATTAGCAGTAACCGAAGATGGTTCCAAATGAATGGGTGAGGTACTACCATGATCTGATGCTTGAATAGGTACCATTCGTGGTGTACTACTCCGAGCTGATATTTGAACATGATTAATGTGATTTGGCCCACCTGAGAAACTCGCGCCACCTTGTTGAGGGGTACTTGTGATAATAGGAACTATTGGCATGATTCCATGAATATAAAAATCACCCTGCCTAAGGATTTGCTTGCAAAATTTGTGATAGTTCGACCTCTACCTTGAGTTAGATCTACCAAAAAATATAATAGATTAGTCTCATAACAAAAATAGTCTCTAATTCTAGCATTTCTACAAAAGGACAAGCATCTAGCAAGAATTAAGTTCAACAGTTTCAAAGTATTAGTTATTTTTGTTCTGAGAAGATGTACCCCCGCCTACTGTGTTGCTTTGATAAGGAGTAACCGAAGATGGTTCCAAATGATCTGGTGAGGTACTACCATGATCTGATGCTTGAATAGGTACCACTGGTAGTGTACTACTTCGAGCTAATGTTTGAACATGGTTAATGTGATTTGGCCCACCTGAGGAACTCGGGCCACCTTGTTGAGGGCTACTTTCGATGATGGGAATTATTGGCATGTTTCCACCAGAAGAAAAATCACCCCTGCCTAAGGATTTGCTTGCATAATTTGTGATAGTTTGGCCTCCACCTAGAGTAAGATCTACGAAAAATTTAATAGATTAGTCTCATAACAAAAACAGTCTCTGAATCTAGCGTTTCTGGAAAATGACAAGCATCTAGCAAGAATCAAGTTCAGCAGTTCCAAAGTATTTGCTATTGTTGTTCTGAGAAGATGTACCCCTGCCTACTGTGTTGCTTTAATTAGGAGTAACCACAGATGGTTCCAAATGAATGTGATGTGGCCCATATGAGGAACTCATGCCACCTTGTTGAGGGCTACTTGTGAACTTGGGAACTGTTGGCATGTTTCCACGAGTAGCAGAATTACCCCTGCCTAAGGACTTGCTTGCACGATTTGTGCTAGTTCGGCCTCTACCTCGAGTCATATCTACAAAAAATATATATAATAGATCAGTCTCATAACAAAAAAGTCTATGATTCTAGCATTTCTGGAAATATATTAATAACAAAATCAAGTTCAAAAGTTCCAAACATAACAAAATCAAGTTCATCAGTCCCAAACATAACAAAATCAAGTTCAGTTCCAAACATGAAAAACCTGAGAAGATCTTGTAGATTAAAAATATAGAAATAAGTTATGGTTATACAGACGACCAGCTTCAACAAATCAGCCTCAAATGCATCAGGCATGTAATTTGAAATTTCACGAGGTACATAACCATCATGATGCATAGTAAAAAAAACCTGGGCAGTAGCCTTATGAAACTACTTGTAAATTGGGATTTTTCTCAGACTATCCCATCTTATTCTATAGTAAGACAGAACCTGTATGAGATCCTTTTGAAAGTATATAGATTTGGAGTTTTCTCATAACCAATATGATCAACAAAGTATGATTCAGAAACTTTTATCGGTACGAACTATTAAATCTGTTTCAACAAGCAGTGAGATATTCCTAGCAAAAAACAATCAGTAAGAAATAATACATATTTTTAAATTTTAATCATTCTAAATTGAAGATCAAAAGCTAAGAAAATGATAATATTACGACAAAGATCACTACAAACAAAATATTGAGAAGATACTATAGCTCATTTTTATCAAGACTAGTCACTATTTATTTCTTCATCGAACTCTTCCTCATCCCCCTCAGTTTCCTCAGTTTCATACTCTTCTTCAGCAGTTTCTTCTTGAATTTCTCGATGGTCTGACAATAATTCACCCTCAAGAGGTTCATCTATTTCAATCACACCCCCATTTGGATCCTGTAAGAGAATATTTTCATCAACAGAAACATTCATGTCTATCTCGTGGACTTCAACCTCTTCAACTTGGAATGGAACATTCAGTTCTGGAGTTTTCCCCACTTTTTCAATGGGTAATTCAACAACATTTCGAGGTTTCACCTTCAATACAGCTGCCCAATCATCCTTGTCCTTTTTCTTGCTAGGATAAAACACATAACACACCTGAGTTGCTTGCATCGCAAGAAAAAAAGGTTCATATTTTTTATACCGACGACGATGGTTAATATCAACCAATTTATACTGATTATGCTTTTTAACACCAACATCTATAGTTGGGTCAAACCATTTACATTTGAATAATATGATTTGCTTTAAAGGTTCTTCACGATATTCTACTTGTATAATCTCTTTTATCCGTCCATAGTAGTCACCAAAATTTGGATCCGAGATACAAACTCCACTGTTCATTGTTTATCTTGCGCTACCATGACATTCCGTGTGAAATTTATATCCATTAACAAAATACACTGAATGAGATGTAGCATTTATCAATGGCCCATGAGCAAAACTACGCAAGTATTTGTTCTCAATATGGTTGCATCGGACCTATTTAAAAAAGTTTGTAAGACTTGGTCAAATTTCACAATCCAAATTAAGTACATCACTGTATAAAAGATGATTGCTGGAGACTTACATATTCCTTGAACCATATAAAGAAATACATTTCAAGGCTCTTATCTATTTGATCCTAAAGTAGATTCGGAAATTCTTCTTGCAAACGTTGCACATACATACTTCATTGCAACATAACAAGTTAAATAGGAAGCTAGTCATATATTAATAATATTAATAGAGTAAAACTTGCAAATGTTACCTGAAAACGGCTCAACCTCTTTACAATTCAGTATTATGTAAGTTTGGGCAGCCTTGGGTTCTTCAAGTGATAAAACCTTTTTTTTTTCTCCTCCCCAAAGTCGACCTGGATGGGTGAATATTGACAAATTTCCTTCAAGATCTTCCACACCACCACCATCATCATTACGGTCCACGTTATGATTACGTGTGATGACATGCGGTTCAAAATAATAAGTTGATTTCGTCATCAAGTATGCTTCACAAATGGAACCCTCAACACTTGCTTTATTCCCAATCATTCTTTTAAGAGTTCCAAGATACCTAAATAGATAAATGGATAGACCTATTACAAAACCTATTTCTTAGCACATATCACAATATGGACATAATGTTTGACATTTACCTTTCAAAAGGATACATCCATTGATATTGTACCGGTCCAGCAATTCTTGCTTTATATGGCAGGTGAACGGGCAAATGTTCCTTTGAGTCAAATAATCCAGGAGGAAATATGCGTTCTAACTTACACAAGATTTGTGGAATCTCTACCTCTAATCTCTTTATGTCATCCACTCGTAGAGTAGTAGAAGTAAGATCCTTAAAAAATAAGCTTAATTCTGTAAGTGCTTGCCAGACATTACTAGGAAGTAGCTCACAAAAGGCAATAGGCATCAGTCGTTGCATGAACACATGACAATCATGAATTTCCATGCCAAATAACCTTTTTGAGTTGATGTCTGTACATCGACCCAAATTCGAAACATAACCATCTGGAAACTTCAAACCTTTCAGCCAATTGAACAATATAGCTCTTGCTTCCTTGTCTATTGTATAAATAGCTTTGGGATATTTTCCAGTAGCATCTTTTACCAACTGAGGTTGGTCACAGTAGTTTACCATATTAAGACGTGATTGTGGATTGTCTTTGGTTTTTTCATCAAAATTAAGAACGGTGTTAAATACATTATCAAAAAAAAAAAATTCAATATGCATAACGTCAAGATTATTTTGAATCATGTTAGAACTCCAATAGGGCAAATCCCAAAAGATGCTTCGCTTTTTCCATCCACAAGACTTACATATTTTTTGGTTAACTTCTTCTGCATCTAAATCTGTTACTTTTATTATTCCCAATTCACAAATTTGATTCAAAATCTCCTCTCCTGTTCTGATTGGTGGTGGTGATCTTTTGACAGTTTGACCTTTAAGAAACTCCTTACGATCTCTCCTAAATGGGTGGCGCTGGTCTAGGAACATTCTATGATTGTCAAACCAAGAAGTTTTTCTGCCATGCTGCAATCTAAATGATTGGGCTTCCTCCATACAATAAGGACATGCTAACTTTCCTGCAGTAGTCCATCCTGATAACATAGAATATGCTGGAAAGTAACTGATTGTCCACATCAAAGCTTCCCTTAGTTGAAAGTTTTGCCTTTTTGAGATGTCAAATGCTTCTACACCTGTCTCCCACAGTAAAGTCAATTCTTTTATTAGAGGCTACAAATAAACATCAATTTTTTGTTTAGGGTTGTTTGGCCCTAGAACAATGACAGTCAAAAACATATACTCCTCCTTCATACACATGCCCGGAGGTAAATTATAGGGAGTGACAATCACTGGCCATTAAGAATATGTCCTCCCAGACTGACCAAATGGTTGGAAACCATCTGTACCTAACCCCAACCTAATATTCCGAGGTTCAGCAGCAAAAAATGAATGAGTTTCATTAAAGTGCTTCCAAGCATCAGAATCTGATGGATGACACATTACTCCATCCTCTTGCACATGCTCATGATGCCATCTCATGTCGGCAGCTGTAGCATGTGATGCATATAATCTCCGTAATCTGGGAATTAAAGGAAAATAATACATTTTCTTGTAAGAGATCAATTTTCTCTTACGAGAACCACCACTATGCTTATACCTCTGGTGGCCACAAAATTTACAAGATGTAAGGTGCTCATCCTCACCCCAAAACAACATGCATCCTGAATCACAACAATCAATCTTTTTAACTGGCAACCCCAAGTTACGCACTAGCTTCTTGGCCTGATAATAACTATCAAGAATAATGTTATCTTTTGGTAAAGCCTCTTTTAACAATTGCATCATTTGATTATAACCTCTCTGTGACAGAGTATTCTCCATTTTAATATTTAACATTCTAGACACTACTTCGAGTTGAGAGATGGAAGACCCAGGATAAAATTCTGCATCAGCAGCTTGTAACAAATCATAAAATCTCTTAGACTCGGGATTAGTATCCTCCTCCATTGAAGGATTTGGGTCCTCCTCTACTGAAGGTTCATAAGGATTAGATGATTCAGCTTCAATATTTCCATCAGATTGCCAACTAGAACCCTGCACAAAGCTGGGTCCAGAAGCATCTAAGACCATTTTTGGATATGGATTCGCATATTCCAATTCTGCCTGAGCACCACCATGCAAATCACCACTAGAAGACCTCTTACTGATAATAATTTGTTCCCCTTGATTCTTCCATATAAAATATTTTTCAACAAATCCATGTCGATAAAGGTGAAGTTTAATGTTTTCAACATCCACGTATCTAAAGTTATGACATCTTTTACATGGACATCTAATATTTTCACCACTCATGCGATTGTGCTGAGAACAAGCAAACTTGATAAACTTATCCACACCTTCTATGAAATTGGGAATAAGAGCCCCTCGACCATCCAACCTTTCATACATCTAACTACGCTCTAGATTATTCATGTTCCTAGTTGATATTAAAATGAATAGGTAAAAAACTTTAGATCTTGGAAAACTGGAGCTTACAATTTCAGCATTTTTGTGAGATCTTGGGAAAATATGAAATAGACAAACAACTTTCTAAATAGAAATATAAATCGTAGAGGTAAACAAGATTGATTTATATTGGGCTATCACAGTATTGAAAAACTGGATGGATGCAGATTATTTTAAGAAACATGATGAGATCATAAATGAAAATCTGAATGAATTCAATACAAAATTAATACCTTTAGCAGTAGATTACTCCTTGCCTTTTTTTGTTGTAGTATTCTCTTTCCGACACAAGTTCTTCCCCTAAACTCAGCAATCTTCACTCCTCTTATGAGACAACTATATGAAATTTCCAAAACAATATATTTTTATCAATTCAGAAATGAATATTGAGAATCATCAACTCAATAACAACAAAACAGCTAGTAGATTAGCAGAAAACAACAAATAATATCCTTTCTTGGATTAATCCTTTTCTTTTGCATCTTTCTAACACTTATAGTAAGTCCATTTAATAGAGTATATTAACCTGTTAATAAAAATTACTCTATTGAAAGTACAGTCATTATGTATAAGGCAAGTCCTACAAATACCTTTTTTGTTATTATGGAGGTTTACTGTCGAGCATCAAGTTTAAATAATTCAGGAGCAGTTTATTCATTGTAAGCCTGAGTATCCTGCAGGCTAAGTCATGACTCATCTTGCAGTAGTACATGTAAATAACGAGAGTCACAATAGATATACTTTGTGGCAAGATCTCATCTAGTCGAGTAATGGTATTCAAGAGGCTTGACTTCTAAGTAGAGATTTTAACAATTTATTGACTATTGAGGATTGGATTGGCTTCCCTATTCTGCCGACAAAAACCATCTTTCTAGGCATGTATAAATTCCTTATTCCTTATCGCTTTAAGGTTTTAGGGATGGTATTATAATCAATAAGCATATGTTTGATAGCATAGTCAGACCACTAGCTGCATATGGACATATTGAAGGAGATTTTCTTAATTTGAGAGTTTCAGACCACTCTCAAATATTGATCAATATATGCCCCCAATTAATAGTTATATCCCAAGTGTGTTGTTAATAAGCTATTACAACAACAAAGATAAGTGGGATGTTAACAAGTAAAAAATCAATACCATAGCAAATTAGCAATTAGTACACTGTACTACTCACTAATATCCATCGAAAACATTAGTATACCTCATATACGAGCATCAAACCACACGTTTCTACTCATTTTTAAAAGATGTAATTATTGGTCTCATTCATGTTCTCACATATTTAAGCACTATACAGAAAAACAGTAAAAGAAATACAGTAAGACAATTGAATAGAGATGAGATGATCTTAAAGAATATAAATCTAATTAATTGATAAAGAAGTGGACACCTTCAATCATGTGTACTTGTTATGGCAAAATAAAACACCCAAAATAGGCTTAGAGCAGCAGAGGTCATGCTAGAAGAATGGTTTTCCCATCAGATATGTAAACTCATTCTAATGTAGATTTTACAGTAACACTACAGAAACGGAAGATGCTGATCCATTAATTACAAAATACTCTTGTGAGTCGAATGATCGTGTTTTGTAGAATCATACTTGATACAATGACAGAAATCTCTAAGGCTAGGTTAGTTCTTTTTACAAACTAAAGTTTAGACGAACTTCATCCACTCCTCTCCCAAGAGGAAAATTCTTTCATTTGCAATTACCAGAATTTTGTTAACATACACGCTGGGAACATACATCATTGTATTATTATAAGTAACCATAGAACTTGTTTTTTATTTTTGGTGAACGAAAATTTTATTAAATCACCTGACAAAACCAACCAATACAAACTTCCTAGCCCTGTTACTTGGTATGCTTACCAAATCCTTGAGGCCAAATCAAAACTATAAAAATCCTACGTCTGTATACTATATAGATTATAAATCCACACTCTATCATGTATGCTCATTTTGCTATTTGTATTTGAGTTTACTCTAATCAGACACTCTTTCTGGACACTCTCTATAATTAACTTGGGGTGTGGGATGCTCTTATTCCTAACAACAACATTTCTTGCTCTCCATATTCTATACACCAATGCCATCAACACAGCCATCACAAATCCTCTACACAACTTCCCTCTAATTCTCCTAGTCATTCTTGTTCATAACCCTTGCACTTCTAAGTTCTGTATGCCTTTCATTATCAGCTAGCAAAGTACCATCATTAAGCATTCAGTTGAGAAGGGGCACTGGAAGAAAAAATGATCTATGATTTCTTCATGATCCTCACAAATAGCACACGTGTTACTAGAACTTATCCCCATTCTACTTAGCCTAGATCTAACCTTAGAACTGTAACCCATACCCACATAATAAACAATCATTATAAGTAAAATCCACAAAAAAAAGAGAGAAAGAAATTACTGCCAAATAGAGTACATAGATAAAGAGACGATAAATAAAATCTAAACAAATCTTCAAAGACTTTAACCTTAGAATTCTCTAGAGGTGCAACAACCAGATCTATATATAAAATATCAAATCTGTGAAGAAAATTGTACTAGATCTAAACAAATAATTATGCATGCACTGAAAAAATAGAAAATCTTTACCAGAAAAAACCTTCAAGGGCTTCACCTTACAATTCCCTTGAGAAGCTACAACCAAATCTGTAAATAAAATACCAAATTTGTGAAGAAGATTGTACTAGATCTAAATAAATAATTATGCATGGACTGAAAAAGTAGATAAATTACCTTTTGATAAAGAGATGAAACCGATGAAGGAGATTTTAGCAGCTAGATGATGAACTTATAAGAGAAAGACAATTTTAGCAGCTAGCTGAAGGGGATTTTGGGGAAAGAAAGATAAAGAGATGAAGTCGATGAAGGAGATTTTAGCAGCTAGAGAGAGGATTCACCAGAGAGAGGATTTCACCAGAGAGAGATACCCATTTGGTAGCTTATCGGAGAGAGAACCATTTGGGAGCTAGAGAGAGTATCTGCTGAAGAGTGGTTTCTAAATTGAAGCTTTCTGGCTGCTTGTATATCTAAATGTAGATATTAGATATTATTATATTATTTTATTATTTTATTATTAATAATCCAGCAATGGAAATTGCAATGGATAACTAATTCCATCACTATTTTCTTGGTAGTACTTCTATGTACAGAAACTTTATATATATTTTTTAGAGTAGCGACGAAATATCCGTCGCTACTTTCGTCACTAGGGCAAATTTGGCGCCATTTTTTAGCAAGGGATTTAAGATTCCATCTCTAATCCATCCCTATGTTTGATGTTCATTTACTTTTGGATTTTTTAGAGACAAAAGTGTAATTCGATAGCTGATCCGTTGCTAAATAGCAACAAAAATAGGTTTGTTGCTAAAATCCGTTGTTAAACGCTGATTTTTTTGTAGTGACTTATTCTCTTTCTATATTTATACTTGAGGATTTCTTGGTACAATTGTTGGGTTTCCTTGAGAAGATGGCACGAACTTTCATTCAGTGTGTTACTTCAGGGCTTCAAACTCCAGATACATAGTTGGCTGCTGGTATATATTCTCTTAGTATTGATATGATACTTCCAGGTGCTGCTCCATATTTAGTGACCTTACTCCATTTTTCTCATAGTAACAATATAAGATTTTATCTGCCATTCCAATTTTCATAAAAACTTCACTAATGGGAATTATCTGCTTTCACAACCTCAAGAAAAAGAAAGAGACCTTGAAAGGAACTCCATTGACGCATAAATTCTTGAGCACCTCTTGAAAGAACCCTCTTTTCCTTAGCAATTCCAGCCACTTCCTACAAAGAACTTGCATGAGCTGTTTAGCATCCACCATAATCTGTCCCAATCATCAGTATCCTCTACCATGCTACATTTCTGGTTGTTCTGGTTGCAAACCTCCTCATTGAACAATTTTTTATAGTAGAGTGTCATTCTATATTCCTTGTGACATTAACTGTTTCACATCCTGAAAAGAAACTTTATTAACATTGGTCAGAGGTAAATAAATAATAAAGAACTCCTAATTGAGTATAATTATCAAATCATATACTAGATTTACAACATCTTGGTTCATACTGAATCTCTTGATCAATGCAGTCTCTGACTTCTAACATATGTTACCAAATTTGAGAATCCCCTATCCATTCTACCACATGAGGCCTTTGTGATTTAGAATAATTATTCCATATAAAATTAGCTCAAAGAGTCTTTTTGATTCTGTAAACACACCAAAGATTTCTAAATAGGGCCTTGAAATATCAACTAAAGATCTAAAACCCAAACCTCCTTCTTGTTTAGGTAAACATATTTCAGACCATGCTACTTAATGCTTGTTTCTTCTCTCCTCCTTAAAATTCTACAAGAATCTAATAAATATTCTATGTAAATCATGAAACATACATTTGGAAGGAATAATAGCAGAGAACAAATAAATGGAGATACTTTGCACTACATTATTGATCAAAACAAATTTGCCACCAAAGGACAACAACTTGCCTTTCCAGTATGAAACTTGTTCTACACTTTTTTCAAAAGTTTTGAAAAGTGATGTTTCTTTTTTACTTGCATGTCTAATTGGATATTCTAAGTATATTAAAGGAAATTTTACTTTTGCAAAGCCTGTAGTAGCTTTAACTTCCTGAATGCTTGAGTAGGCAGCCTAGTTGTACATAAAAATACCTTTTTCTATATTAGCTTTTTGACCTGGTTGTCTTTCATACATTTCCAAAGTCTCCGTAGTAAATTATAAAGTCTTTTTGTTAGCATCAACAAAAATTATTGTTTCATCAACATATTCAAGATGATTTTTGATACTATTCCACTTACGCATTCCAAAACTCTTGAACTCTAGGCAGAACCTCTACACATAAGATAAACAAAGTAGGAGATAGAGGGTCTGTCCCCTTTTTTACACCTCTAGAAGAATGGAAAAACCCATGTGCCTGCCTATTAATAAGAATAGAGTACTGGTTATTAGCAACCAGTCTCCAAATCTTATCAACCACTTTGTGATTAAATCCCATCTTTTATAACACTTTGATAAAAAATCTCCAATAAACTATGTCATATGCCTTGGCTATATATAGTTTAATAAAAAAATGCTCAAAACTATTCTACACATTATTCTCATAGTAACAACATAAGATTTTACCAGCCATTCCAATTTTCATAAAAACTTTACTAATGGGAATTATCTGCTTTCCCTATCTCTAGATAAAGAAAGGGACCTTGAAAGGAGATCCATTGACCCATAAATTCTTGAGTACCTCTTGAAAGACTCCTTTTTGCCTCAGCAATTCCAGACACTTTCTACAAAGAACTTGCCTAAGATGTTTAGCATCCACCATAATCTGTCCCAATCATCAGTATCCTCTATAATGCTACATTTCTTGTTGTTCTAGTTGCAAACCTCCTCATTTAACAATTTTTTATAGTAGAGTGTCATTCTATCATCCTTGTGACATTAACTGTTTGACATCTTTAAAAGAAACTTTATTAACATTGGTCAGAGGTAAATAAATACTAAAGAGCTCCTAATTGAGTCTAATTATCAAACCATATACTAGATTGACCACATATTGGTTCCTACCAAATCTCGAGATCAATACAGTCTTTGATTTCTAACATATGTTTCTAAATTTGAGAACCTCCTATGCATTCTACCATAGGGGCCTTTGTATTTTAGAATAATTATTCCAAATAAAATTAGCTCAAAGAATCTTTTTGGTTCTATAAACACACCAAAAGATTTGCATACAGGGCCTTGAAATATAAAATAAAGATCTAAAACCCAAAAGTCCTTCTTGTTTAGGTAAACATATTTCAGACCAAGCTACTTACCGCTTGTTTTTTCTCTCCCCCTTAAAATTCGACAAGAATCTAACAAATATTCTATGTAAATCATGAAAAATACATTTGGGAGGAATAATAGAAGAGAACAAATAATTGGGGATACTTTGCACTACATTATTGAACAAAACAAATTTGCCACCAAAGGTCAACAACTTGCCTTTCCAGTATGTAACTTGTTTTGCACCTTCTTCAAAAGTTCTGAAAAGTGATGTTTCCTTTTACTTACATTTCTTATTAGACATCCTGAGTATATTAATGGAAGTTTACCTTTTGCAAAGCCTGTAGTGTCCTCAACTTCTTAAACGCTAGAGTAGGCATCCTTGTTGTACATAAAAATATCTTTTTCTTTATTAGCTTTTTGACCAGACTGTCTCTCATACATTTTCAAAGTCTCCGTAGTAAATTGTAAAGTCTTTGTGTTAGCATCACTAAAAATTATGATGTCATCAACATATGTAAGATGATTTTTGTTACTATTCCACTTACGCATTCCAAAACTCTTGAACTCTGGACAGAATCTCTGCACATAAGATAAAAAAAGTAGGCGATAGAGGGTCCCTTTTTTTTTACACTTCTAGAAGAATGCAAAAACCCATGAGCCTACCTATTAATAAGAATAGAGTACCGGTTATTAGCAACCAGTCTCCAAATCTTATGCACCACTTTGTGATTAAAGTCCATCTTTTCTAACACTTTTATAAAAAACCTCTAATAAACTATGTCATATGCCTTGGCTATATGTAGTTTAATAAAAAAATGCTCAACAATTTTCTACATATTATTCTCATAGTAACAACATAAGATTTTATCAGCCATTCCAATTTTCAAAAAAACTTCACTAATAGGAATTATCTGCTTTCACAACTTCTAGAAAAAGAGACCTTGAAAAGAACTCCTTTGACCAGTAAATTCTTGAGCACCTCTTGAAAGACCCCTTTTTGCCTCAGCAATTCCAGACACTTCCTACAAAGAACTTGCCTAAGATGTTTAGAATCCACCATAATCTATCCCAATCATAAGTATCCACTGCCATGCTACATTTCTTGTTGTTCTGGTTGCAAACCTCTTCATTTAACAATTGTTTATAGTAGAGTGTCATAGAGTGTCATTCTATCTTCCTTGTGACAATAACTGTTTCACATATTTAAAAGAAACATTATTAACATTGGTCATAGGTAAATAAATAATAAAGAGCTCCTAATTCAGTCTAATTATCAAACCATATACTAGATTGACCACATCTTGGTTCCTACCAGATCTCTTGATCAATGCAGTCTTTGATTTCTAACATATGTTTCTAAATTTGAGAACCCCCTATCCATTCTACCCAATGAGGCCTTTGTGTTTTAGAATAATTATTCCACATAAAATTATCTCAAAGAGTCGTTTGGGTTCTGTAAACACACCAAATATTTTCAAACAGGGCCGTGAAATATCAAATAAAGATCTAAAACCCAAACCTCCTTCTTGCTTAGGTAAGCATATTTAAGACCATGCTACTTAACGCTTGTTTCTTCTCTCCTCTTTAAAATTCTACAAGAATCTAACAAATATTCTATGTAAATCATGAAAATACATTTGGGAGGAATAATAGCAGAGAACAAATAATTGGGGATACTTTGCACTACATTATTGATCAAAACAAACTTTCCACCAAAGGACAACAACTTTCCTTTCGAGTATGTAACTTGTTCTACACCTTCTTCAAAAGTTTTGAAAAGTGATGTTGCCTTTTACTTGCATTTCTAATTAGATATCCTAAGTATATTAAAGGAAATTTACCTTTTGCAAAGCCTGTAGTAGCCTAAACTTCCTGAATGCTTGAGTGGGCAGCCTTGTTGTACATAAAAATACCTTTTTCTTTATTAGCTTTTTGATCTGACTGTCTCTCATACATTTCCAAAGTCTCCGTAGTAAATTGTAAAGTCTTTTTGTTATCATCAACAAAAATTATGGTATCATCAGTATATGCAAGATGATTTTTGTTACTATTCCACTTACGCAATCCAAAACACTCTAGACAGAACCTTTGCACATAAGATAAAAAAAAGTAGGAGATAGAGGGCCCCATTTCTTTATACCTCTAGAAGAATGGAAAAACTCATGAGCCTTCCCATTAATAAGAATAGAGTGCCGGTTATTAGCAACCAATCTCCAAATCTTATCCACCATTTTGTGATTAAAGCCCATCTTTTCTAACACTTTAATAAAAAACCTCCAATAAACTATGTCATATGCCTTGGCTATATATTGTTTAATAACAACATTACCAAGCTTCTGTCAGAAATAATCACTTGAGCTAATAAAACATTATTAGTGATGCTCATTCCATTCACAAAACTAGAATATTTTTAGAAATGAGCTAAGGCAGAACACCTTCCAATCTTTCATGCAACACTCTAAGTTAACTTTATTTAATCAATTACTCAAACTAATGGTCCTCATGTTAAAAAGGTCTGGATGACATCTCTTTTAGGAAATGATACAAGATTAGTATGAGCAATAGATTTTGGCAGGGTATGACCCTGTTGCATCTGTATAAGGACTGGACAATATCCTTTTTAGGTATTAAGCCCAAGTTAGTATGAGTAATGAATTTAGGAAGGGTCCTACCTTCAAAAAATACCACGACCACTCTGTATACATCATCCCCAACAATGTTCCAGCAAGTTTGCAAAAAGTGCCCTGTGAAACCATCTGGTCCACTTGCACTATTCCCTTTCAAATCAATGAACACCCTTTTCACTTTCTCTTTTGTGGGCATGCTGTTAATACCTCTGTTATCATCTTCAGTAATCAATTGTGGAATATATTGCATTAAAGAGAGATCTACACTATCACCATTACCAGTAAAATGATTCTGAAAGTAAGTAATTACTTCAATAGCCACCTGCTCATTGCCTTCATCCCACTGTCCATCATCCTAGAGGATTCTATTAATTGATAATATCTTCCTCCTTTCATTTACCAGACAATGAAAAAACTTGATATTCTATTGGTTGTTGTGTGTTGATTTTCAAATTCTTTAATTCTAAAAATTTCCTCTCTAATGATCAATTGCTTGAAAATATCTCTAAAGCTATATCTGCTATAAATGGACAAAGCAGTTTTGGTATTCTTATAAATGGACAAAGCAGTTTTGGTATTCTTCAATTTCTACTTCAAAATTATAAAAATATTTGTGGAATCTGTTGAACTTTGAACCATGATTACCTTAGTTTCGAGAGCCATAAGTACGTATTTTGTATTGTTATTGATGGAAGATTTGATAGTGCGCTAGTCCATGTGATTAGACCCTGTAGGAGGAGGAGTTTGCGACTTTTTGGAGAATTTGTGGAGTTAAAAGTGAGGTTGGAGGACTTCCAAGCAAAGGATATTAACGATAAGAGGCAAGCAAAAAACTTGAACTTGAAGGATCCAACCAAATCCACAAAGAAAAGTTGAAATTGCATTTTAAGTGTGGGGCGTGCCAGGCCGCTTCTGGCCAAAAATATTTTGGCAGAGGCAGCAAAGGGGCGCGCCCAGGGGCATTCCAGGCTGCTCCTGGCCACCTTTTCCAGAGCTGAAATTTTTCTAAGTCCCTAGGGCGCCCGGGAGCGTGCCGGGGTGCTTTTTGCCAAATTTCTTCTACGATTATTAGTCTATAAAGAGGACTCTTGGGTTATGGTATCATTATTCCATCGTAGTAGGACTACTCTTGAGCGAGTTTGGCATCTGATTTGGGGTTAATTCTTCGTCACAAATATTTTATCAAATTATGTTAAATTAAGCCATGAGTGGCTAGAAATTCTTATTTTTGAAATTGAGGCTACGAACATGAATCTCGTGAGTGAATATTGTCGTGAAATTTATGAAATTATTTAAACATGAGATATATGGTGGATTATACATTGAATTTGGTGGGCTAATCTAACATGTGTTAATGGGCTCACTTTGAGGCCCAAACTGAAGCCAAAATGCATGGCCCAAAGGGGAAATGACCTATTCTTGTGTGGACTATATAGACATGGAATTTAATGACCAAAATGTTTTGCTAAGGATGACCAAAGGGACTATAAAAGGGCAAGAAAATTCTGATTTATTCATTACAACACACATGACATTTCTAGACTATTCCACAAAAAAATATCTTTTCTCTCTACTCCCAAACCCTAAGGAAATCATCTCTTGTGGACAAGATCATCAATTTGTAGGCTTGGGCAAGTGTTTATTATTGTGATTTAATATATTATATGCATGAGAGATTGTGTATATCATGATTGTTATGTTGGCAAAGTGTTGAGTAGTGCACTTTTGCTTTTTGCTCAAAAGATGTGTAATCCTTGTGATTTAAACTTGAAAGGAGACTTGACGTTTTGATGAAAGTGAATGGTGTGGATAAAATATCAATATGTATGGCGTGGTTATGTTTCTAAACTTGTTTTGTTCTATATGTATAACTAGTGGGATTGTTGTTATGAAATATATTGAGGTGACTTGATGGAGTAATTGTGATGTGGTGTTAATGAGAAAGTGTGAAGGAGAAACTTGGTGTGAAATGCTATTGGAATATGATGTTGTGGTGAATGTGTGGAATGTTGAGGTATTGTTGGTATGACGATGTCATGAATTGTATTGTAAAGGTTGAAATGACGTTATAGGGCAATCATGTAACTCATTGTCGTCTTATACCCTTATGAGGTAGTTGGTTGTTAACGTGAGCTCCGTTATGTACTTGTATTGTAGAGTAACACGTAAGGAAGGAGCTGGATTATTGTATTCACATATAGGATTGTGCATTTATATTAGGAAGATAAGGTATGTAAGGTTACTCTTTCCGAATCCTTCTGCAGCGCATATTGTTCACATTGTCATTGTACTTGTTCTATTTCGAAATATTCAAAGGTATATCATTTCAGGTTGTCATCTATTGTTATTCGCATGTTCCTTCTCATTGACCAATTGTCATTCATGTATCACATAAGTATGGAAATTACTCCAAAATTCCAATAATGTTAATAATGTCATGATCCCCAATGTATCGATCTCACAAAAGTAAAAGAAAGAAGTAATGCAAAGAGGTAATGAAAGAAGTAATGCATATATGGTTACTTTATGGTTACTCTATGATTACTTTATGGTTACTTTATGGTTAACTTATGGTTACTTAATGATTATTGAGTACGGGTGACAACCCAAAGGGGCGAAAGCCTAACTGGGGGCGATCCTGATATTGTTGGATCAGGGGGGAAGCTCAGTGGGGTAAAATCCAAACTTGATGCCGAACCTGCTTCATTGATTTTCGGGTGATAGCAGGGGGGAAGCTCAGTGGGGAAAAAGCCTAGCTTGATGCCGAACCTAACAGGGGGTAGACCAAAGGGCCGAACCTGCTTTATTTATTTATAGTATATTGCATTATTCTCCCACTGATCAGTTGGGCCCGGGTATATATATATTGACGGTTATATTATCTATTGACGCTTATATATTGACCGTTATATTATATATTAACGGATATATATATATATATATATATATTGACGGTTATAAATATTGACGGTAATGTACATAAAGGCAAAGAAAGTAATTAACGTAAGATACATGTTTCCACACATACAAAATGATGATTCATCCACAATGACCATTCTATTATCTTGATCTCATTGAAGTTCGTATCTTTTATGCAGTTGCTCATAGTCTTACATACTCAGTACATTCTTCGTACTGACCCCTTGGGGGACTTACCTTACTTGTTGTAGGCACAGGTGCTAGTAGACCACCACCGTAGGCTACGAGTCATCCGAGGATCATTGGTGAGCTCCAGTTGGTTTGGGGCTTTTTGAGTCACATGTGTACATTATTTTTGTATTGTAATTGTTGTATAAAACGGGGACTTGTCCCGACTATAGGTTGGTTATGTACATGTATCTGTTAGAGGCTTTGTAGACGTATGTGGGAAGATGAATGTAAGAGATGTATGTCCATTTTGACTTGATGGCCCTAACGGCTAAGTTTCATATATTGTATATGTCTTCCATGACATCCGTCATTAGTATTTATTAGTTACATGAGATAAAATGATATTCATACAAAAACATGCATATGAGTGTTCATGGATAAAGATTGGTTCTCTCGAGCCTTAACGACTTCGGGTGCCAGTCCGCCTCAATAGGATTTGGGGTGTGACAAAAGTGGTATCAGAGCAGGTCATTCTAAGGGTGTCTACAAAGTCGTGTATGTGTAGAGTCTTGCTTATGGATATGCCATGCACCACATATAGGTAGGAGGCTACGGGACATTTAGGAGTTGTTTCATTTCTTCAGTCCTTAGATCGTGCAATAGAGCCGAGGTTATTGAATTATACCTGACCATTGACTTGTTCTTTTTCATTATAGTAAGAAAATCGATTACAAAAAGAGACAAGGGTGAAAGTAAGAAGCTAGACAAGATTTTCGGAGAAGGAACTAGTAAATCACCACCTGAATGGGTTGAGCAAGGTGAAGCTAAAAGTGAGTTTGCATCACGGGCTTCTTCCACCTTTCCAACTCCAGAAGAGTTGAGAAGGAGAGAAGAACCTGCTAAGCCACCTGTTAATGTCACCGAACAGGATTTAAGAAATGCAGTGTATATGTTGACTCAGATAGTTACTGTACAGAATCAAGGAAAAGCTGGTCCAATGGAAAGTAATGACAGTGAGGCTAGGGAAGCTAGTCGAAGGACACAGGATTTCCTGAAATTAGATCCCCCTATATTCACCGGATCAGATCTTAATGAGGACCCGCAAGATTTTATAGATCAAATCAAAAGGGCTTTGGATGTCATGCATATATTTCATGTAGAAATAGTTGAACTACATATAGATTGAAAGGGGAGGCGATATCATGGTACGAAGATTGGAAACGATCTAGGGGTATCAGTGCACCCGCAGCTAGTTGGGAAGAATTTAAAGTGCCATTCCTTGATCACAATCTTCCATATGAGATCCGAGAGGCTCTTCCAGACCAGTTTTTAAATCTTAGTCAAGGGAATATGAGCATCCGGGAGTACAGTCTTCGTTTTAATTCTTTGGCCAGATATGCTCCCCATGTGGTAGCTACCATGGCTGACAGTGTTCATCGGTATATGGATTGATTGGATCCAGGTTTGGTCAGAGATTGTACTATTGCTGCTTTGAATAAGTATATAAATATAGCAAGGATACAAGCCTTTGCACAGAAGATGGAGGATTAGAGGCAAACAAGAAGGCTGCACAAAGTTGAAGGGGGGCCATCAAAGAAGGCTAGACCTATGGGACAGTACATGGCGTCCCAAAGAGGATTTGGGCCTAGGGTTCTTAATAGATCGCCTAGACCATCACTTTCGTATCCCACAGCAGGTACCCAATCCCAATTCCAATGGTTTAGAGGCAGTCACGTTGGGCAAAGTCATGGAATTCGAGGTTCACAAACAGTGGGATATCGAGAGCAAGGAAGTATGGACCAATCGGGGTTTTCTCGCCAGTCGAGTCCACACTGTGGGAAGCTTCATTTATAGGAATGCCATTTTGGAACAAATATTTGCTTTTGGTGCGGTATGTCTAGGCACATGGTGAGAGATTGCCCAAGAAGGGGAACGAGTATTATTACACGACCTATGAGATCAACCATTGCATCATAATCATCGGTCCCTTTCTTAGGCCGAGGTGTGCAAACCGTTGGTCGTGGTAGAGGTGCTAGAGGAGCAACTAGTTTTGGTAGAGTACAGGACCGTACCTATGCCCTAGTGGGTCGGCAGAATTTGGAGGCCTCTCCGAATGTAGCTACAGGCACATTATCTATCTTTTACCATAATGTATATGCATATGCATTGATTGATCTGGGTTCTACATTATCATATGTTACTCCATTGACTGCTATGAAATTCAAAAGAACACCAGAATTACTAGTTAAAGCATTTGACGTATCTACACTTGTTGGTGAATCTATTCTAGGTAAGAGAGTATATTGTAACTGTATAGTACCTGTTTGCGATCATGCTACGTTGGTTGATCTTATTGAGCTAGAAATGGTAGATTTTGATGTTATAATGGGTATGGATAGGTTGCCTTCTTGTTATACTACGGTGGATTGCTGAGCTAAGAAAGTCCACTTCCATTTTCCACCAAAGACTGTCCTTGAATAGAGGAGTAATATTGGCGTACCAAGAGGTAAATCTATTTTCTATCTTAAGGTAAGGGAAACGATATCGAAGGGGATTCATAAGGCCTAGTATGTACCCTTGTAGTGCACCAGTATTAGGTGTACGGAAGAAAGATGGCACGTTGAGAATGTGCATTGGTTATCGACACTGAATAAAGTGGCAGTCAAGAATAAATATTCCCTCCCCAAAATTGATGAAACATTTGACCAATTATAGGGTGTCAAATGTTTCTCAAAGGATAACCTGAGATTAGGATATCATCAGGTAAGGGTTAGAGAAAAAGAATATACCCAAGATAGCTTTCCAAATGCGGTATGGTCACTATGAATTTTTGGTTATGTCTTTTGGGCCAACAAATGCACCCGCAGTTGTTATGGATAGGATAAATAGGGTGTTCGAGCCATTCTTGGATATGTATTGATGCATCATGATAACGTAATAGCTTATGCCTCAAGACAGTTGTGACCACACAAGAGGAACTATCCGACACATGATCTTGAGCTAGCAGTTGTGATATTTTCTTTAAAGATATGGCACCATTATTTGTATAGGTTCATGTTGACATATATACTGATCACAAAAAAAAAAAAAAAAAAAAAAGGGTTTGCGATATATCTTTAGGCAGCAAACTTAAATTTGAGGCAGCAAAGGTGGCTGGAACTATTAATGACCATGATATTGATATCACATTCGGGAAAAGAAAGTGTAATTACCGATGCGTTAAGTCGCAAAACAATAGGAAGCACAAGCCAGTTGACCGAAAAGCAAAGTATAGTCAAGGAGTTACATCAATTAGTCAGCTTGGGAGTTTCTCTTCTTGAAACTCCAGATGAAAGAATTATAGTCTAAAATGTGGCAGAGTCTTTATTTGTAACTGAAGTGAAGAAAAATCAATATGTGAACCTTATTGTATTTCAGCTGAAATTGAATGCACACAAGATTTGACATAGGCATTTGATCTTACGCAAAAGAGAGTGAATCAGGGCCAAAGTAGATTGTGTGTAGATAAATTAAGCAAAATGAATTATGACACAGGCACATCATTTATGGTATCCTATTCATTTGGGAGCTACCAAGATGTACCATGATTTGGAAGAGATATATCGATAAGGTTACATGAAAGAAACATTGCAGAATTTGTAACTCATTATCCGAATTGTCAATAAATAAAAGTAAAGCATCCGAAACCCGGAGGTTTTATGCAATGTATAAATCTTCCAGTAGAAATGGGACATGATTAAAATGGATTTCATCGCAGGCTTACCAAGTCAGTGCATTGTCTACTGGTCAAGACAACTTATACAACTAAAAGATTATGCAAGGTTGTATGTTAAAGAGATAGGGCGATTACATGGGATTCCACTCTCTATTATATCCGACAGGGAAGCTCAATTTACTGCACACTTTTGGAAATCTTTCCAGGAATGTTTGGGAATCTAAGTGAATTTTAGTACGGCTTTTCATCCTCAGACGGATGGACAGGCAGAACATATTATATAAACATTTGAAGATATGCTATGAGTTGTACATTGTATTTTAAAGGTAGTTGGGGTGAACATTTATCGCTTATTGAATTTGCCTACAATACTAGCTATCATTAAAGTATCAAAATGACACCTTATGAAGCTTTGTATGGAAGGGAGGAAAGTTAGCCCTATATAACGTACCATACGAGATTACCCGAAGAGTTGGGTAAGTTGAATATAAACTATCACGACCCCAAGAATTCTCCAAAGTTCATTCAGTATTTCATGTTTCGATGCTTCGAAAGTGCATATGAGATCCATCTTGTATTGCTGCCATTGACGATGTACAAGGTACGGAGGATCTCACCTATGAGGAGATCCCTATTGTTATTTAGGATCGGCAAGTAAAGAGAGTAAGGAATAAAAAAGTAGCTTCCATAAAGGTACTTTGGAGAAATCAACAAGTAGAAGAGATCACCTGGAAGGTGAAGAAATGATGAAATCAAAGTACCCATAATTGTTTCACATGGAAGAAAAATTTCAAAACGCAAAATTAGCGCAATAACAAGTAAGTATTTATGAGCATTATGTGTATATGTGATAACCTGAGGAATGAAACTTGCATTTGTATCAATTGGATAACGTCATTAACATTCGAGGACGAATGTTTCAAAGGGGGGAAAAATGTAACACCCCGTACATTTTCGACCCTACTTGACAACTTTGAACCATGCTTACCTTAGTTTCGAGAGCCATAAGTACGTATTTTGTATTGTTATTGATGGAAGATTAGAAAGTGTGCTAGTACATGTGATTAGACCCTTGTAGGAGGAGGAGTTTGCAAATTTTTGGAGCATTTGTGGAGTTAAAAGTGATGCTTGGAGGACTTCCAAGCAAAGGATATTAAAGATAGGAGGCAAGCAAAAGATTTGAACTTGAAGGATCCAACCAAATCCACAAAGAAAAGTTGAAATCGCATTTTAAGTGTGGGGCGCGCCCAGGGGCGTGCCAGACAGCTTGTGGCCAAAATTGTTTTGGTAGAGGCAGCAAAGGGGCGCGCCCAGGGGCGTTCCAGGCTGCTCCTGGCCACCTTTTCCAGAGCTGAAATTTTTCTAAGTCCCTAGGGCGCCCGAGAGCATGCTGGGGTGATTTTTCCCAAATTTCTTCTACGATTATTAGTCTATAAAGAGGACTCTTGGGTTACGGTATCATTATTACATCGTATGAGGACTACTCTTGGGCGAGTTTGGCATACGAGTTGGGGTTAATTCTTCTTCACAAGTATTTTATCAAATTATGTTAAATTAAGTCATGAGTGGCTAGAATTTCTTATTTTTGAGATTGAGGCTACGGACATGAATCTCGTGAGTGAATATTATCATGAAATTTATGGAATTATTCAAACATGATATATATGGTGGATCATACATTGAATTTGGTGGGCTAATCTAACATGTGTTAATGGGCTCAATTTCAGGCCCAAAGTGAAGCCAAAATGCGTGGCCCAAAAGGGAAATGGCCCATTCTTGTGTGGACTATATAGACATGGAATTTAATGACCAAAATGTTTGGATAAGGATGACCAAAGGGACTTTAAAAGGGAAAGAAAAATCTGATTTATTCATTACATTACACATGACATTTCTAGACTTTTCCACAAAAAATATCTTTTCTCTCTACTCCCAAACCCTAAGGCAATCATCTCTTGTAGACAAGATCATCACTTTGCAAGCTTGGGTAAGTGTTTATTCTTGTGATTTAATATATTATATTCATGAGAAATTGTGTAGATCATGATGTTTATGTTGGCAAAGTGTTGAGTAGTGCACTTTTGCATTTTGCTCAAAAGATGTGTCATCCTTGTGATTTATACTTGAAAGGAGACTTGAGGTTTTGATGAAAGTGAATGGTGTGGATAAAATATCAATATGTATGGTGTGTTTATGTTTCTAAACTTGTTTTGTTCTATATGTATAACTAGTGGGATTGTTGTTATGAAATATATTGAGGTGACTTGATGGAGTAATTGTGATGTGGTGTTAATGAGAAAGTGTAAAGGAGAAACTTGGTGTGAAATGCTATTGGAATATGATGTTGTGGTGAATGTGTGGAATGTTGAGGTATTGTTGGTATGACGATGCCGAAAATTGTATTGTAAAGGGTGAAATAACGTTATAGGGCAATCATGTAACTCATTGTCGTCTTATACCCTTGTGAGGTAGTTGGTTGTTAACGTGAGCTCCGTTATGTACTTGTATTGTAGAGTAACACGTAAGGAAGGAGCTGGATTATTGTATTCACATATAGGATTGTGTATTCATATTGGTAAGATAAGGTATGTAAGGTTACTCTTTCCGAATCCTTCTGCAGCGCATATTGTTCACATTGTCATTGTACTTGTTCTATTCCAAAATATTCAAAGGTGTTTCATTTCAGGTTCTCATATATTGTTATTCACATGTTCCTTATTCATTGACCAATTGTCATTCATGTATCATATAAGTATGGACATTACTCCAAAATTCCAATAAAGTTAATAATGTCATGATCCCCAATGTATCAATCTCACAAAAGTAAAAGAAAGAAGTAATGCAAAGAGGTAATGAAAGAAGTAATGCATATATGGTTACTTTATGGTTACGTTAAGGTTACATTATGTTTGCTTAATGATTATTGAGTACGGGTGACAACCCAAAGGGGCGAAAGCCTAACTGGGGGCAATCCCGATATTGTTGGATCAGGGGGGAAGCTCAGTGGGGTAAAATCCGAACTTGATGCCGAACCTGCTTCATTGATTTTCGGGTGATAGCAGGGGGGAAGCTCATTGGGGAAAAAGCCTAGCTTTATGCCGAACCTGACAGGGGGTAGCCCAAAGGGCCGAACCTACTTTTTTTATTTATGGTATATTATATTATTCTCCCACTGATCAATTGGGCCCGGGTATATATATATTGACGGTTATATTATATATTGACGGTTATATATTGACGGATATATATATATATATTGACGGTTATAAATATTGACAGTAATGTACCTAAAGGCAAAGAAAGTAATTAACGTAAGGTACATGTTTCCACACATAGAGAACGATGATTTATCTACATTGACCATTCTATTATCTTGATCTCATTGAAGTTCGTATCTTTTATGCAGTTGCTCATAGCCTTACATACTCAGTACATTCTTCATACTGACCCCCTTGGGGGACTTACCTTACTTGTTGTAGGCACAGGTGCCAGTAGACTACCACCGTAGGCTACGAGTCATCTGCGGATCATTGTTGAGCTCCAGTTGGTTTGGGGCTTTCCGAGTCACATCTGTACACTGTTTTGGTATTGTAATTGTTGTATAAAACAGGGACTTATCCCGACTATAGGTTGGTTATGTACCTGTATCTGTTAGAGGCTTTGTAGACGTATGTGGGAAGATGAATGTAAGAGATGTATGTCCATTTTTACTTGATGGCCCTAACGGCTAAGTTTCATATATTGTATATGTTTTCCATGACTTCCTCCATTAGTATTTATTAGTTATATGAGATAGAATGATATTCATATGGAAACATGCATATGAGTGTACATGGATAAAGATTGGTTCTCTTGAGCCTTAACGGCTTCGGGTGCCAGTCCGCATCAATGGGATTTGGGGTGTGACAGCAACTATTTCTGGACACTTCCTTAAAATCTTCTTTATCATCCGAAAGCTTAAGAAATCTAAAGGGCCTTCTCACCACAGCAAAATGTTCCCCACAAGACAAAAGAATAGGTGCATGGTCAGAACCTGTCCTCGCCAAATACTCAATTTCTACATTACCACCCAGACCAAGAAATTCTTGATTCACCCCGAACCTATCAAGTCTTTTAAATATACAATCAATATCTATTCTTCCATTCCACCATGCAAAAGGGCTGCCTTTGAAATTACTGTCAAAAAGTTCTCATGAGTTAATATAGAAAAAAAAATCCTCATATTATTGAGATTAAACTGGCAAACCACCATTTTTCTCTTCTTTATTCATAATCACATTGAAATACCCACCAACTAGCCAGGGTATCCTGAAGTGGTGATTAGGATTATAAATATCATCCCCTCAGATAATCCTCTCTAAAGCATCACATATAGCATATACAATGGTCACCAGGAAGATACTCAGAATGCTGAAAATTCAACTGAAGGGATATTTGTTGTTTTGAGTCAGAAATAACCCCCACATGAATGTGTTCATTAATAAAAACCCAGATCTTTCAATTTAGATTGTGATTTACATAAGGCATTCTTAACCTCCTCTTGTATTTGTGCAGTTGTCTTGTATCTTGAAATTGTTCCATCAAAGCAATAATAGAGAACTTATGGTGTTTGTGCAATATCTGAATTCTATGGAATGAATTTTGGGTTCTAACAGATCTCACATTCCAAAATAGAGCCTTCATGTTCATTTACCACTAGCTTTCATATTCCTTCTAGGATTTACCCTAGTAGGTTTATTATCAGCCTTGGCCTTTGATTTGTATCCCTGTTTACTTGACGTAGGAGATAAACAAGCATTATATAACACTTGATCTTATTTTTTGTGATTTTCCTCCTCTTTTTTATCTTCTACCACTGTATCTATCTAGTCTGTTATTTTAGTAGCCTTTCTTCCTCTATCATTTGGTGTGTCATAAGATTATAGTGTTTTAACAGGTGAACTTTTTTTGGCAGGTTATAGAGATATCAGTACCAGTTAGACCTACTGCACCATCCCTTATATTTGTTGTTGTTTCTACTGCCAGTTCAGTTCTTGAACAATCAAAATACTCCCTTCGTTTCAAAAAAAATGACCTAGTTTGACTTGATACGGAGTTTAAGAAAATAAAGAAGACTTTTAAATCTTGTGGTCCTAAATTAAAGTTATGGCAAATGTACCAAAATGCCCTTAAATCTTGTGGTGTTAAACATGCCACGTGGAAAGTTGAAATTAAAGTATTACCAAAAAAGGAAAGGGGTCATTCTTTTTTATATGGATTAAAAAGAAAAGTAGGTCATTCTTTTTGTAATGGAGGGAGTATATAATTTGCAAAGGATTTTGATATATTGCTTTTGATAATTCAACTTGCATTTCTTGCTCCTGTTGTTGCTATGTATTATCCTTCATATCACTATTGAATTTTTATTGAGGGTCAATTTCTTTATCAACAATATCTCTACATTTATCTTCTCCATTTCTATTTTTGTTTCTACCTTTTAAATCTGTATTTGTGTTGCCTGCTTCTCATTCATGACAGTAGATAAAGCCAAAGTGAGTGCCTCATTATTTTATGATATGCCTGATTCTGCAGAAAGTGATTTTATTTCCTGTGCGTATGTGTTCTTGCCCCGTGTTGTGTCACCTGTATAGTCTTATGCTTATTGTATACCTGTGTTATGCTCTTCTTTTTTGTCATCTTGCAAATGATTTCCAGGTCCTTCCGCATCTACTTTAGCCTTTTCTAGCACTGAATCATCAGTCTTCTACTTTCCATTAACTTTATCTGTAAGTGTTTCAACTCCTTTTATCATAGTATCAACCTTCTTCTCATTCCCATTCTATCACAGTATCAACCTTCTTCTCATTCCCATTCTCCATATCAGTAATTATTGTTGCATTAATCTATTCATCTACTTTATTGAGTGTTTCAAAAGCATTGCCCATCTCAAACCCTTTACCCTTAGGTATGACATCAGTATCATTCATTGGTGAATCTGTCTCTTGTAAACCTACTATTAGTAGGATTTCATCTTTGCACAAATATCCTTTTCCTTCCTCTATACTCTCTGACAGCAGGCTTCTCCTTCTCCTTCTCTATTTTAACTCCTTCTATCATAGTATCAACCTTCTTCTTATTCCCATTCTCCTTATCAGTAATTGTTGTTGCATTAATCTGTTCATCTACTTTATTGAGTGTTTCAAAAGCATTGCCCATCTTAAACCCTTTACCCTTAGGTATGACAGCAGTATCATTCATTGGTGAATCTGTCTCTTGTAAACCTTCTATTAGTAGGATTCCATCTTTGCACAAATCTCCTTTTGCTTCCTCTATACTCTCTGACAGCAGGCTTCTCTTTCTCATTCTCTATTTCATCTTCTTACTTTTCTTCTTGTCGATTCAACCTAACCTTAAGATGTAACTCCCTAATTTTTCCTCATCATGTCCCTAAGGTTTACAAGTCTTGCAATATTTGGGGAGGAAATTATATTGAATCTTTATCCTTTCCACCCATTTTTTTCTCAGTGATTTTATTTACAACTTCCAATTCCACAAACTTTGGAAGCTCAGCTGACAAGTCGACCTAGACCTTAAAATCTGCATATTTTACCTTATTATTGAGAACTACCTTATTGTCCTCTACATCAACATTGTTTTTCTGTTCACTACCATTACTAGGCAAACTTTTAGGCTCGATAGGCAATTGCTTAGGTTGTTTAGGTGATTTAGGGTGATATAGATGAGGAAACGTTTTCGCGGATGTTAAACTAAAAACCGGTGGTGGTTGTAGGTAGTGGTGTCATAGATGTGGCAGGTTTTTTTTAGTAAGTAATCAACTAATTTAGGACATTTCCAACTTATCGTTCTAGGATTATGGTATCTTCATAATTGTTGTAGTTAGCTCTTGATTCGATTTGTGAAGATTCCTGTAGTCAATATACATTCTTAAGCTACCATCCTTTTTTTCTTAATAAATAACATGGGAGCACCCCAAGGAGAAGTGCTAGGATGAATGAACCCCTTATCTAGTAATTCCTACAACTGAGTCTTAAGTTCCTTCAACTCAGCCAGAGCTATTTGATAGGGAGGAATAGAAATGGTGCGAGTGTTCAACTCCAACTCAATACAGAAGTCAATGTCCCAATTCGGAGGCATACCAGGCATATCAGTGGGAAACACCTCCTGAAATTCTTACACCACAGTGACTGACTCAATAAAAGGAGATCCTACACTAACATCCCAGAGATGTGCAAGAAAAGTCAAACACCCTCTCCTAACTAACTTCTTAGCTCGAACAAAGATATTATTTTCACAGGATTAGGATTATACACACCTTCCAACTCTAACTTATCCATTTTGGGAATCTCTAAAGTCACTGTCTTAGCATTACAATTAAAATAGCATGATACGGAGATAGCCAAGTCATACACAGGATAATGTCAAAGCCAAGCATATCTAAGATTATTAAATCTACCCAAGTCTGAAAACCTATGAACAAAATAGAACATGCACGATACACATGGGTCACTATCACAGAGTCTCTAACCAGAGTGGATACATAAATAGAAGAGTAAAGTATATAACAAATCAAGTCCAATCCTAAGGACAATCTAACATATACACAAGAATAAGTGGAACTCAGATCAAACAAAATAGTAGACATCCAGTCACAAACGAGAATAGAACCTGTAATGACAACATTAGTCACCTAGGCCTTGGTCTTACCCAGAAAGGCATAACAGTAAGCTCCATCATCAAGCTGGGAAACCTTCATAGAAGGTTGTGCTCCACCCTTCCCTGCATTACCATTACCTTAGTTTCCTCTACGACCTCCAGATCATTACCCCGCCCACCCTATGGATGACCTTTACCATTACCTCCATCAACAAGAACCACTACCTTAGCCTTCTGCTCGCCATACAACCTAGCTTGTCTCTGTAGACACTCTCTCTTAAAGTGCCCCACAATACTACAAGTATAACAACCTCGCTCAAGAGAAGGCCTATTGGACAAAAAATAAGAAAGCCCTCAGCCTTTCCAATTGGGGTCTGCTGAATAGCCCCTAATTAACCACCAATAGAAGCTAGCAGAGATGATTGAACAGGGCAATCCGGATAGGCCCGCCGGCTACGACCCCTGGAATACGAACTGCCAAAGTTAGTCGCATTTTGGGACTTCTTCACTAATACCTTTGCCTGACCAACTTGCTTCACCCCTCTACCTTTTTCATATAATCAGCAACATCATTAAAGGTTTTTTCGATAGAAGCCATATGAATAGTCAAAACCTGCAAGTTGTTGTTTAGGCCCTTCATAGACAACCAAATCCTCTCCTCTTCTGTACCATGCAATTGAGTAGTATAATGGGACAAAGCATGAAACATGGCCTCATAGGCTGCAACAAACATATTACCCTGCTCAAGGGCCAAAAACTAATCCTTCTTGCGATCATCTAGAGTATGGGGTACATACTTCTCCAAAAACAAGGTATGAAACTGAGCCTATGTAAATGAAGGAAAAGATGGTGATCGATACTCCAAATACTCCCTCCACCCCTGCTTGGTATCACCTTGCAGCTGGAAATTAACAAACGCAATATTGTGCTACTCAACAATACCCATTTTATGCAGCCTTTCATAATAATCAACAATGAACTCAAATGCTTCATCTTGTCTTAGAGCTAACATAAGTAGGATATTTTATCTTCAGGAACTTGGTCTGTATATACTCAATCCCAGTCATGACAGGACTCAACACCAGGTGAGAGAAAATCTCAGTCCCCAAGGCCTTACCCATTCTAGGAGCAACTGTAGCAGTCGAATAGACACTTGGAAACTAATAAGCAGGCATAGTAGAAGTGGCCCCAGTACTGGCCAAGACACTTAAAAAAGATAGCACCAGCTGAATCATCTCAGAAGATATTAAGGGAAGAGAGCCTGCTGAGTCATCTCATAAGTACCATGATATCGGACCCGCTCAGACCCACTGAAGACTTCTTCGGCTCAAAATTAATAAATATGTGCATCTATCCCGAGATAAGTACAACTCCTTCATCCTCTATCAAAAACACCAAAATAAAAGTTAATAGATTTACTTTTGTCTTGTTTTCCCAAAAGAATAACCCTATAGGAGGCTAATACCACTGCAAAGAATAAAAAATCAAAAAGTCAATCCTAAATTTACTCAAAATAGTTTAGATCTGGTAACTTGAACTACTCATAATATAGTTTAGACCAATTGTTGTATGACTTCTTAAGTTAAACTAATTTGTTGCTTTAGATATCCTTTGCTTATAGTTAATTGGACCTTAGAATGTTGAAATTTTTATTTTGACACTTTCTAATTTAAAGATTAAGCATTTTAATTTTTCCATGTTAATGATTGTTTTTCCTTGTTGTGGTACCTCCTGAAATGAATTATATTGAATAATCTGTGTACCTGCAAAAAATAATACATGATTAGTAAAAAATCTGCCAACTTCATACCTTCTCTGAATATATGTCTCACTTCTACATTTTCAATAGCTCTTTATCATATTAATCATATTAATTTCCATAGCTATGCACCAAGGGACTTTCCATATGTCATCCAAAACCTTCTTGAAAGTAGTGAAATCAGTTTCGAGGACCAAAAGTAGTAGATTATGATAGACACAATGCTTCAAGTGTAATATCAATGCCACAACTTCCCCACCAATATTGTTCCATCTCCAATCATTCTAAATTCTGCATAAATTAAGTTGCCTTTGTTATTTCTAATACAAAGTGAACTAGAACTAGAACCAGGATTTCCTTTGGTAGCCTCATTTGAGTTACATTTTAAAGAATCAAGATCTAGTAACTTCTGCCAGACTACTTTACAATCTATAATAATTGTGTATACTTCAACAAACTTCACCATTATAGGCCAATTAGTAGGTATATATTTCAGCCATAGATATCTACTTTTAGCCAACATATGAATATTTCTATTAATCTCCATGTAGAATGACATCTTACCTCCATGAAAAATACAATTTCTCCTCTTCCTAATATGTCAAAGTATAAATGATGGAATAACCTAAAATATACGCTTGATTTTAGAGGGAAAATTTGCATTCCACCATTTAAAAATGGTGTGTTTGAGTTGTAAGAAAGGGCCTTGTATTCATGCTTCCTCTGCAAATATTTTCTAGAATTTAGTAGCCACAAGGCAAGAAATAAAAATATTCTCAATAGTTTTCTACACATTATTCTCATAGTAACTACATAAGATTTTATCAACCATTCCAATTTTCATAAGAACTTCACCAATAGGAATTCTCTGCTTTCACAACCTCCAGAAAAAGAAAGAGACCTTGAAAGGAACCCCTTTGACCCATAAATTCTTGAGCACTTCTTGAAAGACCCCTTTTTTCCTTAGCGGTTCCCATACATTTCCGACAAAGAACTTTCTTGAGCTATTTAGCATCCACAATTGGCTGTCTCATTCATCTTTATCCTCTGCCATCCTACATTTTTGTTGTTCTGGTTGCAAACCTCCTCATTGAGCAATTATTTAGAGTATAGTGTCATTCTATCTTCCTTATGACATTAACTATTTCACATCTTTAAAAGAAACATTATTAGCATTGGTCAGAGGTACATATTAATAAAGAGCTCCTAATTGAGTCTAATTATCAAACTATATACTAGAGTGACCACATCTTGGTTCCTACCAAATCTCTTGATCAATGCAGTCTCTGACTTCTAACATATGTTTCCAAATTTAAGAATCCCCTTTCCATTCTACCACATGAGGCCTTCATCTTTTAGAATACTTATTCCATATAAAATTAGCTCAAGGAGTCTTTTTGGTTCTGTAAACACGCCAAAGATTTGCAAATAGGGCCTTGAAATATCAAATAAAGATGTAAAACCCAAACCTCCTCCTTCTTTTAGTAAACATATTTCAAACCATGCTACTTAATGCTTGTTTTTTCTCTTTTCCTTAAAATTCTACAAGAATCTAATAAATATTCTATGTAAATTATGAATAACATATTTGGGAGGAATAATAGCAGGGAGAAAATAAATGGGGATACTTTGAACTACATTATTGATCAAAACAGATTTGCTACCAAAGGACAACAACTTGCCTTTCCAGTATGTAACTTGTTCTACACATTCTTTAAAAGTTCTTAAAAGTGTTGTTTCTTTTTACTTGCACGTCTAATTGGATATCCTAAGTATATTAAAAGAAATTTACTTTTGGCAAAGCCTGTAGTGGCCTCAACTTCCTAAATGCTTGAGTGGGAAGCCTTGTTGTATATAAAAAAATCCTTTTTCTTTATTAGCTTTTGACCTGATCGTCTCTCATACATTTCCAAAGTCTCCATAGTCAATTGTAAAGTCTTTTTGTTAGCATCAACAAAATTATGGTGTTATAAGCATATGCAAGATGATTTATGTTACTATTTCACTCACGCATTCCAAAACAATTGAATTCTAGACATAACTTCTGCACATAAGATAAACAAAGTAGGAGACTGAGGGTCCCATTTCTTTACACCTCTAGAAGAATGGAATAACCCATGAGCCTACCCATTAATAAGAATAGAGTATCAGTTATTAGCAACCAGTCACCAAATCTTATCCATCATTTTGTGATTAAAGCCCATCTTTTCTAACACTTTGATAAAAAATATCCAATCAACGATGTCATATGCCTTGTCTATATATAGTTTAATAACAATATTACCTGGCTTTTGTCAGCAATAATCTCTTGAGCTAATAGAATATTATTAGTGATGCTCCGCCCATTCACAAAACAAGATTAATTTTTAGAAATAAGCTAAGGCAAAACACCTTCCAATCTTACATGCAATACTATAAGATAACTTTATTCAAACAATTACTCAAACTAATGGTCCTCATGTCAAAAAGGTCTGGATCATGTCTTTCTTAGGCAATAAAATAAGATTAATATGAGAAATAGAGTTTGGTAGGGTATGACCCTCAAAAAAGGCTTGAACAACTGCTACAATATCTCTACCCATAATATCCCAACAACTTTGTCAAAAATGACCTATGAAACCATCTAGTCTACTAGCGTTATCTCGATTTAATTCAAATACAACTCTTTTAACCTCTTCTTTTTAAGAAAAAGCATAGAAGAAAATATTCTCCTCTTCTGTGATAGTTGGAACATGATTAAGCGAGGTTAATTCAATTGTGTCAGTGCTTCCTATAAACTATTTCTGAAAAAAGAAAGTGCCCCTACTATCGGTTGCTCCTCTACCTCAGTCCAGCTCTTGTCTCCTTTAAGCATCTTGTTAATAGACAACTTCTTCCTCCTTCTATTTACAAGGCTATGGAAGAATTAAGTGTTCTTTTCACCCTTAGTAAACCATTGAATCCCTATTTTTTGTCTCCAAAACTCTTCTTTATAATGCAAATATTGTTTAAGCTCAGCATGTGCTCTTTGAAAGATAATTCTGTTAGCTACAGTAGGATGTTCCCCAAACAAATATTCTTTGATCCTAACTATCTCTTCCCTAATAGTTGCTTAAAGATTCACCAAATTTCTCCCCAATCTAGATAGACAGTGCTAGTTTGGTCTTCTTCATCTTTTGTTTTAATCCGATAAAAAATATCTTCAGAGCTTGTTGCAACCTAATTATTTCTCACAACTTCCTTGAAATCATCCTTCTCACTATAGAACTTCAAGAATCTAAAAGTTTTACTAACATGAGGTGTTTGTCCCCCGCAAGTGAATAATAGAGGAGCATGATCAAATCCCATCCTAGCCAGATGTTGTAATTCAACACTTCCAAAAAGGTCAAGTAAATCCTGATTTGTTACAATTTTGTAAAGCCTTTTGAAAATGCATGTTTCATCAGCTCTTCCATTCCACCAAGTAAAAAGGCTACCTTTGTAGTTGATATCAAAAAATTCACAATAGTTGATACAGAAAGAAAAAACCTCATATTTATGAGGATAAAAAGGGAGACCATCAATCTTCTCCTCTTTACCCACTATTACATTGGAACCCCTACCAACTAGTTAGGGCACTATCATATTATGACTTATAGAAGAAATACATCTCACAAGCTTAGTCTCTCCAAAGCATCACATTTTGCATTTACTAGAGTAATGCCAATTGATTGCTTATGAAATGTAAGTTATAAGGTTAACTATTGTTCTAAATCAGCAAGAACCCCAACATGAATATTTTCCTAAATAAGGACCCAAGTATTTCCATTCTGATTGTAATTAGCATATTGTATACCTAACCTTCTCTTGTATCTTTGAATCTTTCTTGGCTCCTGAAATGGCCCCGTTAAGGTAATGAGAAAAAAATTATGATGTCTATGAAGCATTTGAACTCTATGGAATGCATGTTTAGTTTTCACAGACCTAATGTTCCATAACAAAGCTTTATGACTCATATTAATACCTATTTTCACGCCCCTCTTTGGGACCACCCTTGTTGTCTTATAATTGTATTCTACTTTTCCTTTGGACTTCTTTCCTTTTGTCTATTACTGTGGAAACAACCCTGCTTCTTTATTAACTTGGATCATGCTCTGCTTATTTTTACATTAATCTTTATCCTCAACTAGACCCTCATCTATGTCAGTGATTTGCTCCACTAATTCTTGTATCTAATGGGACACCACTTCATTCAGGATCTTCATTAGAGACATTTGATTATATGCCAAGATTACCTCTAGGATAAGTGCAAAAATAATTCCACCTTGTTCTACCTCTACTGGATGCTCTAACTCTAGTGTTGGCTGAGAAGATTCAGGAAGAAACATTGCAATCTCTATGGATTTTACTATTGCTGCTGAAGTCCTATCTATTCCTGACTTATCCACTTGTAAAGGCTAATGAACACTTTTCTTAGATAGAGAATTCAACATATCCTGTTCTTCTTCAATAGTTTACACCAAAACTATGTCAGAGGTATGTTCTTCTTCCCTATACTAGTCCATCTCTATATCAATTATGGGTTGATCTTTCTCTCCATCTGCACACGTACCCCTTTCCTTTTTGGACTAATTCTATTTTGTTGTTCTTGATTGCACTACATGTTATCATTCTTGATTTCCACATCTAGTCTATCTGTATGTTATTTGTATAATTGAGCATTAAGTCTCTCTGCATTGTGCCTTTGTTCTTGTATTTGTTGTTGATTTGGTGAATCTTTTTCTTGTCTTGCCTATGAAGTATCAGTTTCCCCCCTTTTCTTGCTTGAAATAAAATTGTTAATATCATCACTACTTATTTGTGTTGTTGCATTATTGTCCACCCCAAGATGCCTTATATCTCTATTCTTCTCATCAATACTTCAAAAGGTATTGTCAGTAACAACTTGTTTGTTTGGTGTCATAGCTATGGAAATATCTCTTAGGAATTTATCTGAGTCATTCTCTAATTTGAACCTTCAATTAGTTGGATTCAACCTTTCTTTACTAGCCACTGTCTTCCCTTTTGCTACTGCCCTACGCCTACTATGACCATTTTGATTCTCTAATTCAGTATTAGTCTATCTTGGCTGTCTTGATCAATAATTTTCCTTAATTCAAGGTGTAAACTTATGCATTCAACTTTATTGTGACCTTGTACAGGATATCAACAATGAAGGAAGAACAATTTTTATGATAGACAAAAATCAAACACCAAGTCTCAGGGTTATAAGAATCCAGAATAGAGATTTTCAAGTTTAATAATCATAGAAACTAATTGATAAAGGTACAACATGGTGAGATCACTACAATGCAAGCATTACGACAAAAACCAAGTCACCAACAACTCAACCATGATTTAAAAAATGATAATAGAAAATACGAAATACTTATTGCGTCTTTTTTCCTCTAAGCATCTTTTCCTATGGATCTAGCATGAGAATGAGCTACAGAAAAAAAGAGTTAAGAGTTGAGCAACATGTATATACAGGTAGAAAAAATTGGAGATTAACAATAATTTTCCACTTACTTGAGCTGATTCATGTTGATTCAGTCATGTTTGTCTTCTTAGACACTGATATCAGCTCCTCATTGAGCTGAACCTGTCAAACGGATAAATCGAATGTTTCAACATAAATCGACATTACTTGAGATCAGTAGGAAGGTTGGTTAAGTACTTATTTGAGGGTTTCAAGGCCCGATCCATCTAAAGAAGAGTAGAAGAAGTCTTCAATTAGGTCAATTTCATGACATTGGTGAAACTTGTATTGTCTGATATGAAATATACCACAACTCTTTTCCTCCATGGACTCAGGTTTTTGTTGGCACAAGCAGATCTAGATGGTTATCCTTCCTTCCCTTTAACTTCATTTTGGTTGCTGCTCAAATGGATGATGGAGAAAATGACCATGGTGTTTAGCTTTCCTTTTTCCAGCATTCTAGATTTTCTTAGACTTTATTTCATTTTTCCTTTGTTTTTTTTTGAAGTCTAATTCTTGGACCTGGTTTTGGGCCCTATACAGATCCTTTTTGTTTAATAATAATGTCATTTGGGCTATTTAATCTTAAAAGAATCATCTTGACTTTCTGGTTGACAAAAAGATCCCTATCATTCTTTGGAGACCCCCCTTCCTAGTAATAAGAAGAGTTCTTATGAACTCGAAAAAAAATGAAACAAATTTTTGGATCCAGGGTAAAGAGAAGATCTTTAGGGCTGAGAGAGATGTTTAATATTCAAAAACATACGCAACAATCTCAGTAATCAACATATTCAAAGAGGAGAAACAAGCTCCTAATTCAAAACCACAACTACCGAGATCAAACAAATTATCTCAGTATCATTAACTAACTCTGAGATAAGGAAAATGATGGAATTATTGGAAAAGTATAAATATGTGATCAATACCCTTAATGCCAAAGACAAGATCAACTTATTAGGAAATCGAGATATAAATTACAGATATTACAATTTTTGTTGTGTCACAATGTTAAATCAAGCTCTTCTTAGAAGGCTACTTAAGCTAGTTTTTTCTCTTATTTGCTTATTTACCTTTTTTTTAATTCAGAATAGCTTTTTGAATTTAATGTATGTTGTGATGCCATCTTTGTTAGGGTTCATACCCTGATTTTCTTACCAAATTTAAGTTTTACTTTTCGTGGAAGGAAAATAAAAGTAATACCATAATTACTTTTACTTTTCCTAAAAGGAAAATATAAAACTATTTCATATTTGGCTAACCTCTTACTTGGAAGAAAGGATTTAAATCTCTATAACTAGAAGACCCCCCTTCTCATATCAAAATACAACACAATCCACAATATAGTCTTTAAACAGTCTTGTTTAGGGGGAGATTTCTCCCAATAGTTTTTATTCTTTTTCAATATTAGTTTCTTTTTATATGTAGGTCTTTTGACCAAATCATATAATAATATTAAGTTTTTAGTATTGTTTTATGTGTCATCTGATTTTTCACATTGATGGTTTGCAACTATAAGCTTCCGCATGATGCCCTCTCGATTTCGAACCCAACAAGTGGTATCAGAGCCTATGGTTCAAAGGTCCAATGATTTGGTGAAACAAGATTAAAGACATGTTTAAAGTGGTTTCAAATCAAGTTTCAACCAATTTGATGATAATGAAGATTTTTTTCAACTATATGTGGAGAAGAAGTTTCAACCATATTTTCAACATTCCTGCTGCTGCATCTTTAAAAATAAAAATAAAATATTAATTTTTAACCCATTTTTAACCATGATATTTTAAACCTTATTTTTAACCATGGAAAGCAGTAGTGGTGAAGATTATGTGAAGAACAAATGTCATATATGCAAGTGAAGAAGGCGGATCAAGTTTTGCCAAGAAAATCCAGCCAAAAAGGGGAGATTTGTTAGGGTTTTTGCCCTGATTTTCTTACCAAATTTAAGTTTTACTTTTCTTGGAAGGAAAATAAAAGTAATACCATAATTACTTTTACTTTTCCTAAAAGGAAAATATAAAACTATTCCATATTTGGCTAACCTCTTTCTTGGAGGAAGGATTTGAATCTCTATAAATAGAAGACCCCCCTTCTCATATCAAAACACAACAGAATCCACAATGTAGTCTTTAAAGAGTCTTTGTATAGGGGGAGATTTCTCCCAATAGTTTTTATGCTTTTTCAATATTAGTTTTTTATATGTAGGTCGTTTGACCAAATCATATAATAATATTATGTTTTTAGTATTGTTTTATGTGTCATCTGATTTGTCACATTGATGGTTTGCAACTATAAGTTTCCGCATGATACCCTCTCGATTTCGAACCCAACAATGTTAACAGATAGGGAAATACTATGTGAGAATAGTATAAAAGATATCTAAAAAGTTCATGGAGAAACTCCTCTCGAACATTTTTGGCGATGGAAAGTTTGATCTGTAAAGTGATTCACGGACCTATTAACAGGTGCAAGTTGCAAAAGGAAATGCATGGTCTGTGTAAGAAACTCACTTAACATGAATGGAATCACGATCCTTTTCACAACCATGAATATCACTAAAAGTTTTGAGCTTTTGTTCCATTTGTGATCATATATGAGTCATAAGAAAAAGAGATAGGCATTAAAAACTCTGATCCCACCTTTGAGTCCACCTTTCTCTATCCTTTACATAAATGTAAAAGTGACTCCTCTTTTTTTTCCCCTATAACTAAAAACACACATATACTTATTTACTATCTCTCTCTATCTCTCAAATATGTCTCCCTTTTATTTTTCTTCACTATTGCATAAGTACACCCCATGTCCAGATTGCTTCAAACACTCAAAGATAAAGATAAGATTAATGTTTTCTTAACCTAATATACAATGCCAAGTTATTAATCACCTTGGGGATGGTCTGCTACCATCGTCAACATAAAAAGTAAGGTAAATATCCAACGGGTTAATAAATTAAAAGAATGTCTAAGAATACAAGGGTTAAGCCTTTGATTTGCAAAGATCTTTACATATCTAGGGTATCTAGAGCTAGGGCTGCAGGAAAGGATTGTGTTTTTCAAAAAATAGGGACTTCACTACGGTCTATAAAAATTTATTTATGGTCATAAAAGTTGGTCTTCCTATATAAAAAAGTGCTTAAGATTCATAAAAGTGCTAAGTGTGAAAAATTCCTAAGTAAATGAAGGGATTCATGGTCATGGAATACATCATATATCGTAGATACCAACATCAACAACTATGATAAATGTTATTAAGACTTTTTCTATTTTACAAGGTATGTCATGATAGTGAAGTCATTTATAGTATATAGACAATCTCACAAAAAGTATTAGATATCACATTTAAAGCACTTTCATTTATAAAGAAACTCATGAGCATGAAAACATTCACAGACTGCAAGTTACTTTATAGGAAACTCAAAGGTTCAACTAATAGAGGAAAATCATGACACAAGATTCATTCCTAGTTGAAGATACGATTGTACACTCAACTCATGTCCTGTGAATTGTTTGCCCAGCCAAATCTTCTTAAAATTAAGAAATCACAACTTTGATGTGTATTTTAAGGTATAATTCTTTGTCATAATATAAACTACTTAAGTACTAACAATTCATGATTGCAAGTGATGTTTTTAAAATAGGCATTCAAAGGACGTAGGAAAGCAAAGACTAAATAAGGAAAAAGAGCCATCACACAAATAAAATCAAGGCTGCAAGATGAGTCTGAAAGAATGATGTGGAATGACAATCTAATAAAACAAAGGCCAAGGATCAGAGCCCCAACACTCCAAACTGGATTGGAAGACATGTAGATATACCCTTTACTCATATACAAAGAAAAGTGCATGACATTTATGCTACAGAATAAGTTCGTAAAGATTAAGCCTATGATAGGGAGAAGAACTTGTTCACCATTTGTTTACACCCTTGAACTTCATTGTTCTCACTGCTACACTCTATGGATTGACATACGAGAGGAACAATGGAGAAACAGACCTTAGAATAGACAATAGTCCCACTAAAACTGATAAAATTCTATAATATATGATGTAGCAAGTCTGCCAAAACACCAAAGCATACTAATAATGTGAAAATTATTAATTCAATCTATCGGTTGACCGACCAGGAGAGACACATTCCTGAAGTCTAGTGGGTTGAAAGCACTATAGGGAGTTGTTCTATAACAACCCTCATAGTTATTTTTAGGTTTTTCTATGTTTTAACCATTTTATCCTTCCCCATTGATGTTTTATATCATTTATGAGTTATGGAAATAGTTGGCAAGGTCTCCAAAGCATTCGGAAGAGTTTTATGTGAGTTTTTAATTTTAGAAGCTTTTAAGTTGTTATAGTCGACTTTGGTCAACATTCGGTGATCCAAGCATCAGATTAGAATTTCGTTAGATTACAAGTGTTTTGCACTATTGGATTGTGTTGGTCTCGGAGAAGTTTTGAGTATTTATTCGGAGTTTAAAGTTTTACGTCGTTGAGTTCTAATAGTATCCCCTGTAGTTAATAAGATATTTTTGGAATGTGTATGGTACCATTAGATTAATATCAAAATTTTGTAATTAATGCAAAAAGAATCAATGAATTTCATGTCCGTATGGGAGATATGGCCATTTTAGCAAGGACAACTATTGATGGTGCAACAGAGGTCGCGACCGTGACCTTTTGTTGTGACTGTGATGATTGCCACAAAAGTTCTTCATGATCACGAGCCTTTTCTCGCAACTGCAAAAGGCCACCACTGAAGATTCTAGCGATTTTATTTTAAGGCAATTTTGAAGATTTCGTATTTTTGATATTTTTGAAGCTAAAAACTCTTAATGAGGTGATTTTTGATTTATTTTTCTTCTACAAATGTTGGGTATGTGTTTATACCATCATTTTACTCATTTTCCAAGATTACCACTTTGTTTTTCGTGATTTTGATTCATAAAATTGAGATTTAAAGCCCAATATTATGAAATTAAAAGTTCTTGATTTGAAATGAGTTTTCATTGATTTTTGGGATTTAAGGTCCTTGTATCATGGGTAAACTGATTTTGAAAAAAGTTTTTTGAAATTTCTCATTTTAAGTCGCGTTTGAAAATGGAGATGCAAATTATTGATATTTTAATGATTTCAAACCTGATTTCTACTCCATTTTTGATGGAATTTTAGATTTAACACCCTTAAACTATGAGTAAAGTTATTTTCTACTAAAATTCTAGTTTTACCGTTTTATTTTGGAGTTGATTTTTGAGGTAATTTTTTACTCGAGATACAGTATGTCAATATAAGTAGCATTGGTCTTGTATTCACATATAGATGTCATATTTGATTAGATTGGATTGGATTCATTTGGTGGTGATTCGAGGAAGTAGATCTTCCATTTTATTCTTCAGACTGTGGTTTGACTTTGCGGGCCTTCTTTAAGGAAAATTGAGATCTACCTTGACTCTTTTCTGAGGTCTCTATGTTTTATGTGTTTATTGCTTGTGTTTTGTGAATCATTAAGGGTTTGGGAATCTCATTTAGATGAGATTGTGAGTATTATTGCAGGTACTAGAGTCTATTGCTGGGTTGAAGTAATAAAAATGGGCATCTCGATTGTTCTCTCTACTTGTTGATATGTTTATAGTAAATTGTGAATAGATGACTTATTGATCTTGCGTAAATTAATAATGGGTATTTATTTAAGAGTTTGAATCATGTTTAATGGAGATTGATGGAATGATTGGGGTTTAGTAACCACTTAGGACAAAGTAAAGTTAAAACAAAAGCAAGAAACCTTTAAACAAGTAAAGTACTAAAAACTTATTTTAAAAATAATTAACAAGATAGCAAAGAAGATGCAGAGAAAATGGTAAAGAGAAGTAGAGAAATATACTTACAAAAAACTTTTATTGATTTTAGGAAAACAAAGGGAATACATGGAAAGGAAAAGATGGACAATATGAAAAGTAGGTACTGTATTTCCGAATGCCCCTACTGATATAAGCTGAAGGTCTTAAATAGACCTCAAAGTGTTGAATAAGATAACTAATTCCTGCTATGTATTTTACACGTGTCCATGATCTAAGACATGACATCTTTTTACATGTGTCATATGAGTAGCAGCTTTATTTTACACAGATCCTTTTCTTCCGCATCTTCTTGAAAACATAATTTTGTCTTCTTGTGATTTGTTATTTTCTGTTCCTTTCTCTTTTTATTCCTTGAAGATTTATGCTTCTTCGTCTTGTAGTTGCAGAGTTGTTTGTAGATGTTGTGGGGTCCACCTTTTTATTTGGGTTATAAAGGGAATGCCTAAAATTATTTCTTCATTTATATCTTTGGTTATTACGAAGTCATTAACAAAACAAATTCCATTATTGCATATATGTTCCCTATAAAGTTTATAATTTCTTTTTAGTCTTTCTCCTGTTGCAGAAAATAATCGTTTAGTACTTTTTTCAAGGTACTTAGTAGGAATTATTCCTTCAATGATGCAGTTTTGATCCGCACCTGTATCTAATAATGCAATCTTATAAATGGTGTAATTTTTATTTATGACTAATGTAATGGATATATGGTAACTTTGGGCTTTAACTACTGTAATTGTATTAATTCCTGATTTTGTTACTAGAGGTTCTTATAGAGACTCTATTTCTCTGTTGTTGTTTTCTAATTTTGATGTTTCTCCATTATTGATTAGATGTTAACTCATTTGATATTTTATTAACAAGTGATTCGGTTCCTAGATTACTAAGTCTTTGCTTAACTTCTTTAACTTCTCTTTTTATGTGTAATAATTAATCTGAAGATCTTGTATTGTTGTTTTCGACTTTTGTTCTTTAAATTTATTTAATGCATTTTTCATGTTAAAGGGTTGAACAGTTTCCTTATCTAATTGTTGATTAAGAACAATATTCTTTAATGCTATTAATTTTTTTTCCTTAAGGGATGGATCTTCAATATGATCAATTATATCAAAGAAGATCTTGAAATTTGGTAACGCATAGTACTATAGCCGAAATTTCCTTTTTATTAATACTATAATTTTTTGAGTATCATTCCAGACTCCTGAAGTGAATCTCACTAATTGTTCCGTGAACTCTACAGAAAATTCTCTGTTTAAGGATGCCTTCATATCCTATATCTGAGGCATCAGTTTCTACAATCATAAGAGCCTCTCGATTTGGTATTCCTAGACATGGAAGTTTTTGAACTATGATTTAATTTTTTGGACCGTATTAGTGTGGTCTACTCGCCATGGCACTGGGTTGTTCTTAAGACGCTAGTAAAGAGGTCTACAAACTTGTCTAATATTAGGAATAAAATCTGCAACAAAGTTTAAATTTTCTAGAAATCTTTGGAGCTGTGTTTTATCAATTAATTCATCCGAAAACTTAGATGAGGACTCTATGGATCTACAAATGGGTTTATAGGTTCCTTGATATAAATCATGACCAAGAAATCTAATAGCCGTCTGAGATAATTTAATCTTTTTAGCACTCACTACTAATCCATTTTGTTTAACAACCTTTTAAAAGGTTTGCAGATAATTAAAATGTTGGTCAGTATCTTCTAAATATATTAAAACATCATCTATGTAGACTATAGAATTATGGCTATATTGATTGAATATATTATTCATGATATTTTGAAATTCAGATGGAGCATTTTTTAGTCTGAATGGCATTACATTCCATTCATATTGTCCAAAAGGGACATTGAAGGCTGTTTTATATTTATCTTTTTCTGCAATTTATATCTATCAAAATCTTGACAAACTTGCTATAAATGTTAGCTTTATAAGTTCTTTTAAGAAGGTTACGTTTGTTAGGTATTGGATACCTAATTCATTTTAATACTTTATTAATAGGCTTATAATTGATAACTAGTCTTGAGGCACCTCTTTCTTTTTACGTACGATTATTGACATAAATGGCTGAGCAACTCCAAGGTAATTTGAAAGGTCTAATAATTTTTTTATCAAGCAAATCATTAATTTCGTTTTTACAATATTCCATTAATTTATGATTCATTTGAATGGGTTTTGCCTTAGTGGGGATAATTCCCTTGTCAAATCCCTCAATATAGGGTAATTTAACAATATGTCTTTTTGTTTCCCAAAAGGTATTAGGAAAATATGAACAAACATCTCGTTCTATGACTTCTTGAAGACTTTTTATTTTAGCTTCTATTTCCGGGTTTTTTTAAAGAGTATTCAATTCTTTCAATTTTTATTTCATCTTTTAAATAGTTTAGTTGTTGTAAAAGTAAATTTATCTTAAAGATAGTTTTATCTTTTATAAGGTCACTTTAATCTTTTGAGGAAAAAATAATCTTTTTTTCCTAATAGAGAGGTGTGGATACCATCTAACTCGGTAGTGTATGGTTTTTAACTCATTGGGTTGCTTGTCTGATGAGTACTTACCTAAGAATGAAGGGGTTTGGGTTTTAGGTCATTATTTGATGTGTCTAAAGTCTTATTGGCTAAATTGTGGTTGACATTTAGAACCAATAAATCCATGAGACTAACTTCATGTGGAACAAATATTGTAAGAAACATAGGCCACAGGTGGTGGAATGGAGAGGGGGTTCACAAACATGGAGGTTTATGTTACATTCTAGAGATTCTATTAATTATGAGATATGGTGGGAACCTAAATGTGGGCATGTTATCATTTGTTTTGATAATTGGACACAATTAAGTGCACTTCATTACTATTTACCTGCGTGTTACTCTACTAATGTGGTTGTGGAAGACGTGAAGGATTTGATGAATCATGAAGGGTGGAATATGAACCTACTTAGGGAGTTGTTACCATAAGATATTTGTAATAATGTTATCAAAAAAAATTGGAATAGAGAGGAGGCCTGAGGACTGGGATAAACAATGGTGGATGTTACAGAACTCAGGCAAATTCAAAGTCAGCAGTGCTTCGAAAGCTTTGTGGCAGCCTGGAAGAGTGATCATTGATTACAAATTCATATGAGAAAAAGTTATTCCTTTTAAGGTATCCTTTTTCTTTTGGATATTGTGGAGAAAGAGACTGCCCACTGGAAATTTCCTTGTAAGCACAAGCTTGGAGGAAATCGCTAATTGTATATGTTGTGAGGAGTAAGTTCATGAATCATATGAACATCTCTTTATTACTTGCTCTGCAGCCACTAATTTGTTGTCTAGTTTTGCATAATCATTTAGAGTTCAGGGCCCTTGCTTACAGATTAAAGATACTGACTTTAAATGGTGGATGGTAGAATATGGATTAAAACTCAGACCTTTATTCATTGTTGTCCCTTCTTTTATTTTGTGGCAGATTTGGAAGAGGATAAATATCATCAAACATCATGGTAATATGTCTATTCAAAGTATGATATTGGAGGTGAATAGAAATCTATATCATTTTGCAATATACAGATACCCATAGTTAAAGAATCTACCTAACAACTGGCCTATGATTTTTAGAATTTTTGAAGCCTATAAGCCCAACATATTCCCTCGGATAGTGAGGTGGAAGCCCCCTAATGAAGGTGTCTAAGAATTTAACATAGATGGTGCCTCAATAAGCAACCCTGGTTTTAGTACAGCTGCTTTCTGCATAAGAAATTGAGATAGAGAGTTTATTTTTGGGGTAACCAAAAGATTGGGTTTCTTATCAAGCTTGGAGGCAGAAGTTATTGCATCGAGAATTGGTCTTGAGTTCTGTGTGGCTCATAGTACTTACCAGTTATAATGGAAACAAATTCCCTGATCATAAAGAAGATAGTATATGGCATATGGAAAATTGCGGTGGTAGTGTAAAGGTTCAACAATTTAAGGGTACAGTACCAGGTGGAGGTGGAACATACCTTAAGAGAAGGGAAACATGATGGCAGATTTTAACATGATGGAGGTGGAACTCTTTTACAGATAATTTAGTCATTAATTTTAACTTATTAGAAGATATCAAAAATGAAGGAAGAACAATTTTCATGATGGACAAAAATCAAACACCAAGTCTTAGGGTTACAAGAATCCATAATAGAGATTTTCAAGTTCAATAATCATAGAAACTGATTGATAAAGGTACAACATAGAGAGATCAATACAAGGCAAGCACGATAGCAAAAAATAAGTCACCAACAATTCGACCATGAATTTAGAGATGACATTTGAAAATACGAAAACTTATTGTGTCATTTTTCATCTAAGAATCTTTTCCTATGTATCTAGCATGAGAATGAGCTACAGTAGTAAGAGTTAAGAGTTAAGAAACATGTATATATGGGTAGCAGAAATTGGAGATTAATAATAATTTTTCACTAGAGCTGATTCATGTTGATTCAGTCATGTTTGTCTTATTAGACACTAGTATCAGTTCCTCATTGAGCTCAACCTGTCAAGAGGATAAATCAAAGGTTTAAACATCAATCAGCATCACTTGAGATATGTAAGAAGGTTGGTTAAGTGTATATCTGAGTGCTTCAAGGCTCGATCCATCAAAACAAGAGTAGAAGAAGTCATCATTTGGGATAATTTCATGGATTTAGTGAGACTTGTTAATGTCCGATCTACCAAAGGTCTTTTCCTCCATGGACTCGGGTTTTCGTTGGCACAAGCAGATCTACATGCTTGTCCTTCCTTCCATTTAACTTTGTTTTGGTTGCTGCTCAAATAGATAATGGAGAAGACGACCATGGTGTTTAACTTTCCTTTTTTCAATCTTTCTAGTTTTTTTTAGACTTTATTTCATTATTGTTTTGTTTTGTCTGAAGTCTGGTTCTTAGACCAGGTTTTGAGCCTTGTACAGTTCCTTTTTGATTTAATAATAAGGCCACATGGGCCATTTAATCTTAAGAAAATCATCCTTGACTGTTTGGTTGACAAAAAGATCCCTATCATTCATTGAAGACCCTTCCTGGCTATAAGAAGAATTCTTATGGACTCGGAAAAAAAATGAAGCAAATTTTTGTATCTAGAGTAAAGATATTTTTAAGGCTAGGAGAGATCTGCAATAGCCAAAATAAATGCATCAATCTCAGTTATCAACATAGTCAAAGAGGAGAAACAAACTTCTAATCCAAAACCACAACTAGCAGAGATTAAACAAATTATCTCAGCATCATTAAATAACTTTGAGATAGGTAAAATGATGGAATTAATGGAAAAGTATAAATATGTGATCAATACCATGGATTCCAAAGACAAGATCCGCTTGTTAGGAAGTTGAGGTATAACTAAAAGAGATTACAACATTTGTCGTGTTGCAACGTTAAATCAAGATCTTCTTAGGAGGCTACTTAAGCTAGTTTTTTCTCTTATTTACTTATTTAACTTTTTTAATTCAGAATAGCTTTTTTAAATTTAATGTATGTTGTGATGCCATCTTAACAGATAGGGAAATGTCAAGTGAGAATAGTGTAAAAAATATCTAAAAAGTACATGGAGAAACACCTCTGGAACATTTATGACTATGGACAGTATGGTTCGTGATGTGATTCACGGACCTATTAACAGGTGTAGATTGCGAAAGAAAATGCATGGTCCGGAAAAAAAAACTCACTTGGCATGAATAGAATCATGATCCTTTTCACGACCATGAATCTCACTAAAATTATTGAGCTTTAGTTTAATTTGTGATCATATATGAGTCATGCAAAAAAGAGATAGGTATTAAAAACTCTGATCCCACCTTTTAGTCCACCTTTCTCTCTCCTTTCCATAAGAGTAATGTCACTCCTAACTTTTCCTCCCCTATAACTAAAAACACACCCATACTTATTTTCTATCTCTCTGTCTCTGTCAAGTCTTTCTCCCTTTCATTTTTCTTCACTATTGCATGAGTGCACCCCCATGTCTAGATGGCCTCAAACACTCAAAGATTAAGATAAGATCGATGTATTCATAACCTAATATGCCAAGGTATAAATCACCTTAGGGATGGTCATCTACCATTGTCAATATAAGAAGTATTGTAAACATCCGATGGGTTAACAAATTAAAAGAATGTCTAAGAATACAAGGGTGAAACCCTTTTTTTTGGAAAGATCTTTACAGATCTAAGGTATCTATAGAGCTAGGGCTGCAGGAAAATATTGTGTTTGTCAAAAAAATAGGGACTTCACATATAGTTATTTTGGATCTATGGGAGAATATAACTTTTATGGTCTATAAATTTTATTTATGGTCATAAAAGTTAGTCTTCCTATATAAAAAAAGAGCTTAAGAATCATAAAAGTGCGAAGTGTGAAAAATTCCTAAATAAACGAAGGGATTTATGGACGTGGAATACATCACATGTCGTAGATCCAAATATCAACAACTATGATAAATGTTATCAAGACTTTTTCTAATTTACGAGGTATGCCATGGTTATAAAGTCTTTTACAGTCTGTAAACAATCTCGCAAAAAGTATCAGAGGTCATTTTTAACGTACTTTGATTTATAAAGAAACTCGTGATCGTGAAGACATTCACAGACTGCAAGTTACTTCATAGGAAACTCCAAGGTTCAACTAATTGAGGAAAGTATTATCAAAAGATTCATTCCTATATGAAGATTAGATTGTACATTCTACTCATGTCCTGTGAATTGTTTGCCCTGCCAAATCTTCTTAAAATTAGGAAATCACAACTTTGATGTGTATTTTAAGGTTTAATTCTTTGTCATTATATAAACTTCTTAAGTACCAACAATGCATGATTGCAACTGATGTTTTTAAAATAGGAATTCAAAGGACATAGGAAAGCAATGACTAAATAAGAAAAAAGAGCTATCACACAAAGAAAATTGAGGTTCCAAGATAAGTCTGAAAGAATGATGTGGAATGACGATCTAATAAAACAAAGGCCAACGATCAGAGGCCGACCTCTTCTAATTGGATTCTTAGGATATGTAGATATACCCTTTGCCCATATACCAAGAAAAATGCATGACATTTATGTTATAGAATAAGTTTGTAAAGATTCCACCTATGATGGGGAGAAGAACTTGTTGAACATTTGTGTACTCCCTTGAACTTCACTGTTCTCCCTGCTACACTCTATGGATTGACATATTAGAGGAACAATAGAGAAATAGACCTTAGAATAGACAATAGTCCAACTAAAACTGATAGGACTCTATAATATACGGTGTAGCAAGACTGCCAAAAGACCAGAGCATACTAATAATGTCAAAATATTAATGCATGCTATCAGTCGACTGACCCGGCGAGACACATTACTGAAATCTAGTGGGCTGAAAGTGCCATAAGGAGTAGCACTATGACAACCCTTATAATTATTTTTAGCTTTTTCTGTGTTTTGACCATTTTATCCTTCCTCATTGTTGTTTTATATCATTTATGAGTTGTGGGGATGGTTGGCAAGGTCTCTGAAGAGTTTAGAAGAGTTTTATATAAGTTTTTAATTTTAGAAACTTTTAAGTTGTTATAGTCAACTTTGGTCAACTTTCTATGATTCGAGCATCAGATTGGAATTTCATTAGTTCCATCATGTCTGAAATATGTTTTACAAGTGGTTTACACTATTGGGTTGTGTTCGGGAGGTCACGTCTCAAATTTGTTTTGGGTATTTATTCAGAGTTTAGAGTTTTACGTCATTGACTTCTAATAGTATCACCTGTAGTTAATGAGATATTTTGTTCATGTGTATGGTACCATTAAATCCATTCGAAATTTCAGAAACAATGCAAAATGAATCAATGAATTTCATGTCCGTATAAGAGAGATATGGCTATTTTTGCGCGGACAGCTGTTGCTGGTGCAACAGAAGTCGCGATCGCGATCTTTTTTCATGAACGTGATGAGTTGCCACAAAATTCCTTCATGATCGTGAGCCTTTTGTTGAGACCGCAAAGTGTCGCCACTGAAGATTTCAAGGATTTCATTTAAAGGCAACTTCGAGGATTTTGTATTTTTGACATTTTGGTAGCTAAAAATTCTGAATGGGATGATTTTTGATGCATTTTTCTTGTACAAATGTTGGGTATGTATTTATACTTAATTTTATTCATTTTCCAAGATTACCCAGTTTATTTTTCGTGATTTTGATTCATAATATGAAGATTTAAAGCCTAAAGTTATGAATATAAAAGTTCTTGATTTTAAGGTTGATCTGAAATGGATTTTCATTGATTTTTGGGATTTACGGTCCTTGTATCATGGGTAAACTGATTTTGAAAGAAGTTTTCTAGAATTTCTCATTTTAAACCGCATTTGATAATGCAGATTAGAAATTTTACCGGTAATGCAAAATATTGATATTTTGATGATTTCAAACCTAATTTCTTCTCCGTTTTCGATGGAATTTTAGATTTGAGACCCTTAAACTATGGGTAAAGTAATTTTTTACTAAAATTCTAGTTTTTCCATTTTATTTTTAGAGTTGATTTTTGACCCAGAACAAAGTATGTCAATATGGGTAGCGTTGGTCTTGTTTTCACATATCAATGTCATATTTGATTAGATGGATGCATTTGGTGGTGAATCAAGGGAGTAAAGCTTCCATTTTATTCTTCAAACTGTGGTTTGGCTTTGCGGGTCTTTTTTAAGGAAAGTTGAGATCTACCTTGACTCTTTTCTGAGGTGTCTATGTGTTATGTGCTTATTGCTTGTGTTTTGTGAATCACTAAGGGTTTGGGGGTCTCATTGAGATGAGATGGTTAGTTTATTGCAGGTACCAGAGTCTATTGATGGGTTGAAGTAATGAAAATGAACATCTCGAGTGTTCTCTCTACTTATTGATATATTTATCGTAAATTGTGAATAGATAACTTATTGATCTTGAGTAAATTTATAGTGGGTATCCATTTAAGAGTTTGAATCAACTTTAGTGGAGTTTGATGGAATGAACGGGGTTTAGTAATCACTTAGGGTACAAATATATTGTAGTTATTTGATGGAATGATTGGGGTTTAGTCTTCACTTAGGGTATAAATATATTGTAGTTATTTGATGGAATGATTGAGGTTTAGATATCTCTTCGGGTATAAATATATTATAGTTATTTAATAGAATGATTTGGGTTTAGTAAATATTTAGGGTATAAATAGATTGTATTTATATATAAGGATTAAGAAGAGGAACCTTGGTTTAACTACTATGTAATGTGAGTGAAAGTGAATCTTTGAACTTACTTGTTTGCGAATACATTTCCCCTTGTGAGTATTTGATTCTAATCGTGGCATAATTGTCACGACCCGATTTCTTAGGTCATGATGGAACCTACTCTAAATCGCTTGTAGGTAAGCCAATCCATAATCCGGACAACTAGTAACGGCCTACCAAGAGAAAAGAAGAAACTGCAGAATAGATGTAATAAATAGGCTACAATAATCCCCAAAACGTGGTAGAGCCAGTACAAAATCTTCTAATACATTAGGAGTACAAGTGAAATACAGGGTAAATATATATACTAAGATGTCTCTAAATACAACATAGAGATCAGTCTAACAATAAGAGATAGAGTAGGAGCACTCCGATCGTCTGGAGCTCACCTTAAATCTTCGATCCATAGCTGCTCTGCACGATGCACACATCAATGACGATAACTCGTACTATGATCTGCAGGCTGTAGAAGTGTAGTATGAGTACCAAATGTGTGTTACTCAGTAGGCATCGGCCAACTGAGCTCCAAAAAAAATGCAAGTATAAATAATATGCAAGGCAGGAAAGTAAACTACAGGGAACTATCCAGGCAACTAAACATAATAATGCTAGCAGGGAAATAAGGATAAACTATCATATTCTAGTCGTATTCCAGAACAAAAGTGCAAAAAGAGAATATGCAAACTTAGACCAACAATAAAAAAACTATGCTCATAATTTAGAACAAGAATTTAATCAACAAGATCCCATAATAGTAGAAGAAGTACATCTAAATATAGACCAAACCATAGTCCTTATTAATCAAATAAAATTTATACAGAAAACAATAGATAAAATAAATCGTAAAATTAATTACTACCCTTTAGGATAACTAGTTTATGAGAAAATCCCATTTAGCTAGACAGTTAAATTTTTTACATAACTAGTTAGAAGTTAGGAAAGACATATTAAACACTCTAGAACAATATAAGTTAGAACTATTAGTAAGGTATAATTATTATCAAGAAGTATTTAAAGACCAGCTAGAACAAAGAGTATTAAACGCAATACGACTTATAGATTTTATGACTAGAAGTATTTGGGAATCTAATAATCGGATAAAATATTTACATAAAAGAATCCAACAGCTCAGACTTAGAATTAGATATGTTCCTTTAGGTTAAGAATTTTATGCAACTCTCTAAACATACTATTAGAAAATATCGTAGAAAGTATAAAGAACTAAGCAAAAGACTGTTTTTCATTCAGCAAGGTCAGAATTATATACACTTCTTAGAACAAAAACTAGTAGAAGTTATCACTAGATTTAAGATATATTTAGAGTTAGACATAGAAGTTCACCTAACCAAACAAATAACAGACTATTATCACTATATAAAGAAAGAAACAAATCAAGTTAAGATAGACATACAGGCCCAAGAGTATTTAATACAAGCAATTGTAATCTCTTTATATGCGAAGAAACGACCCATATTGTAATTATTTAAGATATTGTTACAATTTTATTAATCAGTCATACCCGAAAATTAAAAGACTCAAGGCACAAAGAATTATACTAGAAAACGAATTAATCCAATTTGATAAACTTACAAACACTAAATTTAGAAAACTCTCTGTAGACGCTTATAGGCATAGACTAAGACAAAGAATTAGGATATTAACTACAAAGTTACGTATCTCTAGAGAAATACAAGATATAATAAGTGATAGAAAATGCCTGAAAGAACAAATTCCAAAATTCCCTTTAGGATAAAATTATTACTGAAGACACATCCTTTTGCTAAACAAGTACAAGCTAATTATTGAATATATAATATTGAAGTATTAAGACTAACTTATAAGACAAAATATTATAATAATTTACAAAAATCCCTTAAAAAACTAAAAACTTTAAATTTACCAAAACAAAGCCAAGTAGAAAGTAAAGTTTATTGGGAATTACAAGGTATAGAAAGTGATATTGAAGAACTTAGACAGTGGTTAAAGTAGTATAAAACCCTACCACTCTGGATTCCATTAGGATAAACGACTTAGCTAATCTAAAGAAACTAGAATATTTAGACTTGCAAATCATACCAGAAAAGAAATACAAACGTTTGAAAGACAATTCCTCAATCAAGTGTAATTTTAATAACGGAGAACATATATTACATCGTGAAGACGCACAATTAAATAGTATAATAGACCTATTAATAAATTTAGCAAAAAACATTCAAAAAAACAATTCTCTAATTATTGAAATTTTAAAAAATTTACAAACAAAACAAACAAAGACCTTTAGTGCAATAGCCGATAACTTAGACTGTATTAGGACTCAACAAGCTGAAATAGCAAAGAAACAAATAAGTAAAACATCTCAAGAAGAATTAGATAAAATACTAAACGAAATAAATGACTTAAAGATTGAAATAAAAGCCATAACAACAAAACATATAACTCTACAAAAAACCCCAGAAATTAATATAGAAGAAATTAATAAAAACATAGAAAAACTTATTAAAGAAAAATATCCCCAGTACCGGAAAAAACTATTAGTGAATTAATAGAACAATTAAAGAAAGTTGAAGTTACCCCAAGTAAAGAAAGAACACAGGTAGTAAGAAATACTAAAACATGAACTTTTTATCAAGTCGGAGAACAGAAGAAACCAGACCCCTCATCCAAAATAGACTTGGAAACAATATGATAAGTAGATTAATGAATAATAATTCAAGACAAAATATAGGACAACAATTAGACGAAGTAATCGATATAGATAAAGATATACAAATCTTTCAACATAATAGTTTAAGACTTTTAAATCCTAAAGTTTTATATAGTGCTGGAATATTCTCTCAAAAAGCTCAGCTTTACAGACATTATAGAGAAGAACAAATGTGTGTAATAAAAAATAGACATCATGTAAGTTTAATAAGTTCAGATTCCACCAAAGAAATATCTAGAACTAATATGAATTTAATGCACATGGGTTTAATTGTAATAGGAATAAAAGGATTAACCAGAAAGAATTTAGGAACTAAAGTATTAATTATAATCTATGATGATAGATGGTCAGACCCTAAAAGATCTATACTAGGTTTAACAGAAGTAGATATGAATAATAATGGCGGAATATTTTATTGTAGTCCAAACTATATGATTAATTCAGCAGAATTTGGAAAATATATTAAGATAGGATTTCAGAAAAAAGGATATGAAGACATGAATGGAGGAAATAATTTATTAGTATGTTTAGGATTTAATGATAAATTATCTAGTAATAGTAATTCTAGGTTTAAATTAAAAGTAGATGATGTAGTAGAATTAATGGGAGATCAAGGAATTAAAGTAATGAAGCCTTTTAAAAATAGACCCAGAGACTTATGCAGGATTAGAATGGAATTTAGAACCACCCAGGACTCAAGCAATCCTTAAACCAACAGATCATTTAATGTATACTAATAGGAAAGGAGAAACATCAATTAGGTTTATAGACTATAACTTAGAAACTCAAAGGAATGAAGAAATAGAAGAACTAGAAAGGACAGAATTAATGAATATAATAGAAATAGTATCCGAAGAGTTTACAGTGGATTTAGCAATAGAAACTGCTAGAGAAATGTATAAAAATAATAAAAACAAAACTTTTAAATGTAAAGGATGTAAATTAGGACACTTACATTTTACTCAAGTAGAAGACCATTTCAAATATTGTAAGTTAAGAACGGATAATTTAGGATATCAAGAAAATGACGATAACATTTTAGACAATAAAAGTACATATGACGAAGAAGAAACCACTAAGAGTATTAAAGAATTTATGGAATCGGCAACATCTAGTTCAAGCCCATTTCAAAGAACAACAACAGGACACACTGTACAAACCAATACTGGTAATTTACCTAGACATAGAGTATATAGAATAAATTCCGAAATAGAAACGGAAAGAATTAGACCTGTAGGAAAGAGAATGCCTATAGAAGAACCCGTCCAACTCCAACAAGGAGGTAGTAAAGGAAAAATATTAAATATAGCTGCCCAAAACCCTCAAGCATGGAACACTGTAATAGACTTATGAAAAGGAATAGTAGTAGCAGATTATATAAAAACTTATCAAGAGACAGATGCAGAGACTATGTATAGATATATGAAAACATTTTTAGGAGAATCTACCAATGGATTATGGGAAGCCTTTAAGACAAAATTTCCTCAAGAATTTCAAGACTTAGTAAACATGAGAGCTAATCCCTATAATTTTACAAATAAAATACACAGTTTAATAACAGGAGAAGATCCCAATAGTGGTTTATTAGTATTACAAAGAAAATCCTTGATACAGTTAGAACAATTAAGTATTAGTAATTGGAAATATATAAAGTTTTTCTTAAATGACTATTTTTGTTATTGTACTAGAAGTGGAAACGTTTTTGATCAAACATTAGGTAGAAAATTGTTTAATAAATTACCAGGAGCTTTAGGAAGAGAAATAGAAAGACGATGGGATGAAAGGGAAGGATTAGGACAAAACCCTAATTCTAGATGGTCCATTGGGCATAGAATACAACATACAATAGAAATATTACAAGAAAAATGTACTAACATACAAATTCAAAAACAATTAAAGAAAGGTGAAACTAGTTTTTGTAAAAGTATATACACTACTCAAAGTTATGATGAAGACTATCAGAAAAGAAGAACTCCAAAGAAATATAAAAAATCATACCTAAAGAATAATTACAGACAAAAAAGTTACTATCTAAGAAAATCAACCGCTAAAAAACCATACCTAAATAAGAATAGACATGTTAGGAAATATAAGAATGATAAAAGCTACAAAAATACTTTAGAATGTTTTACTTGTGGAAGCACAGAACATTTAGCAAATACTTGCCCTAAAAGAAATAATACTAGAACAAGAAACTCTCAATTAATAGAAGATTTTCAAGAGACTTTAATTAATGTCGACGAATACATGTCAGACAATGAAAGTATTTATTCTATATTAAGTATAAATAACAATAAACCCTATAATTCATCAGACTCAGAAGATAAGAATCTCATTAATGAGATAAATCTAGAAGACCTACATTTAGACCCACCAAATTTTGATTTAGTAAATATAATAGACTATAATTTAGTTAATATAAAAAGCGAAGACTGTATGCATGAATTTGAAAGGAAAGGCTTAGACAGTAATCAATGCTTCATTTGTAAATGGACCCAGATAAGAATAGACGAGTCAAATGTAGACTTTGTTATATAGAAGGATGCATTCCTTGTATAGAAAGAATCATAGGAGGTAAGTTACCGCAACCTAAGACAAGTAATGAACTGCATAAAGAAACAATTAAGGAAGTAACAAGTTCTTCAACTAATTATATTATATCACACACAGAAGAAGATAAAGTAATTGAATTAACAACAAGAATAAATAACCTAGAAGAACGAATAAAAAGATTAGAAAAAGGAAAATATGCAATGGAAGAAGACTCAAAATTAATGAACGAATCCTTTGATGGTTTAGTATGTAATGAAGATAAGAAACTAAGTACAGTCAAAATATTAACTAAAATAAAAATACAAGATTATGAAATAGAAACACTAGGATTAGTAGGCTCAAGATGTACACAGTGTATAATAAACCAAAAAATATTACCAAAACATCTTTTAAATAATTTTACGAAACCTCATATATCCATGCAAATGGATGGAACTCATAATACTTATAGACATTTTGTAAAAAATGCAGTAATTAGTTTTAGTAATACATGTTCTAATTATAAAACAGTATATAAGCTAGGAATAATGTTAACTAGAGAATTAAATATAAAGGCAGACTTTATAATAGGCTTAGATTTTATGATAAAAAATGATGGAGGATGTTTTATAACTAGAGATGGAGTAATTTTTACAAAAAATATTACAATAACACCAACATTTTTTGGGAAAAATGTACAAAGAAATACAAAAGTAACCAAAGACTCTAAATTTCTTAAAGAATCCTCAAAGCACTTATGTGACAAAGGCACAGACTGTACCTGTAAGACAGGAACATTAATGTTAGAAGAAGTAGACTTAGATGAAGAAATTAATGAAACAAAATTATTAAATCAAATCATAGACAAAAATTATGATTTAATGGAGATAAACATAGACAACTACAATTTTAGGAAAGGAATGCAACAAATAGGAATAATAAAGAACCAAGAAGACTTGGAAAAGATAATTCAGAAATTAGATTACATAGACATAATAGGTGAAAAACCTTTAGAACACTGGAAGAATAATAAAATAGAGTGTAAACTAGAAATCATAAATCCAGAATATACGGTAAGAACAACAGCAATACAAGCTACTAATGAAGATTTAAAAGACTTTGAAGTACAAATTAAAGAATTACTTGACCTAGGAGTAATTAGAAGATCTAAATCAAGACATAGGTCAACCGCTTTTATGGTTAGAAATCATAGCGAGATAGTTAGAGGAAAAGCTAGAATGGTAATAAATTATAAAAGACTTAATGACAATACAACAATGGATGCTTATAAACTACCAGACAAAACAGAGTTAATTAATAGAATCCAAGGAAGAACGATGTTTAGTAAATTCGACTGTAAGTCAGGATATTGGCAGATAAAAATGCACCAAGAAAGTATAGAGTGGACAACATTTACTTGTCCCGAAGGTCATTTCGAATGGTTAGTAATGCCATTTGGATTAAAAACTGCCCCACCAATTTTTCAAAGAAAAATGGATAATATATTTGGTAAATATAAGAATTTTGTGCTAGTATATGTTAATGACAACTTAGTTTTTAGCTATAACATGAAAGAACATTTAGGACATCTCCAAACAGTTTTTAAATTGTTTGTCAACAATGGAATAATTATAAGTAAGAAAAAGATGGAAATATGTAAACAATATATTAATTTCCTAGGCATCACTATAGGAGAAGGAAAAATAAAATTACAACCACATATAGCAAAAAAGGCCCTAGAAATGCCAGACAAGCTAGAAAAAACAAAAGACCTACAAAAATTCTTAGGAATATTAAATTATGCTAGACAATTTATTAAGAATTTAGGAAAAGTAGCAGGACCTTTATATGCTAAAACTGGCTCTAAAGGACAAAAGACATTCAATACGGATGATATAAAATTAGTTCAAAGACTAAAAAAAATGGTTAAGGACATACCAGACTTAGCCCTACCTTTAGAAACAGACTATTTAATAATAGAGACAGACGGTAGTTTTGAAGGATGGGGAGCCGTCCTTAAAGCTAGAACAAATAAATATAGCAATAAAAAAGATGAAAGAATATGTGCTTATCAAAGTGGAAAATATAAAGAACAAGGCAATATGAGTAGTATAGATGCAGAAATACTAGCAGTCATATATGGTCTTAATAGTTTTAAAATATACATTTTAAATAAGCCAGAAGTATTAGTAAGAACTGACTGTGAAGCCGTAGTCAAATTTCATGAGAAAATTAGCGAGAAAAATATTAGTAAGAGACGATGGATAAATTTTATTGACGCTACTTCAATATATAATATTAGATTCGAACATATTAAAGGTAAAGAAAATACCTTAGCTTATAAACTTAGTAGATTAATATCAAAAACTACTAACTAATCTTATTTGCAGCATGACTGACAAAGGCAAAGCAAAAGCTTCAGACTCCAGTGCAGACAATTATTTAAAGACTTTATTAAGCAATACTCATTTTCGTCCACAGACAATGTTAAATACAGCTCAGACATCTAGCGATAAGACGATCGAAAGAATACATTTTGGGAGACAAAATTTAATTTATTATCCAGACTCAAATTTCAGTTTTAAGACAAGACCTGAAGCAAGGGTCCACAGAAATCAAAAATGATTACTAGACAACTTATGGATTTCATACAACAAGACTCCAAGGGATGTCAGCTATTTTTTAGCTTTTATTAATGCCTTGGCACAATATTTTACAGACAAAAATTTAACTAATATGTTTAACTTTTATGTGATCATATAGGGAAGGACTCCAGGAATCTACCAGACATGGATTCAGGTAATAGACGCGATTAAGAACTTTAAAGACCCCTTATACAATGGATTTAATAATTTTAATGAAGTTTTAGACTACGCAAGAGAAAAATTAGGAACAAACTTTTTTATTACCCCAGAACTAAGAAACCCTATAAATTACCCTCAGTACAATATTAAAAAAGACACAAATAAAATTTTTTTTTGTGATCACTGCAGTTCAATGACCGAAGGTTTTAAAAGACTAAATCATAAAAATGAACTGTTAGAGAAAGAACGACATGACTTAGTAAGAAAAAATTTATTACTAAAAGATTATATTAAACATCTTGAATTAAACCAAAGCTTAAATTCAGCACCCTTTCAGACACAAAGACCAGTTCAAATTTTTAAAGATTCTTGTACTCAGACTGATTTTCATACACCACAAAAAAGTTCTCCATCTTTACTCAAAATGGATGAGATGGGTGTGCATTCCCCACTGAATGTAGACAGACCTATTGCATCAGGTAAGGATGTAGCTAGTTCGGTTCAAACGGCAACCGGTAAAGACTCATCAAGTCCGTTGATGGCTGACACTTTGCCAAAAAGTGTAAGAAGACTTCCAGCTAGTTTTAATTTAGAAGGAGCCTCAAGCTCAAAGACTGTCAAAATCACAAGACAAAGTAAAAAGAAAGTAACTACAAGAACAATAGAAAATATTATTGGAAACACACTGATGAGATTATTAGTAGATTCTACTACTAATACTCCTAAAGAAGAGACTAAAGACATGATTAAAGCAGAGAAAGAAAATTCAGATATTTCAAATTCAGACTCAGATCTACCCAGTTCAGACAGAGAATATGACCCGGCTCTAGATCAATTTGCTCAAGACCCTAACGCAGATGATGATTCCGGTATGAGTTTTAATTCCGAGGCCTTGCACAATTTAGACACTATTTGTTAAACAACATCAGCAATGACATCGAATATTTTGGACATTTTTAAAAGACGTAAGCAGTGACCTCAACAGACTTAATATTCGAAAGAAATGACATATATATGGATAAGACAGAAAGATGGAAAGAAAAGAAAGAAAAGTCATAACATTTGATACAATTTTCAAAGGAAATTAATAGCGAAAACGACATAAAGCAGACTTGAAAGCGACATGCAGCAATATTTTTCCGTTCAATTTCATTTTGAAGTCCGCCAACTTTCCTCTATAAATACCTTCAGTTGGCAAGAGGAAGAAACATCAATCAATCAAGCATCCAACAACCATAGTAAGAAGCAATTAACTTAGTTTTTACAAATAAATATTGTGAGAAAAGAGTGTTTGAAAAATAAAAGATTGTGTTTGTAAAAAGAGTGTTTGTACAAAAGTGAGTATTTACTTTTCCAGTTCCACTAGGAGCAACTTCGGGGACTCTCGAAAGGGAACCCTCTATCCGCTCTACTCAATGTAAGTAGGTTATAAGTTTTACTAGAAGTAGGTATTATTCCCCATGCTTGTATGTTTATGTTTATGTTTTATGAATATATGTGGATATTTTATTATATGTTGATATTTAATCATGTCTATCCTCAAAAGTTATGTTTAGTTGTCCAAATCTACCTTTAATATATGGTTATTCTCTTAAATGTCTAAGCAACTCCGATGGATTAACCCATAAATTCCTAGGATTTGAGTCCGTTAATGGCAAAGAGAGCCGCAGGACATGTGTTATCCAGGGTGAGGTTAAAGAAGCAAGTACTTAAAAAATAAGTTTAAGAGAAAGATATGAAAGAGGTAGATATACCGACAAGCTAAATAACAAGTAGAAATAGACAACTTATAAAAAAAAAAACAAAAAAAAAACGTTTGATCATTAAAAAAAAAAAAAAGAAATTTTAAATTTGGGGAATATACTTAGTATTCTAGTAATTACCGTGACCTATTAACATAGTAGAAACAGGAAGAGGAAGTACCAAGTAAGATTTTACAACCATAAGAAAACAAACCCAATCAACTCCGACAATTAATGCTAATTGAAACATTTCCATCTAAGTCCTACTAATATTGAAAAGAAATCCAATCAACTCCGACAATTAATGCTGATTGAAACATTTCCATTTAAGTCCTATTAATTATAGGCATATACACCTAAATCACTGGTAACATCCTGCGGGAGTCAGCCTAACACCTCAAGGATCGTAATCAAGTAGGGAAGCTAATACTAGCATAATCAGGGTCCCTAACCATAGTGTCTAACTATGAGGTAACTATCAATAATGTAATTTTTCATAATAATGAAGGGAATCAGAAACGTACCGCCATTCTCGGGTACTAGTCCATAATCATCCTGCCACGAACTAAACATAATAACCAATAAATAAGTAACCGGCTAGTCCGGACAAACAATACCTAACCGGGCCCCGATAAGCCTGAAAGGTTCTCGAAAGCACTCAACAAAAAACAATCATAACATTACCTACACGACCCTCCATAAGACCTATAGATACCAGCGCCAAATAATTATACTGGTGATAAGCAATGCATATGAATGAATTAATGCAACATAAACTGAAATACCATAACCGATCCAAATGCCATAAAGTACCAAGTGTATACACCTCCTCTAGCTTTGTAGCTCGCAAAGGCAGGACCTACGACGACCATCCTTCTTTGGCACTACGACTCACGGATGAAGGGGCCCATAGGGGATTCGGGATATCCGTATACACAACTTGGTCCCAAACCAGGACTTCTGATAATCACCATAATCCATCTACTCCATCCAGTACTAGAGAGAGAGATATAGGTACACATATAATGAATGCACAGACTTGAACCGTGACTAAAAGTGTGTACATTGTATAATAAGTGCAAGGACTCAAACTGTGACTAAAAAAGTGTACATCTGTAAGCCATTGCCTGAGATCAAGTTTAGGACTAAATCAACATAATATTGTAGAAAGGGTCGGAATCTTTGTCTACTAAAGTAAATAGGAGTGGTAAAAGAGTGGATAAACCACGGACTGAAATCAACCTTGGTCTAATTTCCAACACAACACTTTTAGTTCCAAAAGCTCATAATCCAATAAATAAGGAAATACGATTCCCATTATAAAAGAATCCATTTTAAAAGTGAAAAGTGGGAATAATTCCCTTTTTAAAAACAGTAGTAGAATTAAAGTTTTGGTTTGAATCATAACACTAAGTGAGAACTAATAAGCCTAAAAGTATGCACGCCATTGCCAGTATCTAAACATTAACACTATAAGCGCCTAAGCGTCTATAAACTAGAATCATCTCCTCTCAAGGATATAATACTCACCTGGAGTACAACTAGTATAGTAACCATGGCCTCGGGCCTAACAATACATAATTAATCCTCACCCATCGAAAAAGCACAGTAATCAATGTCATAAAGACACTACAAGGATCTAATCGGGGAAATACCACCCAAATGACTAAGTCAAATGGTAAATCTCATACCACAGGATCCTTAATCATCCACTATGGTTATCATGCTTGTAATCAAAGGTAAAAGGATTCTATGGCTATAACAAGAATCCAATGCTAAGGTTTGGGTCACATTTCTACCCTAAATTCCCTATATAGACTAAGTCATGATATACCATAATCCCATCCTATAATCCCTACCTAGCATGCAATCTATGCAATACACAATCTCATAGATAAGAGTAGACCAAGGCCTACCTCAATGCCGAACCGCAATTCTTTAATCATCCACAAATCGTTCGATCTTGCTCCGTGATCTAGAAATGCTACTACACTTTCAAAACAGTCATATACACGTCAAGACGAGTAAAATGAGACCCATATAATTATATAAAAGATTGGGTCAAAATTTGGATCAGGAACGGGCTTATGGGGTCCGCAAATAAAATCCAAAATCGAATCCGTCACGAGGTCCTGTTGCGACCCAGCTATACACGCAAGTGTACGTGATCGTGCAAGTAATAAAGTGGCTCCTTTTAAAGAGCCGGATATCGAACCCAAGGGACTTTCATCAACAGAAATCACTCTGGACGTCAAACTATAATTAAAAAACTAGTGTTGCGAAAACGACAAGTGATTGGGTGCTAAAAATTAAATGATTGCGAACTAAGAACTCCTATCTTCGCTACCGTAACTTTGGTTTTCGCAAATATACTTTAAAAATCAATAAAAAGTGAATTCCCAGGGCTAAGGCACCTTGAACATCATCTCTCGAGCATACTTGTTGTTGGTTTAAGCATTTTGAGTAGTTTATCATGGTTATCGATCCCAAGGTTAATTTTTCCAACTATATTTGTCTCCAAATTATAATTGTCTCCTAGAACTTAGAAACCTACCTACATCTGTGAGTGGTGATAAGCTTAACCAAGTCTAGAGCATTCAAGCTTTCTTCTTGTAATTTATCAAGTGTGGGTGGTTAGGTACCTCTCGGTCCTAACCACAGGTCAATCCCTTAGAATTACGTCTCCGAGACAGACCACACTTCATATATTCAAGTTCTATCTCTCCGTTTCTCTCTCGAGCTCACTTCAAGACAAGAAATATATTCCAATGGTGATCAAGCATCAAAATAATGAATTTTAGAATATATGAATAACCACTTTATAATAAACTCCAGCAAAAACCAATACAATTAGCCCAAAAGGTTCATGTTCTTGGCCTTAACTCCAAGAATGAGAGGTTTTAGCCACTCATAATGTTTATCAACAACCAAAAGTAAATAAATACCATAAAAGTACTTAAAAACTGAAAAGAAGAGGATTGGAACCTAATTAAGATGCCCCAAAACGCCCAAAATATTCTAGGGAGGATGGAATATGATACAATAACTCAAAATCCATATTTATAGACTCAAGTCGAGGCAAAAATCGGCAAAAAGGGGCCCGGCACGCCATTGGGCGCGCCTAGCACTTAGGTAGATTCTGCCTTAGCAAAAAGGGTTCGCCCAGGCGGCGTGGCACGCTGGCCAGTGCGCCTGGGCACTGCCTGGACAGATCACATTTTCGCCAAAAGCGGCCTGGCACGCTGCCTAGTGCGCCAGGCCCTTTTTATTGTACTATTCTAGCTTTCGTTGACTTCTTGTCACGGATTTGGATGGATTCTTCAATATAAACTCTTTGGCTTGTCTCCTATCTTCAATATTCTTCACTTGGCGCTCATCCAAGCTTCACTTTCCATGCCAAACATGCTCCAAAAAGTCGCAAATTCCACCTACAAGAGTCTAATCATATTGGTTAGCACATTATCTCATTTTCCATCAAAAACTTATATAATACACAAGTTTTGTTCTCAAAACTAGGGTAATCATGGGTTAGCGTCGCTACTAAGGCATATAAATATGCCTCAGATCACCACCCCACACTTGAACCTTTGTTTGTCCTCGAACAATTAACCATACTCAACACAGGGCGACTTTTAAACAATAGACACAAAATGAGCATTCTTGCACCACACAACCATACTTCTCACTTATGCACCACATACTAGGATATTACTCAATTAAATAACAAGTTGAAACAACCTACCCTCACAAAACAACTTACTAGCTGCAAATTTATGCGTGATACATTATTAATAGTTTACCAAACTTCACTAACCATGTGCCCTCACATCAAGAGAATCACCCCTCAATTCCACAACGTAATTACTAAACGGGTGCATGAATGAAAGTCACTCACTCTCAGAAAGAGTTCACATGCAACACAAAGATGAACCATAGGCTTGCCCTTAGTGTAATACTCCACTAATGTTAAGATGTTAAAGCTCAGGATCAAGTAGGACTTTGTAGGGGTTGTAATGTGGGCACAAGGACGGGTAGGAACTATTTGGTCAAGCATAGTGACTATCTTTCCTGAGCGCTTTATTACCCTATAAAGTACATTCAGAGCACCTTCAACCAACGTATTTTCCACTACTTTTCTCTTCCCAACTTTTCTTTGTTTCGCCCCATAACTTTAAACTAGCGTCCGCACATCGGATAAGGAATATGTTATCAACCATTGATTCAAAAACCAGATAATTTTTATTATTATTATTTATTTATTTTTTCTTTTTCTTTTTCTTTTTGAATATCTTCCCCACCAACATGCACAAATTTTCTCACACACCTATCAAAGATATGCTTGAGGCTTTAACTTAACTCTTTCCTTCTTACCAACTCCGGTACTCCCTTCACCTCTTAATTTCCTAATTAAAGCGCTTAGGAGTTATTGGATCAAATTCTGGTTCACTGAAAGAAGAGGATTGAGCTACATGTAAAGCTAACAAGGAAAAGGCTAAAGGCTCAACGGGGCTGACTAGGATTATGCGCAGAGGGTAGGTAAAGTGGGTCTAAAATATGGCTATCAAAGAAATGCCTATATCATCTCCTAAACTTAACATCTCTTATTTCGCTTTGCAAACACCCCGGTCAAGTTCTAGACATCATTATGCACATGGCATATCATAATAAAACCTTACTCACACATGGCACATGTTCAGCTCAGCAGGTTCACCATAAAAAAACTCCAAAATCATGCATCAATTCAATATTAAACAACTTAGCAAGTCAACTAAGTGAGAATTAGGCGTCTCCACACTTGCTATTATATATCCGGGCATGTTTCACACGTGTAAGAACAACTGTTTAGCAAGCAAGAACACCTGACACGACACTACATGACTAATTTGCTCTTAAGACGGTCGTCATCCATCCATCATAGAGCAAATCCCTTAGTCCTATGACTAAGGCGACCCAGAAGTAATAAACCCCAAAAACAACACAAAATAACATCAGAACTCCAAAATTTTAACACAATTTTTTTTTTTTTTTGTGTACGGTTCAAAGGGACTCTCCTTAGTAAAAGAACCGAAAACAAATGCTAAGGAACCCAAAATAAAAGCATACAGTAGCACACGTATACATACATACAAGGGAAGTCCATCATACCCCACCCCACACTTAAAATATTAGCACCGTCCCCAATGCTAACAAAATAAACAAAGCAAGAGTAGGATGTAAGGAGCTCCCTGGTCAGTCGAGGTAGTAGTCATCCTCCGGTCCACGGACATCTAACGGTGGATCATCTGCCTCAGCTTCCTCATCCTCAGAACCACTCTGGCGGTCCTCCTCATCTGTGGGGACATCATCATCCACCGGCTCCACAAAGTCAGGACCAATCCTCAATAAGGCCATGGCATGCTCATTGAGAGGATAATCTCTCTCTACCTAACTCAGCTCATCTGTCGTGTAGGGTCGACCCCCAGTTCTGTGTCGCAGCATCTCCAATCCATACATACGGGCTAGAATCCCGTCATCTCGAGCATGTCGCTCTGCTAATGTCAAAGTGGGGCCGAGTGAATCTGGCGCCTTAGTCTGGGTGACATCCACAGGCGTTGTCGTCAAAGGAGGATGATAATCAAAATTTTCTTCGGGCACGTTGAATGCTCGCATTAATTTGGTCAATAGTCCACCGAAAGCATATCGAAGACCTTCATGAAGACGAGCTCGCCGCATTGCTGACAACAAAACAGACCCAACATTAATCTCCGCATCAGTCATGAGAGCATATACCAAACAGACGCGATCTCTTGTAACTTCAGTCATGTGGCTCCCCGGAATTAAACAACAACACACAATCTTAAGCCAAATCCTAGCCTCTTTGTTGAGATGGGCAAAGGGTAGACTCTTGTGGTACCCTCATTGGTGATGGCGAAGCCACCTCATAGTTGAACGTGGGCCGCACAGAGTGTGTCGAATTTCAGCATATGGAGGCCTGGCATTTAGCCTGAGTATGTCTTCAGGACTTGCCCGTGTGGGAACCCCCAATAATCCATTTAAGCTCAAGGAGTCAAGTATCACATCCGAACGTCGTACCACCACCGAGCATGTAGGTGCGTCAGGGTTCCAATTTGCGTACAATTCCCTCACCAAGTGGAGGTTGCAATCTGTAGGTCTGTTGAAAACAAAGCCCATCCCCACTTGCTCAAGCCGAGCCAAAATTCTTGGGTAAGCCCGAGCAAGGCTTGACCTATCAATACACTCATCGGAGAAATATTTAGCCTCCGGATGGCTTTTGTACCAATTTTTCCCCGCACTGGAGACTGCATTAAGCCCATACTTCCGTTTTTACCCTTTTGGTACTGGGGGAGCTGCGGGCACCTTATTACCTGACCGACGTCTCTTGTTAGAGCTAGAGGCTGCTATATTAGAATCAGACATAGTACCTGTAGCAGAGATCCACAAACAAGTCAATAAACCTTGTAAAAATAGCTAACCAACTTGATGTGCGGTGACGTTGAGGGCCACCCCACACCTAGTCGCTTGGCACCAATTCAAAATAATTATGGGCGGAGGGTACTCAGACTTCCCCTCGTCACTTAATGCCCCAAATCCAAGTTCCCACCAAAGATAAATGTACATTCTTAATAAAGAAATCCAACAATAATCACATAGATTCCACCCATTTGAGTTGTATTCAGTGAGTTCCCCCACTAATTTTCTCAATTTTCACCAATAAAGATAAACCCACTTCCACTTTGTTGCATCACAATAAGATTAGTAACCACAAGTGCACAGGCCTACCAAGTTCACTGTAATGCCCCCAATCATATGATATGATGCCAAGTCAACAAACCATGAAAATAGTATGTCCATAAACAAAACCAAGAATACCCAAAATCGCATAATCCATGGCAATTTGTAGAAAGAGAGAGTGAAGGAGACATACCTTGAGAGCTTTGATGTGTGACTTGAACACAATCCCACAGTGAGAAAGCAAAGATTCGAACTTTGTGTGGGCAAGAGGAGAAAAATAATAGAGAATTTTTTATTTTTTTTTAGATGGGGGAGAAAATCGTGAGTTTGGGTGTGGGGTTGTGAAATATTTGTGAAGAATGAAGCAATTGGGGGATTTAAAAGAGGAGGGGTGGGGGTAGGTCGTTTCTAGAACCCCCCCAAAAAAACTACCCAAATATCGTGCACAGGCGGCGTGGCACGCTGCCTAGCGCGCCTGTGCACTGCCCTTGTTGACAAAATTTTCTGCACAGGCGGCGTGGCACGCTGCCTAGCGCGCCTGTGCACTGCCGTCCTTAGCAAAATTTTTTGCACAGGCGGCGTGGCACGCTGCCTAGCGCGCCTGTGCATTGCCCCAACAATTTATTTTCTTAGCTTTTTCATCCTGGCACGCTAGGTAGCGCACCCCATACGTATCCTCATACCTGAGCCATTTTTCACCGTGTTTTCATGATCTTGGGGCTTTTACAAGTCCCAAGACTTGAAGCTTTGATCAAAAACATGTCTTGCCTGTCCGGCATCTTCAAATAATCATCCATCCGCCCAATTTGCCTTTGTCTTGTGGATTCTCATACCAACCTACTCCGTGCCTCTGCATAAACACAAGATCCTAGCACTATGTTAGAAGACAAAAACTGGAAAAAAAAAGAGATGGGTTGCCTCCCATCAAGCGCCTTAGTTTTGGTCGGGGCACGACTCTTCTTTTTGTATTTTTACTTTATAAATCTAACTATTACAACACATGCATGGGTTGCCTCCCATGTAGCGCCTGGTTTAATGTCGCGGCTCGACCAATTAGAAGAGCTTAGTTATCATCAAGGCGAAGCACGTCCTCCGTATGCTTTTCTTCCTCACCAAAATAATGCTTCAATCTCTGGCCATTTACCATAAACCTTGTACCATCCGCCTTGTTCAAAATTTCCACCGCACCATGAGGTGTCGTGCGACTTACCTCAAAGGGCCCACTCCACTTGGATCTTAGCTTGCCCGGAAACAACCTAAGTCTTGAGTTAAACAAGAGTACCAAGTGGCCTGTCTCAAAAGTACGGGGAAGAATATGCTTGTCATGCCATCGCTTCATTTTCTCCTTGTAGATCTTAGCATTTTCATATGCATGTGCACGAAATTCTTCCAACTCATGGAGTTGTAACAACCTCTTATCACCTGCCAACCCCGGATCTAGATTCAACTTCTTTACCGCCCAATAGGCTCGATGCTCAAGCTCAACTGGGAGGTGACAAGCTTTCCCAAAGACCAAATGATAGGGAGAAGTCCCTATAGGAGTCTTATACGCCGTTCGGTAGGCCCAAAGAGCATCATCCAGCTTAAGTGACCAGTCTTTCCTTTGAGTATTTACCGTTTTTTGCAAGATTTGCTTTATCTCACGATTAGACACTTCCACTTGGCCACTTGTTTGGGGATGATACGCTGTTGCGACCTTGTGTTTCACTCCATACTTTGCCAATACATTCTTCACCAAATAATTAATGAAGTGTGATTCTCCATCGCTAATAATAGCTCTTGGTGTTTCGAACCTCGTGAAGATGTGCTTTTGCAGAAACTTTACCACAACTTTGGAGTCGTTAGTAGGAAGAGCTGCGGCCTCTACCCATTTGGATACATAATCCACTGCAACGAGTATGTATAGATTTCCATTCGACTGTGGAAAAGGGCCGCCCATGAAATCAATCCCCCATACATCAAAAATTTCTACTTCCAGGATGTTGTTAAGAGGCATCTCATGTCTCTTGGCAATAGTCCCCATACGTTGACATTGATCACAATTTTTCACAAAGGCATGAGCATCTTTAAATATCGAAGGCCAGAAGAAACCTGATTGCAATATTTTTTGGGCTGTTTGTTCACCACCATGATGTCCACCATAAGGTGAGGAGTGGCATTTCTCTAACACTTGCTTAACTTCAGCATCCGAAATACATCTTCGTATTAATTGATCAGGCCCTTGCTTGAATAAATACGGCTCATCCCATATACAAAAACGTACCTCATATGCCAGTCTCTTCTTCTGTTGAGGACTCGAATCAGGAGGAAATAATCCACTTACCAATAGGTTCACAATGTCTGCATACCATGGCAACTCCTCGACCTCTAATACCAACAACTGCTCGTCTGGAAATTCCTCACAAATATGCCCATCATCCTCTATATGTGTCGAATTCTCAAGTCTAGACAGATGGTCGGCAATTTGATTTTCTGTCCCCTTTCTGTCTTTACCTCTAAGTCAAACTCCTGTAGCAATAGGATCCATCTAATCAAGCGCGGTTTAGCATCCTTTTTATTGAACAAATATCGTATCGCTGCATGATCAGTATATACAATGACGCTTGTGCCGACCAAATACGATCTGAACTTATCAAATGCATACACCAAAGCTAATATCTCTTTTTCAGTTACCGTGTAATTAATTTGGGCTGCATCTAGAGTCTTGCTTGCATAATAAATAGAGTGAAATACCTTATTCTTTCGTTTACCTAGAACCGCCCCTATTGCCACATCACTTGCGTCACACATGAGCTCAAATGGCAAAGCCCAGTCAGGAGCAATGAGAATAGGTGCCTCTACTAACTTCTTTTTCAACACCTCGAATTCCTTCACACATGATTCACAGAATACAAACTTCACATCTTTCTCCAGGAGTGCACACATGGGACGTGCAATTTTGGAAAAATCTTGAATAAACCTTCTATAAAATCCCGCATGACCCAAAAAACTTCGCACCCCTTTAACCGATACAGGTGGAGGAAGTTTCTCAATAGCTTCAATATTTGCCCTATCAACTTCCAACCCCTGCTTTGACACTTTATGCCCAAGAACTATACCTTCTGTCACAAGGAAATGGCACTTCTCCCAATTTAGAACAAGATTAGTTTCTTCACACCGAGCAAGGACTTTATCCAGGTTGTGCAAACATACCTCGAAAGAGTTACCAAAGACTGAGAAATCATCCATAAAAATCTCTACAAACTCCTCCACCACGTCGTAGAAAATAGCCATCATGCAACGCTGAAAGGTAGCTGGTGCATTACATAATCCAAATGGCATACGCTTGAAAGCATATGTGCCGTAAGGACATGTGAATGTAGTCTTCTCTTGATCTTGGGGATCTATAGCAATTTGATTGTAACCGAAATACCCATCAAGAAAACAATAATATTCCTGCCCGGCTAAATGATCCAGCATCTGATCAATAAAAGGGATTGGATAATGATCCTTCCTCGTAGCATCATTAAGTTTCCGGTAATCCATGCAAATACGCCATCCTGTCACAGTTCTTGTAGGAATCAGTTCATTATTGTCATTTGTGATCACCGTCATACCACCTTTTTTTGGAACACATTGTACTGGGCTCACCCACGTACTATCAGAGATAGTGTAAACAATGCCAGAATCCAGCCACTTAATTACCTCCTTCCTTACTACTTCTTTCATTACCGGATTTAAGCGTCGTTGGTGTTGCACACTCGGCTTGTGCCCTTCTTCCATGTATATTTTATGCATGCATAAGCCCGGATTAATCCCATGGATGTCAGACATCTGCCAACCAATAGCCTTCTTTCTTCATTTTAGAATCAACAAAGCTGCATCAACTTGTTTTTGTGACAAATCTGCTGCCAGAATAATAGGAAGAGTCTTGTTTTCACCTAGGAAAGCATATCTAAGATGAGATGGAAGTTCCTTCAATTCAAGCTTCGGTGCTTCCTCAATTGAGGGCTTAGTTGTAGGACCGAGTGGACGATTCAATGGCTCCCATCTACCCTCTTTAGCATAGATACCCATAAGATCAAGAACTTGCACCATCTCACTAGCTTCTGCATCACCAAACACATCTTGCCCCATCAAAACTTTTTCTAACGGATCTGTAGTCAAAGTGTAGATGCTTTCAACCGCCGAATCTATAGCTGTGATAGCCTCTAAGTTCTCATAAATCTCTGGAAGCTTCAAAGCCCTATATACATCAAAGACTTCAACCTTATCATGAGCTCGCATAGTAAGTTTCCCTGCTGCTACATCAATGATTGCACCTCCAGTAGCCAGGTTCGGACGCCCCAAAATAAATGGGACTTTCGGGTCAGGCTCAAAATTCAACACCACAAAATCAACGGGAAAGATCAATGACCCCACTTTTACCAGGACATCCTCAACAATACCATCAGGTCTTGTCACAGATCGGTCTGCCAGCTGCAAAATAATAGTAGTAGGCTTCGGACGACCCAAACCCAATTCCTTGAAAACCGAAGTGGGCATCAGATTTATACTGGCCCCCAAATCACATAATCCACGAGCGCAAACACGATCCCCCAGAGTAATCTTCACAGTGAAACTTCCAGGATCTTTCAGCTTAGTAGGTAACCGATTCTGAATGCGAGAACTAACTACCTCAGTCAAAGCCACTGTGGCATACTCTGTCAATCTACTCTTGTTTGCTACAATGTCTTTCACGAACATGGCATACTTTGGAATACCCTGCAAGATATCCACAAGAGGCAAATTAATGTGCACCTGTTTAAGTAATTCAATGAACTTACCAAAGCATTCATCCTCCTTCTTCTTGTTGAACTTCTGAGGGAACGGAGGAGGTAATTTCACACTGAGTCTCACTTTATCATCTTTGGAGCTTTTGGTAGATTCCACTTGTTCGTCTTCTATCACCACTACTTTCGGCTCCAATTCTTTTGCTGGTACAATGGTATCCTCTAACTGCTTACCACTACGGGTGACTATAGCATTCACCTGCTTGGGATTTGGCTTTGTATCTCCTGGAAGACCTCCTTGGGGCCTTGTATTCTGTGCATTAGCTAACTGGCCAATCTGCTTTTCCGAATTCTGAGTAGCCAACTGATTGTTCCTCACATCTGCTGCTAGCTTCGCTTGTTCAACCATAATCTGTTTTAACATATCCTCCACACTCATATCTCCCGTCTTAGAACCCACTTGATTTCCTTGACCTTGCTGTTGGTTGTACTGAGGGGCATATCCTTGAGGCCTATATTGATTTTGATTTCTTCCCCATGAGAAGTTCGGATGGTTTTTCCACCCGGCATTATAAGTGTTACCGTAGTTCTGAGCTCTACCTCCCCTTTGGGCATTACCAATAAAATTTACTGAATCCGGATTAGCACTACACAATTCGCTGGTATGATCACTATTTCCACATACGCTACACATCACAGAAACCTGTTGCTGGACTGCATTCACTAGAGCTGGTTGTTGACCCAAATTCAAACTACTAAAGTGATTGTTCATCATGTTTTGCATAGCTGAAATTTGGGCAGATAATGCTGTGACTGCATCCATATCTAGTTTCCCAGCAACCTTCTTTGTAGAATTCCTCGAATTATCACTATGCCAGTCTGGATTTCCCTGCGATATATGATTCAACAGAGCATATAATTCATCATACGTCTTCTCTAAAGCCTGTCCACCTGCAGCTGAATCAAGTAAAATTTTAGTGTTGGGGTCGAGAGCCTCTATAAACGTATGCACCAACACTTCATTAGCTTGGTGGTGGTGAGGGAAATCCCTCAACATGGATTTGAATCTGTTCCAAGCTTGGTACAAATTCTCATCATCTTTCTGTCTGAAACTTAGTATCTCACTCCTTAGCTTTGCTGTCTTTCTAGACGGAAAGAACCTTATCAAGAATTTCCGAGCAAGATCATCCCAAGTAGTGATAGAATTAGCCGGATCTGCATCTAACCACCTTCTTGCTTCCCCCAACAGAGAGAAGGGAAACAAAGTAAGTCTCATATAATCTAAAGACACCCCTGCAGGAATGTATGTGTCGCTTATCTCTAGAAAATTTCGAATATGCCTCTGCGGGTCTTCATGAGCAAGACCAGTAAACTGTCCACTTGAGTGCAAGAGTTGCACCATGTTCTGTTTAAGCTCAAATCTACCCCCAGCTGCCGGCTTGAGAATACTGGAGGTCACATTAGTGGCGAGTGGGATTGCCACATCGCGGACTGTTCTAGCTGCCATCACTTCCGGTTCACGTCTCTCTGCACCTGGTTCTTCAATTCTCACGGGATTACCCCGTATTCCTTCGTCAGCCAGTTCGACTTGTGGGATTGGGTAGTCTGCAGCCTGTCTCCTCAATCTATTGAAATATCTTTCAGGTTCAGACTGCGGGACTACCAAATCCTTGTTCCTTGCCAGTGTTCCGATGAAGTAAGCCTGCAAAATAGAACAGCTAAGATCAAGTTGTCAACACGTAGCTGAAAATTAAAGTACAACTTCAATAATTGAAATTTATCTATTTGAAAGTCCCCGGCAACGGCGCCAAAAACTTGTTGCGACCCAGCTATACACGCAAGTGTACGTGATCATGCAAGTAATAAAGTGGCTCCTTTTAAAGAGCTGGATATCGAACCCAAGGGACTTTCATCAACAGAAATCACTCTGGACGTCAAACTATAATTAAAAAACTAGTGTTGCGAAAACGACAAGTGATTGGGTGCTAAAAATTAAATGATTGCGAACTAAGAACTCCTATCTTTGCTACCGTAACTTTGGTTTTCGTAAATATGCTTTAAAAATCAATAAAAAGTGAATTCCCAGGGCTAAGGCACCTTGAACATCATCTCTCGAGCATACTTGTTGTTGGTTTAAGCATTTTGAGTAGTTTATCATGGTTATCGATCCCAAGGTTAATTTTTACAACTATATTCGTCTCCAAATTATAATTGTCTCCTAGAACTTAGAAACCTACCTACATCTGTGAGTGGTGATAAGCTTAACCAAGTCTAGAGCATTCAAGCTTTCTTCTTGTAATTTATCAAGTGTGGGTGGTTAGGTACCTCTCGGTCCTAACCACAGGTCAATCCCTTAGAATTACGTCTCCGAGACAGACCACACTTCATATATTCAAGTTCTATCTCTCCGTTTCTCTCTCGAGCTCACTTCAAGACAAGAAATATATTCCAATGGTGATCAAGCATCAAAATAATGAATTTTAGAATTTATGAATAACCACTTTATAATAAACTCCAGCAAAAACCAATACAATTAGCCCAAAAAGGTTCATGTTCTTGGCCTTAAACCCCAAGAATGAGGGGTTTTAGCCACTCATAATGTTTATCAACAACCAAAAGTAAATAAATACCATAAAAGTACTTAAAAACTGAAAAGAAGAGGATTGGAACCTAATTAAGATGCCCAAAAACGCCCAAAATATTCTAGGGAGGATGGAATATGATACAATAACTCAAAATCCATATTTATAGACTCAAGTCGAGGCAAAAATCGGCCAAAAAGCGGCCCGGTACGCCATTGGGCGCGCCTAGCACTTAGGCAGATTCTGCCTCAGCAAAAAGGGTTCGCCCAGGCGGCGTGGCACGCTGGCCAGCGCGCCTGGGCACTGCCTGGACAGATCACATTTTTGCCAAAAGCGGCCTGGCACGCTGCCTAGCGCGCCAGGCCCTTTTTATTGTACTATTCTAGCTTTCGTTGACTTCTTGTCACGGATTTGGATGGATTCTTCAATATAAACTCTTTGGCTTGTCTCCTATCTTCAATATTCTTCACTTGGCGCTCATCCAAGCTTCACTTTCCATGCCAAACATGCTCCAAAAAGTCGCAAATTCCACCTACAAGAGTCTAATCATATTGGTTAGCACATTAGCTCATTTTCCATCAAAAACTTATATAATACACAAGTATTGTTCTCAAAACTAGGGTAATCATGGGTTAGCGTCGCTACTAAGGCATATAAATATGCCTCAGATCAGGTCCCACGAAGGACAAGGAATGTGTGCTCAAAAGTTGAGCACAAACGGGACACAAATCTAGGCCCAAATCATCTCCTAAATTTTATGGATTTTAAGACCTAAATCCTAAGAGTTAACAAGGAAATAGACGGAATTTGACAGAGAAAATAAGGAAAAACGACAAAGGGACGATGGGTTAACATACATGAGCTTATTGGGATGAAATCCCAATAATTTCCAAGCTCTAAGGGTCCTTAATAGAGGAAAAAGGGTTGAGAAATGAAGAGAAATCGGGGAAGAGAGTATATATACTGCTAAGCAATTGGCCTTTGCAAACGCGAGGGCCAAGGATCGCCAAAGGAAATGAATGACGGCATTTCCCTTTATGAACGCAGCTAAATGCTCGCGAACGCGAACAACCAGCTGCGATCGCAAAGAAGGGAGTTGACCGGGTCAGGGCTGACCCGCATTGTGTGCTCAAGATGTGAGACTCGCGACCGCTAAGGTAAAGAACTTGACCCTTTGAGAATGTGGCCCTAGCCTCGCGAATGCTAAGAGCAAAAGGATGGTTGCACCTGATGCTGGAAAACCAGCAAAACTACTAAGTCCAAAAGGACTTTGACTGGTGTTCGGGATTCATTCAGAACCTCATGCGCGCAAAAGAACTATGCTACCATACTAAATTTGACATTCTAGACTCAATGGAACCATCAAAACTTTCATCCGATATCATTTCAATTAAATATGGGTTCCATACCTAGTTTCATTTTTCATTAAATCTACATAATAGGCCAAAATGAGTCCAGAAGCCTCGAGACCTGAACCAAGGGTCTCTCTACAGAAATGAGCCTAATATCCAAATGAACTGTCTAATTATCAAACCAATAGTTACAGCAACTCATAAATGACCTGCAGCCGCTTGGGAAGACTCAAAATGCCGAAAACACGCAAAAATCATGAAAATGACCTAGAGGGTCATTACAATATCCACTACTAAAACAAAATTCGTCCGCAAAAGTTAACAGATAGAAAGAGCCTAAAAGATTGAGAGAATAAGGTACTGGCCCTCATGCTCCAAACAAAATTCTCTAGATAACCTCTAAGAAGAGACAACGCTTCCAAGGGACTTCACCAAAGGTATCCCTTTTTCAACCAACTTTCTTACTTCTCTTCCCAAAAATTTCAAACTCATCCTCAACATCTAACTGGCCTTCAACTGAACTGAGAAAGATTGATGCACGCAAACCCAAACCATGACACACCTACATCACACCAATACAAGGCTAACCAGGCAGAAGCTCAACCAATCTAAAGGCAATCCAAGGCATGAATCATGCAACCAACCCAAGATCCCAAGTCTAACCTTCTTTTGCCTTTCAAAACCTGCTACCTACTCTGAACCACACAAAATATCATCTGAGTCCTGTCCACGCACTATTATCACACTGACCTCGAAGGACTGAACTACTGAAACCCCATAATGGCAAGCATAAGAATAAGCCCATAAGGCGCTACCTGGACATACGAATAGAGATGATCAAAGCTTTCAATCTCTTTCCAGAGTTATAACTGGTTCGAATGACCCTCAAAATGAATAATCATGAATCCCAAAGAAAAAATTCTTGAAGCTGAATGATCTACTCCAGGATGCCCCACCGACTATGGGTGAAACCATGCTAAGTTCAACTTAAGAACATTTCTTCTGCAGAGAAGACAATTAAATTCTATCAATCACTGAGATCCAAGGTCAAAACTAGTAGAAACCAATACCAGTTGCCAACGGACCAACTTCTGAGCATTAATCAAGTATGATCCATCTGAACCGAAGAAAATTGAGATGGTAGGTAAAGAGTAGGCTTAGTCAGCCTATAAATGAATGCTCAACTAAAACAAATCTTGAAATGGAGATTCCACCCAAGCTATGCAATCCATAGCTATAATCTCAGCACCAAAGCAAAACTACTCAAAATCAACCATCCAAACTGATCCTGTTGACGAGTAAGTATCCATATACCAAGATCTATTGCAACTACCAAGCCGTCATCCGAAGGCATCAAAATCCAAAACTGGAGTCAACAAGCCTTTACTAGGGTTAAATACCCAAATCAATCTCACTATCAAAAATCGAGCATATACTCAATGGTCCTCGCAAGGGCTGAGACAAATGCTACCGAAGAATATAATCACGATGGAGGAAAACCACCGATAGAAGACACAAGCAACCAAATCCACCTCCGTTAAAGGTATATTATGTCAAGGCACATCCAAGAACTCACCAAGGCCGTAAAAAGTGCGAATGACAGCCGAATCTTGGGCAACTCAGAAAATACGATCTAGACATGAATTTGGTTGAACCAATACTTGATCTACGACTATGAATACTCATAAGTACATATCAACAAGCAGAAGCACTCCACGAAGTCACAATAGACCAAACAAATGCCGCTACGAGAATTTTTCTGAATTCTCCTAATTACACTAACTTTAACTAGGCTAAACCATGAACCACTGCATAGAAAGAATGGAGTGCCCAACTCACTATCAATATATGGATCAAGACTACAACTGAGTGATGAATCAGACAAATCAGAATACAAACCTCAGACTTATTATCGATAGAGGCAGGCTATATAAGAATATCGTCCATGCTAAAATCCCAACAAAGCCACGGAAGGCCAAACTTACCTTCACTTCACAATCCGTTCTACAACCGACCTTGCTAACAAAAAAAGAAAGGCCAACCAACCAAGATAGCCGTTTAAAGAAATGAAATAACATCACAAGAAAGGGGAAACGCTAACTTGATAATACTAGTCTATCCATCTACCAAGAAGAATCACTTGACGTCAAACCATGACTATGATATCAATAACATAAGACGCAGGTTATACCAAAAATGAAAATCAACAAAAGTACCACTCTAGGGGCATTACAAGGCCAATATGCCAAAGGAAATAGGACTTGAACCCAAATGCTACACCCCTAAGGAATCTACGCTACTAATCCACTCAATCCCCTACTAAAAGAAATCATCTATTGAGGGTAGCCATATATTCATAAATCTACACAAAGGCATACGACAATCAATATAAAAAAACCAAGTCATACAACAACCTTCATAGCAATAACAAGGCATGTAACCACCGATGGGTATGAAAATCCCAACATAATTCAAATAGAAGCTAAAAAGATAGTAAACAAAAATTGTACCGATATGATAGAATCCAAAGTCATAGTCCTGGCCTTGCTAGAGAGGCATGAATTTGAACACGTCCTAACCCAAACTGAGCATCTGAATGACCAACTGAGGCACCAAGGGCATTACCTCTAACCGAAGGTGCCGCAACTCTATGAAACTAATATGGCAGCACTGACTATGCAATAATCCCACATTGGGGACACTCTTTGGACCAATGACCGATCTTACTGCAATTGAAGTATGCCCTTGGGACTCTCTGATGTACTATACCTGCTGACCCCTAATGGCAGCCATGGCCTGATGACCTAGATTGAATAACTCATATTGCCTAACCAAAACTTTGTCCATTGAGACCACGTTAATCTACCTGAGAGCTACCCATAAGCTGAGGTACTACCTGTATGGGCCTAATAAGTGAAAAGTAGTGCTGACCTCTGTTGGGAGGATCCCGACCTCCAAAAGTAATACCACTAACACTGAACTGCTGGCATGGCCTATTACTTCCACCTCTCTATGTCTCAAAGCAAGCCCTCTATGTAGCCCTCACATGATCAACAATCTTAAAGAAAGAACACCCAGTTGCTATAAAATGCTTCGATGCAAAAAGGAGTGGTAAAGCCAATCTTCTAATAAATCTCTGCACCATCTCATGCTCAGTAGCATATAACATAGATGTGTGTCTGGCCTACTACAGAAACCCAATCTCATACTCTAAAACTGATAAAGATCCCTACTGAATACCAACAAAACTAACTCTGATCTGAGAAGCACTCAATGTACCGAACATCATCTCTAGCTGAGAGGTATCTACTAAAATACTCAGAATCCTTAACAATGGATCCTGAGGAACTGAGGTGGTCACAAACTCTATTGGAGCCTGGGATGAACCCAAACCCTCTGACTGATGTCGAAGATCCTCGATATTAATCTCTGACTTCCTAGTTTGTCGCTGAACTAAAACTCTGGTTACACGCGTAAAAGTATCATCCGCGTCTATCGATAACCTTGTGCCATCCATCTGGGAAAAAATGGAGTCAAAGTACGTACTAGAAGTTCATAAAAATACGGACACACGACAGGGAGTCAAGAATAGAACATTCTAAGAATACGCAATAGCCTCCCAAAGATAGGATACAAACATTTTTGTACCAATCCGTAGGACTCTTCTAGGCACTTAGCTCTTATTCCAACAACAACTGTAAACCTAAGCTATGATACCAATTTGCCACAACTCAATTTCTCAAGTCATGATAGCACCTACTCTAACCGCCTAGTAGGTAAGCCAACCCATAGTCTAGAATAGCTAGTAATAGACTACCAAGAGAAAAGAAGAAATTATGGGATAAATGTAATAAAAAAGGATATACGGTAATACCATATATATATATATACAAATATAAGCTTAAATCACAGGTAATATCCTGGGGGGTCAACCTAACATCTCAAGGATCGTAATCAAGTAGGGAAGCTAATACTAGCATAATCAGGGTCCTTAACCATAGTGTCTAACTATGAGGTAACTATCAATAATGTAATTTTCCATAATAATGAAGGGAATTAGAAATGTACAGCTAATCTTGGGTACTAGTCCATAATCATCATTCCATGAACTAAACATAATAACCAATAAATAAGTAACCGCCTAGCCCAGACAAACAATACCTAACCAGACCCTATAAGCCCGATAGGTTCACAAAAGCACTCAACAAATAATAATCATAACCTATACCTACTCGTCCCCCCATAAGACCGATAGATACAGGCACCAAAATATTATACTGGTGATAGGTGATACATATGTATGAATGAATGCAATATAAATCAAAATACCATAACCGATCCAAGTTGTCACGCCTCGAATTCCAACGGGGCAGACTGGTACCCAAAGCCGTTAAGGCCCGAGAGAACAAATCTTCATTCATGTACACCTAAATGCATATCAACAAAATAAACAACACTCTATCACATATAGATACAAGATACCAACGACGGAAGTCATGGAAAACGTATGATATATATATGAAACTTGGCTGTTAGGGCCACCACGTCAAAAGCATACATTTTTTATATTTCCTTCATTTGTCCCACAATGTCTACAAAGCCTCTAACAGATACAGACTCAAGACTACAGTCGGGACACGCCCCCGCTCTATACAACATTTATACAATACCAAAACAAATGTACACATGCAATTCGGAAAGACCCAAACCAAACTGGAGCTTACCAACAGTCTGCAGATGACCTGTACTCTACTGTGGAGGTCTATTAGCACCTGTGCCTACAGCAAATAAGGTAAGTCCTCCAAGGGACATCAGTACGAAGAATGTACTGAGTATGTAAGGCTATAAGAAACTGCATGATACATAATTACTTCAATGGAATCAAAACAAGTGAGTAGTCAATATGGATAAACCCCCGTTCTGTATATGTGGAACCATGTACATTACATTCATTACTTTCTTTGCTTTTACAATTATCATCATTATCATTCATTACTTCAACCTTCTTTGCATTAAGAAATTGTAAAGCATTTGATAAACAAGTGACCAGTTGATTAGTGGTAAAAGAGAATGACCCATGCTAGGTATTTTAACCCCTGGGATGCAGTCCTCATACATACACAAATAGTGATTAACCAATCCTAGGATTTTCTTTCACCCCTGGGGTGCCACCCATGATTATTGGGATAGACCCATGCTAGGTATTTTAACCCCTGGGATACCACTCATGATATTGGGATTGACCCATGCTAGGTGTTTATTTCACCCCTGGGATGCCACCCAAGAATAAAAAGATTCTCCTTACATCATTACTTTCTTTGAGATAGTTCTTTTGGTAGTCATAACATTATGGGAGCTTTGGAACTTTAGTCAATGAATAATTGCATCCAAAAAGGGTATAAGGGCCTTGGGGGGTCAAAGAGAAGCAAAAACAAACAAAATGAAATTCTGGACTGGGTTGTGGAGCCACCTGCGCCCGTAGGTAGATGAGATGCGGCTGCAGGTGACCATCTAGCCCTTTCCAGGTCCACCTGCATTGGCATCTGCGCCCGCAGATGCCCCGTCCGCGAGGGCGGGTGCCTGTTTTAGCCTCCAGGGGTCATTTTAGGGTCCTTTTTTGCAATAAATATTCCGTTTCCATAATTTAGATTCTCTTTTCATATTTTAGGTCAACTTGGATGCCAACTAACAATCATGGTTTCACAACACACATGAAAATCACCAAAACTATATTTTTCTTTCAATACGTCACCAATCCCATGCACTATTTCGCAACAACAATTCCAAATGTTATACACAAAGAGAAATAAAGTTAAGGAAATGAATAAATCTTAAATGTGGATATTAAATCCATCAAATTCACTTCCTTCAAGACCACAACTTCACCGATTAAGTAAACATAGACTGTTTCACACATAGTAAACTGCCCAACACTTTGTCAGCATAACCAAAAAGATTTATACACCCTGTCATGCATATAATATATTAAAACATAGGATTAAATACTTACCAAAGCTTGCAAAAGGATGATCTTGTCCAAAGATATAGTTGCCTAGGGTTTGTGAGATGAGAGAATGTTGTGGTAAAATCTAGAAATGGCATGTGTGTTGTAATGAATAAAAATCTGATTTTTGTACCATTATATAGTGAATCAAGGTTATCCTTAGCCAAACACTTAGTCATAAATTTTATGTTTACTTGGTCAATGGTAGAATGGATCATTTTCTCCATTTGGGCCATATCTTGTGACTTAATTTTGGGCCTTTATTGAGCCCATTAGCACATGTTAATTCAGCCCACTAAAATTAATGTGGATTACACCAACCATCTAATGTTTAAATAATTCCATAAATGTTATGGTAATCAATTAGGTTTGGAAATGTATGGGGTGTTACATCCTTCCCCCCTTAGAAACATTCGTCCTCAAATGTTAGTGACATTATCCAATTTAAAAAAATTCAAGTCTAGGATCATTCTTCATGTTATCACATATATACATAATGCTCATAGCTACTTACTTTTTATTACTCCAATTCCGCATCGTGCACTTGTTCTTCCGTTTGAAATAGTTGCGGGTACTTAGACTTCATCATGTCCTCGGCTCCCACGTGATTTCTTCTACTTGTTGATTTCTCCAAAGCACTTTTATAGAAGCTACTTCTTTATTACTTAACCTCTTCACTTGTCGATCCAGAATAGTATTAGGTACTTCCTCATATGTGAGATCTTCCGTAACTTGTACATCTTCAATGAGAGTAATACGAGATGGATCTCCTATACACTTTCGAAGCATCGAAACATGAAATATTGGTTGAACTGTGGAGAGTTCTTGGGGTAGTGCTAATTCATATACAACTTGCCCAAATCATTGAATAATTTCATATGGCCCTATATAACGTGGAATCAACTTTCCTTTCTTTCCAAATCTCATTACCCCTTTTATCGGTGATACCTTCAAGAATACCCAATAACCGATGGCAAATTCGAGCCCTTTTCTTCTAACATCAGCATATGACTTGTGTCGACTTTGGGCCGTTTGTAGCCGCTGTTGTATCGTCTTAACTTTCTCCATAGCTTGGTGAACAAGATCTGGCCCAAGTAAAGCAGTTTCACCCGCTTCAAACCATCCAATTGGTGATCTACACTTTCTTCCATATAAAGCTTCATAAGGTGCCATTTTGATACTTTAATGATAGCTATTATTGTAGGCAAATTCAATAAGAGGTAGATGATCATCCCAACTACCTTTAAAGTCCAACGTGCAAGCTCGTAGCATATCTTCAAGTGTTTGGATAATACGTTCTGCTTGTCCATCTGTCTGAGGATGAAAAGCCGTACTCAAATTCATTTGTGTACCCAAACTCTTTTGAAAAGACTTCCAAAAATGTACAGTAAATTGAGCTCCCCTGTCTGATATAATAGAGATTGGAATCCCGTGTAGTCGCACTATCTCTTTAACATACAACCGTGCATAATCTTCAGCTGTATAAGTGGTCTTGACTAGTAGAAAATGCGCTGACTTGGTAAGCCTGTCAACTATTACCCATATGGAATCAAATTTTTGTAGTGTATGAGGCAAACCTGTGATGAAATCCATGTTAATCATGTCCCATTTCCAAACTGGAAGATTGACACATGACATGTAACCTCCAGGTTTTTGATGCTCTACTTTTACTTATTGACAATTTGGGCATTGAGCTACATATTTTGTAATGTTCTTCTTCATGTTTCCCCACCAATACTTTTCTTTGAAATCATGATACATTTTGGTAGCTCCCGGATGAATAGAATATCGTGAATGATGCGCCTCTGTCATAATTCGTCTCCTTAGCTCATCTATATCCGGTACACATAATCTACCTTGGTATTGAAGTACTCCTTCTTGCATAAGATCAAATACCATTGTCAAACCCTGTTGTACATTCTCTTTCAGCTGCAATAACATAGGATCCGCATCCTATTTCTCTTTCACCTCAGCTACTAATGAAGATTCTGCTGCATTTTGCACAATAACCCCTTCGTCTAGAGATTCAAGAAGACGAACTCCCAAGCTGGCTAGTTGATATAAATCTTTAACTATACCCTGCTTTTCCATCAACTGGCCATTAGTTCTTCCCATTACTTTGCGGCTTAATGCATCGGCTACAACATTTTCTTTCCCTGGATGATATAGGATATCAATATCATAATATTTTAATAGTTCAAGCCACCTCTGGTGCCTTAGATTTAGATTCTTCTGCTTAAAGATATATTGCAAATTCTTGTGATTAGTATATATATCAACATGAACCCCATACAAATAATGGTGCCATATCTTTAAAGCAAATATCACGGCTTCTAGCTCAAGATCATGTGTGGGATAATTTCTCTCATGTGGCCGCAACTGTCTTGAAGCATAAGCTATTACTTTACCATGCTGCATCAATAAACATCCCAAGCCGACTCCTGAAGCATCACAATAGACTGCATACTCCTCTGTACCTTCTGGAAGTACCAACATAGGTGTAGAAGTTAATTTGTCCTTCAGGTCGTGAAAACTCTTCTCACAAGCATCATTCCACTGAAACTTGATTGCCTTGTGTGTTAGCTTTGTTAAAGGTGCTGCAATGGAAGAAAACCCTTCAACAAACCTTCTATATTAGTCGGCCAATCTAAGAAAACTACGAATCTCGGTAGGCATCGTAGGTCTTGGCCAATTCTTCATCGCTTCTATCTTTTGTGTATCAACCCTTATCCCTTCATCTGACACAATGTGACCCAAGAATGCTACAGATTTCAACCAAAATTCACATTTAGAGAACTTGACATATAACTTACGATCACGAAGAATCTGTAACACCTGTCATAAGTGTTTGGCATGGTCTTCTTCTGATCTTGAATAAACCAGAATATCATCTATGAACACGGTCACGAATAAATCTAAAAATGGCTTAAACACCCTATTCATCAAATCCATAAAAACTGTTGGTGCATTTTTTAGCCCAAATGACATAACTAAAAATTCATAATGACCATACCGTGTTCGAAAAGCTGTCTTGGGTATATCTTTTTCTCTAACCCTTACCTGATGATATCCTGATCTCAGGTCAATCTTTGAAAAACATTTGGCACCCTGTAACTGATCAAACAAATTATCAATTCTGGGGAGGGGATATTTGTTCTTGATCGTTACCTTATTCAATTATCGATAGTCAATACACATTCTCAATGTGGCATATTTCTTCCGTACAAATAATACTGGTGCACCCCACGGGGACATACTAGGCCTTATGAATCCCTTGTCCAGCAAGTCTTTTAATTGCTCCTTCAATTCCCGTAACTGTGCCGGGGCCATTCTATATAGAGGAATAAAGATAGGTTGAGTGTCTGGCATCACATCAATACCAAACTCTACTTCCCGCTCTGGAGGCAAACCTGGAAGATCTTAAGGAAATACATCAAGGAATTCATTTACTACGGGAACCGATTGAAGAGTTAGTGGTTCCACATCATATCTTTCACTCTTACTAAGTGACATATGTACCCCTTGGATATCATTTTCCTTGCTTTAATATGGGAAGTAAATTTACCTCTCGGTGCTCCAATATTACCCCTCCATTCAAGGACAACCTTTTGTGGAAAATAGAAATGTACCATCTTAGCCCAGCAATCTAACTGTGGAATAACAAGAAGCCAACCAATCCATACCCATTATAACTTCAAAATCCACCATTTCCAGTTCAATAAGATCGGCCAACGTATCATGATCACAAACATTTACTACACAATTACGATATACTCTTTTTGCAAGAATAGATTCACCAACTGGTGTAGATACTTCAATTGGAATATCTAATAATTCTGGTGTTCTTTCAAATTTTGCAGCAATCAATAGAGTAACATATGATAGAGTATATCCCAGATCAATCAGTGTATATATATTATGTGAAAAGACAAATAATGTACCAGTAACCACATCAGGAGAAGCCTCCAAATTCTGCTGATCCGCTAGAGTATAAGTACAGTTCTTGACTCTACTAGAACTGGCTGCTCCTCTGGCACCTCCACCATGACCAGTAGGATGTACACCTCTGCCTAGGGAAGGAACAGATGATGATGATGCAACGGTTGATCTCGTAGGTCGTGCTATACCAACCATGCCCCTTTGTGGGCATTCTCTCATTATGTGCCTCGTCGTACCACACCAAAAGCAAACATTTGTCTCCAACCAATATTCACCTAAATTAAACCTTCCGCAATGCTGACACAGCTGACGAGAAAATCCTACTGTCTGTGAACCTTGAATCTCACTACTCTGCCCAGCTTGACTACCTCTAAACACTCGAAATTAAGATTGAGTGCTTGATGTGGAATAAGAGAATGATGGTCTAGGCGGTCTAGGAAAAACCCGAGGCCTAAATTCTCCTTGGGATGCCATGAACTGTCCCATAGATCTAGCCCTCTTTGACGACCCACTTTCAAATTCTTGTACCCTTCTCTTTTGTCTCTGATCCTCCATTTTCTGTGCAAAGGCTTGTATTCTGGCTATATCCATATCTCTGTTCAAAGCATCAATGGTGTAGTCCCTCACCAACTATGGCTCCAATATGTCCGCATATCGATGGACTCTGTCTTCCATCGTGGCTACTACATTAGGATCATACCGAGCAAAAAAATTAAACCGAAGACTGTATTCTCTGACACTCATATTCCCTTGACGAAGATTTTAAAACTGATCCGCACGAGCCTCTCGGATCTCATATGGGATATAATGTTCAAGGAATACCGTTCTAAATTCCTCCCAACTAGCTGGAATTGCACCGATACCCCTAGATCGTTTCCAATCTTTGTACCATAATATAGCCTCGCCTTTTAGTATATATGTTGTAAGCTCCACTATTTCTACACCAGTCACATACATAACATCTAGAGCCCTTTGAATTTGTTCCATGAAGTCCTGTGGGTCTGCCTTCAGATCTGACCCGGTGAACATAAGAAGGTATAGTTTCAGAAAATCCTGTGTCCTTCGACTAGCTCCCCTATCCGCACCATCATTACTTGTCGTCGGACCAACTTGTCGTTGATTCTCTGCAGCAACTATACGAGTCTGTATTTGCACCGCATTTCTTAGATCCTGCTCTGTAGTATTAATAGGTGGTTTTGTAGGTTCTGCTCTCCTCCCCGACTCTTCTGGAGCTGGAAAAGTAGAAGAAGCCCACGATGCAGACTCTATGTCAGCCCCACCTTGACTAGCTTGGTTAGGTGGTGATTTAATTTTTCCTTCTCCGACAAGCATATCTACCGGCTTACCTTTGCCCCTACCTCGTCTTGTAATCGACATTTTACTATAAAAAAGAAAACCAATTCCAATGGTCAGATATGATTCTACTACAAATTTGGCTCTAATGCACGATCTAAGAAATGAAGGAAAGAAATAACTCCTAAATGTCCCGTAGCCTCCTACTTATAAATGTGGTGCACAATACATCCATAATCAAGACTCTACTCAGACACGGCTTTGTAGACACCCTAGGACGACCTGCTCTAATACCACTTTTGTCATGCCTCGAATTCCAACGGGGCGGACTAGCACCTAAAGCCGTTAAGGCTCGAGAGAACCAATCTTCGTTCATGTACACCCAAATACATGTTAACAAAATAAACAACACTCTATCACATATAGATACAAGATGCCAATGGCGGAAGTCACGAAAAACGTATGATATATATATATATATATATATATGAAACTTGGCCGTTAGGGCCACCACATCAAAAGCTTACATTCCTTATATTTCCTTCATTTGTCCCACAATGTCTACAAAGCCTCTAACAGATACAGACTCAAGCCTACAGTTGGGACACTCCTCGTTTTATACAATATTTATACAATACCAAAACAAATATACACATGCAACTCGAAAAGCCTCGAACCGAACTGGAGTTCACCAATAGTCTGCAGATGACCTGTACTCTACTGTGGAGGTATATTAGCACCTATGCCTATAGCAAGTAAGGTAAGTCCCCCAAGGGACATCAGTACGAAGAATATACTGAGTATGTAAGGCTATAAGAAACTGCATGATACATAAGTACTTCAATGGAATCAAAACAAGTGAGTAGTCACTATGGATAAACCCCCGTTCTGTATATGTGGAACCATGTACATTACATTAATTACTTTCTTTGATTTTACGATCATCATCATTATCATTCATTACTTCAACCTTATTTGCATTAAGAAATTGTAAAGCATGTGATAAACAAGTCACCAATTGATCAGTGGTAAAAGAGGATGACCCATGCTAGGTATTTTAACCCCTGGGATGCAGTCCTCATACATACACAAATCGAGATTGACCCATGCTAGGCTTTTCTTTCATCCCTGGGATGCCACTCGTGATTATTGGGATCGACCCATGCTAGGTATTTTAAACCCTGGGATACCACCCATGATATTGGGATTGACCTATGCTAGGTGTTTCTTTCACCCCTAGGATGCCACCCAAGAATAAACAGATTCTCCTTTATATCATTACTTTCTTTGAGATAGTTCTTTTGGTAGTCATAACATTATGGGAGATTTGGAACTTTAGTCAATGAATAAAAGACATGTGAATAACAACATATGATAACCTGTCATGAGATACTGTGAGACATTTTGAAATGAGAACAAGTCGGTAATAATGAGGACAAGAGGTTCTGCCAAAGGATACTGAAAAGAGTAACCTTACATACCTTATATTTTTGATATGAATACATAACCCTATATGTGAATACCACAATCCACCTCCTTCCTTACGTGTTACTTTACAACACAAGTACATAACGGAGCTCCCGTTAACAACTAACTACATTACAAGTGCATAAAACAATAATGAGCTACGTGACTTCTATATAGCGTCATTTCATCCTTTTATAATACAACTCACTGCATTACCATACCAAAAATACCACAACATTCCACACATTGACCAAGACATCATAAACCAATAGCATTTCACACCAAGTTTATCCTTTACACTTGCTCATTAACAATACGTCACAATTACTCCATCAAGTCATCCCAATACCTTTCACAATAACACATTAACAACAATCAATAATTGATATAATCCAACATGCCTCCGAACGACCCCTTAAAGCCATTTAAAAGGTACCATAAGTTGATAATTGCATCCAAAAAGGGTATAAGGGCCTTGGGGGGTCAAAAAGAAGCAAAAACAAACAAAATGAAATTCTGGACTGGGTTGTGGAGCCACCTGCACCCGTAGGTAGATGAGATGCGGCCGCAGGTGACCATCTAGCCCTTTTCAGGTCCACCTGCATTGGCATCTGCGCCCGCAGATGCCCCGTCCGCGAGGGCTGGTGCCCGTTTCAGCCTCCAGGGGTCATTTTAGGGTCCTTTTTTGCAATAAATGGTCCATGTACATAATTAAGCTTATATTTTCATATTTTAGGTCAACTTGGATGCCAACAAAAAATCATGGTTTCACGACACATATGAAAATCACCAAAACTACATTTTCCTTTCACAATTTTGCAACAATCCCATGCACAATTTTGCAACAATAATTTCGAATGTTATACACAAAGAGAAAGCAAGTTAAGGACATAAATATATCTTACATGTTGATATTAAATCCATCAAATTCACTTCCTTCAAGACCACAAGTCCACTGTCAAGTTTATAAGGCAAAACCCTTTACCGATTAAGCAAACATAGACTGTTTCACACATAGTGAACTGCCTAACACTTTGTCAACATAACCAACAAGATTTATACACCCTCTCATGCAAATAATATATTAAACCATAAGAGTAAACAATTACCAAAGCTTGCAAAAGGGTGATCTTGTCCAAAGATATAGTTGCTTAGGGTTTGTGAGATGAGAGAATGTTGTGGAAAAATCTAGAAATGGCATGTGTGTTGTAATGAATAAAAATCTAACTTTTGTACCTTTATATAGTGCCTCATGGTCATACTTAGCCAAAAACTTAATCATAAATGTTATGTTTTCTTGGTCAATGGTAGAATGGATCATTTTCTCCTTTTGGGCCATGTCTTGTGACTTAATTTTGGGCCTTTATTGAGCCCATTAGCTCATGTTAATTCAGCCCACTAAAATTAATATGGATTACACCAACCATCTCATGTTTAAATAATTCCATAAATGTTACGGTAATCAATTAGGTTCGAAAATGTATGGGGTGTTACACAAGTGCCATAAAGTACCAATTGTATACACCTCCTCCAGCTCCATTGCTCGCAAAGGCAGGACTTACAACGACCATCCTTCTCTGGCACTGTGGCTCACAAACTAAGGGGCCCATAGGGGATTCGAGATATTCGTATACACTGCTTGGTCCCAAATCAATACTTCCAATAATCATTATAATCCATCTACTCCATCCAGTAATGGAGACAGATATATATGTACATATGTAATGAGTGTATGGACTCGAACCGTGGCAAAAATAGTGTACATTATATAATAAGTTCATGGACTCGAACCATGACTAAAAGAGTGTACATCTGTGAGTCATTGCCCAAGATCAAGTTCGGGACTAAATCATCATAATAATGTAGAAAAGATCGTAATCTCCATCAACAAAAATGAATAGTAGTGGTAAAAGAGTGGAGAAACCCCAAACTGAAATCAACCTCGACCTAATTTCCAACACATCACTTTTAGTTCCAAAAGATCATAATTCAATAAATAAAATGGTACGATTCCCATTATAAAAGAATCCATTTTAAAATAGAAAAGTGGGAATAATTCCCTTTTTGAAAAGTAGTAGTAAAATCAAGGTTTTGGTAGGAATCTTACCACTAAGTGAGCATGAATACGCCTAAAAGTATGCATGCCATCACCAGTATCAAAACAATACCACTATAAGCTTCTATAAACTGTAATCATGTCCTCTTAAGGATAGAATTCTCACCTGGAGTCCAACTAGTATCGTAACCATAGCCTCAGGCCCAACAATACATAATTAATCCTCATTACTCAAAAAACCACATTAATCAGGGGTATAAGGCCACTACAATGATCTAATAGGAGAAATACTGCCCAAATCACTATCTCAAATGGTAAATCTCATACCACAGGATCCTTAATCATCCACTGTGGTTAACATCCTTAAAATCAAAGGTAATAGGATTTTATGGCCATAACAAGTATCTGATGCTAAGGTTTCGATCACATTTCTACCCCAAATTCCTTATATAGACTAATTCATGATATACTAGTCATAATCCATAATCCCATCCTATAATCCCTACCTAGCATGTAATCTATGCAATACACAATCTCATCAAGAAGAGTAAACCGAAGCCTACCTCAATACCGAACCATAATTCTTCAATCTTCCGTAAATTGCTCGATCATGCTCCACAATATCATCTACACATCAATACAAGTATAGCGAGACCCATATTGTTATATAAAAGGTTGAGTCGAAATTCGGATCAAGAACGAGACTGTGAGACCCACAAATAAAATCCAAAATTGAATCCGTTACGAGATCCCTCGAAGGATAAGGAATACATGCTAAAAATTTGAGCAAAAATGGGACACAAATCAGGGCCAAAATCAGCCCCTAAAGTTTATGGATTTTAAGACCTAAATCCTAAGAATTAACAAGGAAAAGGACGAAATTTGACAGAGCAAATAAGGAAAAATGACAAAAGGATGATGGGTTAACATACATGAGCTTATTGGGATGAAATTCCAATAATTTTCAAGCTTTAAGGGTCCCTAATGGTGGAAAAGGGGTTGAGAAATGAAGAGTAATGGGGAAGAAAGTATATAACCACTAGGCTATTGGCCTTCGCAAACGCGAGGGACAAGGGTCGCAAAAGGAAATGAACGAGGCATTGAACTTTATGAACGCAGCCAAATTCTCTTGAACACGATGGCAAAGGAATTAGGATATCACGAATGCGAACAACCAGCCGCGATCGCAAAGAAGAGAGTTGACCATGTTAGGGCTGACCCGCATTACTTACGCGAGAGGTAAAGCTCACGATCGCCAAGGTCAAGAACTTGACCCTTTATAAACATGGACCTATCCTTGCGAATTCTAAGAGGAAAAGTGTGGCTGCACTAGGCTGGAAAACCAGCAAAACTACTAAGTCCAAATGGACTCCGACCAGGTGTTCGGGATTCATTCGGAACCTCGTACACATAAATGAACTATGCTACCATACCAAATTTGACATTCCAGACTCAACAGAAGCAACAAAACTTTCATCCAGGATCGTTTTAATTAAATATGGGTCCCACACCTAGTTCCATTTTTCATTATATCTATCTAATAGGCCAAAAATGAGTTCAAAAGCCTCGGGACCTGAACCAAGGGTCCCTTTAGCCTAAAGTCAATGTTCTGGAGCTGATGGAGCTGTTAGAATTTTCATATGAGCTCATTTACTAGGTGTTTTGGTCTGAGATAAATTTTTTAACAATGAAAGCTCCAAAATAGGAAAGAGCCTCGAACACAAACGAATTGTCCAATAACTGAATCGACAGTTCCAACAAGTCATAAATGACCTATAGCCACTGTGGGATGGCTCAAAGTGCGAGAAATGCATGGAAATTGTGAAAATGACCTGGAGGGTCATTACAATAATCGAAGAAGGTAGGAAACTTATCATGTAAAACATGTTACGAGTTGGGTGAATTCGCTATGTTTACACTATTTGGATTGATTATTATTATTGTAATTCTCGAGAGGGAACTTGTGTTAACTTTACTGTTGCTTAATGAGTTTATTATCCTTTTGATATCCAAGTAGGGGCTTGTGTTAACTTTATTATTAATTAGAGAGTTTATTATCATTGTGATACCCGAGAGAGGGCTTGTGTTGACTTTATTATTGATCAAAGAGCTTATTATTATTGTGATGGCAGAGTGGGGCCTGGTGTTGGTCTTTTTTGAGTAATGATAGCTCATTATTATTATTATGATGCCCATGCAGGGGCTGGTGTTGATCTTGTTTGAGTATTAATAGTTTTTTATTATTGTGTGATGCTCGTGTAGGGGATTGTATCATGATTTATTGAGTTTTAGGTGACTTGGGTTTATTATACCATTGTTGAGATTATTATTGTGCATTATTGATTTTTCCATGATCATGCATACTCATTTATCATTAATATTCATGGAACTTGTAATACTATGAAACTTGGATTTCTTTGCAAAAGAAAAAAAAACACATTTTATAAAATATCTTAGCCGATGGATGTGCCAGTAAGGTTGATTGATGACATTGTGATTAGTAAATGAATTGTGAACCCCCCATGTTTCCTATCCCAGAGTTTAGATTTACAAATTGTATATTTGTATTGTTAGGAGCTTTACGGCTTAAGATGCCATTGGGAACTTTTCTAAGTGCAAGTTTATTTTGATGTAATCTTAGATGGTTAGTGCGGTGGTTCTCGCCATCAATTTGGATTAGGGTTGGATGTCGATGATGCTTGCTGAGTACACGTGTTTCATACTCTCCCTTTGCTTTTCTCTTCTTTTCTGCACTACATGCATGTATTGAGTGAGTAACGAAGCATTGATTGTGCTCTCCCAGTGTTAGCTTTATGAAGATCGAGTGTCATGACCCAACTAACTAGATTGTGAGGGCATCTACTTTAATCTACCTAGATAGGAGAAACCTTACCACCCTATCAAGAAATGCAAAAGTCACAACAAAATATCATAAAACTCTTCACAATAATATAAAACTTATTACAAACTCATTTAAATACATAAAAGAAAACTTTATTCCCAAAGGACCTAGTCTAGACATGTACAAGACCTTCTATTATAGTAAAAGAAAAAAGAAATGACACAGCTCCCACCGTAGAAATGAAATGAGAAAAACCTATTGTAGATCGCTATCCATGTCACCTAAGAAACATCAACTAATCCTGCAACTAGACTATACCCAAAAAGGGTATAGCAAGTGCAACATCAGTACAAACAACATATACTGGTAGGCATCATCGGTAGATCGAGGGTAAAACATGTTACATATAATACAAAAATTCAAGATAAATCTTGCACATATAATGTGGTAGTTCAACTTTCCTCAGTCTACAGTTCATATGATCACTTAATGTAAGTAACTTCCATTTTCCCCTTAATGTACTAGCCTTTAGATCTTCGAGCTAGGCTAAATATGAGAGCACGCAACTTCACGGCCGAGCTAGGACTATAAGTATTAACTACTCAATATTTCCTTAACCTTCACTCTCAAACTATTTGTTCATTCAGCCCCACCAACACTCCAATATCCAACTATCACTTTATTCACATCCATAAAACTTACCCAATTAAGCTACATAATTATCAATTACAAAGTTAAGGTTCAATTTAGCAATGTTAAATAAAATCATCATTACCATCTTCACTTATACCATATTCTAGGAAACAACCATGACATATAATTTAAATAATCAACAACAATGTCTATACTGAGATAGATATACACCCAACTACAAGTCAACACACAAGGTTATTTTATAACCAATTCTAGTTATTCATTATTTCATGAAGTTTTGTCCAATATCAAAATTACAACTCTCATCATAGAAAGGATAATTATAAACCAAGGAAATTAGTTCATACCAAAAATCCAAGTTAAAATAGCAAGTTGGAATGTCAATTCACAGTTCATCCAAGGAATCCAACTCAATAATATCTGTACTGGTTCCCACAAGGAACAACACATATATATGTATATCACACCGGACTATACAAGGATCTGAATATCATTATCATCAACCGGATCACACAAGGATCCAAATATCATTAACATCAACCGGACTATACAAAGTTCATAATATATACCAAAAAAATCGGACTTCACAAGGATCCAAATATATCAAAGGAACAATATAACCCGGTCTATTCATGGAACTGTCAAACTCACCAATAACTTCTATAAACATGCTAAGGGTCTTATGGTTGCCCACTAGCAATGACCTGCAGGGGGCGAGCTAAGTCCATGTACCACAATATCCCAACATCAAGTGCCTGCCATACTTATTCCAAACCAATGTTATGCCACCCTTATTCCAATGTCCCCACCCTTATACTCCCTGAGTTTCACCAATTCCGTGACGATGACCTTTACCGGTTTATTTCAACATATAATCTGTGATGATAAATCTTTACCGGTTATATCAAGTTATCAATCCATGTAACAACATGCACAATCACACAATGAGAAAGTTCAACCACACTTGAACTAAAAAACAAGCCTTTTTACATAATCTCATTTCAAGTGATCAAACAACTTGTTCAATTATCCAACAAGTTAACATCAACAACATGTATTACATCAAGTAAAAAAATAGGCAGTCAATATTCACACATAAACCAAATTGAGTCCTTAACTATAATTCAACCATCACCTACTGGTTTAAGTACAATCATCAAGTAAGTTTACAAATATCACATTAGCACTACAACACAGTCCTTATCCAGAAATACAATAATTTCATTATTTAATAATATTTGTGATAAATAATTTAGCATGCTCAATAGCTTCTCAAGAAAAAATAAAGTATTCATATTTACTAGCATGTAGTGCAACCAATGCCCAAGCATTTAGTTAAATACACTCATTTATAGACAATTAGCGTCAATTCGATTCACAATAACCATAAATTATGACAAAGCTTTAGCATAGACTAATTCATCACCCAATTATTCAACTATGATTACAATCCATCAATTCATCCAAGCTTTCCAACCTATTCACTACCATTCCTGCTTCACTATAATCAGTTTAAATGAACACCTTTAAATTTGGAAAAAACCATAATTATTTACTAGTTATCAAAACCCATAGTCCCATAATCGGACAACAATATACTTATGTTCTGAAGACTTACCACAATTAACTCAAAATCAATAAAATCACCAATGAATTGCCCAAAAAATAATAATTATACTAAATTAGATTCAATTCATATTCATATTTTGACTATTACCTATGATTCACCATGCTCACAAGCCTAAACATGAATTCTTCTATCAAACAATATTACAGTCATGCAATTTCACCAAGATCATTTACACATTAAACCTAGCCTACCTGGGCGCCAAACTGCTGCTACGGAATGTATAATTTTGCGATTGCCTTGCCTTTTTTTTGCTGCTCAACCTGATCTCGATCTAACACTAACAACCAAACAACAATTCAACCATTGTTCTACCAATTCTAGGCATATAATCTAACTTTCATTGATTTTAACCCAAGGTCATGCATAAACTCATCATTCTAGGGTTTTCTACCCTTCAATCTAGTCTAAATATCTATATTTTGGAATTGTTAGATCAATTACTAGTCTCAAGAACATAATCTATCAATACTAACTCAAATTCAAGGGATTCCAACTTATTAATTCACTTTACACTAGAAAATTCTGCCTAGGTTAACTTTCTACAACCACTATGATCAATCTAATGCTATTCTAAGGATTTTAGAATCAAACGAGTGCTAGATTGATTGAAGAACTTACCTTGAAGGAGGAAATCAATGGAAAACTAAAGAAATCGCCCCTCCCCTACCCTTGCCTGACCTTGAACGAGTTTGGAGAGTAAAATAACTTTTTAGGTCTAAAAACAACATTTAACTATGCATAGCCCGCTATAGCGGTCCCACTATGGTAGCCAACCACCTTTGTTATTCAACACGGATAATCTTCAGTAAAAGGGTCATAACCTTTTACTCTGTTGTCGAATTAATAAACGGTTGGTGGACTCAGAGATATTTAATTTGGTGGGTATTGGGCCCCATAACTCTTTATATTCTAGAAGGAGTTCTCATTTGAAGTTAACCCTAGTTTAAACTTTGCTCAAAACTCAATCAGTAAGGACACTTCCAACTTAACTTTGTGCTAGGGGTATTGTATGACCTTAATGTCACGACCCAAAAGTTGAGGTCATGATGGAACCTACCTCGACCCAACCTTGGTAGGTAAGCCAAAACCCCAAAAAGATTAGAAAATTGATATATGAAGAAAATAAGTAAATACGAGACTTCTAGAACCTAGTTAGGACACAATATGTAAATAACATAAGTATCCAAACGAAATACATAAAATCCCCAAGACCTGGTGTCATAAATGAAAAAAGCATTTAATACAAATCAAAAATTTGAAAATAGATGAATCTATCTCTAAAAATAAATAAAGACAAGATAAGATAAGAGGAGGTACGGAATCTTCCCCAAACTCTAGAGCTCACCAGTACCTCGAATATCAACCTCTCACATCACAAGATCAGCCACCACGGGTCGCACTCGTATTGGGATATGCACTGAAAGGGAACAAAAGTAGGAGTGAGTACGTCTACTTGCACTCAGTAGGTATAATAAGCAGACTGAGCAAAGTAGAAAACTAAACAGTAAAAGAAACTATGACCATATTTCACCTGTAAACCAAAAGGATCCCAAATGGTAGCTCACACTATCTCCACTAACAGTTCTATAATGTAAAGTCAAAAAGGGAAAATTATGCTTGGAATATATAGAAACACTAAGTACATGACAACAAAACACATAGAGGATATACAAATGATGTAATGTAATGCATTGCTGCAATGCAATACAATGATGGTGGGATACTATTGAATGAGAGCCATCACATGACTTTTTGTATACCCCTTCCGAGCCTCCGCGCTCTAAGACAGGACCCATGGAGGGTTAGCAACCTGTATACTTTCTCAAATCTCAATCAACTTTGCCGGCTAGTGTTCACCTCCAAGTATTTTATAAAGTGTGTAATTTTCTTTCAACATCAGCGTTTCTCAGTGGTACCAGAATCTCATGAATATGTATTTATTATATGAGGATGTAATGCAAAGTATAAATGAGCTCTGAATCAACTCAACATGTCAATAATTCATGATATAAGCCCTCGCTCGGCACCACTAGAATAAATATTCATGAAAAACATCAGTAATATGAATTCAAAATTCCTCATTCGGGTATCACTATCATGATAGAGGCAAATAATGTTCAAATAAGGCTTATAATATCTATTCAAGCCCCCGTACGAGCATCACAATGATAATAAATGACATTTAATACACAAATAAGGCCTATAACATCTAATAAAGCTTCCACTCGAGCATCACAACAATTAGATCTCTCAAGTCAATAATAATATGCAAATAAGCACCTACACGGGCATACGATAACAATAATAATCTTGAAATGTAACTCCCATGACTAAATCCCCAACTCATAGCATGCTTTACGTGAATGGTTAACTACGCAGCCTAGTATGAAGAAAGTTAAGACATAACCAACCTCAAAGAATCGAATTCTAAGCCTAGACCCTTTAAGCCTTTCCTTCACGAGCAGTCTTGGAATGATCTAAATTTATCAAAGATGTAATCTATGCGTCAAAATGGAACTAATGATACCTATATTAGCTATATTTAAATCGGGTCCAAAAATAGTTTGAAAAATAGGCTCAAAATTGAAAGGGGGAAATCTGAAATATTATTTTAGAAACATGTTTCTCATATCAAAAGCAGTCTATATTTGAAAACCCATATAAAAATCAGTTGGAAACGGAGCTCAAATCAAAGAAAATGAATTTAAGGTTAACCGGGTTAAAACCCCAAAAATCCAGTTTGAAATAAAGTTTTAAAAGCTATTTATGAGATAGTAAGAAATTATAGAAATAGGAGTTTAGAGGTTATCCAATCATGAATGATGAAGAAAAACCTTCGAAATCGCATTTCCAGAAACACCCAAGTCCAAAAATGGAGGAAATTGCAAAAATGTGAAATTTATACTATTTAGGTGAATAGTACCTCGTGATTGCGGTACCCACCTTGCGATTGCGAGGGTTAACTTGGTCAGCATTAAATTAGTTAAAGCGACCATGAGAGAAGGGTCATGCGACCGCGATGGTCAAACTTGACCCGATCCATCCAATTACGCATCGCAATCGTGGTACCACCACCACAGATCGCAATGAAGAAGATCATCAAGGCCTGTGATCATAATACGTGTCCACACGATCGCGATGAAGGGGGCTGATACACTAGAAAAATTGCACCAGTAAATTTTGAAATTTTAGAGAAGTTGTCCCGATTGAACCCTAAAGGATTTGTTCAGGACCCCACAGAGGTAAACCAAATATGCTACTAGATTATTTTCGATGTTCTAGACTCAAAGTACTATCAAATTTTCAAAAAGGGATTGTTTACAATAATTTAGCCCCCAGGACCCCTTTAGGTTTATTTAAACTATTTTGGTCAAAAGGGTCAACTGTAAAATAAAGACTCGGGATGCTACCAACCTAAAATTGACATTTTGAGTCTAATGGAACTGTCCAAATCACCATCCGATGCTTGAAACATGAAATGTTGACCAAAGTCAAACTCATGGCTTTAAAAGCCTTTGAATGTTTCAAACTCACCCATATCACTCCAAAATACTAGTTAGTCCTCGAATTAAAAAGCAAATAAAGTACCTGAAGCGGTGAAAAAATGGGGGTATCTACGTCGTATATTGGATATGACCTTCCAAGAGACTCCTAAAGAGGGCGATGTCTCCACTAGACCTTCACCGAATCAATATTCTTAAACCTCAACTCCCTAGTTTGCCTATCTAGGATAGTAATGGGCTCTTCCTCGAAGGATGAATCATGGTCTAAAACAACAGTACCTCTTCAACATGGAAACGCTGAATACGGGATGAATAGGTGACAAAAGTGGAGGCAAAGCTAGCCTATATGCCACATCTCTATACTTTTCAAGGATCTCGATAGGGCCAATGAACCTTGGACTAAGCTTCCCTTTCTTCCCAAACCTCATCACACCATTCATGGGTAAAAAATTTAATAGAACTCAATCTCCAATCATGAAGGCAACATCACAGCCTCAACGATCGGCATAACGCTTCTGCCTACTCTGTGAAGCCACTAGTCTCTGTTAAATCAGTCTCACTCTATCAATTGAGTCCCTCAACAAATCTGTGCCCCAAGGCCTCACCTCAAAAGAGTCAAACTATCCCACGGGAGATCTATACCTCCTCCTATACAAAGCTTCAAAAGGTGCCATCAAAATGCTGGAATAATAACTGTTGTTTTAGGCGAACTCTGCTAAGGGTAAGAACTGGTCCCAATGACTACCAAAATCCATAACACATGCTTGAAGCATGTCCTCAAACACCTAAATAGTCCTGTCAAACTGACCATCCATCTTAGGATGAAAAGTTGTGCTCAAATCAAGCTGATTACCTAACTCATTCTACATAGTACTCTAAAAACTTTAGGTAAACTGAGTACCTTTATCAGATACAACACATACCGGGACATCATGCAACTGAACAATCTCTCTAATGTAGATCTTGTCCAACTTCTCCACCTTATAATTCTCTTACAGGTACAAAATACACCAATTTAATCAATCTGTCTATAATAACCCAAATAGAATTAAACTTTCCCAAAGTCGGGGTAGGCCAATAATGAAATCCATAGTGATCCACTCCAACTTCCACTTAGGAATGGGCATCCTCTGCATCATAGCACCCATTCATTGATGCTCATACTTCACCTGCTGTCAATTCAAACACTTAGCCACAAACTCCATAATATCCTTCTACATACCACCCCACTAATTGTTATACTTTAGGTCATGATACATTTTAACCACTCCTGGGTGAATGGAATATCTAGAATAATGAGCCTTCTCCAAGATCAATCTAACCCATCCACCCACTATCAGCACACAAACTCGACCACTAATCCTTAAAACACCATCAGAATCAAAAGATACCACATTTGTCTTGCTAGTCAACACCTTATCATGAATCACACTCAATATATTATAATTAAACTGACGAGCTTGAATTTTCTCCATCAAGAAAAACCTAGCCTCAACAAATGCCAAAACATGTCTGGGTGATAAAATATCAAGCCTAACCAACTGGTTAGCTAAAGAATAAACCTTTAAGGCTAAAGGCCGCTCTCGGGTTAAAAGATGGGCTTAACTCCCTATACTCGCCGCCTTCTAGCTCAAGGCATCTGTTACTATATTGGCCTTGCCGAATAAAAAAGAATAGTGAGATCATAGTCCTTAAACAACTCAATCCAATGTCACTTCATATTAAGATTTAACTAAGTGAAAAAGTCCAAAAGTTTATGATGATTGGAGAAAAGCTCACAATGGACCCCATATAAGTAATGTCACAATAATTTCAACACAAAAACAACCGCAACCAACTCCAAATCATGGGTAGGGTAATTCTTCTCATGAGGCTTTAACTGTTGAGAAGCATATAAAATCACCTTCTCCTCTTGCATTAATACACCACCCAAGCCAACTCTAGATGTATCACAAAATATGGTAAAACCCATGCTCTCTTTAGGAAAGGTCAAGACAGGAGCCGAAGTCAACAACTACTTGAGCTTTTGAAAGCTCTCCTCACAAGCATCATACCACTAAAGAAATCTTCTTTCTTGTCAACTTGGTCAAAGGAGCCATAATAAAAGAGAAACCTTGCACATAACATCGATAATAACCCGCTAATTCAATAAAACTCTAGATCTCAATAGGATAAATGGACCTATCCTAACCATGAACAACAACTATATTTTTCGGATCGACCATAATGCCATCCTTGGTCACTACGTGACCCAAGAAGGAAATAGAGTCCAACCAAAACTCATACTTGGATAACATGTCATATAAATTCTCATCTCGCCACCTCTAAAGTACAACCTTAAAGTGTTTCACATGGTCAGCTTCATTATTTGAATAAACCAAGATATCATCTAAAAATAAAATCATGAGGAATTAAGATAAGGTCAAATACTCGATTCATCAACTCCATGAACGTTGCTGGGGCATTGGTCAGCCCACAAGACAGGACCAAGAACTCATAATAATCATATCAAGTTTGAAAAGTCATCTTCGAAACATCCAAAGATCTAATCCTCAACTGATGGTACCCGAATCATAAGTCAATCTTAGAGAACATCAAGGCACCTTGAAGCTGGTCAAATATATCATCAATAAGAGGAAGAGAATACTTGTTCTTGACCATCACCTTGTTCAATTCATTATAGTCAATACATATGTGCATAGATCTATCTTTCTTCTTCACAAATAAGACAGGAGCACCCTAAGAAACACTAAGTCTAATAAAACCCTTACTCAACTTATCCTGCAATTGCTCCTTCAATTCCTTTAACTAAACTGGGGGAATCCTATAAGGAGAAATGGAAATAGGCTTGGTGCTCGGTTCAAAATCAATATCTCAGTTCAGAAGCATACCAGAAAAATCGATAAGGAAAACATCCTTGAACTCGCTAACAACTCGAACAAAATCCCAAGGAGGCGGTTAACAACACTAGTATCACTAACATAAGCCAAATTAGATAGACACCCCTTTTCTACCATGCAACGAGCATGTAGAAAAGAAATAACTCCCTTTAGACCCAAACTAGATGTACCCTTTTCATGCTAACCTTGGCACACTCGGAGAAGCTAAAGTCATGGTCTTGGCATAACAATCCAAAACCGCATGATAGGAAGCTAACCAATCCATACCTAATATAACATCAAAATCAAGCATATCTAGTATAATTAAGTCTACCTAGGTGTCACACCCCGCAAAGGTCACTACACATGATCGGTACACCCGATCCACCACAGAAGAATCTCCTACTAGGGTAGAAACACGAATAGGAATAGCTAAAGTCTCAAATGCAGTATCAAAACCAGCAGCAAGATATGTAGATACATAAGAGAATATAAACCCAGGTTCAAATAACACAAAAACAAAATAATGGCAAATCGGGACGGTACTTGTGATAACTACATTCAGAGGCCTCTGCCTCAGGTCTCCCATGTATAGAATAGCACTGACCACACCCACTACTAGACTAAGAAACCCTGCATCCACTACCATGAAAAAATGTACATCCATCTCAAGCACCACTAGTACCACTCTTTCATCTTTGTGAACCACCTCTGACTATAGATATAGGAGTAGGGCAAAACTGAAGTTGAGAACTCTACTAGGTAGGACCCAATTCACGCTTAGGATAGTCCCTCACATAGTGACTAGGCACCTCACATACGTAACACCCTCTGCTTCTTGACTCACACTAAAAGGGCCAAAAAACTAGAATGCCTTCTCTAACCCGATGAACCAAAACTGGAGCCTTTACTCATATGGGGAACAAATATTGCAAGAGACATAGGCCTCGAGTTATGGAACAGAGAGGGGTTCACAAACATAAAAGTTTATATTATAGGTTAGAGAGTTTATTGATCAAGAGATATGGTGGTAACCTAAATATGGGAATGCTAGCATTTAATTTGATAATTGGGCACAATTAGGTACACTTCATTACTATTTACCTTTGTATTACTCTACTAATGTGTTTCTGGAAGATGTGAAGGATCTGATGAATCATGAACGGTGGAATGTCAACCTACTAAGGGAGCTGTTACCAAAATATGTTTGTAATCATGTTATCAAAAAATTTAGAATAGAGAGGAGATTTGAGGAGTGGGATAAACCATGGTTAATGCTACATAACTTGGGCAAATTCACAGTCAGTAGTGCGTGGAATGTTTTGAGGCAGCCTGGAAGAGTGATCACTGATTACAGATTCACATAGCAGAAAACTATTCCTTTGAAGGTATCTTTTTTTCTTTGGATATTGTGGATAAAGAGACTTCCCACTGGTGATTTCCTTATAAGTACAGGCTTAGAGGAAATTTCTAATTGTGTATGTTAAGAGAAGTGAGTTCATGAATTATATAAACATCTCTTTATTACCTACCCTGCAACTACTAATTTATGCTCTAGTTTTCTAGCAACATCTACAGTTCAGGGACTTTTATTAAAGATTAAAGATACAATCTTTAAATGGCGGAGGGTAGAATGTAGAGTAAAGCATAGACCTTTACTAATTCTTGTCTATTCTTTTGTTTTGTGATAGATTTGAAAGAGGATAAATATCATAAAACATGGTGGTAAGATTTATATTCAAAGTATGATTTTGGAGGTGAATAGAAATCTATATCATTTTGCGATATACAGATACCCATAGTTGAAGAATCTACCCAACAACTAGCTTATAATTGTTAGATTTTTTGAAGCCTATAAACCCATCATATTCGCACAGATAGTAAGGTGGAAGCCCTCTAATGAAGGTGTCTACATGTGTAACACAGATGGTGCCTCAATAGGTAACCCTGGTCTTTGTGCAGCTTCTTTCTACATAAGAAATTGAGATGGAGAGTTTATTTTTGGGGCAACTAAAATATTAGGTTTCTTATCAAGCATGGAGGCAGAAGTTATTGCATTGAGAATTGGTCTTGAGTACTATGTGGCTCATAGCTACTTACCAGTTATAATGGAAATAGATTCCCTGATCCTAAAGAAGATAGTAGATCGTATATGGGAAATCCCATGGAAGATTGTGGTGGAAGTGTAAAGGTTCAATAATTTAAGGGTACAATACAAGGTGGAGGTGGAACATGCCTTAAGAGAAGGGAAAATGATGGAAATTTTTTTAGCTAATCAAATTTTCTCTTTTGCAGGTAATTCATTATTAATTTTAACTCATTACAGGATATCAACAATGAAGGAAGAACAATTTTCACGATGGATGAAAATCAAACATCAAGTCTTAAGGTTACAAGAATCAGGAATAGATATTTTCAAGTTTAATAATCATACAAACTGATTGATAAAGGTACAATATGGAGAGATCAATAAAAGGCAAGCACAACAGCAAAAAAAAGTCACCAATAACTCAACCATGATTTATAGATGACATTCGAAAATACGAAATATTTATTGAGTCATCTTTCCTCTAAGAATCTTTTCCTATGGATCTAGTATGAGAATGAGCTACAAAAGAAAGAGTTAAGAGTTGAGAAACATGTATATACAGGCAGTAGAAATCAGAGATTAACAAAAAATTTCCACTTACTTGAGCTGATTCATGTTGATTTAGTCATGTTTGTCTTCTTAGACACTGGTATCAGCTCCTCGTTGAGCTCAACATGTCAAAGGGTAAATCAAATGTTTCAACAACAATTGGCATCATTTGAGATCTATAGAAGGTTGGTTAAGTATTTATCTGAGTGCTTCAAGGCCGGATCCATGAAAAGAAGAGTAGAAGAAGTCTTCAATTTGGGCAATTTCATGGCATTAGTAAGACTTGTTAATGTCCGATGTAAATCTACCAAAGCTTTTTTCCTCCATGGACTCGGGTTTACGTTGGTACAAGTAGATCCAAATACTTATCCTTCTTCCCTTTAGCTTCGTTTTCATTACTCCTTGAATGGATGATGGAGAAGATGACCATGGTGTTTAGCTTTCCTTTTTCAAACTTTCTAAATTTTTCTTAGATTTTATTTCATTTTTGTTTTGTTTTATCTGAAGTTCGATTCTTGGACCGGGTTTTGGGCCCTGTACAGTTCCTTTTAGTTTCAATAATAAGGCCACTTGGGCCGTTTAATCTTAAAAATATCATCCTTGACTGTTTGGTTGACAAAAAGATCCCTATCATTCTTTGGAGACCCTTCATGACAATAAGAAGAATTCTTATGGACTCCAAAAAAATGAAACAAATTTTTATATTTGCGGTAAATAGGAGATCTTTAGGGCTGGGAGAGATCTACAATATCCAAAAACATATGCAATAATCTCAGTAATCAATATAGTAAAAGAGGACAAAGAAGCCCTTAATAAAAAACCACAACCAGTAGAGATCAAACAAATTGTTTCAGCATCATTAACTAACTCTGAGTTAGGGAAAATGATGGAATTATTGGAAAAGTATAAATATGTGATGAATACCTTGGATGCCAAAGATAAGATCAGTTTGTTAGGAAGTCGAGATATAACTAAAAGAGATTACAACTTTTTTCATGTCGCGAAATTAAATCAAGCTCTTCTTAGGAGGCTACTTAAGCTAGTTTTTTCTCATATTTACTTATTTTACTTTTTTTTTTTCGGAATAGCTTTTAGCATTTAATGTGTGTTGTCATGGAATCTTAATAGATAGGGAAATATCACGTGAGAATAGTATAAAAAATATCTGAAAAGTTAAAGGAGAAACGCCTCTCAAACATTTTTGGCGATGGACAGTATGGTTCGTAAAGTGATTCACGGGCCTATTAACAGGTGCAGGTTGCAAAAGGGAATGCATGGTCTGGGTAAGAAACTCACTTTCCATGAATGGAATCACTATCCTTTTCACAACCATGAATCTCACTAAAATTATTGAGCTTTAGTTCCATTTGTGATCATATATGAGTCATAAGAAAAAGAGATAGGTATTAAAAACTCTGATCCCACCTTTTAGTCCACCTTTCTCTCTCCTTACAATAACAGTAAACGTGACTCCTCACTTTTCCTCCGATATAACTAAAAACACTCACATACTTATTTACTTTCTCTCTCTCTCTCTCTCTCTCTCGTATCTGTCTCCCTTTCATTTTTCTTCACTATTGCATGAGTACACCCCCATGTCTAGATTGCCTCAAACACTCAATGATTAAGATAAAATCAATGTATTCTTAACCTAATATGCAAAACCAAGGTATTAATCACCTTGGGGATGGTATACTACCACCGTCAACATAAAAAGTGAGGTAAACATCTGATATGTTAGCAAACTAAGAGAATATCTAAGAATACAAGGGTGAAACCTTTTTTTTGCAAAGATCTTTACAGATCTAGGGTATCTGTAGAGTAACGGAAGTATGAAAAGATTGTGTTTTTCAAAAAATAGGGACCTCACATAGAGTTGTTTTGGATCTATGGGAAAATATAACTTTTATGGTTTATAAATTGTATTTATGGTAATAAAAGTTAGTCTTCCTCTATAAAAAAGTGCTTAAGAATCATAAAAGTGCGAAGTGTAAAAAATTCTTAAATAAACAAAGGAATTTGCTGTCGTGGAATACATTAGATTTCTTAGATCCCAACATCAACAACTAAAATAAATGTTATTAAGACTTCTTTGATTTTACGAGGTATGCCATGGTAGTGAAGTCATTTATAGTCTATAGACAATCTCACAAAAAGTATTGGATATCACATTTAAAGCACTTTCATTTATAAAGAAACTCATGATCGTGAAAACATTCACAGACTGCAAGTTACTTTATAGGAAACTCAAAGGTTCAACTAATAGAGGAAAATCTTGACAAAAGATTCATTCCTAGTTGAAGATAAGATTGTACACTGTACTCATGTCCTGTGAATTGTGTGCCCCGCAAAATCTTCTTAAAATTAGGAAATCACAACTTTGATGTGTATTTTAAGGTATAATTCTTTGTCATTATATAAACTACTTAAGTACTAACAATGCATGATAGCAAGTGATGTTTTTAAAGTAGGCATTCAAAAGACGTAGGAAAGCAATTACTAAATAAGGTAAAAAGGCCATCACACAAATAAAATCAAGGCTCAAAGATTAGTTTGAAAGAATTATGTGGTATGTCAATCGAATAAAGCAAAGGCTAAGGATCAGAGCCCCACCTCTCCAAACTGGATTGGAAGGATATGTAGATATACCCTTTGCCCGTATACCAAGAAAAGTGCATGACATTTATCTTACATAATAAGTTCGTAAAATTTTTGCCTATGATGGGGAGAAGAACTTGTTCACCATGTGTGTACTCCCTAGAACTTTATTGTTCTCACTGCTACACTCTATTGATTGACATACTAGAGGAACAATGGAGAAATAAACCTTAGAATAGATAATAGGACTCTATAATATATGGTGTAGCAAGACTGTCAAAATACCAAAGCATACTAATAATGTCAAAATATTAATTCAACCTATCGATTAACTGACCAGGCGATACATATTGCTGAAATCTAGTAGACTGAAAGCACCATAGGGAGTTTGTCTATGACAACCCTCATAGTTATTTTGAGCCTTTTCTGTGTTTTGACTATTTTTTCCTTCCCCATCATTGATTTATATCATTTATAAGTTGTGGACATGGTTGGCAAGGTCTCTGTAGTGTTCGAAAGAGTTTTATGTGAGTTTTTAATTTTAGAAGCTTTTAAGTTTTTATTGTCAACTTTGGTCAATGTTTGGTGATCCGAGAATCATATTAGAATTTCATTAGTTCCATCATATCCATAATTTGTTTTACAAGTGTTTTGCACTATTGGGTTATGTTCGGGAGGTCTCAAATGAGTTTTGGGTATTTGCTCAAAGTTTAGAATTTTACATCATTGAGTACTAATAGTATAACCTATAGTTAATGAGCTATTTTAGGCATGTTTATGTTACCATTATATCCATATTTAAATTTTGGAATTAATGCAAAAATAATCAATGAATTTCATGTTTATATGAGAGAGATATGACAATTTTGGTGTGGATAGCTGTTGCTGGTGCAACAGAGGTCACGATCGCAACCTTTTGTTGTGACTGTGATGAGTCTACACAAAATTCCTTCACGATCGCGAGCCTTTTGTCGCGACCGTGAAGTGTCTCCACTAAACATTCCAGCGATTTTATTTAAAGGCAACTTCGAGGATTTCATATTTTTGACATTTTGGTATCTAAAAACTCTAAATGAGGTGATTTCTGATGCATTTTTCTTGTACAACTATTGGGTATGTGTTTATACTTCATTTTACACATTTTCCAAGATTACCCACTCTATTTTTCATGATTTTGATTTATAATATTGAGATTTAAAACCCAAAGTTATGAAATTAAAAGTTCTTGATTTGAAGTTTGATTTGAAATGGGTTTTCATTGATTTTTGGGATTTATGGTCCTTGTATCATGGGTAAAGTTTTCTGAAATTTCTCATTGTAAACTATGTTTGATAATGGAGATTAGGAATTTTACCGGCAATACAAAATATTGATATTTTGATGATTTCTACCCCGATATCTACTCCATTTTTTATGGAATTTTAGATTTGAGACCCTTTAACTATGGGTAAAGTAATTTTCTACTTAAATTCTAGTTTTACCCTTTTATTTTTGGAGTTAATTTTCAAGGTAATTTTTGACCCAAAAAAAAGTATGTCAATATGGGTAGCGTTGGTCTTGTATTCACATGTAAATGTCATATTTTATTAGATTAGATGCATTTGGTAGTGGTTCGAGGGAGTAAAGAATCCATTTTATTCTTCAGACTATGGTTTGGCTTTGCGGGTCGTCTTTAAGGAAAGTTGAGATCTACTTGACTCTTTTCTGTGGTGCCTAAGTCTTATGTGCTTATTGCTTGTATTTTGTGAATCACTAAGGGTTTAGGTTCCAATTTAGATGAGATAGTGAGTATATCTGGAGGTACCAGAGTCTATTGATGGGTTAAAGTAATAAAAAAAGACATCTCAAGTGTCCTCTCTACTTGTTGATATGTTTATCGTATATTGTGAATATATGACTTATTGATCTTGAGTAAATTGATAATGAGTATCTATTTAAGAGATTGAATCATGTTTAGTGGAGTTTGATGGAATAATTGGGGTTTAGTAATCACTTAGGGTTTAAATATATTATAGTTATTTAACGAAATGATTGGGGTTTAGTAATCACTTAGGGTATGAATATATTATAGTTATTTAATGGAATGATTGGGGTTTAGTAATCATTTTGGGTATAAATAGGTTGTAGTTTTAAATAAGGATTAAGTAGAGAAAGCTTGGCTTAACTACTATGTAATATGAGTGAAAGTGAACCTTTGAGCTTACTTGTTGGCTAATACATTTCCCCTAGTGAGTAATTGAGTTTAATCACGGTATAATTGAAGAAGGTAGGAAACTTATCATGTAAAGCACGTTATGAGTTGGAGGAATTCCTTATATTTACACTATTGAGGTTGATTATCATTATTGTAATGCCTGAGTGGGAGGTTGTGTTGACTTTATTGTTGCTTAAAGAACTTATTATCATTTTGATGCTCGAGTAGGGGCTTGTGTTGACTTTATTATTGCATAGAGAGTTTATTATCATTCTGATACCCGAGTTAGGGATTGTGTTGACTTTATTATTGTTTGGAAAGCTTATTATTGTTGTGACGCCAGAGTGGGGGCTGGTGTTGGTCTTGTTTGATTAATGATAGCTCCTTATTATTATTGTGATGCCTATGCAGGGGCTAGTGTTGATCTTATTTGAGTATTAATAGTTCCTTATTATTGTGTGACACCAGTGTAGGGGCTTGTATCATGATTTATTGAGTTTTAGGTGACGAGTTTATTATACCTTTGTTGAGATTATTATTGTGCATTACTGATTTTGCCATGATCATGCATACTCATTCATCATTCATATTCATGGAACTGGTACTACTATGAAACTTGTTTTTATTTGCGAAAGAAAATAACACATTTTATAAAACACTTTAGCCGATGGATGTGCCAGCAAGGTTGATTGACGAGATTATGATTAGTATATGGATTGCGAACCCCTCATGTGTCCTCTCCTAGAGTTTAAACTTGAAAGGTGTATACAAGGTAAACATTTGAGCATTGCATACTTATCATTTCATTGCGTTGCATCACTTGCATCTCTCTTATGTGATTGATATCGTGTATTTTAGTCTCCTTTATATTTATCTGTGTTGTTGATATTTCTTATACTGTTCATCAAATTGTATATTTGTAATGTTTGGAGCTTTACGGCTTAAGCTGCCATTGGGAACTTTTCTAAGTGCAGGTTTATTTTGATGTAATCTTAGATGGTTAGTGTGGTGGTTTTCGCCATCACTTTGGATTAGGGTTGGATGTCGATGATGCTTGCTGAGTAAACGTGTTTCATACTCTCCTTTTGCTTTTCTCTTCTTTTCTACACTACATGCATGTATTGAGTGAGTAACGAAGCATTGATTGTGCTCTCCCAGTGTTAGCTTTATGAAGATCGAGTGTCATGACCCAACTAACTAGATTGTGAGGGCATCTACTTTAATCTACCTAGATAGGAGAAACCTTACCACCCTATCAAGAAATGCAAAAGTCACAACAAAATATCATAAAACTCTTCACAATAATATAAAACTTATTACAAACTCATTTAAATACATAAAAGAAAACTTTATTCTCAAAGGACCTAGTCTAGACATGTACAAGACCTTCTATTACAGTAAAAGACAAAAGAAACGACACAGCTCCCACCGCAGAAATGAAATGAGAAAAACCTATTGTAGATCACTATCCACGTCACCTAAGAAACATCAACTGATCCTGCAACCAGACTATACCCAAAAAGGGTATAGCAAGTACAACATCAGTACAAACAACATATACTGGTAGGCATCATCGGCAGATCGAGGGTAAAGCATGTAACATATAATACAAAAATTCAAGATAAATCTTGCACATATAATGTGGTAGTTCAACTTTCCTCAGTCTACAGTTCATATGATCACTTAATGTAAGTAACTTCCATTTTCCCCTTAATGTACTAGCCTTTAGATCTCCGAGCTAGGCTAAATATGAGAGCACACAACTTCACGGCCGAGCTAGGACTATAGGTATTAACTACTCAATATTTCCTTAACCTTCACTCTCAAACTATTTTTTCATTCAGCCCCATCAACACTCCAATGTCCAACTATCACTTTATTCACATTCTTAAAACTTACCCAATTAAGCTACATAATTATCAATTACACAATTAAGGTTCAATTTAGCAATATTAAATAAAACGATCATTACCATCTTCACTTATACCATATTCTAGGAAACAACCATGGCATATAATTCAGATAATCAACAACAATGTCTACTCTTAGACAGATAAGCATCCAACTACAAGTCAACACCTAAGGCTATTTTATAAACAACTCCAGTTGTTCTTTATTTCATGAAGTTTTGTCCAATGTCAAAACTACAAATCTCATCAGGGAAAGGATAATTATAATCCAAGGAAGTCAGTTCACAGTAAAATCCAAGTTAAAATAGCAAGTTGGAATATCGATTCACAGTTTACCCAAGGAACCCACTCAATAATATTTTTACTGGTTCACACAAGGAGCAACACACACACACACACACACAAACACACACACACACACACACACACACATATATATATATATATATATATATATATATATATATATATATCACACTAGACCACACAAGGATCTGGAATATCATTATCATCAACCGTACCACACAAGGATCCAAATATCATTAACATCAACCAGACTATACAAGGATCAAAATATATTCCAAATAAACCGGACCTCACAAGGATCCAAATATATCAAAGCCACAATATAGCCCGGTCTACTCATAGAACTGTCAAACTCACTAATACCTTGTACACACATGCTAAGGGTCTTATGGTTGCCCAATAGCCATGACCTACAGGGGACAAGCTCAGTCCATGTACCATAATAACCCAGACATCCAGTGTCTGCCATCCTTATTCCAAATCAATGTCATGCCACCCTTATTCTATTGTCTCCACCCTTATACTCCCTGAGTTCCTCTAATTTTGTGACGATGACCTTTACCGATTTATCTCACCATATAATCTATGATTATAAACCTTTTCCAGCTATCTCACAATATCATTCCATGTAACAACATGCACAATCACACAATGAGAAAGTTCAACCAAACTTGTACTAAAAAATAAGCCATTTTATATAATCTCATTTCAAGTGATCAAACAACTTATTCAATTATCCAACAAGTTAACATCAATAACTTGCATTGCATCAAGTCGAAAAATAGGGAGTCAATATTCACACTTAAAAAAATTGAGTCCTTAACTATAATTCAACCATCAACTACTAGTTCAAGTTCAATCATCAAGTAAGTTTACAAATAGCACACTTGCACCATAACACCGTCCTTATCTAGAAATACAATAATTTCATTATTCAACAATATTTATGATAAATAATTTAGCATGCTCAATAGCTTCTCAATAAAAAACAAGTATTCATATTTACTAGCATGCAGTGCAACCAATGACCAAACATTTAGTTAAATACGCTAATTTATAGACAATTAGCCTAAATTCGATTCACAATAACCATAAAATTATAACAAAGCTCTAGCATAGACTAATTCATCACCCAATTGCTCAACTATGATTACAATCCATCAATTCAACCAAACTTTCCAACCTATTCACTACCATTCCTACTTCACTATAACCAATTTAAATCAACACCTTCCAATTTTGGAAAAAAACCATAATTACTATTTACTCGTTATCACAACCCATAGTCCCATAATTGGACACTAACATACATATTTTCTCACAAATTATAACAATTAACACATAATGCACAAAATCATCAAAGATTTTCCTAAAATAATAATTATACTAAATTAGATTCAATTCATATTCATATATCATCTATTACTAATCATTCACCATGCCCGCAAGCCTAAACATGAATTCTCATGTCAGACTATATTACAGTCATGCAATTTCACAAAGATCTTTTACACATAAAACCTAGCCTACCTGGGCTCCAAGCTGCTACTACGAAATACACAATTCTGTGATTGGCTTATCTTTTTTTTTTCTGCTCAACCGGATCTCGGTCTAACAATAACAATCAAACAACAATTCAACCATTATTCTACCAATTCTTGGCATATAACCTAACTTTCATTGATTTTAACCCAAGCTCATGCAAAACTCGTCATTCTAGGGTTTTCTACCATTCAATCTACTCTAAATCTTTATATTTTGGAATGGTTAGATCAATTTGTAGTCCCAAGTATATAATCTATCAACACTAACTCAAATTCAAGGAATTCCTACCTATTAATTCACTTTACATCGAAACATTCCACCAAGGTTAACTTTCTACCACCACCATGATCAATCTAATGTTATTCTAATGATTTTAGAATCAAACGAGTGTTAGATTGATAGAAGAACTTACCTGAAGGAGGAAATCAATGGAAAACTGAAGAAATCGCCCCTACCCTACCCTAGCATGACCTTGAATGTTTTTGGAGAGTAAAATATCTTTTTAGGTCTAAAAACAACATTTAACTATGTGTAGCCCACTGTAGCTGCCCTGCTATGTCAGCTAGCGACCTTAGTTTTTTAGCATAACAGTCTTTAGTAAGACGATCATAACCTTTTACTCTGACGTCGGATTAATGAATGTTGGTGGTTATTGGGCCCCATAACTCATTATATTCTAGGAGTAGTTCTTGTTTAAAGTTAACCCAACTTTAAACTTTGCTCAAAATTCAATTGGTAAGGACACTTCCAACTTAGCTTTGTGTTTGGGATATTGTATGACCTTAATGTCACGACCCAAAAGTTGATGTCATGATGGAATTTATCTTGACCCTACCATGGTAGGTAAGAAAAAAACCCCAAAAGAAAGGAAAATCAATGTATGAAGAAAACAAGTAAATGCGAGACTTCAAGTATAAAGTCAAACCACAATATGTAAATAACATAAGTATCCAAACGAAATACATAAAAAACCCAAGACTTGGTGTCATAAGTGTAAAGAGCATTTAATACAAATCAAAATTTGAAAACACATGAATCTATTTCTAAAAATAAATAAAGATAATTTAAGATAGGAGAAGGTGTGAAATCAGCCCGAAACTATGGAGCTCGCTAGTACCTTGAAAATCAACCTCTCACAACACAAGATTAGCCACCATGGGTCGCACTCGTACTGGATATGCATTGAAAGGGTACAAAAGTAGTATTAAGTATGTTCCACTTGTACTTAGTAGGTACCATAGGTAGACTGAGCAAAGTAGAAAACAAAACAATAAAAGATACTATGAGTGATGTGAGGCCAAAATTACATTATTTAATCATTATTTCCCTCACATTTAGTATTTTTATTTGTCCTTTTGAGCATTGATTTTATGGATTGTAGTTAATATTATATTTTGATGTGTAGGATTAAAATGGTATGGTGATGAACATAATTGGAGCCGAAACGAATTAAAGACGGAAGATTATAAAAGAAAATTAAGCAGACAACTTAATTGATTAAATTAAATATAATAATATAATTATACATTTGAAATCTTACACTTTGAATTGAGAATTTCCTGGAAATGGGGCAACTAGCTAGGAATAAAGAAAAGCAACAGTGCACTGCTAGAAGCCAAAAAGAGGCACACGTTCAAATCTCAGCGTTGAGAGGCGCGACACGAAGGGGATTAATTTTGAATTTGATTTTCCCAGTCTATTTTGGACTCATTATTTTATTTGGATCATTTTTCTACACCTATAAATATTTCATAAAATCAATTTACAAAAAACTTTTGACCTAGAGAGAGCTAGAAGCCGCCGTGGAGGCCGGAAAATTTTGATTCTATCTTTTCTTCTCCTTTATTATTTATTTTTACGTTGTTTATTTGGATGATTTGTTGTAATTTCTCCATGTCTATGTGGAGTTAAAATTATCATTTATAAAAAACTTGTTGCATCCAAATGCACACGCAAGTGTACACGGTCGTACAAATAATATAGGATTGAGAGTCAAGATATTGTACCCACAGGGACTTGACGATTTACTATTTTTCTAAATTAAACTAATTCTTATTATTTATTCAAGAAGAAAATCCCTAAAGATGTATTTATGAATTAACTAAATTAAAAAGAAAAAGAAAATAACTAATAAACAATTAACCAAGATGAAAAGCAGATTTTACGTAATTAATGAATAAATCGATCTAGGATTACTGATTTGCTAACAATCAAGTCGAATATTAATTTCATCAACTTATTTGATTTTCTAGTTACTGATTTACAGGGTTGATTATACGATCATGGTCTTCCGAGCCTCTAATTGTCTATTCCGATTGACCTCACAACTACATTGTTGAGCAGGGATGTGATAATCCAATCCGAATGCATTTATATATCTTTCTATCTTGTAAACAAGTAAGACAATATAGGTATATTCCTATCCCAGCCACAAATAAATTCTTTGTTTTATAAGAGTAAAGATCTTACTCCCTACATTCTTACAAATCAATTCTTTATTTTATAAAAGTAAAGATCTTACTCCCTATATTCTTAGTTCTATCTCATTGATTCTTCTTTCGAGTTCACAATAATAATACAAATTTATTTTAATAGTAGATAAGCATTAAAATAGTAAGCTCAAAAATATAAGAACAACTATTATGATAATCAAATAAATCGAATCAAGTAGTTACTAAACAATCACGTTGTCAACTACCTTAATCCTAGAATGAGAAATTTAACTCCACATAGACATGGAGCAATTACAATAAATCATCTAAAGAAACAACATAAAAATAAATAATAAAGCAGAAGAAAAGATAGAACCAAAATTCTCCGGCCTCCACGGCGGCTTCTAGCTTTCTCTAGGTCAAAAGTTTCATAAAAACTGATTTTATGAAATATTTATAGGTGTAGAAAAAAGCTCCAAATAAAATAACTGAGTCCAAAATGGACTGGGAAAATCAAATTCAAAATTAATCCCCTTCGTGCCATGCCTCTCAATGCTGAGATTTGAACGTGCGCCGTTTTTCGGCTTCTGGTAGTGCACTGCTGCTTTTCTTCATTCCTGGCCAGTTGCCAAGTTGCCAGTGAATTCCCAATTCAAAGTGTAAGCTTTCAAATGTATAATTATAATATTATATTCAATTAATCCATTAAGCTGCCTGCTTGATTTCCTTCTATAATCTTCCATCTTTAATTCATTTTGGCTCCAAATGCGTTCATCATCACACCATTTTAATCCTACTCATCAAAATATAATATTAAGTACAATCCATAAAATCAATGCTCAAAAAACACAAATAAAAATACTAAATGTGAGGCAAATAATGACTAAAAAATGTAATTTTGGCCTCAGATCACCATCCCACATTTAGACTCTTGCTCGTCCTCGAACAAGCATTAAAGCTCATCACAATAAATAAGGCTAGGAACACCACCACTTTGGTTAATACAAGAAATTAGACCATATAACAATTCAAAAATCAAGTACACTTCCTGATCATTATGCAAGAAATACAAACAAACAACACACCTCTAACATCCTAACCTCAAAGACGGACTCTAACTCATCAAATTTAAGATCGCTCACCTACTCTTGTCAAAGAAAGCTAATAACATCACCTATCTATCATAAAACAAGTGCCCTCACAAGAAGAAATAGTCCACACACTCAAGTTAATGAATTGAACATAATTTAAGGACTTAGCATTAAGGAACAACTCTCGCACTCATAAAGAATTCACATGTATGTATAAAGAACCATAGACTTGCCTATTATGTACATCTCTACTAATTATGTATACTCGAATAGGATCAAACATGACTCTGACAGGTTGTAATATTGGCTAGGGATGGGTAGGAAAACAATATAATAGTGACTTTTACTTCCCTATGCACTATGCACTTGTCTATTCATCACCAATTATTTTCTTCTTTTTATTTTTAGCCCTCTCTTCAACAATTGTTTTCACCAGTATTCTCATCTTATCAAGAATGTTTTACTTCTTTTTTAAGCAATTTTCTCTATTTTTTTCATGTCACATTCTTCAAAGAAGGCCTTTCCATCACTTTGTAGCTATTAATGGTCACCTTTTTACACTCAACCATCCCTTTTCTTCTGATTTAACAATTACAAACAAGTCTATGCTACAGTGCTCAAGGAAGTAGGGTGCAAAATACTAGGGATTTAACAAAAGAGTCGAGGCAAAAATATGGCTACCAACAAAAGGCTATATGCTCAAAGGGCTAGCTAGTGGCATAATATATGAAAAGGCTAAAATTCAACAAAACAAATCAAAGAAAGCCTATTATCATTCTTCTAAACAGAGAAATATTTTTTATTTTGCTTAAATAACATGCAGGACAAGTTCTAGACTAAGCTGCAAAACATAGAATATATGCAAAAAAACCTCACCACCCATGGTACAAGTATTAATCAAGATGGATCAACCTTGAGGATATGAATTTCACCCCCAACATTGCATCCATATTTTTACTTTGCTCATAGGGTAGTGGTACGAAGATGAAGGAACCAAGTAATGGATGATGCATATTAAACCGCTTGGCCCTGAAGTGAGGCATATTTTTTTGTTGCTTGTCCAGTGTATATTTAAGAATGTAGGATTCTTTTTCCTCATCTACACACTCCTCCACTAGTTCAAATGACTCCAAATACATGTCATAATCTAAAAATAAATGTAGTAAAGTGCTTTGAATGAGATTCAACACCTCGCACTTTCATACTTAAACAATCCACAACATGCTCACTCTTTTTCACCTTCTCAATGTCAGCATGAATCAAAGAATGGTAGTAGAATGGTTGGAATTCTTCCTCCCTCTCCATAAACTGGCTAGTATCCATGACTATAGGTGATTGCACATCAGACGCCACAATCTTTGTAGTTAATTGGTCATTTAAGTCTCGAATATCTAGGCCAAATTGCTCTATCTCTTGTATGAGCACATCTCTCTCCTTATTTAGTTGGGTTGCCATGGTTGTGAGACCATCCCAAAGGAACTTGTAATATTTGACTTGCCACTCTCATTCCATTGGCCAATCTTCATTTGCTTCCCTACCAACATCACAAACAATAGATTGATCAAAATAGGGGTTCAGGGGAGGGGAATAAAAGTTGGGACAACCCTTCCAATGGCCATCCTGACCACCACAAATACTGCATACATTCAATTTAAAAGATTGGGTAGGTGCGTACAGCCTTCTCTCTTGAACATCATTACAATTACCATCCAAATGTAGTCCTCCCCCAAAACAACAAGAATTGTCCTCATTCAACCACCATTATCCCAAGATGACATATCAAGAAGAGTGATAGAGAAGTAAAATAAAACTTTGTACAAAAACAAACTATCTACAACTCAAACAAATAAAAAGAAAACTTCTAATCTGGATAAACAATTAACACCAAAGTCCCAGGCAACTGCGCCAAAAACTTGTTGCATCAAAATGCACACGCAAGTGTATGCGGTCGTACAAGTAATATATGATTGAGAGTCCAGATATCATACCCGCAGAGACTTGTCGATTAACTATTTTTATAAATTAAACTAATACTTACTATTTGTTCAAGAAGTAAATCCCAAAAGATGTATTTATGAATTAACTAAATTAGAAATAAAAATAAAATAACTAATGCATAATTAACCAAGATGAAGAGCAGATTTTACGCAATCAATGAATGAATCGATCTAGGATTACGGATTCTCTAACAATCATGTCGAGTATCAATTTCATCAACTTATTTGATTTTCTAGCTGTTGATTTACGGGGTTGATTATATTATCATTGTATTCCTAGCCTCTAATCATCTATTCCGATTAACCTCACAACTACAACATTGAGCGGGGATGTGATATCCCAATTTGAATTCTTTTATATATATTCCCATTTTGTAACCAAGTAAGGCTATCTAGGTATATTCCTATCCTAGCTACAAATCAATTCTTTATTTTATAAAAGTATAGATCTTACTCCCTATATTCTACGTTCTATCTCATTGATTCTTCTTCAGAGTTCACAATAAGAATATAAATGTATTTTAAGGGTAGCTAAGCATTAAGATAGTAAGCACACGAATAAAATAGTAAAATAAATCGAATCAAGTAGTTACTAAACAATCACGTTATCAACTACCAATGAGCATGTTCCACCAACAAACAGAAAAGTTCCCAAATGGTAGCTCACACCATCTCCATTAACAGTTCCATAATATAAAGTCAAAAAGGGAAAACCTCACACGAAATATATATAGAAACTAAGTACATGGCAACAAAACACATAGAGGAAATACAAAAGATGCAATGCAATACAATGATGGTGGGATAATATTGAATGAAAGCCATCGCATGACTTCCTGTATACACCTTCCGAGCCTCAATGCTTCAAGACAGGACCCTTGAGAGGTTAGCAACATGTATACTTTCTCAAATGTCAATCTCAGTCTCAATAAACTTTGTCGGCTTGTGTTCACCACCATGGGTTTTATAAAGTGTTTCATTTTCTTTCTACATCAGTGTTTCTCAATGGTACTAGAATCTTATGAATATGTATTTATTATATGAGGATGTAATGCTCAAAACCAATTAGTATGAAGATGATAATCAATTCAATGCAGGTATAAATGAGCTCAGAATCAACTCAACATGTCAATAATTCATGATATAAGCCTACGCGCGACACAACTAGAATAACTATTCATGAAAGACATCAGTAATATCAATTTAAAACCCCCCACTCAGGCATTACTGTAATGATAGAGACAAGTAATTCTCAAAAAAGGCCTATAATATCTATTCAAGCCTCCGCACGGGCATCACGATAATAATAAATGACATTTAATGCACAAATAAGGCCTAACTAGGGCTCCAACAGCTGATGCTAGCTTAACATCCTCAACACCTCAGGATCTAGTCCTCACCTTCTGTGTAGAAAAGAATAGAATACAAGTTCAGAATGTTGGGAATGAACAACCCACATGATAAGGAATTGTATTAGAATTTTTTTTTCCTAAAGATGTGTTATAGCATCTCAAAGATAGATACGAATGTCAACATATCAATCCACCAGACTCTACTAAACAACCTACTCTTACACTTATGAGACCGGTGAACCTAGTGCTCTGATATAAATTTGTCACGACCCAATAGTTGAGGTCACGATGGCACTTACCTTCACCCAGCCTTGGTAGGTAAGCCAAAAACCTAAAAGGAAAGAAAAATTGATATATGAAGAAAACAAGTAAATGCAAAACTTCTTGAACGAAGTGAAGGTACAATATGTAAATAACAAAAGTATCAGAACAAAATACATAAAATCTCCAAGACCTGATATCATAAGTGTAAAGAACATCTAATACAAATCTGAAATCTAAAAATACATGAATCTATATCTGAAAATAAATAAATTCAAGATAATATAAGAGGAGTTCCAGAATCTACCCCAAACTCTAGAGCTCACTAGTACTTTGAATATCAACTTTTGACAACACAAGATCTGCCATCGTAGGTCGTACTCATATTGGAATCTACATCAAAAGGGCATAAAAGTAGGAGTGAGTACGGTCTACTTGTACACAGTATGTATTATAGGTCGACTGAGCAAAGTAGAAAATAAAATAGTAAAAGATACTATGAGCATGTTCCACCTACAAACAGAAAAGTTCCCAAACGGTAGCTCACATCATCTCCACTAACAGTTCTATGATATAAAGTCAAAAAGGGAAAACTACACACGAAATATATAGAGAAACTAACTACATTGTAACAAAACACTTATAGGAAATATAAATAATGAAATGAAATATAATGAAGGTGGGATAATGTTGAATGAAAGCCATTGCATGGCTATCTGTATAAACCTTCTGAGCCTCAGCGCTTCCATACAAGACCCATGAGGGGTTAGCAACCTATAAACTTTCTAAAATCTCAATCTGAATCTCAATCAACTTTGTCGGCTAGTGTTCACGACCAAGGGTTATATAAAGTGCATTATTTTCTTTCAACATCTGTGTTTCTCAGTGGTACCAGAATCTCATGAATATGTATGTATTATATGAGGCTGTTATGCTCATAATCAATTAGTATGAAGATGATAATCAATTCAATACGGGTATAAATGAGCTCAGACTCAACTCAACATATCAATAATTCACAACATAAGCCCTCACTCGGCACCAATAGAACAAATAGTCATGAGATACATCAACAATATCATTTTAAAACCCATCACTTAGGCATCACTATCATGATAGAGGCAAATAATGATCAAATAAGGCCTATAATATCTATTCAAGCCCCTGCACGAGCATCACAATGATAATAAATGGTATTTAATGCATAAATAAGGCCTATAACATCAAATAAATCTTACACTCAGGCATCACACAATTTTACCTCTCAAGTCAATAATAGTATGTAAATATGCCCCCAGACGAGCACAAGATAATAATAATAATCTCGAAATGTTACTCCTACAACTAAATCCCCACCCCATAAAATGATTTACGTGAATGGTTTATGTCACGACCTAATCCTTCCGTGAGTGGCACCCATACTAACCCCCCCATGGGAGAACCAACTAACATAATAAACCAATCAACACTTATCCAAAAATAAGGAACTAAAACCAATTCCATTGAAAAAAATCAATATTCAATAATATAACAAAAGGTAACAATTGAATAATACAGAAAACTATCCCCTAGGAACTGAAGGTCATTATACCAAAACTAGGGGATGCAACCCAAAACCTAATGTCATGTTTGAATCCGAAACAAATGGACCAGAAAATAATAGAAGAACCCATGGTAGCCTGAAAGAGACAGCTCACCCTTGACTTTAAATATGATCCAAATCATAGTTGAGGTCTCGAAACAGTCAATGGAATATGCTCTGCACTCAATAAAAAGAAGAGCACGTGTAGTATCAGCACACAAGAAACAATAGCATGCCGATAGGGTCATCAGCCAACCAAAAATGAGAAATATGGACACATAACCAAAACATAGTACAACAAGACAACCATGAACCCTATCATGCAACTATCTTTCAAGTTCATAATGCTTAATCTGGTAAAAAAGTACAATATGAAGTTTAGTCAAAAAAAGTCAACAAAGATAACCAGTCAAGTCAAACTATGACTAACAACAAGACTCTAAGTCAACAACCATGACTCAACTACCACATAAAACATGTCCCAATTATATAAGTAATAGAAAACATACAACCATGTCACAACATGAAAGCAACCTGGACCACTCAAGGATCCTTGATAATAACAACAATTGCAATATCATGCATCCCAGTTTAAACAAGAAACCACCTTAGCAATTAAGCATACAAACCCGGTTCACTTATGAAACTAATGCAATCAAGAAACATATAATCCACGATTTACTCAAGGAACCATCACACTCACCTGTACCTTGTACACATATGCAAAGGGTCTTATGTGTGCGCCTACTAGTCATGACCTGCAGGGGATAAGTCCTTGTCCATGTACCAAATCCCAAAAATCAAGTTTCTACCAACCTTATATCACCAATCCCATGGCAATGTCAAAATACCTGTACATTCTACAATATTGATAGATATCAAAACAATCACTACCATAATAATGACAGAATAACACTTGTAAAATCCAACAAGCATTCACATAAGTTCATTGCATACAATTAACACTTATAATATCAAACAATCATTCAGTTTACTTAAACATGCATTGTAAAATCAATACGAAGAATTAGTTATCATGTACATAAATTGGGTTTCAGCTACATTAAAACGATCACCTACCTCAATCCAAGCTTGTACCACTCAATTAAGCCTAAGCCTTGCCTTTTCGTGTAATTTCCACTTGGTCGTAGTCTAAAAACATGAACATAACTAATAATCAACCAAATGACCTACCATGTCAAGGATTACAACTTAATACCTAACCCTCAAGGTCAAATTCATGATCATCAAACCAATTCTTGGCTTTTCCCACCATCAAATCACCCTAAAACTACCAATTCATATTTACATTAGTGAATTAATGACATGTAAGAGTAAATTAATGATTAACAACTAAAACCCAAGGGTTTACACATAATTTACCCCCTTGCACCAGAAAATCCACTAAGTCAAGCTTAACCCCCCCCCCAGAACTTGTAAACTAGTGATTCTAAGGTTAATTAACTGAAAAAACTAGTTAATGAGGATGAAAATCGATGGAAAACTGATGAAAATTGCCCAAATCACCTAAGCCCTTCCCCAACCATAAGTTTATATTAATAAACCATTTTTGGGGAAATTTCTACTTTTACAACAATTTACCCCGCTATAGCGGCATTGACCTGTGTTGACTTCCACTATAGCAATTTTTTTTTCTATAGCGACATGCCACCCCCTATAGTGGGAGTAGCGAGGGAGATAATCAGAAATACTTCCAGTTCTTCCATTTTTGCTATGCACCCTCAAATCATGACATCCTGGACTAACTTCATTGCGTCAAGTTCTATATCGAGAGTTCTACTCACCCGAATTCGTTTCCGAAAAGTCCTACGGATTTCTTATCGAGTTAGATAACATAAAATCAAGGTAAAATTTATTTAATTTACCCAATTCATTCTTGAACTTCCCTAGACAATACCTCGCTCCAGTTTCATTCGAAACTAGCCTAGCCTGAAATTTTAACATTCATTTTGGGAAAAACATAACCTAAATTTTTGCATGATAGACTTACCCATAACAATAGAAAAGGTCATTATAGTTAACTACCCAGCCCATTCTGAAGAAAGTTAAGCCATAACCTACCTCGAAAAGCCAAATTCCAAGCCTAGAACCTTTAACGCGGAGCCTTTCCTTCACAAGCAGTCTTCAAATCAACTAAATCTACCGAAGATGTAATATACGTGTCAAAAGGGACCTAATGATACCCATATTGTCTATATTTAAATTGGGTCCAAAAATAGTTCAAAAAATAGGCTTGAAATTGAAAGGGGCAAATCTAGAATTTTATTTTAGAAACATGTTTCTCATATCAAAGCATCCTATATTTGAAAACCCTGTAAAAATGAGTTGGAAATGGAGCTCAAATAGAAGAAAACCAATTTAAGGTTAACCGGGTAAAAGCCCTAGAAATCTAATTTGAAATCAAGTTTTTAAACCTATTTAGAAGATAGAATCAATAGGAAATTATGGAAATAGGAGTTTAGAGGTTACAACACGAATGATGGAGAAATCCCTTTGAAATCTCCTTTCTCGAAGCTCCCAAGTGCAAAAATGGTGGAAATTGTAAGAATGAGGAATTTATACTATTTAGGTGAACAATACCTCATGATCATGAGGGTCAATGTTGACTGATATTAAGTTAGTCAACACAATCGCAAGAGGAGGGACTGACAACCATGATGGTGAAACTCAACCCGATCTATCCAATTACCTATCGCAATCACGATACCACTATCATGCGATCGCGATGAAGAAGATCATTGAGGCCCGTGATTGTGACACATGTTTATGCAATCGCAGTGAAGGAGCCTAATGCACCAGAAAAAATGCACCAATATATTTGAGATTTTGGAGAAGTTATCTCAATTGAACCCTCGAGATTTTTTCAGGACCCCGCAAAGATAAACCAGATATGCTACTAGGATATTTTTAATGTTCCAAACTCAGTGGAAGCATCATATTTTTTAAAAGGGGTCCATTTCAATAATTTAGCCCTCCGAGACCCTTTTAGGATTATTTAAACTAGTTTCCGTCAAAAGAGTCAAAATGCAAAATAATGACTCAGGACCCAAACTAACTATGCTACTAATCTAAAATCAGCATTTCAGATCTAGTGGAACTGTCCAAATAACTATTCGACACTAGAAACATGAAATATTGACCGAAGTCAAACTCATGGCTTTAAAAGCTTCTAAAAGTTTCAAACTCACCCAAATCATTCCATAACACATCGAGAATCATGCCAACAAACCCCACAACTCATAAATAGCATATAGCAACTATAGGGAAGTGAAAAATGGTCAAAGCATATAAAAAGGTGGAATTCACAACTACGGTTGTTACACTAAATTCATATCAAATGCACTCTCATACTAATGAATTGATCCTAACACCTATGACAAATAAGAATCTTATACCTTTACCACAGATATTTTAAGTAATGATGGAATAAGTCATTACATTGAGGTAGCATTTGTTGGATCACAGATCTTAATCAGATCTCTCTTTCATTTATCTTATGCATTTACTCACATTTAAGATATCTTGATCTAGTGTAGTAAATTTGGTATTGGAGGCTTTTACTAGTGACAACCAGACCTAGAAAATTATGTGGATAGTGTACCTTTTTTTATATTATTTGGGTATTATTTTCATTTCTTACTTCTTCCATTTTTGGTTTTAATTTGATAATTAGGCTTGGGTCGGGAATGTTTTACCTATTGTAACACCCCAAACTTCTAAACAAAGATACGAGCTGTTCTTCAAATACGTATAGACTAGAAACTAATAATTTATATTGTTACATAGGTGTTAAGACCAATTTTTCAGTATGGAAAGAGTTTTGGATATCAATTAATGTCATAAGGAAAATCTAGTTCAAAGTAAAGTTGAAAGCTTCCTTACCCATTGAATTTTTGTATAAGACTTTACTAGGATCAACTCCAAATGAGTATAACTTGTAGAATATGATGAGTGTTGCATCTCAAGACCCCTAAAATTAAAGGTCTTTGAGTCTTCTTTCCAATGCTACTAACTATTTGTTAATCAGATTTTAGAGTAGAAAGTTATGGTTGTTTTGCTAAAATATGTTAGTGCTGGGAAAAGTTTGGCAATTGGCCAAAGAATTTGGCGATGCAACAAACTTGATCGTAAAACTCACCTGAAAACCTTCAGAAACTGTTAAGTTTGGCCATCTAAGGTTGTACTTTGGTGAACCGTTCAATAGTTTAGCGAGGCCACTTCCAGCTCTCCAAAGTGGCCGACGAGATTTATTAAAAGGTTGTTTTTTCTATCCTTTCCACTTTATTTCTCTTTCCCATCATCCCCAAGTTGGTATGTTCTCCTCTCCTCATCCTCCAACCCTAAGTTAAGTTCCTCCCATGCAATTCTATGTAATTTCAAGTATTTCGATTCTTCTTTTCTAGATTATTTATGAAATCCTACACAATAACCTTAGGATTTTCAAAAAAGTTTAATCAAGATTCCAAGAGCTGAATCCTTGGAGATTCTTCCTCAGATTAGGGTTCTTCTATGATTTTTTGGAAAGCAATTAAGGTATGTTGGACTTCAATGGAGTTTTTCGTTCATCGCCATGCCCATAACACTAAAGCTTTTACATATTCAAGATTGATAGTTAGGGTTACAAACCCACTTTTATTTCTCATCTTGTTCAAAGCAAATTCTTGATGTTGTTAGAGTATTTTTTTGTTTTTGTTTTTTATGAGCATTGAAATGATTTATATGAATAGATAAGCTTTACTTGTCACCCTTTTCAATTATGATATGAATTTGCAAATGATTCTTGAACTTATGCTTAGAGAATAAATCTAGAATTATAGTACAATTACAGATATTCAAAGATATGAGTTTAGTAAAGTTTCAACCTTTACAACAGATAGTGATTTTAAATCTTTATTGAGCATATGATTATAAGTATAGTTTTGGGAGTAGTATTTAGCTTTGAGTGAACTAGGGTTGTAGGTAACTAAAGTTCCATAACTACGTGCCGCTGTAGGATTATATTTTCGCTGCAATGTCACTTGATCATTAGCCTTAAAGGCTTATTTAGTGGATCCACATATAGATAAATAGATCCTATACCTTGGCAAAGTATGGGGTAGCACTCCAAATTGGGTTAGACATTGGACATTATTAGCTCAAGTGATGTATGTCGGTTATAAAATTGGACACCATTTCGTAAAAGTGCTTCTCAAATAAGCTAAGCTAATATTGTTACCCACACTTAAGTAGAAGTAATTAGAAAATTATTAATTAAATCACTGAAAACCTAATCCAAAAACAATTGGGAAATTAATTATGTAGGCGCCCCTAATTAGTCCTACTTTTATCAGAATTAGAATTTAAGAACTTACATATATATATATATATATATATATATATGCTCACCAAAGTTTTCGAAAAATATTCACAAATATTTCTCTTCTTACAATTGAAGTTTTTGTTTTTTGCAAAAAAGTTCCAAAATATTTATCTTTTTATCATTTTTTAAGTTACAAGGTTCGAGAGATGTTGATGAATAAGAATAAGAAGAAGCTTATAAGTGGCAAGAAGTTACAAAAGAAGTGCAAGAATGCAACTTTTATTGTGTACGTGGGCGAAAAGAAGTTGAAATACGAGGCTCCAAGAAAATATTTGTCATCTACTTTTTTCAAGCGATTTATTGATGATTTTCAAGAAGATATTGAAATTTGAGATATGAAGAGCTTGGAAGTTTCTTCGAACAACTACACAGTCTATGAATTTGAATACAATCTTTAATTCAACAAGATTCAACTCCACCCGATGTGGGGAAAAAGTAAAAGATGTCTAATCACCAAACAAAGGACACTTCATTAGTAAGCTTTTTAGCATAGGTTGGTTGAGTTTGAGAAAAGAAAAATATTACTTAAAATAGGTCAAAAATCGATAGACGTCCTCGATTTTTTGATTAAAATCAACTAAAAATCGACAGACTTGATAACGTCAAAAGATGGAAAATCGATGGAGACCTAAGTATTTACTATTGATATTGAGAAATTGCAATCCTAGTTCACGCGTACTCATATAAATTCTTTTTAATAATTTTTGAACATTTTTGCCTAGAAAATAACCGACAGCCATCAGTCGATTTTATTTCAATATATAATTCATTGATAAACTGTTAGATCAAATCCTAGTCAATTTCACAATATATATTTAGTTGTGAATGATTTCAGGTTTTAGATGTTGGAAAATTTGTAAATAAATATTAATCAATAGACATCAAGGGTAATTAACATTTTATTTTTGCTTGCGATCCGCATATCCCTTTTGCTTGCTCTAGGCTGCTAACAACTAGCCTTGAATGAATCTCACTTTCTCTTGAGCTTTCTTCACGAAGTCCATGTCTAAAGAATTCACATCACCAACTTCGAACCATCCTATGGGTGATCTAAACTTCTCCAATAGAGTGCTTCAAATGAAGCCATATCAATGCTAGAATGATAGCTATTATTGTATGAAAACTCACACAATGACAAAAATTTATCCCAATAATCACTAAAGTCAATCACACATGCCCTTAACATTTCCTTAAGCACCTGAATAGTCATCTTTGATTGCCCATCAATCAGAGGATGGAAAGTAGTGCTGAAGTCAAGTTTAGTGCCTAACTCTTCATGTAGCCTGCCCCAAAACTTAGAGGTAAATTGCGAGCTCAATCAGAAATAATGGAAATTGGCACCCCATGTAGCCTTAATATCTCCTTGACATAAATTGTGGCTAATTTCTTTGAGTTATAATCCACTCTAAATGGGATGAAATAAGCTGACTTGGTGAGCCTGCCTACTATGACCCAAATCAAGTCATGCTACCCCAGGGTCTAAGAAAGACCCACCACGAAGTCCATATCAATCCACTACCATTTCCACTCGAGAATGGGCATCCTTTGAAGTAAGCCTCTAGGACTTTGATTCTCATACTTCACCTGCTTATAAATGTGGTATTTAGACACATAATCCACTATATCCTTTTTCATCCTGGGCTACCAATATAGATATCTCAAGTCATGGTACATCTTAGTTGCACCCGGATAAATAGAGTATCGAGAACCATGAGCTTCTGCAAGAAAACACTGAATCAAATCACCAACCCGAGGCAAGCACATGTATCCCCCCATAATCAACACCCCACACGCATCAAGTTTGGCATCAGAAGCTTCACCACATACTACCTTGTTCTGAAGTTTGTTCAACTTCTCATCTTCAAATTGTTTTGTGTTGATTTGATCAAGGAATGATGACCTTACCTTAAGACTAGCTAATACTCCACCCCTTTCAAAAACATCAAACTCCATAAACTATGATGCTACAGTATGAAACTCCTTAGCCAGAGGTTCCCTTGACACTCTCAAGTAGGCTAGACTACCCATAGTTACTGCTTTTCAAATCAATGCGTCTGCCACCACATTGGCCTTAACGGGATGGTATTAGATGGTAACATTATAGTTATCAGCAATTCCATCCACCATTCCTGCCTCAATTTTATATCCCTTTGAGTGAAAACATATTGCAAACTGAGATGATTTATGAACACTTCACACTTGACACCATAAAGTTAGTGTCTCCAAATCTTAAGTGCAAAGACCACTGCCGGCAACTCCAAGTCATAGGTTAGGTAATTCTTCCCATGAGGATTCAATTACCTCGAATCATAGGCGATCACATTCAAGTCCTTTTTAACACAACACCCAAATAAGAGAGTGAAGCATCACAAAATATAATGAAATCTTTACCTTTAACTGGCAATGAAAGAATAGGAGTTGTAGTCAAAAGTGTCTTAAGCTTTTGGAAGATCTCCTCGCACTTATCCGACCAAGAAAATGGTACCTCCTTCTAGGTCTACCTTTTCAAGTGAGTAGCAATAGAAGCCAAATTCTTGACAAACCTATGATAGTAACTAGAAAAAACCGAAACTTCTAACCTTAGTCATAGAGCTAGGCCGAACCCAACTCTTAACCACCTCAATCTTCTGGGGATCTACCATCACCCCTTTTTCAAAACCACATGCCCTAAGAAGGCAATCGAATACAACAAAAACTCACATTTTGAGAACTTTGCATACAACTATTTCTCCTTTAAAATCCCCAAAACAATGCGAAAATGACCTTCATGTTCCCTCTTACTCTTGGAGTAAACCAGAATATCATCAATAAACACAATAATAAAAGAATCCAAGAATAACTTAAAAATACCATTCATCAAGATCATGAAAGTTGTCGGTATATTAATCAACCCAAACGACATCACCAAGAAATCGTAATGCCCATACAAAGTCCTGAAAGTTGTCATGAGTATATCCTCTGGGAGAATATTTAATTCGTGATAACCCGATCTCAAGTCTCTCTTGGAGAAAATGGAAGCACTCTGTAACTGGTTAATAAGTTCATCTACCTGGGGCAACCTCCCTAGTAGGTTGCGCTCCACCTTTCCCTGAATTACCATTACCCTAGTTTCTTCCACGACCTTCCTGATTATTACCCCACCCAACTTGTGGATAATGCTTACTATTACCTAAACTAGCAGGAACCATAGCCTTAGCCTACTGCTGGCCTTATAACCTAGCCTATATTTGCAGACACTCTCTCTTGAAATGCCCCACAAGACTACAAGTATAACAATGTCACTCAAGAGAAATCCTATTAGACGATGAATGAGAAGCCTCATGTCCTTTATCCAACTAAGGGATGATGAATAACCCCTGACTGGCCATCAGTAAAAGCTAGCAGAGATGACTGAATAAGGCGATCTAGATAGGTCTGATGGCTATGACCCCTTGAATATGAACCACCAAAATTACCCATATTTTGGGACTTCTTTGCTAAATCCTTTGCCTGACCAACTTGCTTCACCCCCTCTACCTTTTTCAAAGAATCAGCAACATCATTAAAGGTCTTTTTGATAGAAGTCATACAATTAGTCAAAACCTGCAAGTCAGTATTTTGGCCCTTCACCAACAATCGAATCTTCTCCTCCTCTATACCAAGCAATTGAGTAGAATAACGCGACAAAGCATAAAAATTGGCCTCAAAGTCCACAACAGACATATTATCCTGCTCAAGGGAGTAACACCCCGTACATTTCCGAACCCATGAGACTACCTTAACATTTATGAAATTATTTAAACATGAGATTGTTGGGGTATTGCACATTAATTTTAGTGGGCTGAATTAACATGTGCTAATGGGCTCAATAAAGGCCCAAAATTAAGTCATAAGACATGGCCCAAACAGGGAAAATGACCCATTCTTGAGTTGACCAAGTAAAACACATTTAATGTTTGGCTAAGGATGACTTGAGGTACTATATAAGGCGTAAAAATCAGATTTTTATTCATTACAACACACATTCCATTTCTAGAATTTTCCAAAACATTTCTCATCTCTCACAAACCCTAAGCTATCACTCTCTTGGACAAGATCATCCTTTTGCAAACTTTGGTAAGTGTTTAAACTTATGGTTTAATAAATTATATGCATGATAGGATTTATAAATCATGTTTTTTATGTTTACAAAGTGTGGAGGAGTTCACTATGTGTGAAACAGTCTATGTTTGCTTAATCGGTAAAGGGTTTTACCTTATAAACTTGAAAGGAGACTTATGGTATTGAAGGGAGTGAATTTGATGGATTAAATATCAATATGTAACATGTTTTTATGTCCTTAACTTGCTTTATGTTTGTGTATACATTTGGCATTGTTATTACGAAATTGTGCAAGGGATTGGTGACGTATTGAAAGAAAAATGTAGTTTTGGTGATGTTCATATGTGTTGTGAAACCATGTTCGTTCGTTGGAATTCAAGTTGATCTAAAATATAAAAAGAGAAGCTTAATTATGGCCATGGACCATTTATTGCAAAAAAGGACCCTAAAATGACCCTTGGAGGCTGAAACGGGCATCCGCCTTCGCGGACGGGGCACCTACGGGCGCAGATGCCAATGAAGGTGGGATGGACAGTGCCAATGGTCACCTTAGGCTGCAACTCATCCACCTGTGGTCATATGTGTCTTCGCAGGTCAGTCCAGAACTCGGTTTCGATTGTTTTTGCATCTCTTTGACCCCAAGACTCCTATACCCTTTTTGGATGCAATTATCAACTTATGGTACCCTTTTGAATGGCTTTAAGGGGTCGTTCGGAGGAATGTTGGATTATATCGATTATGGATTGTTGTTAATGTGGTATTGTGAAAGCTATTTAAGTGACTTGATGAAGTAAATGTGACGTGGTGTTGAAGGGGAAGTGTATAGTATAAACTTGGTGTGAAATGCTATTGGTTTATGATATCTTGGTTAATGTGTGGAGTGTTTTGGTGTTATTGGTATGGTAATGCAGTGAGAGGTATTGTAAGAGGGTGAAATGACGTTATATGGCAGTCATTTAGCTCGTTGTCGTCTTATGCACTTGTAAGGTAGTTAGTTGCTAATATGAGCTTTGTTATGTACTTGTGTTTTTGAGTAATACGTAAGGAAGGAGCTGAATTGTGGTATTCACATATTGGATTGTTGTAGTCACATATTGGGAAGATAAGGTATGTAAGGTTACTTTTTCTGTATCCTTTGGCAGCATCTCTTGTTCTCATTGATACCGTACTTGTTTCTATTCCAAAATATTCTAAAGTATTTCATTCCAGGTTGTTACCAATGGTTATTCATATGTATCATATTTATGGACTAATGTTCTAAAGTTTCAATAATGTTATGACCATCGAATGAACTATCTCAAAGATTAAAGAAGTGATGTAATGAAAGTCTTTATTCTTGGGTGGTATCCCAGGGGTGGAAAGAACACCTAGCATGGGTCGATCCCAATATCATGGGTGCTTTCCCAGGGATTAAAATACCTAGCATGGGTCGATCCCAATATCTCGGGTTGTATCCTAGGGGTGGAAAAAACACCTAGCATGGGTCGATCCCACAACCACGGGTGGTATCCCAGGGGAAAAAAGGAAAGCTTAGCATGGGTCAATCCAGATTGATTATTGTTATGACCCACTGATCAGATTGGGGCTCGGGCATTATATGAATGAATGATGAATGAAGTATGCAGGAATGAATGAACGTAGAAGTAAAGAAAGTAATGAATGTAATGCACGCGGTTCCACAAATATAGAATGATGGTTTATCCATATTGAGTATTCACCTGTATTTGAGTCCATTGAAGTTCTTATGTTACATACAGTTTTTTATAGCCTTACATACTCAGTACATTCTTTGTACTGACGTCCCTTGGGTGACTTACCTTACTTTCTGTAGGCACAGGTGCTAGTAGACCTCCACAGTAGAGTACAGGTCATCTGCAGACTGTTGGTGAGCTCCAGGTCGGTTTGGGGCTTTTTGAGTCATTATGTACATTTGTTTTGGTACTATGTAAATGTTGTATAAAATGGGGACTTGTCCTGACATTAGGTTGGTTATGTATCTGTTAGAGGCATTGTAGATGTTGTGGGACAAATGAAGGAATGTAAGGAATGTATGCTTTTGATGCAATGGACCTAACGGCCAAGTCTCATATCGATATGAATATCTCTCCATAACTTCCGAATTTGACCTATTGTATCTATAAGTATTGTTCATTGAGTGAGATACATATGAATGAATGAAGATTGGTTCTCTCGGGCCTTAACGGCTTTGGGTGCCCTTCCGCCCCGTTGGAATTCGAGGTGTGATAAAAGTGGTATCAGAGCAGGTCCTCCTAATGGTGTCTACAATGCCGTGTCTGAGTAAAGTCTTACATATGGATTTGTTGTGCACCACGTTGATAAGTAGGAAGCTACGGGACATTTAAGAGGTCTTTCTTTTCTTCAGTTCTTAGATCGTACATTAGAGCCAATGTTATAGGTTGAATCATATCTGACCGTTGACATTGATTTTCTTTTGTATAGTAAAATGCCGATTATAAGATGAGGTATGGGCAAAGGTAAGGAGGTAGACATGATTACCGGAGAAGGAACTAGTAAATCACCACCGGACCAAGCCAGTCAAGGTGGGGCTGAAATTGAGTTTGCATCGCGGGCTTCTTCTACTTTTCCGGCTCTGGAAGAGCCGAGAAGGAGAGAAAAACCTGTCGAACCACCTGTTAATGCTACTGAGAAGGATCTAAGAAATGCGGTGCAAATGCTGACCCGTATAGTTGCTGCACAAAGTCAAGGACAAGCAGGTCAAACTACGAGTAATGATGGTGCAGATAGGGCAGCTAGTAGGAGGACACAGGATTTCCTAAAATTATACCCTCCCACATTCACCGGGTCAGATCCTAAGGCAGACCCACAGGACTTCATGGACCAAATTCAAAGGGCTCTAGATGTTATGCATGTGACTAGTATAGAATCAGTTGAGCTTGCAGCATATAGGTTGAAAGGAGAGGCTATATTATGGTACGAAGATTGGAAAAGATCTCATGGTATCGGTGCAAATTCGGCTAATTGGGAAGAATTTAAAGTGGCATTCGTTGATCACTATCTTCCATATGAGATTCGAGAGGCTCGTGTGGATCAATTTTTAAATCTTCATCAAGGGAATATGAGTGTCAGAGAGTACAGTCTTCAGTTTAATTCCTTGGCTCGGTATGCTCCTAATGTAGTAGCCACTATGGCCGATAGAGTTCATCGGTATGTGGATTGGTTGGATCCATATTTGGTAAGAGATTATACTATTGCTACGTTGAACAGAGATATGGATATAGCCAGAATACAGGCTTTTGCACAGAAGATGGAGGATCAGAGGCAAAGAAGAAGGGCGTACGAATTTGAAAGAGGGCCGTCAAAGAGGGCTAGACCTATGGGATAGTCTATGGCGTCCCAAGGATAATCTAGGCCTCGGATGCTTCCTAGACCATCGAGGCCAGCATTTTCTTCCCATGCAGCAGGTACTTCATCCCAATTTCGAAGGTTTAGAGGCAGCCATATTGGACAGAGTAGTAGGATTCGAGGTTCGCAGACCGCAGGATTTTCTCGTCAGCCGTGTTAGCACTGCAGAAGGTTTCATTTGGGTACATGTCAATTGGGAACGACTGGTTGCTTTTGGTGCGGCATATTGGGGCACATGATGAGAGAGTGTCCACAAAGGGGCACGGGTGGTATAACACGACCTACGGGATTAACCATTGTATCATCATCATCGGTTCCTTCCCTAGGCAAAGGTGTACAGCCTGCTGGTCATGGTAGAGGTGCCACAGGAGCAGCCAGTTCTCGTGGAGTACAGAACCGTACTTATGCTCTAGTAGGTCGACAGAATTTGGAGGCTTCTCCTGATGTGGTTACAGGTACATTATTTGTCTTTTCACATAATGTATATGCACTGATTGATCTGGGCTCTACCCTATCATATGTTACTCCATTGATTGCTGCAAAATTTGAAAGAACACCAGAATTATTAGTTAAGCCAATTGAAGTATCTACACTAGTTGGTGAATCTATTGTTGCAAAAAGAGTATATCGTAATTGTGTAGTAAATGTTTATGATCATGATACGTTGGCTGATCTTATTGAACTGGACATGGTGGATTTTGATGTTATAATGAGTATGGATTGGTTGGCTTCTTGTTATGCCACGGTAGACTGCCGGGCTAAGAAGGTATACTTCCATTTCCCATAAAAGACTGTCCTTGAATGAAGGGGTAATGTTGGAGCACCGAGAGGTAAATTTATTTCCTATCTTAAGGCAAGGAAAATGATATTTAAGGGGTATATATGTCACTTAGTAAGAGTGAAAGATACTGATGTGGAACCACTAACGCTTCAATCGGTTCCCATAGTAAATGAATTCCTTGATTGATTCCCTGAAAATCTTCCAGGTTTACCTCCAGAATGGGAAGTAGAGTTTGGTATTGATGTGATGACAGACACTCAGCTTATCTCTATTCCTCCGTATAGAATGGCTCCTACAAAAATACAGGTATTGAAAGAGCAAATAAAAGATTTGCTGGATAAGGGATTCATAAGGACTAGTATGTCCCCGTGGGGTGCGCCAGTATTATTTGTACGGAAGAGAGATGGCATGTTGGGAATGTGTATTGATTATCGACAATTAAATAAAGTGACCATCAAGAATAAGTACCCCCTCCCCAGAATTGATGATTTGTTTGATCAGTTGCAGGGTGCCAAATATTTCTCAAAGATTGACCTGAGATCGGGTTATCATCAGGTAAGGGTTAGAGAAAAAGATATACCGAAGACAGCTTTTCGAACACGGTATGGTCATTATGAATTTTTGGTTATGTCATTTGGGCTAACAAACGCACCCACAGTTTTTATGGATTTGATAAATAGGGTGTTCAAGCCATTTTTAGATGTGTTCGTGACTGTTTTTATAGATGATATTTTGGGTTATTCAAGATCACAAGGGGACCATGCTAATCACTTACGATAGGTGTTACAAATTCTTCGTGATCGTAAGCTATATGCAAAGTTCTCTAAATGTGAATTTGGTTAAAATCATTAGCATTCTTGGGTCATATTGTGTCGGATGAAGGAATAAGAGTTGATACGCAAAATATAGAAGCGGTGAAGAATTGGCCAAGACCTACGACACCTACAGATATTCGTAGTTTCCTTGGATTGGCAGGTTATTATAAAAGATTTGTTGCAGAGTTTTCTTCTATTGCTGCACCTTTAACAAAACTAACCCACAAGGCAACCAAATTTTAGTGGAATGATACGTGTGGCCTAAATCTGAGGTAGCAGAGTTGGCTAGAACTCTTAAAAGATTATGATATTAAGATCTTATATAATCCAGGAAAAGAAAATTGGCAGTCGATGCATTAAGCCGCAAGGCAATAGGAGGCACTAGTGGATAGTTGACGGAAAAGCAAGATATAGTCAAGGACCTACATCAGCTAGCCAGCTTGGGAGTTCATCTTCTTGAATATCCAGACGAAGGGGTTATTGTGCAAAATGCAGCAGAATCTTCCTTAGAAGGTGAGGTGAAAGAGAAATAGGATGCGGATCCTATTTTATATTAGCTGAAAGAGAATGTACAACAAGGTTTGACAAAGGCATTCGATCTTAAGCAAGAGGGAGTACTTCAATGCCAAGTTATATTGTGTGTACTGGATATAGATGAGCTACGAAGATGAATTATGACAGAGGCGCATCATTCACGATATTCTATTCATCTGAGAGCTAACAAAATTTACCATGATTTGAAAGAAATGTAATGGTGGGGTAACATGAAGAAGAACATTGCAGAATTTGTAGCCCAATATCCAAATTGTCAACAAGTAAAAGTAGAGCATCAGAAGCCTAGAGGTTATATGCAATGTATTACTCTTCCAGTCTGGAAGTGGGACATGATTAACATGGATTTCATCACAGGTTTGCCTCGTACACTGCAAAAATTCGATTTCATATGGGTAATAGTTGACAGGCTTACCAAGTCCGCGCACTTCCTATAAGTCAAGACCACCTACACAGCTGAGGATTATGCCAGGTTGTATATTAAAGAGAAAGTTCGATTGCACAGAGTTCCAATCTCTATTATATCGGACAGGGGAGCTTAATTTACTTTAAATTTTTAGAAATCTTTTCAGAAGAGTTTGGGGACCCAAATGAATTTAAGTACAGGTTTTCATCCTCAGACAGATGGACAAGCAGAACATACTATCCAAACACTTGAATATATGCTACGAACTTGCACATTGGACTTTAAAGGCAGTTGGGATGATCATTTACCTCTTATTGACTTTGCCTACAATAATAGCTATCATTCAAGTATCAACATAGCTCCTTATGAAGCTTTATATGGAAGAAGGTATAGATCACCAATTGGATGGTTTGAAGCGGGTGAAACTGCTTCACTTGGGCCAGATCTTGTTTATCAAGCTATGGAGAAAGTTAAGGTAATACAACAGCGGCTACAAACGGCCCAAAGTCGACACAAGTCATAAGCTAATATTAGGAGAAGAGGACTAGAATTTTCCATAGGTGATTGGGTATTCTTGAAGGTGTCACCAATGAAAGGGGTAATGAGATTTGGAAAGAAAGGAAAGTTGTGTCCATGTTATATAGGGCCATATTAAATTTTTTAAAGATTTGGCCAAGTTGCGTATGAATTGGAACTACCCCAAGAACTTTCCACAGTTCATCCAGTGTTTCATGTTTCGATGCTTCAAAAGTGCATAGGAGATCCATCTCGTATTACTCCCATTGAAGATGTGAAAGTTACAGAAGATCTGACATATGAGGAAGTACCTATTGCTATTTTGGATCGACAAGTAAAGAGGTTAAGGAATAAAGAAGTAGCTTCCATAAAAGTGCTTTGGGGAAATCAACAAGTAGAAGAAATTACATGGGAAGCTGAAGAAATGATGAAGTCTAAGTACCCTCATTTATTTCAGACGGAAGAAAAAGTTCAAGATGCGGAATTCAAGAAATAACAAGTAAGTATTTATAAGCAGTGTGTATTTATGATATCATGAAAAATGATCCTAGACTTGAATTTATTTAAATTGTATAATGTCACTAACATTCGAGGGCGAATGTTTCTATGGGGGGAAGGATGTAACACCCCGTACATTTCCGAACCCATGAGACTACCTTAACATTTATGGAATTATTTAAACATGAGATTGTTGGGGTATTACACATTAATTTTAGTGGGCTGAATTAACATGTGCTAATGGGTTCAATAACGGCCCAATATTAAGTCATAAGACATGGCCCAAATGGGGAAAATGACCCATTCTTGAGTTGACCAAGTAAAACACATTTAATGTTTGGCTAAGGATGACTTGAGGGACTATATAAGGCACTAAAATCAGATTTTTATTCATTACAACACTCATGCCATTTCTAGAATTTTACAAAACATTTCTCATCTCTCACAAACCTAAGTTATCACTCTCTTGGACAAGATCATCCGTTTGTAAGCTTTGGTAAGTGTTTAGTATTATGGTTTAATATATTATATGCATGATAGGGTGTAAAAATCATGTTGTTTATGTTTACAAAGTGTGGAGAAGTTCACTATGTGTGAAACAGTCTATGTTTGCTTAATCGGTAAAGGGTTTTACCTTATAAACTTGAAAGGAGACTTGTGGTATTGAAAGAAGTGAATTTGATAAATTAATTATCAACATGTAAAATGTGTTTATGTCCTTAACTTTATTTCTCTTTGTGTATAACATTTGGAATTGTTGTTGCAAAATTGTGCATGGGATTGGTGACGTACTGAAAGGAAAATGTAGTTTTGGTGGTGTTCATGTGTGTTGTGAATCGATGATTGTTCGTTGGCATACAAGTTGATATAAAATATGAAAATAGAAGCTTAATTATTTCCATGGACCATTTATTGCAAAAAAGGACCCTAAAATGACCCCTGGATGATGAAATGGGTATCCGCCCTCGCGGACGGGGCACCTGCGGGCCCAGATACCAATGCAGGTGGACCTGGACAGGGAAAATGGTCACCTTCGGCCACACCTCATCCACCTGCGGTCACAGGTGGCTTTGCAGGTCAGTCCAGATCTCCGTTTCGATTGTTTTTTCATATCTTTGACCCCCCAAGACCCCTATACCCTTTTTGGATGCAATTATCAACTTATGGTACCCTTTTGAATGGCTTTAAGGGGTCGTTCGGAGGCATGTTGGATTATATCGATTATGGATTGTTGTTAATGTGGTATTGTTAAAGGTAATTAAGTGACTTTATGAAGTAAATGTGACGTGGTGTTGAAGCGGAAGTGTATAGTATAAATTTAGTGTGAAATGCTATTGGTTTATGATATCTTGGTTAATGTGTGGAATGTTTTGGTGTTGTTGGTATGGTAATGCAGTCAGAGGTATTTTAAGAGGGTGAAATGACGTTATATGGCAGTCATGTAGCTCGTTGTCGTCTTATTCACTTGTAAGGTAGTTAGTTGTTAATGTGAGCTTTGTTATGTACTTGTGTTGTAGATTAATACGTAAGGAAGGAGCTGAATTGTGGTATTCACATATTGGATTGTTGTAGTCACATATTGGGAAGATAAGGTTACTTTTTCCATATCCTTTGGCAGCATCTCTTGTTCTTATTTATACCGTACTTGTTTATATTCCAAAATGTTCTAAAGTATTTCATTCCAGGTAGTTACCATTGGTTATTCATATGTCTCATATTTATGGACTAATGTTCTAAAGTTTTAATAATGTTATGATTATCGAATGAACTATATCAAATATTAAAGAAGTGATGTAATGAAAGTCTTTATTCTTGGGTGGTATCCCAAGGGTGGAAAGAACACCTAGCATGGGTCGATCCCAATATCATGGGTGGTATCCCAGGGGTTAAAATACCTAGCATAGGTTTATCCCAATATCTCAGGCGGTATCCAAGGGGTGGAAAAAACACCTAGCATGGGTCGATCCCACAACCACGAGTGGTATCCCAGGGGCAAAAAGGAAAGCCTAGAATGGGTCGATCCTGATAGATTATTGTTATAACCCACTGATCAGCTTGGGGCCCGGGCATTATATGAATGAATGATTAATGAAGGATAAAGGAATGAATGAACGTAAAATTAAAGAAAGTAATGAATGTAATGTACACGGTTCCGTACATACAGAATGGTGGTTTATCCATATTGAGTATTCACCTGTATTTGAGTCCATTGAAGTTCTTATGTTACATACAGTTTGTTATAGCATTACATACTCAGTACATTATTCGTACTGATGTCTCTTGGGGGAATTACCTTACTTGTTGCAAGCACAGGTGCTAGTAGACCTCCACAGTAGAGTACAGGTCATCTGCAGACTGTTGGTGAGCTCCAGTTCGATTCGGGGATTTCTGAGTCTTTATGTACATTTGTTTTGGTACTATGTAAATGTTGTATAAAGTGGGGAATTGTCCCGACATTAGGTTTGTTATGTATCTGTTAGAGGATTTGTAGACGTTATGGGATAAATGAAGGAATGTAACGAATGTATGCTTTTGACGCAATGGCCCTAACGGCCAAGTCTTATATCTATATGAATATCTCTCCATAACTTTCGAATTTGACCTCTTGTATCTATAAGTATTGTTCATTGAGTGAGATGCATATGAATGAATGAAGATTTGTTCTCTCGGGGCCTTAACGGCTTCGGGTGTCAATCCACCCCGTTGGAATTCGAGGCGTGAAAAAGGGCCAAAAACTCATCCTTCTTGCGATCATGAAGAGTACCGGGTACATAAATCTCTAAAAACATGGTTTGAAACTAAGCCCATGTCAATGGAGGCAAAGCTAGTGATCAAAACTTAACATACGCCATCTATCACTTCTTGGCATTACCTTGTAGTTGGAAAGTGACAAATTCAACATCGTGCTGCTCAACAATACCCATTTTATGTTGCCTTTTGTAACAATCAACAATAAACTAAAATGCATCTTTTGTTAGAGTTCCAACAAACATAGGGGCTTTTATCTTCAGGAATTTGGTCATTATGTCATGCTCAGTCCCAATCATGATAGGACCTAACACTGGGGTAAGGAGAATCTCAGTCCCCATGGTCTCACCCATTCTAAGAGCAACTTTACCAGTCAACTAGATACCTGTAAATTGATAAGAATGCATAGCAGGAGTGGTCTCAGTACCGGCCAAGCCACTGCAAAAAGTAAGCAACTGCTGAATCATGTAAGAAGACATCGAGGGAAGAGTTGTACCCCCAATTGGCACCACTTCCCCCTGCTCCACAAGATCGTCGTTCATATCTTCAATCACCTCATAAAGATCCTGGGGTTGGGGAGGTGTCACTGACCTCTAACCAGTCTAGTCATCTGCTGCCTGAGCTCCAGCCCTAGAGGGTATTGCTCTCCCTCTTCCCCTCCCCCTCCCCCTTTCTCATCCTTTTCAATAAATATTCGGTCCTATAGTTAGAGTTGTTGGTGCGGGGGTTGCAGCTCTAGCTCTATTTGCTCTAGTATTCACCATCTGTGGACAAAAGAATGAAGACAGTCATATACCAATTTGTATCACCAAATACCAATTGGAATCAAGTTATAGCACAAAAGGAGAAAGAAATGATAGTTTCCAAAAGTCATATAGCCTATCAAAGAAATGTACAGACATCTCCTTACTATTCTGCAAGACTCTATTGGACCCATTTTGGTTCAATGAGATCAACGAACCTAAGTCTCTGATACCTACTTTGTCACGACCAAACCCAGCGTGAGAGGCACCCACACTAAATCCCGATGGGGAAACCATCTAACCATAAATGTGCAAATCCAAAACTTATCCAAAAATAAGGCACACTAGTTGTTTAACATAAATATATACTAAAATCCATAATCTAATGAAAAACAATTTAGAAAATAACAAAACATAATAATCCCTTAGAATCTGAAAGTCATTGTACGAAAACACTAACATATCCAAGAAAGGGTTCAACCCCAAAAACAATTGAAATATCAAAGTCAAAAATAATGGACCAGAAACTAAGTGAAGAACTCATGGTAGCCCAGAAGATATTGCTCACCCTTGAGTTTTAATGTTATCCGCTCTGCAGCTAAGGTATCGAAACAGTCTCTTGAATATGCTCTACACTCAACAAAAGAAGAGCACGTGTAATATCACTGCACAAAAAAATCAATGTACTGGTAGGGTCATCGGCCAACCCAAAATGAGAAATATAAACAAGTAGCCATAACTTAGTAAAGCAAGACAACTATGAAAACCTACCAAGTAACCTTACCTCAAGTTCATAACACTTAACCTTATTCAATAACATCATAGAGTTTAGTTAATACTAGTCAACATGGATAATTAGTCAAGTCAAAACTATGACTACCAACAAAACTCAAAGTCAACAATAATGACTCACACAATTATATAAACCATGTCTCAATTATACAAGTAAATAGGCAATATAGAGCTATGCCAATCTTGCAATTAAACCCGAAAAACTCAAGGATCCATTCTAATAACAACTATGGAAATAATCATGAATCCCAATTTACATCAAGAAACCAGATACAACAAGTAAACACATAAATCTGATTCACTCAAGGAACCAATATAACAAGTAAACCCTTAAACCCGGTTCACTCAATGAACCAATATTGCAAGTAACCAAATAAACTCGATTCACTCAAGCAATTGTTACAATCACCTGCACCTTGTACAAATATGCTAAGAGTATTATGGTCGCCCACTATCCATGACCTATAGGGGACGAGCTCTTGTCCATGTACCCAATCCCATACATCAAGTGTTTACCAACCTTATATCAACCAAATCCCATGAAAATGTCGAACTACCCGTATATCCCACAATAATGAAAGATATCACAATAATCACAACCACAATGATAAAAAAACAACACTTGTAAAATCTAACAAGCTCTTCATATAAGTTCATTACTTGCGATTAGCACTTAGGATACCAAATAGTCATGCACTTTCCTAGAACATGCATTGTTGTAACAAGCAATATGAAGGAACAGTTATCATGCACACATAAAACAAGTTGGGTTTCAACTACGTTAAACCATCATCTACCTCAATACAAGCCTACAATGCTCTAGTTAACTTGAGCTTTTCCCTTTTATTGAAATGTCCACTAGATTGTGGTTTAAAAACATGAATGTAGTACATAATCAACCAAATGGACTATAATATTGAGGATTATACCCTAATCCCGAAGCCCCAAGGCCAGTTCATGATCATTCCCACACTCTAGGGTTTTTCTACCTTAACTTCACATTAATACTATTAATTTCTTGGTTATCATTGTGAATTATCAAAATGTAAGCGTAAATTAGTATTCTTTAATCAAAACACAAGGGTTTTCCATGAAATTTACTTAATTGCATTAGAAAATTAGCATGGTTAAGACAAATCATCCCTATGAACCTGAAAACTAGTTATTCTAGTAGTTAACAATTGAGCTCTGAGTTAACAAAAGGAATCACTTACCTTTACGAAGAATTTGGTTGAAAATTGAGTGGAATTCTCCCAAATTTGCCTAAGCCCTTCCCAAAATGAGTTTTGAAATAATGAAATGTTTTGGAATTTTTTTTTGCATAAATCTGTGCATATCCTACTATATTGGCCCTATCCCGCTGTTGTGACCAAGATATACACGCAATTGCACGTGATCGTTCAAGTAATATAATGGCTCCTTCAAAAGTGTGGGATATCGAACCCAAGGGACTTCAGTCAATAGAAGTCAATTTTAGACATCAAACAATAATTAAAAACTAGTGTTGTGAAAAGGACAAGGGATTTGTTACTAAAAATTAAATGATTGCGGAATATAAACTACTAATTTTGCTACTGTAACTTTAGTTTTCGTAACTATGATATAAAATTCAATAAAAAGTAAATTCCAGGGTCAAGGCACTCAGAACATCATCTCTAGAATATGAATATCACTAGTTTAAGCAATTTGAGTTGTTTATCTTGGTTATTGATCACGAGGTAAATATTATTATTATATTCGTCTCCAAACTACAACCTTTTATTAGAAATTGGAAACCTAACTACATTATTGAGCGGGGATAGATTTAACCAATTCTAACGCCATTAAGTTGTCTTCTCGTATTTGAACAAGCACGGGGAATTAGGTACCTCTCGGTCTTAACCGCATATCAATCTCTTGGAATCTCTTCCTAAAGTAAAGATCGTGATCCTTATATCCCCCATTCTGTCTCTCAGTTTCTCTCTTGAGCTCACCTCAAGATAAGTGATTTATTCCAATGGTGATCAAGCATTAAAATAGTATAGACAAGAATATAAGAATAGCCATAAATTGATAAACTTCAGCAAAAACCAATAATATTCAACTCACGATATTCATGTTCATAGACTCAACCCCAAGAATGAAGGATTTTAGCCACTCATAACTTGAATTAACATCCTACTTTGATAAAAATTCATAAAAATAAATAAAAGATGAAAAGAAGAATTAACCCTAAATTGGATGTTCCAAATCGCCAAGAAAGTAGTCTAACCAAGATGGAATCTTGATACAATAACCCAAGAGCCCTATTTATAGACTAGAATTCGGAGTCAAAAATTGCCAAAAAGAGGCCCGGCACGCTACCTAACGCGCCAGACACTTAGCCAAATTTCTGCCTCTAAAAATTTGGGCAATAATGGCCTTGGACACCCCTTGGCGTTCCCCTCTGCTGTCCATCCAAACAAAATATTGGCCCAAAGCAGCCCGACACGTGAGTTGACGTGCCCAACACTTAAACTCCAATTTTCTTCCTCTTTTCGTGGATTCAGGTGGATTCTTCAAGTCCAAATCTTTGGCTTGTCTCTTTTCTTTAAGATCCTTTGCTCATAAATCCTTCAAGACTCAATTTCCACTCCAAAAAATTCTCTAATTTATCACAAATTCCACCTACAAGGGTCTAATTATATTTATTAGTACAATATCAAATATTCCATCAAAACAATACAAAATACGCACTTATTGCTTTCAAAACAAAGGTAAACATCGATCGAAGACAACAATAGGGTATATAAATATGACCTAGATCACCACCCCACACTTAAACCTTTGTTTGTCCTTGAACAATAACCACAATCACCCAAGGCGACTTTAGACAACCAACAAATAATAGGCATTCAAGCATAGCTACACAACTACCTTCATCAATGTATGCAACTAACATGCTAATATCACCAACAAGTGAATAGCAAATTGAAACGACCTATCTTAACAAAACAACTCTACTAGTTGTGAATTCATACATGACACGTTATCAATGGATCACCACACTTTGCTAAACATGCGCCCTCACCACAAGAGAATCACCCAATATCTCACTCAATTCAATCAAAGTAATGATTAAATGGGTGCATGAATAAAAGTCCTCTCACTCTCGAAAAGAATTCACATTCAACACAAGATGAACCATAAGCTTGCCCTTAGTGTAATACTCCACTAATATTAGAATGTCAAAGCTCAAGATCAAGTAGGACTTTAAGGGTTGTAATGTAGGCTAAAGGACGGGTGGGAAATATTTGGTTAAGAATAGTGACTATCTTCCATAAGCACTTTAATACACTACAATTCACTTTAAGATAACCTCCAACCAACCTATTTTACACCACTTTTGTCATCCCAATTTTGTTTTGTTTTGCCCCATCAATTTAAGCTAGCTTATACGTATTAGGCAGGGAGTAGTTGCTATCAACACATAATTCACTTATTTTGGTCAATTTTTTTTTTCATTACATTACTGCCTACTAACAACACATAAACTTTTTCACACACCAAAAGCTATTTACTTGGGGCTTCAACTTCACTTTTTCCTTCTTCAGTTTTTACACTCATTAACATCTTAATTTCTCAATTAAAGTTCTTAGGAGTTTTGGATCAAATTACGGTTAATTTGAAAGAAAAGGATTAAGCTACATATAAGGCTACCAAAGAATAGGCTAAACGATCAATGGAGCTAGCTAAAATCATGCAAAAAAGGGTACATAAAGTAGGTTTAGAACATGGCTATCAAAGAGATGCCTATATCATCTCCTAAACTTAACACTCTTTATTGCGCTTTATAAATACACTGGGCAAGTTCTAGACATCAATATGCACATGGAGTATCATAAAAATCTCACTCACACATGGCACATGTTTTAACTCAAGCAGGCTCACCGTAAAGTTTATACGAAGTCATGCATTAGTTCAACACTAAGCAACTTATCAAGTCAACTAAGTGAGCATTATATGTATCAACACTTGCTATTGTATAACTTAGCATGTTCCACAATTATACCGGATGTGTATACGTAATTACATAGCAAGCAAGAACACCTAACAATAACATGACTCTAATTTACTCTTAAGACGGTCGTCATCCATCCATCATAGAGCAAAGCTCCTAATACTCTGACTAAAAGACTCAATCTAAAAAAAAATCTTTTTTTGCTTTTCTTTGGTTCAAAGGGACTATCCTTAATAAAAGAACCGAAAACAAAAGCTAAGGAACCCAAAATAAAATAACTAAAAATACATATTTACACATATAAAGGGAATCCATAACACCCCACCCCACACTTGAAAGATTAGCATTGTCCACAATGCTACATAAATCAAACAAGTCAAGAGTAGGGTGTAAGGAGCTCCCTGGTCAATCGAGGAAGTTGTCATCCTCCGGGCCACATCTTGCTAAAGGTGCAACACCCTCTTTCTTAATTACCATCAAATCTAACCACTTAATTACCTTTTTCCTTACCACTTCTTTATTACTAGATTCAAGCATAGTTGGTATTGCACACTCGGCTTATGCCCTTCCTCCATGTAAATTTTATGCATACACAAACCCAGATTAATACCATGGATGTCATACATTTGCCATCCAATAGCATTCATCCTTCGTTTGAGTATCACCAATGCTGCATCGACTTGTTCCCTTGATAAATTTGCTGCAAGAATAATGGGAAGGGTCTCATTGTAACCTAAGAAGGCATATTGAAGCTGAGATGGAAGTTCTTTCAATTCAAGCTTTGAGGCCTCCTCAATTTATGGCATAAGTGGAGGTCCGAGTGAATGATTTAAAGGTTCCCATCCACCCTCTTTAGCATAGATGCCCATAAAATCATGAAACTGCACCATTTCATTAGCTTCCGCATCAACAAAAATATCTTGCCCCATCAAAACTCTTTCCAAGGGACCTATTGACAAAGTGTGGATGCTTTTAGCCGCCAAATCTATAGCCGTAATAGCTCACAAGTTCACATAAATTTCTAGTAGCTTCAAAGTCCTATATACATCAAGGACCTCAACCTTATCATGAGCTTGCATAGTCAATTTCCTTGCTGCTACATCAATGATCGTACCCCCTGTGGCCAAAAATGGTTGCCCCAAAATAAATGGGACTTTTGGGTAAGGCTCAAAATTAAGCATCAAAAAATCAACCGGAGAGATCAATGAACCCACTTTAACCAGAACATCATCAACAATACCATCCGGTCTAGTCACAGATCGGTCTACAAGCTGCAAAATAATAGTAATAGGTTTAGGACGACCCAAACCCAACTCCTTGAAAATTGAAGTGGGTATCAGATTAATACTAGTCCCCAAATCGCACAACCAACGAGCACAAACACTATCTCCCAGAGTAATTTTTGTAGTGAAACTTCCGAGATCCTTCAGTTTGGTGGGTAAACAGTTTTGAATGTGAGAGCTGCACTCCTCAGTAAGTGCAACTGTGGCATACTCAGTCAATCTACTATGGTTTGTCACAATATCCTTCGTAAACTTAACATACTTTGGAATACCCTGCAAGATATCCACAAGTGGCAAATTAATGTGCACTTGTTTAAGTAATTCAATAAACTTACCAAAGCATTAGTCCTCCTTCTTCTTCTCAAACTTCTAGGGAAAAGGAGTGATGTCTCCTACAATATGCCTCCTAAGAAGTATAAAGCGGTCGCATAGTAAAATATAGAATCCAACTAGGTTGGGGTCGATCCCACAAGAAATAGGACGAAAGTAGGTTAAGTTCTTGTTCGAGTAGTTGGCAACTAAGTAAAAACTGGGGGGGTTTTGTAAGTAAGAAATAATGGTAATGATTTCTGATTATAGAGTTTGTAGTCAATATGAGAAGTACACTAGGACTGTGATCCCTAATGATTTCTTAACTCTACCGGTTATTGGTGCTGGCAAAACTGTTCCGCTGTGTTGCATATAAAATCTTACAAGATATGTTCATCTAAACGTCTCTCGACCTTGGTTAGATGAATTTCACTCTTATCCTCTCGATTTTCGAGCATCGCACTACTAACCCTTGTCCTGAATCTCAGATAACTATTCCCGCTAAGGCTCAAGTTATTAGATGAAGGTTGATAGCTTCAAATCTCTGTCGTTATTTCCTTTTCCCAATCTCTACCTCTCTCTCGAGCAAGTCTAGAATACAGGCGAGTTTCCAACGCCTGCAACCATTAGAAGATCAATCACAATGATGAAAATAACAATACATGTATTCACAGTTGTTCAGAATTGCTTTGCACTTAACTCGTTTCGATAATTTCTCATAGTTCACACAACCCTAGTTGATAAGTTTAGCTACTCATAATTGCAAGAACACAAGAAGGATTCAAAGATGAAAACATAATTACACACTCATAATAATAAAGAAAAACTGAAATCTCAAGTATGAATAAAACTCGAATCTAGGGTTTTTGATTACAAAACCAATAATATGTTTATGAACTCAGAAGAAATAGAAAATATCTCTCAAAACAATGTACTGACTAACTCTCGCACATAGGACTATACATGGGTATTTATAGATACAAAGCTAATCCTATCCTAATCAGAACAGGAGAACAGAGTCGACAACTTCCACGGTATCGTGACTTGGTGTCGTGGAACCAAGTCACGCCACGTAGGTGACTGTCGTCGAAATCAGGCTCAAATTGACAGCTTCAGAACATAACTCACACCACCTAGTCATGCCACGTGACTGCCTAGCATGGAAATCAGGCAGCTTTTGATCCTCTGGAAGTCGACTCACGAAATCCACTCACATCACGTGAGTGGTCTTCACGACACGTGAGTGCTGTCGTGAATCACCTATCTGGTGCATATCTCATCTCTAATCTTCCTACACTCTATTTTCTGGCTTGATTCTTCCTTTTGATCATTTGTTGCCTTCAAAACCTATTTTCCTGCAATGTAAGACAGAAACCACATCATACCTATCAAATACACCCAAGTTATTGCATAGTTTCCTTGTTTTAAGCATCGAAAGTGCCATGTAACCATGGCGCATCAGCATCCTCAACTTAGAACATTTGCATGTCCTCAGGCGAACAAATCAAAAACAGATATATACGTTGTTTAATTAAGAGAAACCTAAGGGACCTATGGCAGTCAACTCATTGCCTTTGGCACAAAAACTTTTTTGACCCATTCTATTTGCAAATAAAATCCATAGTGTGTATACAAGCAGCATATTATCATGACACTGAAGGATTAAGTGATGGACCAGATTATGAACAAACAACTAAGCATATATACAAATGACATTATTCAAACAAATAGTAGCGAATAATGCAACCCATGTACTCTCACAATCAAAGAAGTCCCATTCACACACAATATGCTAATAAATCTCAAATTAGGGACTCGGTCAAAACACTCTCTCTCACAAAGAAGTTTAAATAGTGTGCATGAAATACCATAGGCTTTCCCTTATTTTCTATGCCTTAGTTTTTCGGACATTTGGATTAGGATCACTATAGGACTTTACTCAACTTGTAATATGTGTGCATGAAATACCATAGGCTTGCCCTTATTTTCTATGCCTTAGTTTTTCGGACATTTGGATTAGGATACCTCTAGGACTTTACTCGACTTGTAATGTAGGCTTGGGGACGGGTATGGTAGCTCCAACTCCAACCATTCTCAATTTTTACTCTCCCTTATTTTCTTTTCTTTTCTTTTCAGATTTCGGGTGTGATTTTTCTCAAACTTCACAACACAATTTTTTTTTCTTTCACTTTATATATTTTTTTATTTTTCTTCACACCCAAATCTGTTTTCTCTTTTTCTTTTACTACCCCCTTCTTCATACCCAAATCAATACGCACCGCTATAATAGCCACCCTCAACTTAGGCTATTTTCCTGAGTCGAGGTACACAATGTCCATGGAAGGACCAGGGCCAAGATAGGTTCATTGTAATTAAAATGGGAAGGTGAATAGGCTAATGAAAGAAATTGGTCAATTTAGGCTCAAAATCGGGATCAAGGGATTTTTACTTCATTTGGTCGGGCGTTTAGGCTAAAAGTGGACTTAATCAAAAACAGTCTATGATCCTTTCCTAACCACTATACTCTAACCTAGGAAAGACTAATCAGACAAGTTCTAGATCACACACACAAAGTTAACTAAGTAATAACCTCACACACACATAACACAGAGTTACATTATCAACTACTACCTATCCGATTCATGCAATGCTAGCCACAGTTATTTTGTCTATAATCCTAGTGCCATAACAAGATCCAAAAGCTGTCACACATAAACATGCTAAGCACACATACTTCCAAATAAAAAATTTTAGGAGGGGTATCCTTAACATTCAAAGAGCATAATTTTTTATTTTTTTTTCAAAACTAGACTGCTCTACGGTTCCCTTATTTTTATCCTGATTCAACAAGAAACACATAAATATTATAGATAACACCCTAAACATGCCGATTCTACTATGATAGCACACTCGGTGGAAAAGAAACACGGCAACAACAACCCCCAAGTGGTGGTACACCTGTCACGACCCAAAATCCCATTCGAGCCGGACTGGCACCTGAAGCCGATATGGCCCGAGAGAACCAATCTTTGCTCATGAAAATTTGTATGCGTATCCTCGCATGAATCTTATTATACCTCATGCAACTATCCGGAAGACATGAATCATGGAAACATATATATATTTAGGAAACTTGGCCGTTGGGGCCATCAAGTCAAAACGGACATTCATCTTCTACATACTCGTCTCTTACATCCATATACCCACATATGTCTACAAAATTGTCTACCAGATGTATCAACAAGATCAACTTAAATTCGGGACAAGTCCCCGCTTTATACAATATTTACGATATCAAAACAAATATACAACTATGACCCAGAAAGCTCCGAACCAAGTGGAGCTCACCAAAACACTGAAAATGATCCCCAGTATACAGAGGAGGTCTACTAATGCCTGCACCTGCAACATGTAAGGTAAGTCCCCCGAGGGGGTCAGTACGAAGAATGTACTGAGTATGTAAGGCTCATAATAAAATCATCATACATAACAACAACAACAATGGAGTCAATATAAGAGAAATAGTGAATGTGAATAAACTCTCTTTCTATATGCGGGGAACCATGTATATTACGTTCTTTACTTCTCTTGTCTTCATATTTAGTCATCTTTATTGTTCTACCCATGCTAGGCTGCTCTGTCGCCCCTGGGATGAGATTAACCCATGCTAGGTACTTTGACCCCTGGGATGTTATATGAACCCATGCTAGGCTTTCGTGTCGCCCCTGGTATGTCATTAACCCATGCAAGGTACTGTGACCCCTGGGATGTTTTCGTAACCCATGCTAGGCTTTCGTGTCGCCCCTGGAATGTACCATGATAACCCATGCTAGGCTTTTATATCTCCCCTGGGATGTATCGGGATCGACCCATGCTAGGTATTTTAACCCCTGGGATACCACCCATGATTACTTAATAATTATACATTACTTATTTCTCTTTTTATTCTTACTTCTATTCTTAAGAGTGATTGAGACATTAAGGATCATGACATTATTTAAAGCACACTCATATACACATTTCACTTCACTCCTTTACTTCATGAGATTAACATCTTCACTTATGAGAAATAGATATATTAACTTGCACATCACCACTCTTAATACCCTTATGAGATTGGTACTAAGATAATCATAATAATATTTGACTTTGGAACATGACATGATTGGAAAATGCTTTTTAAGAATAAATATATTCTTTTACATTAGTACTCTCTTGAGATAGTTCTTTTAGAAATTACCACGTTATGACATCTTTGGAACTTCGATCGATGAATAAGAGATAAGTGAATCATCATTCATCTAAGAGTAGGATACATATGAATAATAACATACATCAACCTGAATTAATATACTTCAAGCCTCTCAAAATTGAAACAAGCCCAATGTTAATGTGAACAATATGTTGCAGAAGAATACGAAAAAAGGAACCTTACATACCTTGTATTCTTAATACGAATATACAATATTAAATGCGCATACAATAATCCCGCTCCTTCCTTATCTTTCACTCTACAACACAAATTCATAACAGAGTTTACATTAACCACCAATTACCTTACAATGGCATATAACAACAATGAGTTACATGTTTGTCTTTAACATGTCATTTCCCTCTTGACAATACCATGTGTGAAACTATCACACCAACAATACCATTTATGAATTCATCATACCAATAGTCCCACAATATTCCCAACATTGACCAATTTCATAAACCACTAGCATGTCACACCAAGTTTATACTTTCCACTCTCCATCATCACAACATCACAATTATTCCATCAAATCACTTCATTACACCTCACAACAACAAATCGGCCAAAATCCCATAATTTACTCTTATAACAAAATAACAAGTTTAATAAAATAATCACACCATACATGTTGATATTTCATCCATACCATGCTCTTTTATCAAAATCACAAGTCATATTTCAAGTTACAATTCCATGGATATCACATCTTTTACCAAAAATACAAAGCACCATGTTCAACACTTCCAAGCATAACCAACATGATTTACATACTCTCCCATGCATATAATATATTAATCCATAATAATAATCACTTACCCAAGCTTGAAAAATGATGATCTTGCTCCAAAAGTTGGCCTTGAACTCTTAGGGTTTGAGAGAAAATAAGTTGATAAATATCTATAAAGCATGAGAGTTGCTAGTGATTCAAAATCAGATTTTTGCCCCTTATATAGGCCCTAAATTTCCATCCTTAGACACTCTTATGGCATTAAATGTTTGGTCTAGAAGGTCAAGGCAAGAATGGGTCATTTGACCCATTTTTGGCCCATGTCTTCTTTTCATTTTGGGCCTTTTATTGAGACCAATTCACTTAACCAAATAAAATCAATAATTTCTCATGTTTAAGTAATTTCATACGTGTTACGATGATATTCCCACTCACGGGATTTATATTCGTAGCCTCAATCCCAAAAACAAGCAATTTTAGCCATATATGGCTTATTTTGACTACAAGGGTAAAATCATCATTTTGATGGCAAATTCGTTCACGAATATTTTTACCACACCAATATATATTTCAATCTTTCCATGTATATGCTCATGGTTGTTGAAGAAACGTGGCAAAAATCGACCCGATACGTCCCCGGGAACCCTTGGGACTTAGAAAAATTGCCAACTTTTGAAAGGTGGAAAAACCAGCCTGGCACGCCCTTGGGCGCGCCACCTTGCTTCCTGTGGGCTAAAAAATTTATCCCAGAGCGTCCTGGCACGCCCTCTAGCGCTCCCCACACTTAATATTTTTGAAAATTTCATTTTTCGACTTTTCTTCGCGGGTTTGGTTAGATACTTCAAGTCCTATTCTTTAACCTACTTATTACCTTTAATATCCTTTGTTTAGAGGTCCTCCAAGCCTCTTTTTTAACCCCACAAATGCTCCACAAAGTCACCAGACACCTTCTACGAAGGTCTAATCACACATATTAGGCCCGATATCAAATGGTTCACCAATGACACTATGAAACACATACTCATGGCATCTTGAAACCTAAGTATACATTGTTCAACATCATCAGATAGGGTTGGGAAGGTACGGGGTGTTACATTCTCCCCCCCTTAGAAACATTCTTCCTCAAATGTTAACGATGTTGCTTCAATTATAACAAATGCATCTCTATATTAGCCTATACAAATATAGATAACTTAAAGCTCATAGATACTTACTTGTTATTGTTCTCCTTTAACACTTTGAACCTTTTCTTCCTTTTGAAATAAATATGGGTACGTCGATGTCATCTAAATTTTTTTCAACTTCCCATGCGATCTCTTCGACTTGTTGATTCCTCCCAAGAACTTTTATGGAAGTTACGTCTAACCCTTTTACCTTGTCGGTCTAGAATAACCATAGATACTTTTCCTAGTGAGATCGCCCGAACTTTGTATATTTACAATGGGAACAATATGAAATGAAACTCTTATGCGCTTCCGGTAATTTTCACATCCTTTCTTTCCAAATTTCATTATCCCTTTCATTGGTGACACTTCCATAAATACTCAATCATCTATGGAAAATTCTAATTCTCTTCTCCTAATATCGACATATAACATCCAGATTTCTGATACTCTACTATTATCTATTGACAATTTGGTCAATAAGCTACAAATTATGTAATGTTCTTCTTCTTTATATTGCCTCATCAATACATGTCATAATTCATTTCCTTAGCTCATCTATATTTGGTATACCTAATCTACCTTGATATTGAAGTATTCCTCCCTTATGTTAGCTCAAGTACCTTTTAACGAATTTCATTGTACGTTTTTTTTTTCAAACTGACAGGAAATAAGATTTACATAATGCTTTTCCTTCTCTCAGCTACAATTGAAGATTCTACCACACTGTTCACGATAATTCTTTCATCTGGACTCTCAAGAATACGAAACCCCATACTGGTTAATTGATGGAGATTTCTTGACTACATCTTTCTTTTCTGCGAGCTGGCCATTAGTACTTCCTACTGCTTTGCAACTTAATGAATCAGCTACCACGTTTACTCTTCCCGGATGTTACAAGATACCAACATCATAATCTTTTAATGGTTTAAACCACCTTCGCTACCTTAGATTTAAGTCCTTCGACTTAAGGATATCTTGCAAACTCTTATGCTTAGTATATATGTGAACATGAATCCCTTACACATAGTGACACTATTTCTTCAAAGCAATATAACAGATACTAATTTAGGTTCATGTGCTGGGTAATTTTTCTCACGTGATCGCAACTGTCGTGAGGCATACGCTATTAGCTTACCCTTCTACATCAATACGCATCCGAGGCCAACCCCGAAAGCATCACAATATACTGCATAACATTCTGTGCCTTCGGGCAGTACTTAAAACTGGTGTGGAGGTTACTCTATTTTTCAACTCTGGGAAACTTTTCTCACATGCATTATTTCACTGAGACTTGATTGCCTTATGTGTAAGTATCATTAAGGGTGTAGGGATAGAAGAACATCCTTCAACAATTCTCCTATAATAACCAACCAACCAAAGAAAACGATGGATCTCTGTAAGCATCGTAGGCCTTAGCCAATTTTTTTTCACCATTGCTATCTTTTGCATATCAACCTTTATTCCTCCACTGGCAGGCATATCTACCTTCTTACCTTTGCCTCTATCTCTTCTTGTCATCGACATATTACTAGATTAAAGAAAATCAATTACAATGGTCAGATAGAATTTCCACTTACAACATTGGCTCTATTGCACGATCTAGAAATGAAGAACAGAAACAACTCCTAAATGTCCCGTATCCTATAACTTATAAATGTGGTGCACAACACATTGATAAGTAAGACTCTACTCAGACACGGCTTTGTAGACACCCTTAGACCGACCTGCTCTGATACCACTTTTGTCACGACCCAAAATCCCTTTCGAGCCGGACTGGCACCCGAAGCCGATATGGCCCGAGAGAACCAATCTTTGCTCATGAACATTCGTATGCGTATCCTCGCATGAATCTTATTATACCTCATGCAACTATCCGGAAGACATGAATCATGGAAACATATATATATTTAGTAAACTTGGCCGTTGGGGTTATCAAGTCAAAATGGACATTCATCTTTTACATACTCGTCTCTTACATCCATATACCCACATATGTATACAAAAGCCTCTACCATATGTATCAACAAGATCAACTTAAATTCGGGACAAGTCCCCGCTTTATACAATATTTACGATATTAAAACAAATATACAACTATGACCCAGAAAGCTCCGAACCAAGTGGAGCTCACCAAAAATCTGCAAATGATCCCCAGTCTACAGAGGAGGTCTACTAATGCCGGCACCTGCAACATGTAAGGTAAGTCCCCCGAGGGGGTCAGTACGAAGAATGTACTGAGTATGTAAGGCTCATAAGAAAATCATCATACATAATAACAACAACAATGGAGTCAATATAAGAGAAATAGTGAATGTGAATACACTCTCTTTCTGTATGTGGGGAACCATTTATATTACGTTCTTTACTTCTCTTGTCTTCATATTTATTCATATTTATTGTTCTACCCATGCTAGGCTGTTCTGTCACCCCAGGAATGAGATTAACCCATGTTAGGTACTTTGACCCCTAGGATGTTATATGAACCCATGCGAGGCTTTTGTGTCGCCCCTAGGATGTCATTAACCTATGCTAGGTACTGTGACCCCTGGGATGTTATCGTAACCCATGCTAGGCTTTCGTGTCTCCCCTAGGATGTACCATGATAACCCATGCTAGGATTTTATATCGCCCCTGGGATGTATCGGGATCGACCCATGCTAGGCTTTCGTGTTGCCCCATGGATACCACCCGTGTTATTGGGATCGACCCATGCTAGGTATTTTAACCCCTGGGATACCACCCATGATTAATTATTAATTATACATTACTTCTTTCTCTTGTTATTCTTACTTCTATTCTTAAGAGTGATTGAGACATTAAGGATCATGACATTATTTGAAGCACACTCATATACACATTTCACTTCACTCCTTTACTTTATGAGATTAACATCTTCACTTATGAGAAATAGATATATTAACTTGAACATCACCTCTCTTATTACCCTTATGAGATTGGTACTAAGATAATCATAATAATATTTGACTTTGGAACATGAAACGATTGGAAAATGCTTTTCAAGAATAAATATATTCTTTTACATTAGTACTCTCTTGAGATAGTTTTAGAAATTACCACGTTATGACATCTTTGGAACTTCGATCGATGAATAAGAGATAAGTGAATCATCATTCATCTAAGAGTAGGATACATATGAATAACAACATACATCAACCTGAATTAATATACTTCAAGCCTCTCGAAATTGAAACAAGCCCAATGTTAATGTGAACAATATGTTGCACAAGAATAAAAAAGGAACCTTACATACCTTGTATTCTCAATACGAATATACAATCTTAAATGCGCATACAATAATCCCGCTCCTTCCTTATGTTTCACTCTACAACATAAATTCATAACGGAGTTTACATTAACCACCAATTACCTTACAATGGCATATAACGACAATGAGTTACATGTTTGGCTTTAACATGTCATTTCCCTCTTCACAATACCATGTGCGAAAATATCACACCAACAATACCATTTATGAATTCATCATACCAATAGTCCCACAATATTCCCAACATTGACCACTATCATAAACCACTAGCATGTCACACCAAGTTCATACTTTCCACTGTCCATCATCACAACATCACAATTATTCCATCAAATCACTTCATTACACCTCACAACAACAAATCGGCCAAAATCCCATAATGTACTCTTATAACAAAATAACAAGTTTAATAAAATAATCACACCATACATGTTGATATTTCATCCATACCATGCTCTTTTATCAAAATCACAAGTCATATTTCAAGTTACAATTCCATGGATATCACATCTTTTACCAAAAACACAAAGCACCATGTTCAACACTTCCAAGCATAACCAACATAATTTATATACTCTCCCATGCATATAATATATTAATCCATAATAATAATCACTTACCCAAGCTTAAAAATGATGATCTTGCTCCAAAAGTTGGCCTTGAACTCTTAGGGTTTGAGAGAAAATAAGTTGAGAAATGTCTAGAAAGCATGAGAGTCGCAAGTGATTAAAAATCAGATTTTGCCCCTTTATATAGTCCCTCAATTTCCATCCTTATCCACTTTTATGGCATTAAATATTTGGTCTAGAAGGTCAAGGCAAGAATGGGTCATTTGACCCATTTTTGGCCCATGTCTTCTTTTCATTTTGGGCCTTTTATTGAGCCCAATTCACTTAACCCAATAAAATCAATAATTTCTCATGTTTAAATCATTTCTTACGCATTATGATGATATTCCCACTCACGGAATTTATATTCGTAGCCTCAATCCAAAAAACAAGCAATTCTAGCCACATATGGCTTATTTTGACTACAAGGGTAAAATCGTCATTTTGATGCCAAATTCGTTCACGAGTATTTTTACCACACCAATATATATTTCAATCTTTCCATGCATATTCTCGTGGTTGTAGAAGAAACGTGGCAAAAATCGGCCCGGTACGTCCCCGGTCACCCTTGGGACTTAGAAAAATTGCCAACTTTTGGAAGGTGGAAAAACCAGCCTGGCACGCCCTTGGGCGCGCCACCTTGCTGCCTGTGGGCTAAAAAATTTAGCCCAGAGCGGCCTGGCACGCCCTCTAGCGCGCCCAACACTTTATTTTTTTGAAAATTTTATTTTTCGACTTTTCTTCGCGGGTTTGGTTAGATACTTCAAGTCCTATTCTTTAACTTAATTATTACCTTTAATATTCTTTGTTTAGAGGTCCTCCAAGCCTCGTTTTTAACCCCACAAATGCTCCACAAAGTCACCAGACACCTTTTAAGAAGGTCTAATCACACATATTAGTCCCGGTATCAAATGGTTCACCAATAACACTATGAAACACATACTCATGGCATCTCGACACCTAAGTATACATTGTTCAACATCATCACATAGGGTTGGGAAGGTACGGGATGTTTCAACACCCCCACCCATAACTAATAATGGGCACTGCCCTAAGTGCACAACTATCAATATAATCAATACAAGGGAGTAAAGACATACCTGTAGCGCCCTTAGCGCCGAAGGTAGGCAAGCCCATAGCGGGATCATCAGTCTTCCCTCCGGGCTCTAGACTAGGTATATCTGGTGGAGGGGGTGCCTGACTGGAGGATGCACCGCGTGCCCTCTGCTCCTCCTCTATCTAAGTAGCAAGGTACTCCATCCTAGAGTCCTTAACCTCTCTCCATAGATCACCTTCATACTCGTCACCACTGTCAACCTGGTCCTCCGAACTGCGTGGTCTCTTGCCTCTATCAATCTGAGGCTCCTTATCAGCAAATAGATCCATCTCAAAGGCTGGTAGCATCTATGCCTGAACAGGCATAGGTGGGATAACAGGAATGTTGCTCAATGCCAAAGCTCTAACCTCCTCTCGCAATGCTGCCAACTCCTGTGTCAATTCGGTCATATCAGGACCCTGTGAAAAACTCATCCTGTAGGCCATCCGTGCTTCAAAGGTATTTGGGTCAGGTTGGGTTCGGATTCTTGATGAAGATTGGGGAATTTCAAAATTGGGGAAAGAGAAGATGATTATTTAGGACTTTGGTCTTTGGGAGTGTAGTGGGAATTTGGATTTAAGGTTGATAATGTAGATAAAGTTGAGAAACTAGTGTTTATGTTTATGAATTTAAATTAGAGAAAGAGTATGGTGGGTTCAGATTTTTATCAGGTAAAAAAGAAGGGTACTAAAATTTATATAAAGAAAAGGGTCGGGTCAGGTTGGGTCTCAGGCTTTCTGCAGGTTCTAGTTTCCACGGAACCACCCACGTGACGTGGGTTATACTAACGTCACGTGGGTCCATGGCGTAGCTGAGATTCTGAACCCTGAAAGTTGTCTCTGATTTTCATGAGATCACACACGTGACGTGGGTATACCTATGTCACGTGGGTCCTCTGCCGTATATGAGTTTCAGACACCTAGAATTTACTTCTAATTTTAATGATACGACCCACGTGTCATGTGTACTCTCACATGATGTTAGTTATAGTATGAATATTACTAGACCTAGTCAGGTAAATCTTGTGAATTTAAGCTAACTGTTCCTCCTATGCTCAGATCACAACATTCTCAGATCGTGGGTTTCCTCCTAGGTAGCGCCTAATTTAATGTGGTAGCACGACACGGTTAACTTGAATACTCAAACTTCACCAACTAGCCCATGGGTTGCCTCCCATGAAACACCTGATTTAACATTACGGCACGACATGGCTAGCTTGACTACTTAGACTTCATCAAGCTCAAGTTCCTCACATGTCTTTATTTCTTCCGTGATTCCCACATAATGCTTAACACGCTACCCATTGAACTTGAATAGAATATTATCCACTCCTTTTAGCTCAATTTCTCCATGTGGGAATACCCTAACCACCGTGAATGGTCCGTACCATTTGGACTTTAATTTTACAGTAAACAAGCGAAGCTTGGAGGTATAAAGTAGCACCAAATCTCCCGGGTGAAACTCTCGATTCTCAATGTGACAATCATGATATAATTTCATCTTCTCTTTATATATTGCTGAACTTTCATAAGCCCGTATATGAAATTCATCCATCTCATTCATCTGCTCAAGTCTCAATTTAGCCACTTCACTCCAGTCTAAATTCAACCTTTTCAAAGCCCATAAAGCCTTATGTTCAAGTTTGACAGGCAAATGGCAAGATTTTCCAAAAACCAACTGATATGGTGATGCACCAATTGGCACTTTGAAAGCAGTTCGATATGACCATAACGCATCATCCAATCTTCGAGCCCAATCAGTCCTATTGGCATTCATTATTTTTTCCAAAATAGACTTGATCTCACGATTTGACACCTCAACTTGCCCACTTGTCTAAGGATGGTAAGGTGTTGATACCTTATGTTTAACACCATATTTTTCAAGTAGGTCCTTGAACAGACGATTGTAGAAGTGGGATCCTCCATCACTAATGATAACTTAGGGTGTACCGAATCATGAAAATATGTTCTTTTTCAAGAATGTTGTTACACTTCTTCCTTCGTTATTAGGAAGCGCAATTGCCTCCACCCACTTAGACACATAGTTGAAAACTACCAAGATGTATTTCATCCCACATGAGCTCACAAAAGGGTCCATAATGTCAATTCCCCACACGTCAAACAATTCAAGCTCAAGTATAGTTGTCATGGGAAGTTCGTGTATGCGTGATATATTACCTTGCCTTTGACATTGGTCACAAGCTCGATCATAGTCATAAGCATCTTTATAAATGGTAGTCCAGTAGTACCCACATTGTAAGATCTTATGAGCAGTCCGCTCACCTCCATGATGACCCCATACTGGAGATAAATGACACGCTTCCAAAATACTCATCATCTCGACCTCTAGAACACATGTTCAAATTATGCCATCTGCACACACCCTAAATAAATATGGCTCATCCCAGAAGAATTTTCTTACCTAATGCATGAATTTCTTTCTATGCTGATACGACATATCTTCCGAAACTAGATCACTTGCCAAAAAGTTGGCAAAATCAACAAACCAAGGGATTAAGTCTTGAGATGCTGCCAGTACTTTCTCATCTGGAAAGGTATCATCAATCTCAACATCATCCCGGTTCCCTTACGATCTTTGACTTCAAAGTCAAATTCTTGCAATAAAAGTACCCACCGAATCAATCTTGGCCTAGCATCCTTTTTTGACATAAGATACCAAAGAGCTGCATGGTCTGTATGCACGATCACCTTTGTACCTATCAAGTAAGATCTGAATTTCTCAAAATCAAATACCACTGCCAACAATTCCTTCTCAGTCACAGTATAATTCTATTGAGCTGGAGTAAGCACTTTGCTAGCATAGTAAACCAGATGTAATATCTTCTCACGTCTTTGGCCAAGGACTGCACCCAAAGACACTCTACTAGCATCACACATAAGCTCAAAAGGCATCATCCAATATAGTGACACAATAATAGGGGATGAAACCAACATCTCCTTAAGACACTCAAATGCTTTTAGACATGCCTCATCGAACACGAACTTCACCTCTTTCTCGAAAAGTTTGCATAAAGGATGTGCAATCTTAGAGAAATCCTTGATGAATCTTCTATAAAAGCCAGCATGACCTAAAAAACTTTGAATACCTTTCATGGAGATAGGTGGAGGTAACTTCTCAATTACCTCTATATTTACCTTATCAACTTCAATACCTTTCTTTGAAATTTTATGCCCCAATACGATACCCTCATTGACCATAAAGTGACATTTTTCCCAATTTAGCACTAAGTTGCACTCCTTGAATCTTTGCAGCACATTAGCAAGGTGTGACAAGAAATCCTCAAATGAGTCTCCCATAACCGAAAAATCATCCATAAAAACTTCAATAGTGTCTTCCACCAATTCAGAGAAAATAGGCATCATGCAACGTTGGAAAGTGGTCGTTGCATTACATAGACCGAAAGGCATCCTTTAAAATGTGAATGTCCCATATGGACAAGTTAAAGTGGTCTTCTCTTAGTCTTTGGGAGAAATAGAAATCTGATTATACCCCGAATAGCCATCGAGAAAACAATACCATCCTCTACCGGCAAGACGGTCTAACATCTGATCCATGAAGGGCATAGGAAAATGATCTTTTTCTGTCTAGGAATTCAGCTTTTGATAATCCATGCAAACTCTCCATCCGGTAACTGGCCTCATTGGGATTAACTCGCTCTTGTCATTTGGAACCACAGCGATTCCTCCCTTCTTTGGCACACACTGAACTGGGCTCACCCACTTGCTATCAGCAATGGGATAAACCACTCCTGCATCTAACCACTTAATGATCTCTTTCTTTACAACCTCTTGCATAGGTGGGTTTAGACGACGTTGGTGCTCAATGCTTAGTACAAACTCATGAGTAAATTGAATTTTGTGAGTGCAAATACCGAGTGGAATTCCTATAATATCAGCAATGGACCAACCAATGGCCGTCTTAAATCTTCTTAATACCGAAACCAGAGCCTCTACTTGCCACTCCTCCAATTTAGCAGAAATAATCACAGGTAAGGTGTTGTTGGCTCCCAAAAATATGTAGCGAAGGTGAGCCGAAAAAGCCTTAAGCTCCAAAACTGGATGCTCCTCAATAGATGGACGAGCTGGTGGGGTCACTCTATTCTTCAAATCAAGATCAAGCTTCTTTGGAGCATAAGTGTATGCTCCGTTACCAGTGAGTGCACCAACCATCTCATCATATTCCTCAATACCGTTGCTATCAAAATTCATAATCACGGCCGCAAGAGCTTCTATCCCCAACCCTTTTTCAAGAGACACAACAACATCACTATCATCAACCACATCTATTATAAAACTCACCCACTTATCTCTCAGTTGCTTCATGGAACGACAAACTTTGAAAATGACTTGTTCATCATTTAACCTAAATTTCATCTGCCATGTTTCCATGTCGACCAGTGCACGACCAGTGGAAAGGAATGGTCTTCCCAATATGATGGGAACCTCAAAGTCAACCTCACAATCTAGGATTACAAAGTCAGCCAAAAATATGAAAGATGCAACCTTTACCAAAACATCATATAGAATGCCCACTAGCTTTTTCACAATCCTATCGGCCATGAGAAGTCTCATAGAGGTTGGTTTTGGTGCTCCCAGCCCCAACTTCTTAAAAACGGCTAACGACATTAAGTTAATGCTAGCACCAAATCACAAAGTGCTTTAGCAAAGTTATTGGACCCGATAGTATAAGAAATTGTGAAAGCTCCTGGATCCTCCTTCTTTTCAACTAGGGAACGCGAAGCAACTGTAATACAATGATGTATGTTATCTGTTGGCCCAAAACTGACAGTTCTCTTCTTTTTCACCAAGTCTTTCATGAACTTAGCATACCCTGACATCTGTTCCAATGCTTTAACAAGAGGGATGTTGACCGATAGCTCCTTCAACATTGTAATAAACTTCTGATATTTACCTTCCTCAGCTTTCTTTTTCAACCTTTAAGGAAAGGGAGGAGCAGGTCGTGGGATAGTTTTAAGCACTTGTGGTACCTCCTTTTCCTACCTCTTTTCAGATTTTGCCTTTTCGCTAGTATCATGATGAACTGGAATTGTTTTTCCCTTTGAATTATCCGTCTCTAACTCAGTTTCTACATCACTAACCTTTGGCTCATTGGTCTTACCACTGTCGGCAGGTATAGGTGGATCAATTGTACATTTCCCACTTCTAGTAGTAATGGCTATACAATGGCTATCATTCTTCGAATTTTGGATGGTATTGCTTGGAAGGGTGCCTGGCTGACGTTGATTCAGTGCCAATGATATCTGTCCAAATTGATGCTCCAACTATTTAATGGCAGTTGAATGAGACTCCACTTTATGACTTATTCCCTAAATGTCTGACCTAATCTCCTTCAAGCAATTTTCCTAGCTCTCTGACCCTTTGACAAGTTTATTAAGAAGGGCCTCCATCCTTGAATTTCCAGACTTATCATCACGACTTCCTAGTGGTACATAAAGGCCATTCTTCTCTCTATAATCATTCTTCTATCTCCAATCACCATCACGGTATCGTTCTCGATCTTCGTTTCCCGACTTGTTCTAATTGTCTCCAAAATAGTTTCGACCATGATTCCTTTGCCTCGAGTTCCAAGAGTCTTGATTAGACCCTTGGCCCTTGGCTCGAAAACCCACCACTTCTCGATCTAGGTATTTAGCCTCCTTATCATATTCACCATCATCATGTCTAGGCGTTTTACCTTTTGTACCTATAACATGCACCTTTTCAGCATCTCTAGCCTCAATCTGTTTGGCCAGAAGACCAATTTCTGTCCTCAGCTGAGCGACCTCCTGAGCTACAGATTCATCCAAAGCCCATTGTACTGCTGAGGCTCCAATAGCATATGTGCCAGCAGGCATTTCTGCCTCTTGAGTATGCCATTGTCGGTTGGTCTTAGTAATATGATCCAATATCTCCGAAGCTCGTACTCATCTAAAACTCATGAATGCTCCACCAGTGATAGTATCTGCTACCGCCTTCGTGTTGGCATTTAAAGCCCTATAGAAGATTTCAAGTAATTTCCTACCACTCATCCTATGATTTGACATATTCTGTAGCTTCTTCTTGAACCTTAGTCATGTCTCATAAAGTGCTTCAGAATGTAGTTGTCTGAAATTGTAGATCTCATCCTTCAATTGTAGCATCTTTGAAAGTGGGAAAAACCTCTCCAGGAATTGATTTCTCAATTCTTTCCACGTAGTGATGGATCCTCGTGGTAATTCTGCCAACCACAACGTCGTTTCTCCTGTTAGAGGGAATGGGAACAATCTCAATCGAATAGCCTCTTGGTCAACTACGGGCAAATGATATGAAGTGCCGACCCCCACAAAATTCATCATGTGCATGTTTGGATCATCAGTAGGGTGACCGACAAATACACCCTTCAAGTTTAGCAGGTAAATCATGGCACTGGTAATGTCAAACTTAGTTACCGGAGGTAACTCTTGTGAAATAATGGCACCAGTCTCAATTAGCTCGAAGTAGGCCACATCTTCTTCCTCAGGAGAATCATAGACTAGCACATGCAATCTTTGAAGAGGTTGTTGAGCTCTTAATCTTCTTTGTCTCTCTCCAGCCTCAGCCAGATGCTGAGCTACCTCATGGGTAGCTCGATTATCCCTTTCTGCTTGCCTAATAGCAGCTTGTCTAGCATGCTCTTCTCGAGTCAATCGAGCAGTAAGTTGATCCGCTGTTTCATGACCAATCGGATGAATTGGCTGGTTATGAATGTCTCCCGCGGTTGCGGGATCCTGAACTCTGTCTGTATTCACCAATCTTTGATTAGCTCTTAGAGTCCTTTCTATTTCAAGATCAAGTGGAATTAGGAGATTGCCTTGACTCCTAGTATTGGGAATACACTGGCTTGTGCCCTTAAAAGTATAGAAAAGCCATACCAATCAACACAAATAAATAAACTAATCAACTCCGTAACTGTATTCCCCGGTAACGGCACCAAAATTTGATTAAACCCAAAATATGGCTCCTAAAAAGTATAAAGCGGTCGCTGAATCAAATATAGAACCCAACGAGGTTGGGGTCGATCCCACAGGATATAGGACGGAAATAGGTTAAGTTCTTGTTCGAGTAGTTGGAAACTAAGTAAAAACTGGGTTTTTTTTGTAAGTAAGCAATAATGGTAACGATTTCTAATTATAGAGTTTTTAGTCAATATGAGAAGTACACTAGGATTGTGATCCCTAATGATTCCTTAACTCTATCGGTTATTGGTGCTGGCTAAAACTGACCCGCTGTGTTGCATGCAAAATCTGACAAGATATGTTCATCTAAACGTCTCTCGACCTTGGTTAGACGAATTGTTCATCTAAACGTAACTCGACCTTGGTTAGACAAATTTCACTCCTCCTCTTGGTTTCCGAGCATCGCACTACTAACCCTTGTCCTGGATCTCAGATAACTATTCTCGCTAAGGCTCGAGTTATTAGATGAATGTTGATAGCTTCAAATCTCTATCATTATTTCCTTTTTGCAATCTCTACCTCTCTCTCTCTCTCGCAAGTCTAGAATACATGCGAGTTTCTAACGTTTGCAACCGTTAAAAGATCAATCACAACGAAGGAAATAACAATACATGCATTCACAGTTGTTCAGAATTGCTTTGCACTTAACCCGTTTTGTTAATTTTTCATAGTTCACACAACCCTAGTTGATGAGTTTAGCTACTCATAATTGCAAGAACACAAAAGGGATTCAAAGATGAAAACATAATTGCATACTCACAATAATGAAGAAAAACTGAAATGACAATTATGAATAAAACTCGAATCTAGGGTTTTTGATTACAAAACCAATAATATGTTTATGAACTTAGAAGCAATAGAAAATATCTCTCAAAACAATGTACTGACTAACTCTCGCATATAGGACTATACAGGGGTATTTATAGATACAAAGCTAATCCTACCCTAATCAGAATAGGAGAACAGAGTCGGCAACTTCCACAGTATCGTGACTTGGTGTCATGGAACCAAGTCACGCCACGTAGGTGAGTGTCGTGGAAATCAGGCTCAAATTGATAGCTTCAGAACATAACTCACGCCACCTAGACACGCCACGTGAGTGTAGTCACGCCACGTGACTGCCTGGCGAGGAAATCAGTCAGCTTTTGATCCTCTAGAAGTCGACTCATGGCAGCCACTCATGGCACGTGAGTGCTGTCATGAATCACCTATCTAGTGCAGATCTCATCTCTTATCTTCCTACACTTTGTTTTCGGGCTTGATTCTTCCTTTTGATCATTTGTTGCCTTCAAAGCCTATTTTCCTGCAGTGTAAGACAGAAACCACTTCATACCAACTAAATACACCCAAGTTATTGCATATTTTCCTTGTTTTAAGCATCGAAAGTGCCATGTAACCATGGTGCATCAAGGAGGAGACAACTTTACACTTTGGACCACTTTCTCATCTTTGGACCTTTTGTCAGACTCAACTTGTTCATTTTAAACCACAACTTCTTTCGGCACCAATTCGTTTACTGGTGGAACTGTATCCTCTAACTGCTTACCACTACGAGTAACAATAACACTCACCTGCTTTGGGTTAGGATTAGTATCACTTGGAAGACCTCCTTGAGGCCTTGTATTCTGTGCATTTGCTAACTGGCTAGTTTGCATCTCCAAAATTTGAGTAGCCAACTGATTGATCCTCACATCTGCTGCCAGCTTAGCTTGCTCCACCATAATCTTCTTCAACATATCTTCCATGCTCATATTATCGGGCTTAGCATCCATTTGATTACCTTGACCCTACTGTTGGTTGTATTGTGGTGCATATCCTTGAGGCCTATACTGATTTTGATTACTTCCCCAAGATAAGTTCGGTTGATTTTTCCACCCAGCATTGTAAGTATTTCCATAATTTTATGCTCCACCTCTTCTTTGGGAATTACCCACAAAGTTCACGGAATACGAATTGGTACTATACAATGCTGGTATGGTCCCCATTCCCGTATATATAACACCCCACAAACCCATGTTACTGTACTACATGTACGAGAGCTTGTTGTTGCCCCAATTTTAAACTGCTGAAGTGATTGTTCATCATATTTTGCATGGCTGAAATTTGGGCAGATAATGTCGTGACTGTATCCACCTCTAGTTTCCCAGCAACCTTTTGTGTGGAAGTTCTAGAATTATCACCATGCCAATCTGGATTTCCCTGCGAAATATGATTCAATAAAGCATACAATTCATCGTAAGTCTTCTCTAAAGTTTGTCCACCTGTAGCTGAATCAAGTAGAATTTTAGTGTTGGGGTCGAGAGCCTCAATAAAAGTATGCACCAGCACTTCATTTGCTTGGTGGCGATGAGGACAATCCCTCAACATGGATTTAAATTTGTTCCAAATTTGGTACAAATTTTCATCATCTCTCTGTCTGAAACTCAATATCTCACTCCTCAGCTTTACAGTCTTTCCAGCAAGAAAGAATCTTATCAAGAATTTCTGAGTAAGATCATCCCAAGTCGTGATAGAATTCGTCGGCTCTGCATTTAACCACCTCCTTGCTTCCCCCAATAGAGAAAAGGGGAACAAAGTTAGTCTCACAAAATTAAAAGACACACCCGCAGGAATATATGCGTCACTGATCTCCAAAAAATCTCGGATATGCCTCTATGGGTCCTCATGAGCAAGACCTGCAAACTGTCCACTTGAGTGAAAGAGTTGCACCATGTTCTGTTTAAGCTCAAATCTACCTCCAACTGCCGGTTTTTGAATACTTGAGGTAACATTAGTAGCATGTGGGATTGCCACATCGCGAACTGTCCTAGCTTTCATAACTATCGGCTCACGTCTATTTCCCAATGGGTCCATAGGATCAACTGAATTTGCTGGTTCCTTTGGTATTCCTCTCGATCCTCAATTCTTAAGGGATCACCCCTTATGCCTTCGTCAGCTAGTTTGAACTGTGGGATTGGGTAATCTGCAGCCTGTCTCCTCAATCTATAAACGTATTTCTCAGGTTCAGATTGCGGGGTTACCAAATATTTATTCCTTGATAGCGTTCAGATGAAGTAAACCCTAAAATAGAACAACTAAGATCAAGTTGTCAACACTTAGCTAAAAATTAAAGTAAAAACGTCAAGAATGGAAATCTATTTATTTGAAAGTCCCCGGCAACGGCGCCAAAAACTTTTTTTGACCCAGCTATACATGCAAGTGCACGTGATCGTTCAAGTAATATAATGTCTCCTTTAAAAGAGATGGATATCGAACCTAAGGGACTTCCGTCAACAAAAATCAATTTTAGACATCAAACAATAATTAAAAACTAGTGTTGTGAAAAGGACTAGGGATTTGTTACTAAAAATTAAATGATTGCGGAATATAAACTACTATTTTTGCTACCGTAACTTTAGTTTTCGCAACTATGATATAAAAGTTAATAAAAAGTAAATTCCCAGGGTCAAGACACTCAGAACATCATCTCTAGAATATGAATATCACTAGTTTCAGCAATTTGAGTCGTTACCTTGGTTATTGATCACGAGGTTAATATTATGATTATATTCATTTCCAAACTACAACCTTCTATTAGAAATAGGAAACCTAACTACATCATTGAGCGGGGATAGATTTAACCAACTCTAACGCCATTGAGCTGTCTTTCCATATTTGAACAAGCGCGGCGAATTTGGTTCCTCTCGGTCTTAACCGCATATCAATCACTTGGAATCTCTTCTTCAAGTAAAGATCGCACTCCTTATATTCCCCATTCTGTCTCTCAGTTTCTCTCTCGAGCTCACCTCAAGACAAGTGATTTATTCCAATGGTGATCAAGCATTAAAATAGTATAGACAAGAATATAAGAATAACCATAAATTGATAAACTTCAGCAAAAACCAATAATATTCAACTCACGAGATTCATGTTCGTAGCCTCAACCCCAAGAATGAAGGATTTTAGCCACTCATAACTTGAATTAACATCCTACTTTGATAGAAATTCATAAAAATAAATAAAAGATTAAAAGAAGAATTAACCCTAAATCGGATGTTCCAAATCACCAAGAAAGTAGTCCAACAAAGATGGAATCTTGATACAATAACCCAAGAGCCCTATTTATAGACTAGAATTCTGAGTCAAAAATTGCCAAAAAATGGCCCAACATGCTACCTAATGAGCTAGACACTTGGCCAAATTTCTGCCTCTGAAAATTTGGGCAATAGCGGCCCGGCACGCCCCTTGACGCGCCCCTCTTCTGTCCATCCAAACAAAATATTGGTCCAAAGCGGCCGGCATGCCAGTTGGTGTGCCCAACACTTAAACACCGATTTTCTTCCTTTCTTCGTGGATTCGGGTGGATTCTTCATGTCCAAATTTTTGGATTGTATCTTTTATTTAAGATCCTTTTCTAGTAAATCCTTCAAGCCTCAATTTCCACTCCAAAAAATGCTCTAATTTATCATAAATTCCACCTACAATGGCCTAATCATATTTATTAGCACAATACCAAATATTCCATCAAAACAATACAAAATACACACTTATTGCTCTCAAAACTAAGGTAAACATGGGTAGAAGACGGCAATAGGGCATATAAATATGCCTTAGATCACCCGCTATAGCATAATCCACCCGCTATAGTGGGATTAACCAGTGTTGACTCCCGCTATATAGGGAATTTTTCCTTTGTAGTGGCACCATCATAGTTGCCTACCACCCTGTATAGTGGGTACGGAAAGTCAAAAACATGGTATTGCTCCCAATTTTGCCTTTTATGCGATGCATCCCTAAACCTTGATATTTCAGACAAACCCTTTTACGCTAAGTTCAATATCGGGAGCTCTACTTACCCGAATTCACTTTCGAAAGATCCTACTAATTTCTTATCGCCTCCGCTACCATAAAAACATATTACATCCTTTTACATTTACCTAATCCTTTCCTGTATTGCCATAGACCTCGCTTGGATTTAATCCAAGACTAGTCTAGCCTGAAATTTCTAACTCCTAATGCTGGGTAAACCTTAACCCAATTTTTTGTACACTAGACTCACTAGTACTGATAAAAGGGTTATTACAACAAATACTTATTTACCATTCGTTCATTCCCAAATGACCAAATAAAAAAAATGAGGCAAGTAAGAGATAAAAGAGTACATGTATCGTAAAATAAATGGAGTACTTGTTCCACATGTCCCTCTCGAATTCCTAATTAGCTTCCTCAACAAAATGATGCTTCTATTGGACCTTTACCAATAAAATTTCCTACCTTCTCTACTTTCAAATGTCTCAATCAACAAATGCATAACAGTGAGCTCTATCATCAAGCTGGGCAACCTCCCTAGTAGGTTGTGCTCCACCCTTTCCTGCATTTCTATTACCCTAATTTCCACCGAGACCTTCTTGATTACTACCCCACCCACCCTATGGATAACTCTTTCTATTAGCTCCACCAGTAGGAACCACAACCTTAGCCCTGGCCTATCTCTGTAGACATTCTCACTTGAAATGCCCCACAAGACCACAAGTGTAACAACGTCACTCAAGAGAAGGCATATTGGATGAAAAATAAGAAGTATCTTGTCCTTTAGCTAGCTGAGGGTTGCTGAATAACCCTTGACTAACCACCAATAAAAGCTAGCAGAGCTGACTGAATAGGGCGATTCGGATTGCACTGATGGCTATGACCCCTTGAATAAGAACCGCCAAAGTTACCCGCATTTTGGGACTTATTCGCTAACACCTTTGCCTGACTAACTTGCTTCACCCCCCTACCTTTTTCACATAATCAGTAACATCAGTAAAGATCTTTTCAACAGAAGTCATACAACTAGTCAAAACCTGCAAGCCAGTGTTCCAGCCCTTCATAAACAACTGAATCCTCTCCTCCTCTTTACCAAGAAATTGAGTAGAATAATGGGAAAAAGAATGAAACTTGGCCTCATATGCTAGAATGGACATATTACACTACTCAAGGGCAAAAAACTCATCATTCTTACGATCATGACGAGTACATACTTATCTAGAAATAGGGTTTGAAACTGAGCACAGGTCAATGGAGGAAAAATTATGAATTGACATTCCACATACGCCGACCACAACTTCTTGGCATCACTTTGTAGATAGAAAGTAACATATTCAACAACGGGCTGCTCAACAATACCCATTTCATACAACCTTTTGTAACAATCAACAATGAACTCAAATGCATCCTTTGTCTGAGCGCCAACAAAAGTAAGAGGTTTTATCTTCAGGAATTTGGCCAGCATGTCATGCTCAATCCCAGTCATGATAGGACCTAACACTGGGCAAGGAAAAATCTCAGTCCCCAAGGCCTTACCCATTCTAGGAGCAACTTTAGCAGTCGACTAGTCACCCATAAATTGATAAGCTTTCATAGCAGGAGTGGCCTCAGTTCCAGCAAAGCCACTCAAAAAAGTAAGCACCTGCTTAATCATGTTAGAAGACATCAAGGGAAGAGTTTTACCCCCAGTTGGTCCCGCCTCCTCCTGCTCTACAACATCCTTGTTTATCTCTTTAATCTCCTCATAATGACCCTAGGGTGGGGGAGGTGTCAATGACCTCTGACGATCCTGGTCATCTGCAGCCTAAGATCCATCTCTAGCTGGTGGTGCTCTCCCTCTTATCCTACCACTACCCTTTTATTGTCCTTGTCCCTAAATATTCGATTTCACAGCTGGAGTTGTTGGTGCGAGGGTTGTGGCTCTGGATCCATTTGCTCTAGTATTCACTATCTACGGACAAAAGAATGAAGACGGTCAGCTACCATTTAGTTTCACCAGATACCAATTGGAATCAAGTTACAGCACGAAAGAAGAAATAAATGATAGTTTTCTAAAGTCATATAGCCTATCGAAGAAAAGTACAGATATCTCCGTACTATTACGCAAGACTCTAGTAAACCCATTTTGGTACAATGAGATCAACTAACCTAGGGCTCTGATACTAACTTTGTCACGACCCAACCCACCGTGAGTGGCACCCACACTAAATCCCGATGGGAGTACCATATAATCCTGAATGTGCAAACCCAAAACTTACCCAAAAATAAGATAAGCTAGCTGTTTTACATAAATAGGTACTAAAATCCATATTCCAATGAAAAATAATGTGAAAAATAACAAAACCTAACAATCCCCTAGAATTTGAAAGTCAATGTACGAAAACACTAACATATCCAAGAAAGGGTTCAATCCCAAAAACAACTGAAATATCCCAGTCCAAAATAATGGACCAGAAAATAAGTGAAGAAATCATAGTAGAACCGAAGATGTTGTTCACCCTTGAGTTCGAATGCTATATGCTTGATAGCTGAGGTATCGAAATAGTCTCTGGAATATACTCTACACTTAACAAAAGAAGAGCACGTTAAATATCAGTACACAAAAAACATCAGTGTACTGGTAGGGTCATCAGCCAACACAAAATGAGGAAAATAAAAAAGTAACCATAACTTAATAAAGCAAGAGAACCATGAACACCTACCGAGTAACCATACCTCAAGTTCATAACACTTAACCTTATTCAACAAAATCATAGATTTTAGTCAATACAAGTCAATATGGATAACAAGTCAAGTCAAGACCATGACTACCAACAAGACACAAAGTCAACAACAATGACTCACACAATTATATCAACCATGTCTCAATTATACAAGGAAATATACAATATAGAGTTATGCCAATCTTGTAATTAAACCAGTACCACTCAAGGATCCATTTCAATAACAACTATGGCAATAATCACAAATCCCGATATACGTCAAGAAACCAAATACAACAAGTAAACACATAAATTCAGTTCACTCAAGGAACCAATATAGCAAGTAACCATATAAACTCGATTCACTCAAGCAACCGTTACACTCACCTGTACCTTGTACATACATGCTAAGGGTATTATGGTCATCCACTAGCCATGACCTGTAGGGGACGAGCTCTTGTCCATGTACAAAATCCCATACATCAAGTGTTTACCAACCTTATATCAACCAAATCCTGTGAAGATGTCCAACTACCAGTATATCCCACAATAATGACAAATAACACAACAATCACAACCACAATGATTACAGAACAATACTTGTAAAAACTAACAAGCTCCTCATAGAAGTTCATTGCATGTGATTAACACTTAGGATATCAAATACTCATTCACTTTCCTTGAACATACATTGAAACAAGTAATACGAAGGAATAGTTTTCATGAACACATAAAACAAGTTGGGTTTCAACTACATTAAACTATCACCTACCTCCATAAAAGCCTAAAATGCTTTAGTGAACTTGACCTTTCCCTTTTCTTAAAACCTCCACTTGATTGTGGTATAAAAACATGAATATTTATACATAATCAACCAAATGGCCTACAATATCAAGGATTATACCCTAATCCCGATGCCCCAAGGCCAGTTCATGATCATTCCCATACTCTAGGGTTTTTATACATCCATATTAATACCATTAATTTCATGATTACAATAGTGAATTATCAACCTGCAAACGCAGATTAGCAATGTTCAATCAAAACACAAGGTTTTTCTAAAAAAATTACTTAATTGTATCAGAAAATTAGCTAGGTTAAGTCAAATAATCCCCATAAACCTGAAAACTAGTAACTCTAGTAGTTAACAATTGAGCTATGAAATAACAGAAGGAATCACTTACCTTTACAAAGAATTTTGATGAAAATTGAGTGAAATTCTCCCAAATTTACCTAAGCCCTTCCCAAAATGAGTTTTGAAATAATGAAATGTTTTAGAGTATTTTTCTACATAAATCTGCGCATATCCCTCTATAGCGGCCCAATCCCGCTATAGGGACTTCTCTATATCATAATCCACCGACTATAACGGGATTAGCCAATGTTGACTCCTGCTATAGAGGGAATTTTTCCTCTATAGTGGCGTCGTCATAGCAGCCTACCACCCTCTATAGCGGGTGTGGCAAGTCAGAAACTCGGTATTGCTCCCAATTTTGCCTTTTTGCAGTTTACCCCTAAACCTTGACATATCAGACAAATTCTTTTACGTCAAGTTCAATATCAAGAGCTCTACTACCCGAATTCATTTTTGAAAGATCCAACAAATTTCTTATCGCCTTGGCTACCATAAAAACATATAAAATCCTTTCAAATTTACCTAATCCTTTCCCGGATTGCCTTAGACTATACCTAGCTCGGATTTTATCTAAGACTAGTCTAACCTGAAATTTCTAACTCCCAATACGAGGTAAACCTTAGCCCAAATTTTTGTACGCTAGAATCACTCGTAACGAGAAGAGGGTCATTACAACGGATACCAATTTAACAGTCATTCATCCCCAAATAACAAAACAAGAAAAATTAGGCAAATAAGAGAGAAAAAAGTACATGTATCCTGAAATAAATGAGAGTACTCATCCCACATGTCTATCACGGTTTCCCAATTAGCTTTCTCAACCAAATGATGCTTCTAATTGACCTTTACCGATCAAATTTCCTTTATTCTCTACTTTCAGATGTCTCAATCAAGAATTGCAACTAGCTCCTCCTCATAGGAAATATTTTTATCATGTAAAACTGAATCTTATTTAATAATGTAGTCCCCATCCCCATGGTATCTCTTAAGTATAAACACATGGAACACCAAATGGAACCCTGATAGCCTTGGTGGAAATGCTAACTTGTATGCTACCAGACCTACATCATCAAGACCAGTATGCTACCAGACCTACATCATCAAGAACCTCAAATGGACTAATATACCGAGGGATAAGCATACTATTCTTGCAAAACCGTATAACTCCCTTCATAGGAGATACTTTCAACAACACTTATTCACTGAGTTTGAATGGCATGTCCCTCACCTCAAAATCCACATATCCTTGTTGCCTTCTCTGGGATGTGACTAACTTGCCTTGAATAAACCTCACCTTCTCCTTAACTTTCTTTACTAAGTCCGTAACCAAAGGCTTCATATCACCAATTTAAACTCATCCTATTGTTGTATGAAAACTCACACAAAGGCAAAAATCCTAATGTCTACCAAAGTCAATCATATATGCCCTTAACATATCCTCAAGCACCTGAATAGTCCTATTTGACTGCCTATCAGTCAGAGGATGGAAAGCAGTGCTGAAGTCAAGCTTAGTGCCCAACTCTTCATGGAGCATATCCAAAAACTTAGAGGTGAATTACATAACTCCATTAGAAATGATGGAAACTGGCACTCCATGCAACCCCAATATCCCCTTGACATAAATCTTGGCTAATTGCTTTGAGCTGTAATCAATTCAAACTGGAATGAAATATGCTGACTTGGAAAGCCTGTCTACCATGACCTAAATCAAGTCATGCTTCCCCAAGGTCTTAGGAAGACCCATCATAAAGTCCATGGCTATCCTATTCCATTCCAACTTAGGAGTGGGCATTCTTTGAAGTAAACCTGCAATTCTTTAATACTCATACTTCACCTACTGACAATTATGGCATTTACACACATACCCCACTATATCCCTTTTTATCTCGGGCCACCAATAGAGCTGTCTCAGGTCACGGTACATCTTAGTTGCGCTAGGATGAATAGAGTATCGAGAATCATGAGCTTCTATAAGAAAACTCTGAATCAAATCACCAACCCGAGGAAAACACATATGTCCCATAACCATTAACACCCCACAACACCAAGTGTGGCATTAGAAGATTCACCCCATACTAACTTATTTTGAAGTTTGTTCAACTTCTTATCTTCAAATTGTTTGGCATTTATTTGATCAAGGAATATTGGCCTTACGTCTACACTAGCCAACACTCCACCCTTTTTAGAAACACCAAACTGCATAGACTGTGATGCTAGAGTATGAACTTCCTTAGCTAGAAGACTCCTCGACACTCTCAAGTAGGCTAGACTACCCATACTTACCGCTTTCCTGCTCAACGCATCTGCCATAATATTGGCCTTAATCGGGTGGTTTTAGATGGTCACATCATAATCCTTCAACAACTCCATCCACCTTCTCTACTGAAAATTCAGATCCCTTTGAGTTAAAACATATTGCAAACTATAATGATTCGTAAACACTTCACACTTGACGCCCTAAAGTTAATGTCTCCAAATCATAAGTGCAAAGACTACTGCCACCAACTCCAAGTCATGGGTTAGGTAATTCTTCTCTTGAGGCTTCAATTACATTGAAGCATAGGCAATCACATTCCTATCGTACATTAACACAACACCTAAACTAGAGAGTGAAGAATCACAAAATATAATAAAATCTTTACGTTCAACTGCCTGTGAAAGAATAGAAGTTGTAGTAAAAAAATGTCTTGAGCTTTTGGAAGCTCTCCTCGCACTTATCCAACCAAAAAAATGGTACCTCTTTCTTGGTTGACCTTATAAAGTGGTAGCAATAGAGACAAAATTCTTGACAAGCCTACGATAGTAAGTAGCAAGACCCACAAAACATCTAACCTCAGTCACAGAGCTAGGCAAAACCCAACTCTTAACCGCCTTAATCTTCTGGTGAGCTACCATCGCCCCTTTTTCTGAAACCACATGCCCTACAAGGTAACCGAAGACAACTAAAACTTGCATTTCAAGAACTTAGCATTCAATTTCCTCTCCATTAAAATCCCTAAAACAATGCAAAGATAGCCTGCATGTTCCTCCTTACTCTTGGAGTAAACCAGAATGTCATCAATAAGCACAATAACAAAAGAATCCAAGAATAACTTAAAGATACCGTTCTTAAAGCACATGAAAAATACCGGCACATTAGTCAACCCAAACAACATCATCAAGAACTCATAATGCCCCTACCAAGTCCTAAAAGTTGTCTTAGGTATATCCTCTAGCCAAATCTTTATCTAGTGATAACTCAATCTCAAGTCAATCATGGAGAAAATGAAATCACCCTATAACTAATCTAAAAGATCATCTATCTAGGGAAAGGGATACCTATTCCTGACGGTAACTTTCAACTTCTTATAGTCATTGCACATTCTTAGGCTACCATCCTTTTTCTTCACAAATAACACAAGAGCACCCCAAGGAGAGGCATTAGGACGAATAAAAACATTATCAAGTAAATCCTACAACTGAGTCTTCAGTTTCCTCAACTCAGCTGAAGCCATTCTATAGGGAGGAATAAAAATATGGCGAGTTCTCGACTCCAAATCAATACAGAAGTCATTATCTCAATTTGGAGGCATACCAGGCGAATTTGTGGGAAACACCTCCTGAAATTCTGACGCCACGGGGATTGACTCAATTGAAGGAGATATTGTACTAATATCTCGAAGATGTGCTAGAAAAGATAAATACCCACTCCCAATTAACTCCTTATCCTGAACAAAAGATATAATTTACATAGGCTTAGGCTTATAAAACCTTCCCACTCTAATTAATCCATTTTGGGAACCTCTAAAGTCACTGTCTTAGCATTACAATTCTAAACAACATGATACAAAGTTATCCAAGTCATACATAGGATAAGGTCAAAGTCAGGCATATCCAAAAGTATTAAATCTATCCATGTCTGAAAACCTATGAACAAAACAGAACATGCATGACACATATGGGTCACTACCACAGAGTCACCAACCAAAGTTTATACATAAATAGCAGAGTCAAGTATATCACGAATCAAATCCAATCCTAAGGAAAATCTAATAGATACATTAGAATAAGTGGAACCCGAATCAAAAAAAATAGTAGCCATCAGGTCACAAATGAGAATAGTACCTTCAATGACAGCATCAGATGCCTCAACCTCGGTCTTACTTGGGAAGGTATAATAGTAAGCTCTATCATCAAGCTAGGTGGCCTCATTAGCAGGCTACGTTCCACCCTTTCCTATATTACCATAACCTCAATTTTTACCATAACCTCCCTGAATATTACCCCACCAACCCTTTGGATGACCCTTACTATTACCTCTACCAACAGGAACCACAACATTAGACTACTGCTAGCCCTATAGCCTAGCTTGTCTCTATGGACACTCTCTCTTAAAGTGCCCTACCATACCATAATATAACACCCTCGCTCAAGAGAAGGCCTATTAGCAGAAGAACAAGTAGACCCTTGGCCTTTAGCAACTGCGGGCTACTAAATAGCCCATGACTGACCTCTAGTAGAAGATTCCAGAGCTGACTAAATAGGGTGAGATAGATAGGCCTGATAGTTATGACCCCTAGAATAAGAACTTCCAAAGTTACTCGCATTTTGGTTTTTTTTTCCTAACATCTTTGCCTGACCAACTTGTTTCATCCCCTACCTTTTTTACATAATCAGCAACATCATTAAAGGTTTTTCTAATATAAGTCATATGAATAGTGAAAACCTACAAGTCAGTGTTCAGGCCCTTCACAAATAACTGAATACTCTTATGTACCAAGCAGCAGATTTACATAACGAGAAAATGCTTGAAACTTAGCCTTATAAACCGTAACAAATATAGTACCCTTCTCAAGTGACAAAAACTCATCCATCTTGTAATTATAAAGAGTTTGGGGTGCATACTTCTCCAAAAGCAGGGCATGAAATTGAGCCCATTTTAATAGAGGCAAAGCTGGTGACCAACACTCCACATATACCCTCCACTACTACTTCACATCACCTTGCAGCTGGAAAGTAACAAACTCAACATAGTGACATAGTGCTGCTTAACAATAGCCAATTTATGCAGCCTTTTGAAATAATCAATAATGAACTCAAATACATCCTCCTTCTCAGAGCCAATAAAAGTAGGAGGTTTCATATTCAAGAAATAGGTCAGCATGTCATTCTTGGTCTCAGTCATGATAGGACTTAACACCAAGAGAGGAAAAATATCAGTCCCCAAGGTGTCACCCATTCTACGAGTAAATGTAGCAGTTAGCTGGACACCTAGAAACTGAAAAGCACACATAGCAAGAGTGGCCCTAATACTAGCCAAACCACTCAAAAAAGAAAGCACCTGCTAAATCATCTTAGAAAACATTAGGGGAAGAGTTGTACCTATAACTTATGCCACCTCCTCCTGCTCCACAACATCCTAGTTCATCTCTTCAACTTCCTAAAAATATCATGGTGTGTGGGAGATTTCACTGACCTTTGATGGGCCTAGTTAGATGCTGCTTGAGATCCACCCCTGAGGGGTGTTGCTCTCCTTCTTCCCCTGCCCCTACTTCTTTCTCATCCTCATCCCTAAATAGCCAGTTCTATAGTTGGACCTGCTGGTATAGGGGTTGCGGATCTAGTGCTATTTGTTTTAGTATTCACCATCTACGGAGAAAATAATAAAGACGGTCAAATGCAAATTTGTATCACTAGATACCAATTGGAGTCAAGTTATAACAAGAAAGAAGAAACAATTGGAATCATGTTATAGCAAGAAAGAAGAAACAATTTGATAGTTTTCTAAAGTCCTATAGCCTATACAAAGAAAAGTACAGACATCTCTATACCGTTTCGCAAGACTCTACTAGTCCTATTTTGGTACAAAAAGATCAACAAACCTAGGGCTCTAATACTTTGTCATTGCCGAACCAACTGTAAGTGTCACCCATACTGTCTCCCGACAAGAGAACCATCCAACCCCAAATGTGTAAACATAGGAATTAGCCAAAAAAAGGCAAACTGGCTATTTTACATTAAATAGGTACTGGAATCCATAATCTAATAAAAAACAATGCAAAAAATAACAAAAGCCAACAATCCTCTATAATCTAAAAGTCATTGTACCAAAACACTAAGATATCCGAGAAAGGGTTCAACCCTATAAACAACGAAAATATCCAAGTCCGAAACAATGGACCAGAAACTAAGTGAAGAACTCATGGCAACCCAAAATATATTGTTCACCTTTGAGTTCAAATGCTATCCACTCTATAGCTGAGGTCTCAAAACTGTATCTGGAATATGTCCTACACTCAAGAAAAAAAAAAGTATATGTAGTATCAGTACATAAGAAACATAAGTGTATTGGTAGGGTCAACGGCCAACCCAAAATGAGAAATATAAACAAGTAACCATAACTTACTACAACAAGACAACCATGAACACCAACCACGTAACCTTACCTCAAGTTCATAACACTTAACCTTATTCAACAATATCATTGAGTTTAGTCAATACAAGTCATCATGGATAACAAGTCGAGTCAAGAGCATGACTATCAACAAGACTCCAAGTCAAAAACCATGACTCACTCAATTATATCAACCATGTCTCACTTACAAAAGTAAATAGATAATATAGAGTAATGCTAATCTTGTAATTAAACCTGGACAACTTAAGGATCCACTCCAACAACAACTATGGAAATAATCATGAATCCTACTTTACATCAAGAAACCAAATACATAAAGTAAACACATAAACCAGTTCACTCAAAGAACCATCACACTCACATGTACCTTGTACATACATGCTAAGGGTCTTATGGCCGCCTAGTAGTCATGAGCAGCAAGGGACGAGCTCTTGTTTTTGTACTAAATCCCAGACATCAAGTATCTGCCAAACTTATACAAACAAAATCCCATGAAGATGTCCAACTACCGGTACATCCCACCATAATGACAGATATCACAATAACCAAACCATAAAAATAACAGAACAAAAATTGTAAAAACCAACAAGCTCCTCATATAAGTTTATTCCATGTGATTAACACTTAGGATATCAAATAGTCTTTCACTTTCCTTGAACATGAATTCAAACAAGGAATATGAAGGAATATTTACTATGCACACATAAAACAATTTGGGTGTCAACTATATTTAACCATCACCTACCTCAATTCAAGCCTGAACTGCTCTAGCAAACTTAAGCTTTTCTTTTCTTGCAACCTATCTTGATTGTGGTATAAAAACATAAATATAGACCATAATCAACCAAATGACCTACAATATCATGGATTATAACCTAATCCCAAAACCCTAAGGCCAATTCATGATCATTCCCCCACTCTAGGGTTTTTCTATCATAATTCAACCTTAATCCTACAAATTTCATGGTTATAATAGTAAATTATCAACATCCAAGCACAAATCAACAATATTTAATCAAAACATAGGGGTTTTCTACCCAATTCACTTAATTGCACCAGAAAATGTAACGACCCAAAATATCGTTATATGTGAAAATACCCCTAAAATTTTTTTATGATGACTAAAATGCTCTTAATGGACCTAGAGGAATTTATTTCATGGGTAAAAATGGGGCCTAATGTAATTTGGACAAGAATTGAAGAAAAGGGTTGGGTCGGTCTGCTGCCTAGTGCTGCAATGGTGAATAACCCACTGTAGCGGTAACCCGACAGTAGCCAGCCCGAGGTAAGTTTTAAAACCCTCCACTATTTCATCCCACTAGGTAATATTTTCCACCATAAACACCCTAAGCAAACCCCACCCCTATATCTATGAGATTTTAAAGGCTAAACTTTATTAGGGAAGTCTCGAGGCATACCCGACTGGAACCCAACATGGGGAGATACTTAACACTTAAGAGACAACCTTCTCCATTCTAATAGCAGGATGTTTCGTCTATGAGGTAGGTTATGGTTTTTAATATAGAGATTATACTTGGGTTAGATTCTTATAACTATAGTAAAGTCAGTTCTCATGCATTAGGCTGTTGGGCATGGTATTTCAAAGGAAGAAAATAATAAAAATCCAAATGGGCTATAATAATATGGTTAAATTTTGTTGTACCCTATTGATGTGATATTCATGGAGAGGAATAGGTTAAATCTTGTGAGAATATAGACTAACTAATTGTTATTGAGCTTCAAACGTATGGAGTGAGTTAAGTACGATAAAAAAGGGGAAGTAAGTAGTGGGCTAAGGTTGATAGAGGGTGTTATTGGTATTCTAGATAGTTACGTATTGTATTGAGGAAGGTTAACGAAATGGAAATATGGAGTAGGGGTTAATAGTAACCTAAGAGTGTTTTAGGTGGCCTATGAGCGTAATTAAGGGGGGTAGGACAATTTAGCGTTCAACCTAGTGAAAGGGTAAGTGATAGAGTAGGAAAGTTTAATAAGAGTCATAGAACTATCACGATCTTGTAAGAGGTGTAGTGTACACGATTATTTAAATGTATATATTTAGGAATAGGTACAAAAATAAGATTGGTGTCTCTATGATTCCATGTGAACCAATGATTACAATTATTTCGAATACTGCTTGTGATTATTGACTGCATTATATATTCATACATGTTGATGTTGTTGAGTTGATGATGATGATGATGATGATATACAACATATAATATTTATGAGGTTTGTGATGATGGTAATATTGTATAGATGATGATGATATTGATGAGAATGGGAAGAAAAAGGGGTGATATGCATATCTTGCATACATGTATTCATTCAAATGCCTTGAAAATTTCAATTATATTTACGTATATTGTTGTTGGTTCCTTGAGTGGACCGGCCTATTAGTAGTGTTGATGGAGTGTGGTCGCTAACCATGAATACACGGTATGCCTAGTTAAGTTTAATGCTTATTTACCCCATGTGTATATTCATACAAGTGAGCGCATGAGAAAAGTGGATTATGTGCAAATATTATTCTTTTGTGTACATAGTTAGATCAGGTCAACCGAAGTATGCCCCAGAATATAAGACATTAAGGTCCTTGAGGGTTCCTAAGGGGAGTCAGAGTGAAATGTCAAAGGACAAAGATATATGAAAATATTAAATGGAAGGTAGGTCACAGAGATGCTAAAAGTGTGGTGTTAATAATTTCATAAATTGGGGATTAGAAAGTCGGAACCTTATGTGATGCTATGATTTCTTCTTATTTACTATTAATTTTATTGTTTCTAACCCTGGTCGGTCAATAATTCCTACCAGTATGTGTAGTTGTACAGATGCTACACTTATTATAGCTTCTACCAGGGATATAGCTATGGTGCAGGTTAGTTGGGTTTTTATAGCAGCAAGGATGAGCACTTTGCAGCATCTCCTGCCCTTTCTGTTCTGCATGGATGCTATGTTATGGACTTTTTTATTCCTTGTCTAGTTCTCTTCTACCGATTTAGGCTAGTTTCTGGGGATTCACTATTAATTATTTTCTACATTAATCTGACGTATTCAAATGTATTAAATTAGAATTATATATGTATGAGTTAACTGGATTATGTTGGGAAAATGAATTGTTTTAACTTCTGCATTAAATGAAGGGTTGGTTGGTAAGGGTTGTCCTATATGGGGTAGTGGTTGGGTAGGTGCCCACATGATCCGTGGTTTGGGTTCTGACAAGATGGTATTAGATTCCATGTTACCGGTCACCCAGTACAAGATCAAATTTTCAGTAGAGTCCTGTGGATTGGTTTGTTGACGTCTACATAAAATCTATAGGAGGCTACAAGGTATCTAGGAAACTTTTTCACTTTCTTCTCCCCTATCATACTATCTCAATGTTTTCTACTTTAGTTGAGTACAATTGCTATCTCAACCATCAATATTGGGACTAGTTGCACCCAATTGGTATCTCACTAATGTTTGAAAGGTTGGAATAGGGTATTCCAACCAGTAGAGGTTAATAAGAAGTGTAGGTGCTGAATTATTTTGTTGTGAAACTCATTTTACATTATCTTAAAATACTGTGGCTTTAAATATTTTGGTTGTGGTATGATAGAATGCGACATATAATTACTTATATGGATAGTTATTGTCTGATCAAATTGTTACTAGGTTGTTGGATTGTCAAAATTGTTAAGTACAAAAAGTTTATTATGTATGTTGGTTGTAAGATGTGTGGCCAAGGGACCCAAGGATTGTGAGGATTGGTGTGATCTCAAGGCGTATCTTTATTTCTGCGACTTGAGGTATGTCTCATCTCTCCCTGATTTGGAGTATTCCTTAATTTCAATTTGAATCCTAATGAACTACCCAGGTGCCTTGCCATTTTGTGAGATTTTTCATGTGGGATGTGATGCTTGAGAGTGGAGGAAGTTAAAAATGTGCTAGAATTAATAAAGTTGAGGAGTTAGTTGCATTTAAGATAGTCCGGGTCGTAATCTATTCACTCTAGACCTTAAAAACTATGGGATGTGAGAGCTAGAAATTGTAATAGTGTTCAGGAGATAGCATAGTATGAGAAAAGAACTGGAAACAGTTAGGCAAAAGGAAAAAAGTGGAACCACTCGAGGTTACTACTGCAGTGGAACTTTTACCACTGCAGCAGTAAAATTAACCACTATAGCGGCTCCGGGCAGTGAGTTGCCAGGGATTCCCCTATTTTTGTGATTTTGCAATAGTTGCAAAGCAACCCTATAATCACAATAATCAAAGGTAAAAACAAAATCAGACATACAAGATAAGCTTAAGCAATTATTATTGAAGGTGCGGGCACGATAAACGTCATAAAATGCAAGAAAAATAAAGAAAAGTAATTGTTTGTTACATTCCCAAAATAGGGGCAGCCCAAATCCAAAATCAATAAAATATAAAATGGGGGGGGGGGGACGTCTAGCTGGTGGCATCATCTCCGAGGCTCGAGGCATCTGAACCCACCTCTTTCATCCATATAAGGAATGAGAACTCCTCGACATCCTTACTTGTCAACTTTGGGAGAACCTTGGTAGGGGAGGTGCACTTGAACATCACCTGTACCTCCTTCCAAATACTCACCATCATGAGGTCCCGACAGCGGTGCTTCTTCTACTCTGTATCTAGCTCACTCTGGAGCTCGACATAAGCACGGACTGGGCCCATCAGTGCAGTCAAGCTCGAAGGAAAAAACCTAGTAGGGGGAAATTGTCCTCTCTATGCATCCTCGTATAGCTGCAAGATCACCCTCCCAACCCCCAGGAGATACGAGAGCTGAAGTGGAAGGGATGCCATAATCCTCGCCCTCACCAGCCCGACTACTCTTACCTTCTTCTCCACTCTTTCTTTTATTCTTACCTTCTCCCCGTATGCCCCTACCCCTCCATAGGTTGAACACCACATCACATTCCTCTATAGTATTGTGATCCTCCTTGGGTACATCCACTTGCCTACACAGCTCGATAATCAAGGAAGGCAAGAAAAGATCTCTCACCGAACACTCTTGTTCATAAAATACCACCACTCGTCCATAATATATGCACAAATATTCATCTCAATCCCCACTAGAGCACACACCACTACAACATTCGGGTGGAAAACCATATTTGTCACGTTTCCCAAAGGATAAATCCTCCGGGACACCAGAAGTAGCCACACATTAGCCTGATCTAAAAAGTAAGCACTCTTTGTTTCTTTAATGCCAAACCACTTGACTTTATTTGCCCGACCCTCTGGTGCCAAGACTCTTGCTACCCATTTCAGGTCTGCCTCCCATACATTAGCTTCAAAGAAAATATTTGAGGGGTTTGGTATCCCTAGAGTTTTATAAATAGGGGTAGTATCCACTGGGACATTCTTTCCTCAGATACAAATAGTGGGGAAAGGCACTGACCACTTCACTATAGGAATAATAACATAACACTCTCAAACTAAGGCTAGGTTACCCTCAGGGATGGGCTCAGTTAGCATCTCCCATCCATAGGTTTTAGCTGGTTGTAGAAGTCTAGGCCCTCATCTTCCACATCCTTCATTAAAAAACCCCTTTAGTGGATGAAACTCTGATTATGCCGCCCATCCTCATAGCAATCGCTACTGGCAGTGTCGGAAAATCTATGGTAGCAGGGTTGTTGGGCCATGATAATTTTGTCAACATCACAATTACAGGGTTAGAAACCATATCGGGTGCTACTGGAAGAGAAAATTTGAAACTGCAAGAAAATAAACACCTGGGAAGGCTACTGTCAGGTACCGTCACAGCGGTTAGTTAATCGCTACAGTGGTACCGCTGTGGCAGTAACTTACCGCTGTAATGGTACCACTACAGTGAAAAAGTTACTGCTGTAGCAGTTTTATCATACCTAACTCACCAACCTATCCTCCCATGGTGGATTTTTTATTTTTCTCTATATTTTCTAGAATTAAGGGTAGATCAGGCTTAGTGAAGTTTGTATGAACCTTTTTACACAAAAATAGAGTGTATGACACTCGACTTCGCCTTTAAATCACCAAAATACATTGGGGAAGATAACCCTTCACCTTCTACAGCTCCTATGGTCAAAATCCACCATGAACTGCATAAATCTTACATCCAGAATGCTATAAGAGCATTGTATACATAAGAGAACCTAACATTCTTGTTATTTCGTTCAAGAACACTATCATAATTCAAGTCCCAAAAGTTGCACCAAAAAGTCTATAATCTAACGGAATTTCTATGATTCTACAACGACAATACGTTAATAAAGTAGTAGGGGTGAAGAATATATGTAAGGAGTGCAAAATGGGGGAAATGTTTCATTTCCCACTATTTGAACTATTGCAAACCACTACTGTGGTAAATTTACCACTGCAGCGGTAATACTGTAACGGTAATCAACTGTTGTAGCGACAAAAATCCTTGGGTGTCATTTTTCATCCTGACTTTTCGTACATCGTGGTATTATGCAACCTCTGGACATTTTAAAATAATTGGCACGTTAACATTTTTGCAATTTCCTTTTGTAGTCCTTGTGAGTCGAGTAAATAATGGCGATCCATTACAAAGTCTTGCTAAAAGTGTCAGGATAGTCATTACATGGTTCCGTTACTAATTAAAACAAAGGTAGACTAATACGAACTAGTGAAAAATTAAGGTCGTATTCATTTGAATGTATCATAGGCTGAATTTCCTTGCATATTTCATGCCAGAGACCCCATAATCTTTACCTGTGGTTGTTTAGGAATGAACAATGGGTAAATTTGTATCTAATGTACATCGTTACATGTGAAAACGCCATGACAAAATTTTACGATGACTTAAATGCTCTAAATGGGCCTCGGAGAATTTATTTCATGGGGAAAAATGGGGCCCAACATAATTAGGCTAAGATTCAAAGAAAATAGTAGGGTCGTTCTATTGCCTACCACTGTAACGATAAGCTAACTACTGCAGCAATACCACTGCAGCGATAAATCAACTGCTATAGTGGTAACCCGGTAGTAGCCATCCCGAGGTAAAATTAAAATCCTCTTTTATTTCATCCTCCTAGGTCATATTTTCCCCCAAAAAACATCATGAGCAAACTCCATCTCCATAGCTATGAGATTTTAAATTCCAAGCTTCATGAGGGCGGTTTCGAGGCACACCCAGCGGGAACCTGACATGGGGAGATGCTTAGCACTTGTGGGACAACTCTCTTCTCTCAATAGCACCATGTTTCATCTGTGAGGTGGCTTATGATTTTTATTAGAGAGATTAGACTTAGGTTAGATTCATATAACTTTGATAGTAATATCGGGAGTTCTCATACATTAGGCCTTTGGGCATGGTGTTTGGAATGATGGAAACAATAAAAATTCAATTATGATGTAATAATAGGGTCAAATATTGTTGTAACCAGTTAATGTGATATTCATGGAAAGGAATAGGTTGAATCTTGTAAGAATCTAGGCTAACTGATTGAATAGTGTGGTTCATATGTATGGGCTGAGTTAAGTACGGTAAAAAAATGGAGTAAGTAGCGAGCTAGGGTTTATAGAGGGTGTTATTGGTATTCTATATAGTTATGTCTTGCATTGAGGAAGGTTAACGAAGCGTAAATATGGAGTAGGAGGTAATACTAACATAAGAGAGTTTTAGACTACCTATGAACATAATTAAGGGGGGTAGTAAAGTTTAGGGGACAACCTTGTGGCAGGGTAAGTGGCAGAATAAGCAAGTTTGATAAGAGACGTAGAGTATGCAGGGTAAGGTTAGTAAAGTTAAGTATGAGAATTATGATAGAAGTATTTAAGAGAGAATTTGAAAGCAAAGTCAGAAACACGAGTGTAGGTTGGAGATAAAGAAAGAGTAAGTAACGACATCTAGGTAGAACCATTGTGATCTCGTAGGATATGCGGTGTACATGATTACGTAAATGTATGTCTATAGGGATAGGTGTGGAAATAAAATTAATGTCTTTGTGATTCCATATGAATCAGTGATTGTGATTGTTTTGGACACAACTTGTGATTATTGACTGCATTGCATATTCATTTATGTTGGCGTTGTTGATTTGATGATGATGATATACTGTCACGACCCAAATTGCCAGATCATGAAGGCACCTACTCTAATCCACCTAGATAGGAGAACCCCATAATAATATACTGTAGCCTTTACTAACACGTTAATCAAACTATAATACAATTCTTACAAAGTTAACTGCGGAAATAAACTACCCTAGGATCTAGTCTAAACAGGTACAAGAGCTACTAAGGATAGTAATACCCAAGACACAACTTCCACTATGAAGAAGAAAGTGGGAGCTGCTGGATGATCTCTACCACAACAGTCAAGAAACCAAACTAAAACCTACAAAAGGCTATACCCCAAAAGAGTATAGCAAGAGTAGCATCAGTACAACCTACATACTCATGATCCTCATCGGTCGATCTGAGTTGGATTACACAATTATAACATAAATAATTAGAAGAAAACATGCATACTTATGCAACTTGTTATCTATTCCCAAAGCTTCCTCTCTATCCAAAAACCACCGAGCCTGAACTCAGACTAAAAGCTAACACCACCCCTAAGGAGACTACCACCACGCAGACACACCCTAGACCTAATCTAAGAGTCTAGCCATCCATCTAACATACCCGATAAAGACCCATTTGGAATAAGGCCTGCCTTTTGACTTTTTGGTAACCATCCCAGCCTACCCCAAGCCGACTTTCATCCTTTTGTTTACTAGCCTTGCTTCTCTTAAACAACCTTTTTCACACCAGTACCTGGCCACCTGGAACAGTAACATGATAGCCATGAAAAGGAAGAGGCTTCAGTTGGGTATAAACTTATCCTAAAGTAATATGACGTCCAAAGATACCAAGACCTAAACAACCTACCCTTAAGAGTTATACAATAAAAAACATATGAATACTCAAGAGCAATAAATCAACAATGTTCACCAAGTTAAGTCAAATATGAATAATAATAATATCAAGCATACATAATTACACCTTAAGGCATACACCGAACAGCCCAAGCCCAACCCTAATCAATCAAAGAGTCTAACCTCAATAACTTCCAAGTCAACATACCCTGACTCTAACAACGAGGCATCCAAAGATATTAAAAGTACCTAAACCACACAAGGATCTCAATAATCATATATCCAACATGTAAGAATAATCTCCGATTCACTCATTGAACCATCAAACTTATACATTTCTTCATACATACACGCTATGGGTTATATATCCACCCTCTGGACATGGCCTGCAGGGGACAATTACTATCCATGTACTAAAACCATAAACATGAATGTCTGTAATCCTTAATCCAACCATAACCTATAGGAATGTCCTAAATACTGAAACATTCCACAATTCACAATATAATGCAGGCCAAGTCAAAAAGAAAGTAAACAATGCATGGATCACATCCATAAGCATGAATTAACTAATCACACTACAAAGTAGTTAATATGTATAGATAATACAAGTTGGATTAATTACACCATCATCACCTACCCCACTGATTAGAAACCTCACCACCTTGTACCCATAAACATGGGCCTCGAGGACCATAACAATTTATACCACCTTAAGTACTAAGAAACCTACCCTATATCACCTATGGCTATGACTCCACTGAAGGAACATTGCCCATGACCGAAAGTTTACCCATACATTACCTCCCAATCACGTATATAGCATGGGGAATATCAATTCATCAATTTATGGCATACACCCAACTCAGCATGACACTTAATACATATGTAGCCCCTAAACGACACTACTTAGATTCTAACTGATACTAACCACCATAACCCTGTGCCCGAAGGCCTAATCATGCAATCTCTAGTCAATCTACATTATAATCATGCTTTCAAATTTGAGTCTGTGTTACTCAATTAAACCTTAGCTTTCCAGGATGTCATACAACTGAAGGAAGGATGAACCAAGTGAAATCCTAGCCTGTAGTCGATCTCACAAACATGTTAATCCCCAAAAATCCATGGGTTTGCACCCATACACACTCTTTTCTCCTTATTTTGTGGCTCTAAGGCTTGGGAGCCAACTTTTAGGGTTATTTGGAGCCTCCCCACATTTCTACATTAGTTAATAAGAGGTAGAAAGTTAGACACTGGTCGCGTCACATAGCTATAGCGGTAGGTCTACCTCCATAGCAGTACTACTATTACGAAATAATTACTTATTTTGCTATAGCGGAATGACATCAGCCTGACCCAAAATTTTAAGTCCCCTAATTTTAATGCTCATGGTCCCATGTACATTTTAATTAATGTCCCAATAATTTAAGAACTTCGTACTAACCCTGAGGTAATTTCTAATAATGATGGATTCGGTCGTTACAATAGATAGAAATTTACCCATCGTTCGTCCTCAAAAGATCAAAGTAAGAACGGTCCAATTCTACATACATGGACTTAACACCTCCCCGCAGGATCATAAGACACTAATTAAGACTCTCGGGTCCTAATTCAAAATTCAAATTACTCGGCAAATTTTATTGAATCATTGCCGCTCAAACCCTAATTCACTAAATGCACAGATCAAAACCTCGCCATCAGTCTCTTCCAAATAGATTTCGTGCCCTCATGAGCATGATGTGACCAAAAAGATTATTATTCGAAGGCCAAGGAAATAATACCTAGAACTAGTCTCACTACAAACATCGGATGGGGTGTTAAAAGATTGAAATTTAAAGGCCTACGAAAACTAAGGCGGGTCCCTACTATAGCGGCTATCACAACGCTATTACAGTACTGCTATGGTGGTAGGTCCATCGCTTTAGCTATCCCAAATCCAGGTGGATTACTTCAGAGGGTACCTATTCCTGAGTAGGAGTGGGAGTGAATTACTATGGGCTTCCTGAGTGGTTTGCCTCATATCTTTCATGGTTCTGACAGTATTTGCATCATTATTGATCAGATGACCAAATCGACTCATTTCATCCATATTCAGATTTCCGTCAGTGCCTAGAGGTTAGCTGTATCTATGTTTGTGAGATAGTTTGCCTTCACAGAGTATCCGTGTCTATTATTTCAGATAGGGGCTCCGTGTTCACTTCTAGCTTCTGGAGGACATTTCAGCGGGAGTTGGGTACTTAGGTTGATCTTAGCACCGCATTCCACCTCAGACAGACGGTCAGTCGGAGTGGACTATCTATGTTTTAGAGGATATGCTCCGTGCTTGTGTTATGGACTTTGGAGGTCAGTGGAATCAACAATTATCCTTAGCAGAGTTTGCTTATAATAATAGCTACCATTCGAGTACTGAGATGGCTTCATTTGAGGCATTGTATGGTAGGCGATGTCGATCTTCGATTAGCTGGTTTAAAACTTTTAAGATTAGTCCCCGTGGTACCAACTTGCTTCGTGTGTCTTTGGATAGGGTGCGGGTTATTCAGGACAGGCTACAGGCAGCTCAGAGTAGGTAGATGAGTTATGCTGATCGTAGGTTTTGAGCATTGAAGTTTGGGATTTGTGATCGGGTTTTCCTTTGAGTATCTCCCATGAAAGGCATGATGAGGTTTGGGAGGAGGGGCAAGCTCAGTCCCAAGTATATTGGGCCATTTGAGATACTTTGGACCATTGGAGAGATGGCTTAGGAGTTGGCTTTGCACTCAGATTTTATAGTTGTTCACCCAGTTTTCCATGTATCCATGTTGCGATGCTATATTTTTGATAAGTCACATATGCTTTGGTGGGACTCAGTTGAGTTAGACGAGAGGTTGACCTTTATGGAGGAGCCTGTCCTTATAATAGCCAGAGGTGTTAGATGGTTGTGCTCAAGAGAGATCCCAGTGGTTAAGGTTCAGTGGAGGCATTATCCAGTTGAGGAGGCTACCAGGGAGATCAAAAGTAAGGTGCGGGCCCAGTATCCCCACCTATTCGAGCTTTCAGGTATATCTTTACCCTTTACTTTTACGAACGAAAGTCTTTAAGTAGTTGATATTGTAACGACTCTCTAGGACATTTTATGCATTTCTGCACTATTTTGGCATTTGGAGCTTTCTCATAGCTTCCCCAAGTCATTTATGACTTGCTGGAGCTGACAGTTTGGTTACCGGGCAGTTCATTTGGTTTTTAGACCCAATTCCCCGTTTTAAAGTCTTCGCTGTTATGAATTGGGTATCGAGCCTAAACATTAGTTAAATGGCCTCATATACCTATTTCATCAGTTGGATCAGCTCTAAAATGTTGATTTTAGGCTAGGGAGACCCTTGGTTTGGGTCTCGAGACTTTCGGACTCATTTTGGGCTATTAGGTGGATTTTGGTTAAAATGCCCTTAGGTGTGGGAACCATATTTCATCGAAACTACCTTGTATGGAAATTTCAATGGCGCCGTTGAATCCAAAATGTCAAATTTGGTAGGGTAGCATAATTCATTTGCATTCTCGGGATTCTGAACGAATTTCAAGGTTCGATTAGAGTTTTGGCACTTGGCCAAAATTACTGGTGCAGGCCAAAAATGGCCTTCGTGTTCACGAGATTCTCTCCACGTTTGCAAAGGGTCTATGCTAGACCGAACCAGAATTCCTCCTTTGTGATCGTAGTGGACCGGCCATATTCACGAAGGGTAAGTCAGGTCGTGGTCCACATTTGCGATGGGGTCCTATTGGATCGCGATGAAGGAGCCCCTGGTAGTATTTAATGTTGTGAACCCAATTTCTCTCCCATTTTCTCTAAGTCCTAAGTCCATTGAAGCCCTAGAGAGCTTTGAGAATGAGAAGATTGATTTTTGGGTGTTCGGGGTGAGCTGGAGGAGTGATTGTAGTCATTTTTTCTGTCGATTATTCCATAAGTTTCCATTAAAATCTTGGTTAAATTTCCAATTTTAATTCAAATCCCTAGTTTACTTGTAGGGCCGATTTAGGGTTCGTTTGTGGTCGAATTTTACCCATTTTAAGGATAAATGATCCCTGAGCTTAGAGGGACGTGTTGACAATTTCAAAGTTGTTATTCCGCAAGCGGCCCCACATGAGATTTTTAGCTTGATTTTGGACCAGGAGCATTTATATGCAATATGGGCATCGTTATTCTCGTGTTAATGCATAGATTATTATTTTGATCGAGCAGAGGCTTCTCGAAGGGGAAAAACTCTGATCTAGTGGACTTTATCGAGCTTTTAACTATGTCCAGGTAAGCTAGGCTTACTTTTATCTTAGATTGAGCTTTACTATGGTATTAGTGTAGTATTATGATAGTGATGGGTAAGGTTTTACGACTTGGCCATTATTTTAGTATTTTATGGGTTAAAGTTAGCCGTTTTGAAGTCCTTTTAGTGGAATTTGACCTCATCATTCCTCTTAATGATTATAATAGTCTTTTAGGGCTAATGTTAGCTTACCTCACACCTTAGGGAAAAATTGTAAGGTCTTAGTCTAGGTTTGGGTAGGTGTTTTCCTTAGTATGGGTTTTCGGGACTAGTAGCGGGCCTCGCCGACCCTCCTTATAGGTTTAGTGATTAAATTAGCTCCTTGTAGATGTAGGAGACCTTCTTGGACCTTCTAGGGAAATTCTTGAACCTTAAGGTGACTTAGGCTTCACATCGGTTTCCAGTTAGTAGAATTACCCGAACTAGAATGTGGTTGACCTTTAAGCTTATTTATTTGACTTATTAATTAGACCTTGCTACTCTTGTAAACCCTTTCGTTGAAGTTGGTAATTTGATATTAAAATGGGCTTTAAATAGGTTATGGCTTCGGGTTATTAATTTTTGAAATTTACTTACTAGCTCTGGTTCGAGTCCGACAATTATGATTTGTTTATGGAATTATTACGGTGATATCATTCTTCAGTTTCGGTTCAAGTCCGACATTATGGTTTGAGGGGAATCTCAGGTATGGTCTCACTATTGGTCATGTAAAGTTATGATTATCAGTACTCTCTTTCTTGTTTGAATCCACCAGGCTTATGGGGGCTCGGTTTGGTTATTTCCTCACTTGCTTGTACCTTCTGGGCTTATGGGGTTTCTGTTAGGTTATAATTATACTGTCTTTATCTTAATTTATTTATTTATGCACATTTATCATTTTATCCGAATTGGAGTATTTATTATAGATTTATGCTTATCCATGACTTAGTTTACTTTCTCGCATTTTATTATACTTTTATCATGATTTATCTTAGTCGGCAGATGATTCTACTGAGTACCCGTTGTTTTGATATTCATACTAAACTTCTACATCTTTTTCTGATGCAAATTTGAGTACGAGTCACCGCTACTGACATTCTATCCTTCTTGCTCTCTGGATTAAGAGATAGGATGAGCTTTCAGATCCGGAGTTGATTCTCTCTCCTTTCATTACTTTTGAACCGTCCTTAGTTATCGAGACTATCTATATATTGGATACTGTTTAGTACTCTTATTCTTTTGGATTTAGTTGCTCTTATACCGACCTTACTAGGTCGTGGGATATTCTTTTGTGCACTTTCTCTCTCTCCTTGATATTTATTCTGTTGCTCTTATATTTATATCCCTTACAATTCTAGTGTATGCTTACTTTCGATATTTATTATACCTTACTCCAACTAGTCCATCACTTGTCATTCCGGGCTACGGTATGGCTTACCTACTGGTGAGATAAAGTAGGGGCCATCATGACTCGAGAAATTGAGTCGTGACAATATCGGTAGCAAACTGGGATGATACCTTTAATAACTGCTTTGGAGGCCTCTACCTTGGGTCTCCTAGGTATAGTATAACACTAAGTACGTCTTCTCCTGGACTAAGCAACCTCATGACCACTGCCATGAGATCCCCAAGCTCCTCCTCGAGCACCTCTAGTACCACCCCTCCACTTAGTGAACCACCTTTAACCGTGACATAAGATAGGGGAAATCTGAAGCTGTGAACCCTGCTGGGCAAGACCCAATGCACGCCGAGTGTAGTATCTCACAATATGATGAAGATCCTCACACACAAAACACCCCCTCCTACCTAACTCATGCTGAGAAGGTCTAGAAGAGCTAGAATGACCTCCTTGTTCTGAAGAACTAAACCTAGAGACTTTACTCGCATGACCTGAACCCTGACTACCTAGAGACACAGAAATCAAAGGCCAACCACCTGAACCCTATAAAGCTGCCTGAACTGGTCTACCAGGATAACCGTGAACACTTCTACTGGAAAAACCCCTACCTCAGGTCGCATGTCCACTAAACTCACCCTGATGATGGCTCCTCTTAGCGCCACCACCACCTTGGGTACCCTGACAAAATGACTCAAGCATCTTGGTATGATTAACTATACTCTGGAAAAAGCCCCTGACACCACCATTTGAGCTGTAGCCAACCTATAAAAGCCTGCCAAACCCTTAACAAACTTCTTGATCTTCTCAGACTTGGTGGGGATACTGACGGCGGAATATCTGGATAGTATTTGAAAACTTGCCTTATACTCAGCAATGGACAAGGAGCCCTGCTCCAGGTGATCAAACTTATCTCTCATCTGATCCCTCAAACTATAAGGCACGAACCTCTCCAGAAAAGCCTCAGAAAACTGGGTCCATATCAGTACAGGATAACCCAATGGTCTACAACTAGAAAGAGACCTCCACCATTGTCTGGCCACGTCAGTGAACTGCTAAGTCATGTAACCAATATTGTGGGTATCAAGGGATCCAAGGTTATGAAACCTCTTCTGACAGTCAAGCAAAAACTCATAGGGGTACTACAGAAGATAACTATATCCCTGAAGATGAAAAACCATAAGTAGGAGCATGCCCTGGTGGATGAACACCCCCTGGAGTGTGAGAAGTACCAGACATACTTAAAAGAACACCAGTTTGGGGAGCACTATCTATATAATTCAAGAGATGAATCAACAAATGATGTAGCACCGGAGTATCAACTGAACCCTATGGGACCTTAGCTGGACTCGCATACTCTGTATGATAATCATCCTTAGCATAGTCAATCTCAGTCTCGGGAGAGGCCTCCCTAGCATGTCCTCTAATTAGGGCAGAACCTCATGCCCATCCTCAACCTCTGGGTTGGCCACGTCCCCTGCCTTTCCCCCTGACTGAGGCTCCAACAACGGGTGCTCACTCAATATCCCTAGAATTTATGGACCTAGTCCCCACCATCTGTGAAGAAAAAAATGGAATACACGTTTAGAATGCTGGGTATAAACAACCCGCATGATACATAATCAAATTAGAGAAGTTTTTCCTAAAGATATGTTATAGCCTCTCGAAGATGGATATGGACGAAAACATATCGATCCACGAGACTCTATTAGACATCTTGCTCTTTCACTTATGAGACTGGTGAACCTAGTGCTCTAATAACAATTTGTCACGACCCAATAGTTAAGGTCATGATGGCACCTACCTCGACCTATCCTTGGCAGGCAAGCCAAAAACCAAAAAGGTGAGGAAAACCCAAATACAAATTAAACGGATAAAAGTAAGACCTCTAGAATGAAGCCAAGACAAAATATATAAATGTAGTAGAAATATGAATGAAATACAATAAAACCTTAAGATACAAGTGTCATAAATGTAAAGTGCATCTAGTACAAAATCCAAATATCTGAAAATACTACATAAGTCTATCTTTGCTAGTAAATAAAGACATAAGATAGAATAGGAGGAGGTCCAGAATCAACCCTGGACTCTGGAGCACACCAGTACCTCAGATATCAACTTTGATAACACAAAATCAGCTGTCGTGAGTTGTACTCGAACTAGGATCTGCACCAAAAGGGCACAGTAGGAGTGAGTACGATGCACTTATACTCAGTAGGTATCATAGGACGACTGAGCAAAGTGGAAAATAAAGAAAGTAAAAGATACTATGAGCACGTCACTTGTAAATAAAAAAGTTCCCAAGTGGTAGCTTACACCATCTCCACTAACAGTTCTATAATTTAAGATCAAAAGGGAAAACTACATAAAAAATATATAAGGAAACTAAGTACACATCAATGGTATGTAAAAGAAGCACAAAAAATACAAATGCAATGCAATGCAATGATGGTGGGAGTTTTATATACACCTTCCAAGCCTCAATGCTTCAGGATAGGACCCATGGTGCGTTTGTAGCCCATATACTTTTTATAATTTCAATCTCATGTCTCAATCAACCTTACCTGCACATCCCTTAATATAGGTGTTTCATAAAGTGTCTCATTTTTTTACAAAATCAGTATTTCTCAACCAACCTTACCGGCACATCCCTCGGTATAGGTGTTTTAAAGTGTCTCATTTTCTGTCAAAATAAATGTTTCTCAGTGGTACTAATCTCATGAATATGTATAAATAAAATGAGGATGTAATGCTCAAAACCAAACAGTATAAAGATAATGATCAATTTAATACAGGCATAAATGAGCTCAATATTAACTCAATATGTCAATAATTCATGATATCATCCCTCGCTCGACACCACAAGAAAGAATAGTCATGTAAGACATCAATAATAGTATTTCAAACCCCTCACTCGGGTAAATTAACATGATATAGGCAAATAATGCTCTAAACAAGGCCTATAATATCTATTCAAGCCCCCACACGGGCATCACAACAACAATTATCCCATTTAATGTACAAATAAGGCATATGATGTCAAAAAAAACCCCATATAGGCAACACACAATATAGAATCTTTCAAGTCAACAACAATATGCATATAAGACCCCACACGAGCACACAATAATAATAATAATCTCAAAATACAACTTCCATAGCTAATTCCCTAACCTATAGCATGCTTTACATGTTCATTAACTATTCAGCCCAGTATGAAAAAAGTTAAGCCATAACCTACCTCGTAGTGCTGAAATCCAAGTCTAGACCCTTCAAAGAGAAACCTTTCCATTTTGAATGGTCTCGAAATGAGATAATTCTATCAAATATATAATCTATGTGACAAAAGAAATCTAATGATACCCATATCGATAATATTTAAGATGGGTCCAAAACGTGTTTGAAAAAATGGGTTAAAAAATGAAAGGGATAAACCAAAATTTTATTTTAGAAACATGTTCAGGATAACAATAGGAACCTACAGCTAAATACCCACTTGAAAACAAGTTAAAATAGAGGTTCAAATCCAAGAAAAACCATTTTAAAGCTTTACCGATAAAACCCCCAAAAATCAATTTTGAAATCAAGATAAAAAGATGTTTTTAAAGATATAATCAATGGAAATTAATGGAAAGGTGAGTTTGGAGCTTATACAAGAACAAATGGTTAAGACACCCTAGAAATCACCCCTTTCTCGAAGCTCCAAGGTCCAAAAATGGTGGAATTCGCAAAAATTAGAGTATTTATATTGTTCTACAAATTGTACCTCACGAATGCGGTCAGCCCTTTGCATTCACGAGGGTCAACGGTGACCAGAAAAATTAAATGGCCTTTGCATTTGTGGACAACCTCTCATATTCGCGAAGGTTGATGACCTGGACACATCGCGTTCGCGCTGACCTGGTCGCATTTACGATGACGTAAATACCCGACCCGAAATCTTTAACTCTTCACAATTATGTCCAGGGGCCTGCATTCTTGAAGAAGGATGCATTCAGGCACCAGATATCAGCAACATCGACAGATTTTCCAAGTTAGAAATGTCTCTAAACGGACCTCAAGATTCATTTAGAACCCCACTGAAATAAAACATATAATATACTAGGCTATTTTTAATGTTCTGGACTCAATGGCTATGTCAGATTTTGGAAAATAGATCATTCAAGATAAATTAACCTCGGGACCCCAGTTAGGCATTTTCACTTGTTTCCAAATGGGGGGTCAAAATGCAAAACAAAGGCTCTAAAATTGAACCAACCCCACAAATAATCCAAATTCAATATTTTTGATCTAATAGAACTATCCAAATTTCCATCCGACGCTTGAAACACAAAAGGTTGACCGACTTATGGCTTTTAAAGTCTTTAAGAGTCACAAACTCTCCCAACTCACTCCCAAATGCATCGGGGACTATGCGAACCATACCCACAACTCACAAATAGTGTATAACAGCTACAGGGTAGGGTGAAATTGTCAAAACACATAAAAAGGAAAAATCTACAACTTAGGTTGTTATAGATCATTTGTGCGCCATTTGACTTCCAGGTTGGTTATGGCTTACCTTCTTTTAAACTTAGCTTGGTTGAGGTATATGTATCATAAATTTCTTTTGGAGGGTGGGAAAATATGGTGTTACGGTGCATTATGATGGTGTTTTTGATACTTTTAGCTTACTTAGTGGCCTTAAAGTAGGATTCTGCTTTCAGATCTTAGTTTAAGTCATTACTTCTCACGAAAGACTTTGTCTAGGATGCTTATTGGTGTTTGGACTATTATTGGAAGACTTATCCTTGGTTTGGATAGATTGCTTTCTTTAGGTAGGGTTCTTCGGGGATATTTACGGTAGTGCCGATCCTTTAGATAGTTTACCCTGAGGTAGTATGATTGTAGGGGCCCTTGGGTTGGGGATATGATCGGACGAGGTCCCATGTTGGTTACATTTCTCTTTTATGGTGTGTTTTTCTTGGTTTTTATAGTACAGTCTATTCTGAATGGGTATTAATTAATTGGTTGGTTTCATTCTTGTATTTACGCATGTTGTTCCTGCTTATTCGTGGTATGTGGTTGATTTGGGTTGAAAACACTATTTGCGGTTTTTAAAAGGAACTTTGTGAGGTTTTACTTGGATTTGATTTCAAAAAGGGAAATAATAAACCAATTTAGTCCAAGTTTGAGTCCGGGCACCTATTATACCTTTGATTACTTTTTGTTTTCCTTTTACGAAAAAGATGAAACTTAAGAGCCTCTTTTATTAGCAAGAAAAGATATGTACTGTAACACCCCTTTTTTAAGCCCCAAAAAATTTATAATATTAAAATTTGAAGTGTAAAAAGGGTTTACAAGTGTTGAAAGTGACTAAAACGGTGTTTCAAAAAGGATTCGATGAAAACTCGGAGTCGCCACATGTCATTGGGTTGTGTTCCAGGTCACCTTAAAAATATCATTTTTAGAATAATTGACTCTTAAAATTGATCAGCGAACAGTTATTCCGGTTAGGAAATTCTGTTAATTGAGAAAAAGGTATGAGGCACCCCTTGATCCCGTGGTTTTAGCACGGTCACTTTATTGACTTGTATCGATTGAATTGACACCACAAATGAATAAATTTTATATAAACAAAAAACTAAACATGCAAGCACACACATAGAAATAAAAGAATAGTGTATAGTTCGATTATACATTTCAAAGGAAATAATAATGTGAAAAGTAATCCTATGCTACCTAAACTAACCTAATCTATGATTCACCCGACATCCTTGGACTTGTTTTTGGATGACCTCTAAATACATGTACCTCGGGGTATTCCCCAACGAATAAATACATTTGATTCAAAAGGGAAGAAATAAAAAATATTCAAGCAAGCAACTCAAACCATTATCAAAACTAGAGTTTGCCTACCCAAAATTCACCGGCCTAAACATGATACTATAGATTGAAAACAAACTCAAATTAATTTCAACAATGAACCAGTTTATATCCAACTTTATCAATTTCCAATCCCTCCCCAATTTACTTCACCAGAATATAATTCAATTGTTCATTTTCAAATTTTGAGTGAAACCTCCAATTAATATCACCGATCCAATTAATAAATGAAAATCAAAGAAAAAAACTAGATATCATTCAACTAAAACCACATATGAAATAAAACAAAATTAATGAGATGGAGGAAAAATTGGACCTCAAATTGATGTTTTGATTTTAATTAAATGGAGGAGCTTCACGGATTCGGAACCTCAAACCAATACCCAAATTGGAATAATAAAACACTAATCTCTTTTCAACCAAGCCAAAACTACCCTTTTTAGATTGCCGGATCTTAAAATCAAATAACCCATTAAGCCATATGCCGATGGAGAATTGAATTCAGGTTGGCTGTTAATTTGTTTAAGAGCAGAGGAGAATACCAGGGCTATTTTGCAGTTTTTTTTCAGTGGGGTGTGCTGGTGGTTTAATTGAGGTGCTGGTGGCTAGAGTTTGCTGGTGAGGTCTATTTGCGGGTGGAATTGAAGTTGTTATTAATGAAAAATGGAAGAGATTAGTGGATTGTTGTTGCTGCTAGTATGTTGAAATAGAATGGAGTATTTTAGTTGTTAAAGGAGGGAGAATTTTGCTCTCGGGAAGTTGGAAAAATTGAGTGAGTGTTAATGGAGGTGTTTTTGGTTGTTGTTCTAATGGAGGAAGAAAGGGTCATGTATATGCATTGTATGTGTTTGTATTTGGGGTAGGGGGACATGTGTCTAGTGTTGTCACGACCCAACCTATGGATCGTGCGGGAACCTACCCAACTCAACACTAGATATGAGAACCCTTACTACCTAACCATTCAATTATGTGCAGAAGTTAAATAAATTTATCTTTAAAAGAAGGAAATCCCTTAATCATAAATAAATTCTTTTCCGTACATTTGATAGATAAAATAATGTGGAAAATAATTAACAGTGATTCCCTAGAACCTAATCTAAACTTGTACAAGAGAATTAAGATATGAAAAAGAGAATCTAGGATACAACATCCATGTGAGAGTAAAATGAGAGGAGCTCTTGAATAGTAGCCACCGTCGTACCTATAGAAACTCCAACTGAGCACCGTCGTACCTATTGAAACTCCAACTGACCTGCAACATGGCTATATCCCCAAATGGAAGTATAGTAAGCGTAGTATCAGTACAACCATATGTACTGGTAGGTATCATCGTCCGACCAGGGTTAGAAACAAATAGTAACAATAGCAAATAGGGAGAAAATCATGTCATCATTTAAAGTCCCGGATACTATAACCTCCCATCTAATCTTTGGCATGTTGCGGTTAGCATCTTTTTGACTTACCTATCATTTATAATTTTTGTGTATCTTTGTCCTTTGACAATAAAACCCTTCCTTAAGTCCCCTAAGTCTTGTCGTCTTCCCCTTACAACTAATTCTATGGTTCAAAACCCAACACTATCAGGACCCCCTACTCCAGCTCTAGCAATTACAAATAATACTACAATCCCCAGTATTTTAGCATACTCTAAGGACCAGACCGATCGCCCAAGTGGCCCTCATACCTATTTGACCTAAACACAACCAAGTACTATCATCATCCTTTACTCTAATAGATATACAAATATACAATACTGCTAATGCTCAAATACACCCGTCAAGATGTATGCGATCGCTAGCAATATATTTTACCAACTTTATAATCGGGGTCAATCCCACAGGGAATGAAGGAAATAGTTCACCTTCGAGTGTCACAAGTGACTAGATGTTTACTTGTAATGCTAAAAATAATGCAAGAAAGTAAAATGGGGGAGTAATTCACTTGTGTTAAATTTGTCAAGTGCAAGTTTAGTTTGCAAAAGTGAGTTCCTAGAGTATGTTATCAAGATTTATAAATACTTAGGGTTATGCATTAATGAGAGTGAATACATGCATGAGTAATTGGATATTTACCTAAGTTCAATTCATAGCTATGGTTAGCTAGGTCTTAGGTATTGGAAGTAATCTTTCAATCTACCACCAAATTTCATATGGGTTTCTTTTGAACACCCATATGTACATCTTACCAAACAACCAAAGACCTCAAATTAGTTAGTCTATTTCTAGCACTACCTATTAAATGAGGAATACTCAAGTCTTTGTTAACTAAATCTATTTACCCTTAATTTCTCTTTCAATAAAAACAAGGGATCTAAGCATGGATGAAGTTTGTAACCTCAATTGTTGAGTTGAAACATAGAGATTTAGTCAAACCCATAACAATTAATTAATTAAAAAGGAAAATAAACAACACCCATACAATTATCACTACTCGTTCATATATAACCCTAAGTTGGGAGATTTAGCTACTCAAAGAGAGAGAAAATGAGATTATATCCATATTCTCTTGAAAATCCTCCATTGAATCTGAATAATCACAAAGGAAATCCAAATTCAACACTAAAGAACAAGAAATCAACTAAATTCCCACTTAGGGTCTCAATTACAAACTCTCAAATGTCAAAATTGACAAAGAAGTGGGTTCTAAGTTGAAGCAAAAATAGGCCAGTAATTTATAGAAATGCCACCGCATCCACTTCAGCGATGAGACCTCACCATCACTGAAGTCCATGACGATACTCTGAAGGGACTCTTTATCACCAAATTGACGTTAACTTTAGGCTTCCATGATTTGCAACTGGTAATATTGGCGATGGATTCATACTTTGCCGAATTGTTCGGCGATTCGCTAAACTCTTTTGCTTCATCACCAATTTGTTTTATCTGGAACATGGTGGATATGTTAAGTTAGGTGATGGATCTTTCTATTCAGCAATACACCAGCAACATTGGCGATCCGCTGACTCCATGGCGGTGTCTTCTTGCACTTTTAGCTCCAATTCTCCATCTTTTTGCTTCTTTATGCGCTCTCAACCATTTCTTGGCCTCAACCCTAAAAATAAACCAAATTAACATTAAAACTACTCAAATTGGCATTGAGAACTTGATTTCCTACCATTTTTAGGCCAAATGAGTAGCAATTTACCGACTTATCAACACCCCTAACTTAAATCCTTACTCGTCCTCGAGTAAATCAATGCACACACAAAAAAAGCAACATTGCCTACAAACGATACTACTTGGGAGCTTAGACACATGCCTTTTTCTTTAACATACTTTGTCCCCATTATTTTGAAAACAATGGCACAAGTCTCCTCTATCAAACACTCAATTTCTGAACAACAAGTGTCAAATGTTTGCTAAATGTTACCATACCACGCTCATGCTCATAGATTTCAACTATGATTAAAGAATGTCCAAGTATTGCAATAAAGTAACCTGATACAAAGAAGTACCTTCCCATAAGAAACGGTCAACATTTAAATAAGGGACTACCACAAATTGCTCACACTCTCAAAGACAATCATGAACACAAGTATCACGCCATAGGACTACCCATATGCTCCACTTCACCATATTTAAGCATGCTACGGTGGAGATCACTAAGGTATTATTTTGGCTTGTAGCGTAGGCAATGGGTAAGTTAGGAAAAGTTAGGGTTATAGTGACTCTACCCCCTCGAAGCATCTAAAAACACTTCAATTACACTTCTTTCCCAAAGCTTTCTTCTTATGCAACTCCAAGGACCAATTCTCTAAAATTTTCAAGATATCTTCCTTCTCTTATCCTTTCAAACATAAAACTTCTTCAAATAGTAGACAAGACCAAGTTTAACCTCAATCTTCTCAATTCAGATAGTTTAGAACCCCGATTTCATGAAACCCTTAAATTTTAAAACCAAAAATTAGAGACAATCGATTAAACCCATCTCAATATATGGAAAAGAAATAGGGGTAAACACTATGAACAACACATAACCACTAATGTGAACCATAAAGTAAGATTTAAAACAAAAATTGAACTATAACCTTTAGATCTAGAGATGAAAATTGAGTTAAAAAGGGATGAGGGAGTAGTCGTGTGAACTCTGGTTAGTAGATGATGGTGGTAGTGGTGCGCCTGTGCAGTGATGATGGTGAGTTAAGAGAGAATTAACTGTGTGTGTGTGTTGAATAAGTAAAGTGATAGAAGAGGGGGAAATAGGGAATGGGAAAAGATTTGAAGAAACCTAAGAGTTAAGAGTTGAAAAGTCAATAGTCAAAGAAGTCAAACCATCATCTTTTAAAAGACAAAGTTTGGCAATGGACATAGAATCGAATAAGAGATCGGCGATCTCCAAACAACAACAACATCGCCAAATATCATAATTTTTATGCCTTGGATTTCCTTTATGGCGATCAAGTTCAGCGCTAGACCGCTCTATCGACAAAGTCTTTGACAATTTGTTGATTGGTGAGGAGCATCACCCTTTTCCACAATTCCAACACCTTGGGAGATCAACTTCGATGTAGGGATTCAATGATTCCCTGATGAGTTTGGCGAGTCACTAAAGCCTCTTCCCTAGAGTTTTGAACATGATCTCTCACATTTTTCTACTATGACTTGTTTTGGGATATGCTTTCGACATTCCAACCCATCACACACCTACACCATACAACAAACGTTACTCAAACAACAAAGTTAAAACTTGGGTTGCCTCCTAAGAAGTACCTTATCTATTGTCGTGGCACAATGGGATGATGAGTCCTCACTCAGGCATATCAAGGTATAACACTCCAAGAAATCTACCTCTAGTATCATTCCAAAGTAATGTTTAAATCATTGATCATTCATCATGAGTCGAGATCCTACATAATTTTCCAATTCAATAGCTCCACTTGGGAAGCTTTGTACCACCTTAAAAGGACCCGACCACTTAGACTTGAGTTTGCCCGAAAATAACTTGAATCTCGAGTTAAATACTAAGACATAATCGCCATTTTGGAATTCCCTTTTTAAAATTTTGGTATCATGACATCTTTTTCATTTGCTTCTTGTAAAGAGTGAAGCTCTCATATGCTCTCAAGCGAAATTCATCAATCTCTTAAAGTTGTTCCACCCTTGACTTGGACACGTCTTCCCAATTCATATTCAACTGTGCAAGGCCCACAAGACCTTGTATTATAACTCAATGGGGAGATGACAAGCCTTTCCAAACAACAATTGATAAGGTGACATGAAACTAGGAGTTTTGAAAGAGATTCTATAAGCCCATAAGGCATCATCAAGCTTCTGTGCCCAATCTGTTCTATTAGCATTTATAATTTTGGCCAAAATCCTTTTTATGTCCCAATTAGATACTTCCACTAGCCCATTGGATTGAGGATGTTATGGATAAGCTACCTTATACTTCACTCCATATTTGGAAAGAAAAGAGTCAAAAGAGAGATTACAAAAATGAGAACCCTCTTTATTCATTATAGCATGGGGCATCCTAAGTCGAGTGAAAATATATTTCTTCAAGAATTGGGTGACACTTCTAGATTCATTATTCTGCAACGCAACATCCTTGAGCCATTTGGAAACATAATCATTCCCTATAAAGATATAGGTGTTCCCATACGAGCTCACAAAGGGTCCTATAAAATCTAATCCCTATACATCAAATAACTCAACATCCATACTAGGTTACAAGGGCATTTCATACCTACTCGAAATTCCTTCTTGCCTTTTGACATTGATCGCATGTCCTAACCAACTCATGCACATCGTGATACAAGGAAGGCCGATAAGACCCACTTTCGAGGACCTTTGCAGCTGTGCGTACAACACAATGGTGACCCCCAACTAATGAAGAGTGAAAATCCTCAAGAATTTGTCAGACCTTATTTTCAGCCACATATCTCTGAACCATATTATTAGCACATTCCCTAAAGAGATAGGGCTCATCCCAAAAGTACCTTATTACATCATAGATATAGTGCTTGCATTGATAGAAAGTCAAATTCTTGAGGAGTAAGCCACTAACAATGTAGTTCACATAATCTGCGTACCATGGTTCTTCACTCTCTAAAAGGGCCATAATTAATTCATCGGGGAATTCTTCATCAAGATTGATTCCACCCAACTTTTCCTTATTAGACTTAGGGTGGGAAAGATGGCCCACCACTTGGTTTTCACACTATTTCTAATCCTTAACTTTAAAATCAAACTCTTAAGGTAGAGAGATTCACCAAATTAACCATGGTTTGGCCTCTTTTTTATCCATTAAATATCAAAGAGCCACATGTTCGGTGTGCACAATGACCTTTGTGCCCAATAAATAAGAATAAATTTTTTTAAAAGCATAGACTACGAAAAGCAACTCTTGCTCCGTAACTGTATAATTTCTTTGTGTATTATTCAAGGACTTGCTAGCATAATATATCGAATGTAAAAGCTTGTACTTTGTTTACCCTAGAACCGCAGCTAACCCCAATCCACTTGTATCACACATCAATTCAAAAGTAAGTGACCTATTTGGGTCCAAAATGATAGGAGCCGACACAAGTTTTTCTTTGAGGTAATCGAATGCTCTCACACAATCTCCATCAAACTCAAATTTTGCTTCCTTTTCAAGAAGCTTACATATCGGATGAGCTATCTTAGAGAAGCTCTTGATGAAACATATATAGAAACCGACATACCCAAGAAAGCTTTGAACACCTTTCACAGAGATTGAAGGAGGTAACTTGGCAATAACTTCAAATTTAGCTTGGTCACCTTGAATACCTTGACCTGAGATCTTGTGCCCAAGTACAATTATTTCCTTTACCATGAAATAACACTTATCCTAATTCATTACATGATTAGTTTCAACACATCTTTCAAGTACCTTGCCTAAGTGTTCAAGACATGATTCAAAGTTATCACCCAGAACTGAAAAATCATCAATGAAGACTTCCATAGTGTCCTCCACTATAACCGAAAAGATTGATAACATGCACCTTTGAAAAGTGGTGGGTGCATTACATTACCCAAAGGGCATGCGTTTAAAGGCAAAAGTACCAAATGGACAAGTGAAGGTAGTCTTATCTTTGTGTCACGCCCCGAATCCCATCGGGATGGATTGGCACCCGTAGCCGACAAGGCCCGAGAGAACCAAGCTTTGCCTCTATTCAATCATGTACATGCTATGAGAAATCCATAATCGCATAATAACTTTGGATATCGACAATGGAATCATGGAACATGATATATATATATATATATTCACATATGCGAAACTTGGCCGTTGAGGCCACCAAGTCAAAAAAGACATATACTTCTTACATTTATAAACCCACAACCATCTACAAAAGCCTCTAGCAAATGCATTGACCCAAATGAACTAAAAGTCGGGACAAGTCCCCGCTTTATACAACATGTACAACACCAAAACATATGTACAATAGTGAATCGGAGAAGCCCCGAATTAACTGGAGCTCACCAAAGATCTGCAACAACTGGCAATCCTACTGTGGAGGCTGACTAGTACCTGCGCCTGCAGCAAGTAAGGTAAATCCCCCAAGAGGGGTCAGTACGAAGAATGTACTGAGTATGTAAGGCCATATGAAACTTGTGAGATATGTAAGTATGTCAAAGAACTCAAGTTCAAATGCATAACCAATATAGATAAGTCATAATGTGGATGAGTCACTATTCTGTACTTTGGAAACCATGTATATAGCTTTCGGTACTTTGTTTGTATTTTAAGATTCAATGATTATTCATCTTTGCCTTTGACCTGTGATACCCGGGCCCCGACTGAACAGTGGGTTTTTAAACATAACATCATGTTATGTTGGGATCGGCTCGAGCTAGGCTTATGCCTCTAGAGCTGCCACCTTATGAATCGATGTATATATCGGGATTGGCTCAAGCTAGGTTAGTACCTCTAGAGCTGCCACCCATACAACATTTTAGGTTCGGCTCGAGCTAGGTTATTACCCCTAGAGCTGCCCTCTGTTAGGATCGGTTCGAGTTAGGCTTATGCCTCTTGGACTGCCCCCTTATTTTGGGATCGACTTGGGCTAGGCATTTTGCCCCCAAAGTTGCCACCCTTACTTGATCATTGACCATATATGCATTACTTTGTTTATTACTTTGATATTGATACCATGATATTCACAACTTGATATGAAGCTTTGGATCATTAACCAATGAGTAAGAGACAGGTGACTAACTTGGCAACATAACATTATTAGAACTATAACACCAAGGAAACCATTGGACAATATTCCATGAACAAGAGACATAAGTATAATCACTATTGGAACATTGGAATATAACCTTATTTGAGCTTTTGGAACATTAACCATGAATATGAGACATGAGATTCACCAATGTTCAATGAGTAGGAAATATATGGCAATGACTATGGATAACCGGCTATAGAATACCTTAACTCATTTCGGAATAGGACTAGTGAGATGTTAACATGAATACTATTTGCCGCAGAAAGATACGGACAGAGTAACCTTACATACCTTGTAGTCTCAATACGAATAAACAACCTTAGACGTGCACACAATAGTCCCGCTCCTTATTTATGTGTCACTCTACATCACAAATACATAACAGAATTTACATTAACCACCAACCCCTCTACAAATACATATAACATCAATGAGTACATGTTTACCCTTAAACATGCCATTTCCCCTTGACAAAACCATTGATAAGGTTATTATTCCAAAAATCCCCCAATATTCCAAACATTGACCAATAAATGATAAGCAATACATTTCACCACAACACTTCTCCTTTACACCTTCTTATTCACACCACATCACAAATAATCCATCAATTCACCTTAATACACTTCATAGCTAATATCGGCCAAAATCCCACAATTTGCACTTATAGAAAAATAACAAGTTTAATAACAAAATAACACCATACACGTTCATATTTTATCCATATCATGATCTTTCATCAAAGGCACAAGCCATAATTCAAGTTCAAATCACCAAGATAGCACATCTTCCACCAAAAGCAAAAATACACTATTCACCACATTGCCAACATAACTATCATAATATACATAATCTCCCATGCATGTAATATGTTAATACATGAGAATAAATACTTACCAAGGCTTGGAATAAGATGATCTTCACCAAAGAGTCCAAAGGAAATATTTGCTTTAGGGTTTTGGAACTAGAGAAATGTTTGGGGAAAATATCTTAAAAGGCATGAGACTTTGAAGGCAATAAAAATTAGATTTATTGCCCCTTATATAGTCCCATTATGTACATCCTTAGCCACTCTTAACATTTAATGTGGCCTTCTAGAAGGTCAAGGCAAGAATGGGTCTTTTGACCCATTTTTGGGCCATGCTTTCTTTTCATTTTTGGGTCCTCTTTGGGCCCAATTCACTTAATCCGATAAAATCAATAATTTCTTGTGTTTAAGTAATATTATATGTATTACAATAATATTCCCACTCATTCTACTCATATCCGTAGCCTCAATCCCAAGAACAAGTGATTCTAGCCACGTTTGGCTTATTTTGACCTAAAGGGCAAAACTGTCATTTTGACTCCAAATTCGTTCTCGAATAATTTTATAATACCAATACAAAATGTAATTCATTTCATGTATATACTTGTGTTTTTAGGATAAACGTGGCAAAAATAGGCTCAGTACGACCCCGGATACCCTTGGGACTTAGGAATTTCCAACTTTCGAAAAAGTGGAAAAACCTGCGTGGCACACCCTTGGGCGCACCAACTTGCTGCCTATGGACTAAAAATTTTATCCCATAGAGGCTTGGCATGGTACCAAATTCTCCCCACACTTAGTTTTTTCGAAAAATTCATTTTTCGACTTTTCTTCGCGGGTTTGGTTTGATACTTCAAGTCCTATTCTTTAACTTACTTCTTAGCCTTAATATACTTTGTTTAGGGGTACTCTTAGCCTCGTTTTTAACCCTACAAATGTTCCACGAAAATCATAAAGCACTTCCTATGAAGGTTTAATCACATTCACGAGGCCAAAAGTCAAGTATCTCATCCATAGCATTACAAAAGACGTATGTATGGCTCTCGACACCTACGTAACCATTGTTCAACGTCATTACATAGGGTTGGGAAGGTACGGGGTGTTGCATTCTTCCCCCCCTTAGGAACATTCGTCCTCGAATGTTAACATATCATTTTAATTACAACAATTGCATCTCTACACTAGTATGCATATACATAAACACTTAAAGCTCATGGAGACTTACTTGTTATTGCCTCACTTCTGCACTTTGAACCTCTTGGTCCATTTGAAATAGATGGGGATATTTGGATTTCATCATCTCTTCCGCTTCCCATGTGATCTCCTTTACTTTTTGATTTCTCCAAAGGACTTTTACGAAAGCTATATCTTTATTCCTCAATCTTTTTACTTGTCAATATAGCATAGCAACGGGTACCTCTTCATAAGTAAGATCCTACGTAACTTGGACATATTTAATTGGAACAATACGAGATGAATCTCCTATGCATTTTCGAAGCATCGAAACATGAAATACCAGGTGGACTGAGGAAAGTTCTTGAGGTAGCGCTAATTCATAAGCAACTTGCCCAAATCTTCTAATGATTTCATATGGGCCTATTTAACGTGCACCTAATTTCCCTTTCTTTCTGAACCGCATTACCCCTTTCATCGGTGACACCTTTAAAAACACCCAATCACCTATGGCAAATTCCAGACTTCTTCTTCTAACATCGGCATATGACTTGTGACGACTTTGATCCATTTGTAACTGTTGTTGGATCACTTTAACCTTCTCCATAGCCTGATGAACAATAAATGGCCCAAGTAAAGCAGTTTCACCCACTTCAAACCATCCAATTGGTGATCTACATTTCCTCCCGTACAAGGCTTCATAAGGTGCTATTTTAATACTTGAATGATAGCTATTGTTGTAAGCAAATTCAATAAGAGGAAAATGGTCATCCCAACTGCCTTGAAAATCTAAGGTACAAGCTCGTAGCATATCTTCAAGTGTCTGAATAGTACGTTCTGCTTGTCCATCAGTCTGAGGATGGAAAGCCGTACTCAAATTCACCCGTGTACCCAAACTCTGCTGCAAAGATCTCCAAAAGTGCACTGTGAACTGTGCTCCTCTGTCTGATATAATGGAAAGTGGAATACCATGCAATTGTACTATCTCCTTCACATACAACTTCGCATAATCCTCAGCTATATAGGTCATCTTGACCGGTAGAAAATGTGCTGACTTGGTAAACCTGTCCACTATAACCCATATAGAATCAAACTTCCGCAATGTACGAGGCAAAACTGTAATGAAATCCATGTTAATAATATCCATTTCCAGACTGGAAGATTGATACATTGCATGTAACCTCCCGGTTTCTGATGCTCTACTTTCACTTGTTGACAATTCGGGCATTGAGCGACAAACTCTGCAATGTTCTTTTTCATATTTCCCCACCAATACACTACTTTCAAGTCATGGTACATTTTAGTAGCACCCGGATGAATAGAATAGCGTGAATGATGCGCCTCTATCATAATTCGTGTCCTCAGCTCATCCACATCCGATACACATAATCTCCCTTGACATTGAAGTACCCCTTCCTGTGTAAGATCAAATGCCTTTGTCAAATCCTGCTGTACATTTTCCTTTAGCTGCAATAACATACAATCCGCAAACTGCTTTTCTTTCACTTCAGTTATTAAGGAGGATTCTGCTGCATTCTACACAATAACTCTATCATCTGAGGATTCAATAAGGCGAACTCCCAAGCTGGCTAATTGATTCAAATCTTTGATTATCTCATGCTTTTCATTCAACTGGCAACTAGTGCTTTCTACTGCCTTACGGCTCAATGCATCAGCTACTACATTTGCTTTGCCTGGGTGATAAAGAATATCAATGTCATAGTCTTTTAAGAGCTCTAACCACCTTCGTTGCCTCAAATTGAGTTCCTTTTGCTTAAAGAGATATTGCAAACTTTTTTGATCGGTAAAAATATCAACATGAACTCCATACAAATAATGACGCCATATCTTTAAAGCAAAGACCACCGCTGCTAATTCAAGATCATTGTGGGATATTTTTTCTCATGTGGTCACAACTGTCGTGAGGCATATGCTATGACATTACCTTGTTGCATCAACACACATCCGAGGCCAACCCCGAAAGCATCACAATACACTACATAACCTTCGGTACCTTCGGGAAGCACTAAAACTGGTGTGGAGATTAATTTATCTTTCAACTTTTGGAAGCTTTTCTCACACGCATCATTCCACTAAAATTTTACTGCCTTATCTGTAAGCTTTGTTAATGGTGCAGCAATGGAAGAAAAACCTTCCAGAAATCTTTAGTAATAACCTGCCAGTCCAAGAAAACTACGAATTTCTGTGGGTGTCGTGGGTCTTGGCCAATTTTTCACTGCTTTAATCTTTTGTGTATCAAACTGTATCCCTTCATCTGACACAATATGACCCAAGAATGCAACTGATTTCAACTAAAACTCACACTTAGAGAATTTGGCATACAACTTCCGCTCACGGAGAATCTGTAATACTTTCCGCAAGTGATTAGCATGGTCATCCGATGACCTTGAATACACTAGGATGTCATCTATAAATACCATGAAGAACACATCCAGGAATGGCTTAAACACCCTATTCATCAAATCCATGAACACCGCTGGTGCATTTGTTAGTCCAAATGACATAACTAAAAATTCATAATGGCCATACCGTGTTTGGAAACCTGTCTTGGGTACATCTTCTTCTCTAACGCTGACTTGATGGTAACCCGACCTCAAGTCAATCTTTGAAAAACACTTGGCACCCTGTAACTGATCAAACAAATCATCAATTCGAGGGAGGGGATATTTGCTCTTGATCGTTACCTTATTCAATTGCCGATAGTCGATGCACATTCTCAATGTGCCATCTTTCTTCCGTACAAATAATATCGGCGCACCCCACGGGGACATACTAGGCCTAATGAAGCCTTTGTCCAGCAAATCTTTCAATTGCTCCTTCAATTCACGTAATTCTGCTGGAGCCATCCTATATGGAGGAATAGAAATAGGCTAAGTGTCTGGAATCACATCAATGCCAAATTCTACTTCCCATTCTGGGGGTAATCCTGGAAGATCTTCTAGAAATACATCCAGAAATTCATTGACCACTGGAACCGACTGCGGAGTTAGTGGTTCCACATCATTATCTTTCACCAGTACTAAATGACATATGTAACCTTTAGAAATCATTTTTATGGCTTTCAAATAGGAAATAAATCTCCCTCGTGGTGCCCCTACATTACCTTGCCATTCAAGAACACTTTCTTGCGGAAAACAAAATTGCACCTTCTTGGCCCGGCAATCTACCGTGGCATAACAAGAGGCCAACCAATCCATTCCCATGATCACATCAAAATCCACCATGTCTAATTCAATGAGATCGGCCAATGTATCATGACCACACACCGTTACCACACAATTACGATATACTCTCTTTGCAATAATATATTCACCAACCGGTGTAGACACTTCAATTGATTTACTTAATAATTCTGGTGCCTTTGCAAATTTCGCAGCAACCAATGGAGTAACATAGGAAAATGTAGAACAAGGGTCAATCAATGCATATACATTATGTGAGGATACGAGTAATGTACCTGTGACAACATCAGGGGAAGCCTCTGAATTCTGTCGGTCCACTAAAGAATAAGTGCGATGCTGTACCCCACTAGTACTGGCTGCTCCTCTGGCCCCTCTACCCCTGCCATCAGACTGAACACCTCGTCCCAAAGAGGGAACCGATGCTGATGACGCAATAGCCGATCCCGCCGGTCGTGCAACACCTCCCATACTCCTCTGGGGACACTCTCTCATCATGTGTCCTTTCATGCCGCACCAGAAATAAGCATTTGTCCCCACTCTGTATGTACCTACATGAATACGCCCGCAGTGTTGACACAGCTGACGAGGAAGACCTGCTGTCTGTGATCCGTGAACTCCGCTACTTTGCCTAGATGGACCACCCCTAGACCCTCAAAACTGTGAGTGAGCACCCCCTGTGGAATAAGAGAACGATGGTCTAGGTGGTCTCGGAAACATACGGGGCCTAGATCCTCCTTGGGACATCATAGGTGGTCCCATAGGTCTAGCCCGTTTGGACTGTCCCCTGTCAAATTCATGTACCCTTCGTCTCTGTCGTTGATCTTCCATTTTCTGGGCGAAGGCCTGAATTCTCTCTATATCCATGTCTTTGTTCAAGGCAGCAATGGTGCAATCCTTTACCAAATATGGCTCTAGTCTGTCCACGTATCTATGGACCCTGTCTGTCATCGTAGCCACAACATTTGGCGCATATCGAGCCAAGGAATTAAATTGTAAGCTATATTCCCTGACTCTTAGATTTCCTTGATGGAGATTTAGGAATTTATCCGAATGTGCCTCGCGGATCTCATACGGAAGAAAATGATCTAGGAAATCCACTTTAAACTCTTCCCAAGTAGGAGGAGTTGCACCAATATCAAGGGATTTCTTCCAATCCTCGTACCATAATATTGCCACTCCTTTCAATCGGTACGCAACAAGTTCAACTATCTCTACCCCCGTCACGTGCATAACTTCCAAGGCCCTCTGAATCTGATCCACGAAGTCCTGTGGATCTGCTTTTGGATCTGACCCTGTGAAAATAGGAGGGTCCAGTTTTAGGAAATCCTGTGTTCTGCGACTGGACACTCTAGCCGCATCATCATCATGTGTCATCGGACCAGCTCGTCCTTGACTCTAGGCTGCCACTAACTGTGTCAACATTTGAACTACATTTCTAAGATCCTGATATGTGGCATTGACTGGTGGTTCTACAGGTACGCTTCTCCTACTCGACTCTTCTGGTACAGAGGGAGTGGAGGAAGCTCGTGACAAAAATTCATGCTCAGTATCGCCTTGATTAACTTGATCAGGTGGTGGTATACTGGTTCCCTCACCAGTAATTCTATCGATCCTCTTACTTTTACCTCGACCTCTTCTTGTCATTGGCATTGTTACTATAACAAGAAAAATAAATTTCAATGATCAGATATCATTTCACTTACAATTTTGGCTCTATTGCACGATCTAGAAGTGAAGAAAAGAAACAACATCCTAAATGTCTCGTAGCCTCCTACTTATAAATGTGGTGCACAACACATCTATAAGTAAGACTCTTCTCAGACACGGCTTTGTAGACACCCTTAGAATGACCTACTCTGATACCACTTTTGTCACGCCCAGAATCCCATCGGGATGGATTGCCACCCGTAGACGACAAGGCCCGAGAGAACCAAGCTTTGCCTCTATTCAATCATGTACATGCTATGAGAAATCCATAATCACATAATAACTTTGGATATCGAAAATGGAATCATGGAAATGATATATATATATTCACATATGTGAAACTTGGCCGTTGAGGCCACCAAGTCAAAAACGACATATACTTCTTACATTTATACACCCACAACCGTCTACAAAAGCCTCTAGCAAATGCATTAACCAAAATGAACTAAAAGTCGGGACAAGTCCCCGCTTTATACAACATGTACAACACCAAAACATATGTACAATAGTGACTCGGAGAAGCCCCGAACTAACTGGAACTCACCAAAGATCTGCAATAATTGGCAATCCTACTGTGGAGGCCGACTAGTACCTGTGCCTGCAGCAAGTAAGGTAAATCCCCCAAGAGGGGTCAGTACGAAGAATGTACTGAGTATGTAAGGCCATATGAAACTTGTGAGATATGTAAGTATGTCAAAGAACTCAAGTTCAAATGCATAACCATTATATATAAGTCACAACGTAGATGAGTCACTATTTTGTACTTTGGAAACCATGTATATAGCTTTCGGTACTTTCTTTGTATCTTAAGATTCAATGATTATTCATCTTTGCCTTTGACCTGTGATACCCGGGCCCCGACTGAACAGTGGGTTTTTAAACATAACATCATGTTATGTTGGGATCGGCTCGAGCTAGGCTTATGCCTCTAGAGCTGCCACCCTATGAATCGATGTATATATCGGGATTGGCTCGAGCTAGGTTAGTACCTCTAGAGCTGCCACCCATACAACATTTCAGGTTCGGCTCGAGCTAGGTTATTACTCCTAGAGCTGCCCTCTGTTAGGATCGGTATGAGTTAGGCTTATGCCTCTTGGACTGCCCCCTTATTTTGGGATCGACTTGGGCTAGGCATTTCGCCCCCAAAGTTGCCACCCTTACTTGATCATTGACCACATATGCATTACTTTGTTTATTACTTTGAGATTGATACCATGATATTCACAACTTGATATGAAGCTTTGGATCATTAACTAATGAGTAAGAGATAGGTGACTAACTTGGCAACATAACATTATTAGAACTATAACACCAAGGAAACCATTGGACAATATTCCATGAACAAGAGACATAAGTATAATCACTATTGGAACATTGGAATATAACCTTATTTGAGCTTTTGGAATATTAACCATGAATATGAGACATGAGATTCACCAATGTTCAATGAGTAGGAAATATATGACAATGACTATGGATAACCGGCTATAGAATACCTTAACTCATTTCGGAATAGGACTAGTGAGATGTTAACATGAATACTATTTGCCGCAGAAAGATACGGACAGAGTAACCTTACATACCTTGTAGTCTTAATACGAATAAACAACCTTAGACGTGCACACAATAGTCCCGCTCCTTCTTTATGTGTCACTCTACATCACAAATACATAACGGAATTTACATTAACCACCAACCCCTCTACAAATGCATATAACATCAATGAGTACATGTTTACCCTTAAACATGCCATTTCCCCTTGACAAAACCATTGATAAAGTTATTATTACAAAAATCCCCAAATATTACCAACATTGACCAATAAATGATAATCAATACATTTCACCACAACACTTATCCTTTACACTTTCTTATTCACACCACATCACAAATAATCCATCAATTCACCTTAATACACTTCATAGCACATATCGGCCAAAATCCCACAATTTGCACTTATTAAAAAATAACAAGTTTAATAACAAAATAACACCATACACTTTCATATTTTATCCATACCATGATCTTTCATCAAAGTTACAAGCCATAATTCAAGTTCAAATCACCAAGATAGCACATCTTTCACCAAAAGCAAAAATACACTATTCATCACTTTGCCAACATAACTATCATAATATACATAATATCCCATGAATTTAATATGTTAATCCATGAGAATAAATGTAACACCCCGTACATTCCCAACCCTACTTGACGACATTAAATGATATGTACTTAGGTATCGAGAGCTATAAGTATGCATTTGGTAATGCTATTGGTGAGCTAAGTGAATTTTGCTCTTGTTATGTGGTTAAACTTGCATAGAAGGTGTTTTGAAATTTTCATTGCGCATTTGTGAGGTTCAAAATGAGGCTAATAATACCTCTAAACAAAGTATAATAAGGTTAAGAAGTGAGTTAAAGAATGGGACTTGAAGTATCTAACCAAACCCGCGAAAAGAAGTCGAAAAAATGGAATTTTCAAAAATTTTGAAGAGGGGTGCATTTGGGACCGTACCACGCCGATCTGGGCTAAAATTTTTAGCCCAGAGGCAGTGGGTTGGCACGCCCAGGAGCGTGCCACCTTGGGTTTTCCACTTTTTCGAAAGTTGGAAATTTCTAAGTCCCAAGGGTATCCGGGGTCTTACCAAGCCGATTTTTGCTACGTTTCTTCTACAACCAAGAGTATATACATGAAATGAATGACATATTACATTGGTATGATAAAATTACTCGAGAACGAATTTGGGGCCAAAATGACGATTTTACCCTTATAGTCAAAATAAGCCAAACGTGGCTAGAATCACTTGGTTTTTGGATTGAGGCTACGGATATGAATAGCATGAGTGGGAATATTATTGTCATACCTATTAGACGACTAAAACATGAGAAATTATTGATTTTATCGGGTTAAATGAAAGCATGGCCCAAAATTGGTCAAATGACCCATTCTTGCCAAGACCTTCTAGAATGCCACATTAATGACTTAAGGATGGACTCAAGGCCTATATAAAGGGGAAAAATGCTGATTTTTATTGAAGAGAAACACACATGTTTTTTTCTATCTTTTTCTAGAAATTTCCCAAGAACATCTCTTTGGCTTTCAAAACCCTAAGGCACTTCTTGGAGCAAGATCATCATTTTTCAAGCTTGGGTAAGTGAATATTATTGTACTTTAACATATTATAAGCATGAGATAATATGTATATCATGTTGGTTATGGTTGAAATGTTGGACATGGCACTTTATGCTTTTGTATAAGATTTGTGATCCATGGGATTTGAGCTTGAATTTGGACTTGTGCCTTTGATGAAAGATCATGGTATGGATAAAATATGAACGTATATGGTGTTATTTTGTTATTTAATTTTATAAGTGCAAATTGTGGGATGTTGGCCGATTTGTGCTATGAAGTGTATTAAGGTGAATTGATGGATTGTTTGTGATGTGGTGTGGATAAGAAAGTGTAAAGGGGAAGTGTTGTGGTGGAATGTATGGATTAGCATGTATTGGTCAATGTTGGGAATATTTGAGGATTTTTGGAAAAATGATTTTATCAATGGTTTTGTTAAGGGGGAAATGACATGTTAAAGCTAAACATGTGACTTATTGTTGTTGTATGCCATTATAAGGTAATTGGTGGTTAATGTTGGTTTCGTTATAAACTTGTGTTGTAGAGCGAAACATAAGGAAGGAGCAGGAATATTGTATGCACGTCTAAGATTGTGTATTCTTATAATAATACAAGGTATGTAAGGTTTCTTTTTCCATATCCTTCTGCAACATGTTGTTCACATTGACATTGGACTTGTTTCAATTCCGAGAGGTTTGAAGTATCTCAAATTCAGGTTGACGTATGTTGTTATTCATATGTGTCTTATTCTTAAACGCATGATGATTCGTTTGCCTCTTGTTCATTGAGTGAAGTTCCAAAAATTTCATAACGTTATCATTCCTAAATGAACGATCTCAAGAGAGTAATAACATAAGAGAACCTATCTATTCTTGAATAGTATTTTCCAATCATGACATGTTCCATGTCTTCAATTATGATGATTATCTTTGTATCAATCTTTCATAAGTAGAAGTACCAATCTCATAAGATTTCGTAAGAATAACAAGAGAAGTAAGAGGTGTATAATTAAGAAGTAATCATGGGTAGTATCCAGGGGTTAAATACCTAGCATGGGTCGATCCCGATACATCCCAGGGGCGATATAAAAGCCTAGAATGGGTTATGATGGTACATCCCAGGGGCGACATGAAAGCCTAGCATGGGTTAATATAACATCCCAGGGGCGATAAGCCTAGCATGGGTTAACGATATCCCAGGGGCGACACGAAATCCTAGCATGGGTTCACATAACATCCCAGGGGTCAAAGCACCTAGCATGGGTTAATCTCATCCCAGGGGCGACAGAATAGCCTAGCATGGGTAGAACAATAAAGATGAATAAAAGATGAATACAAGAGGAGTAAAGAACGTAATATACATGGTTTCCCACATACGGAAAGAGAGTTTAGTCACATTTCTATTTCCTTATATTGATTCCATTACTGTTGTTATTATGTATGATGAATTTCTTATGAGCCTTACATATTCAGTACATTCTTCGTACTGACCCCCTCGGGGGAATTACCTTACATGTTGCAGGTGCAGGCATTAGTAGACTTCCTCTGTAGACTGGGGATCATTTGCAGCTATTTGGTGAGCTCCAGTTGGTTCAGAGCCCCCTGAGTCATAGGTGTATATTTGTTGTGATGTTATATAAATTGTATAAAGCGGGGACTTGTCCCGACTGTAAGTTGGTCTTGTTGATGCATCTGTTAGAGGCTTTTGTAGACATATGTGGGTATATGGATGTAAGAGACGAGTATGTAGAAACGAATGTCTATTCTGACTTAATGGCCTTAACGGCCAAGTTTCCTAAATAAATATATGTATAGCATATGTTTCCATGTTCAAGTTTTCCGCATAGTTGCATAAGGTTTAATAAGGTTCATACGAAGATATGCATACGAATGAACATAGGCAAAGGTTGGTTCTCTCGGGCCTTATCGGCTACGGGTGCCAATCATGTCTCGATGGGATTCGGGGTGTGACAAAAGTGGTATCAGAGCAGTTCGTTCTAAGGGTGTCTACAAAGCCGTGTCCGAGTAGAGTCTTCTTCATGGATGTGTTGTGCACCACATTTATGAGCAGGAGGCTACAGGGCATTTAGGATGTTGTTTCTTTTCTTCATGCTAGATCGTGCAATAAAGCCGGTGTTGTAAGTTGAATTGGACCTGATCATGGTGATTGTTTTTCTTTGGTATAGTTAAAATGCCAATCACGAGAGGAGGTAGAGGTAAAGAGAAGCAGGTGGATGTGCCTGCTGAAGAAGGAATGAGTAGATTACCACCTGACCAAGCGAGTCAAGGTGGAGCTGACGCCATGATTGCATCGCAGTCTTCCTCTACTTTTCCAGCTCCAGAAGAGCCAAGAGGTAGAGAAGTACCTGCAGAACCGCCAATGAATACCACTGACCAGGATCTTAGAAATGTTGTACATATGTTGACACAGTTAGTGGCGGCAAAAAGTCAGGGACGAGCTGGCACAATGACACATGATGATGATGCGGCTAGAATGGCAAGTCGCAGGACACAGGATTTCTTGAAACTGGACCCTCCTATATTCACTGGGTCAGACTTGAAAGCAGATCCACAGGACTTCGTGGATCAAATTCAGAGAGCTTTGGAGGTTATGCATGTGTCCGGGGTGGAAACGGTTGAGTTGGCAGCTTATAGACTGAAGGGCGAGGCGATATTTTGGTATGAAGATTGGAAGAAGTCTCATGGTATTGGTGCAATGCCACCAAATTGGGAAGAATTTAAAACAGCATTTCTTGATCATTATCTTCCCTACGAGATTCGTGAGGCTCGTGCGGATCAGTTTTTAAATTTACGTCAAGGAAATATGAGTGTTAGAGAGTACAGTTTGCAGTTTAACTCCTTGGCACGATATGCTCCAAATGTGGTGGCCACGATGGAAGATAGAGTACATCGATATGTGGACAGATTAGAGCCTTATTTGGTACGGGACTGTACTATCACTGCCCTAAATCGAGATATGGATATAGCGAAGATTCAGGCCTTCGCACAAAAAATAGAAGACGAAAGGCAAAGAAAGAGGATACAGAAATCTGAGGAAGGGCCAGCAAAAAGGGCGAGATCTATGGGGCAGTCTATGGTGTCCCCAGGAGAATCTGGATCTCGAATGTTACCGCCTAGACCCTTATTCTCTTATTCTACAGCGGGTGCCTACTCCCAATTTCGAGGGTCTAGAGGTGGTCCATTTGGACAGAATAGTGCAGTGCAGGGTTCACAAATAGTAGGATTTTCTCGTCCTCCGTGTCAGCGTTGCAGAAGGTACCATTTAGGTGAATGTCGATTGGGGACAAATGCTTGTTTTTGGTGTGGCACAGAGGGGCACATAATTAGAGAATGCCCACAAAAGGGTGCGAGTGGTATAGCACGACCTGCGGGATCAACCGCTGTATCATCAGCATCGGTTCCTTCCCCAGGCAGAGGCGTTCAGTCTATGGGTCGTGGTAGAGATATGAGAGGAGCAGCTAGTTCCAGTGGGGCCCAAAATTGTACCTATGCTCTAGTAGACCGACAGAACGAAGAGGCAACTCCTAATGACGGTACCGGTAGTTAGGGATATTACTAAGTTTCATGATGTATATATAACTACTCTATCGTATGTTACTCCATCAGTTACTATAAACCTAATGGAACACTGGAGTTATTAGTTAAGTCAATGGAATATTTCTATCAGAAAAGTTGGTCCATATCGAAATGGTATGGTAGATATTTGGATGCATAGATGATTAAGTACTCTTCAAAGTGTTATTTATGAAAGGTATAATAGAATTCAGAAAGAAGGAAAAAATTGACCCTATACTACATGTCATGTGAAATTGTCGAAAGTGTATAAGAATTTCTTTTCATATTGTTCCCATTGGAAATAAACAAAGTTTGGAGGACCTCACTAGGGAAAAATAGAAATGGTGAGTCTAAACCGACAAATGTGAAGGTTAATAAAGAGAGACGTACTTTTTGTAAAAATCCTTTGAAGAAATCAACAAGTAGAGGAGATCACATGGTAAGATAGAAAAAATGATGAAATCAACGACCCTTATTTGTTTCAAAGGGAAGAAAAAGTTCAAAGTGTGGAAGTACACCAATAAAAAGTAGGTATCCATGAGCCTTACGTGTATGTATACTCATGTAGAGATGCATTTGTTGTAATTGAAACGACATTGTTAACATTCGACGATGAATGTTCCTAAGGGGGGAAGAATATAACACCCCATACATTCCCAACCCTACTTGACGACATTAAATGATATGTACTTAGGTATCGAGAGCTATAAGTATGCATTTGGTAATGCTATTGGTGAGCTAAGTGAATTTTGCTCTTGTTATGTGGTTAAACTTGCATAGAAGGTGTTTTGAAATTTTCATTGCGCATTTGTGGGGTTCAAAATGAGGCTAAGAAGACCTCTAAACAAAGTATAATAAGGTTAAGAAGTGAGTTAAAGAATGGGACTTGAAGTATCTAACCAAACCCGCGAAGAGAAGTCGAAAAAATGGAATTTTCAAAAATTTTGAAGAGGGGTGCATTTGGGACCGTACCACGCAGATCTGGGCTAAAATTTTTAGCCCAGAGGCAGTGGGTTGGCGCGCCCAGGAGCGTGCCACCTTGGGTTTTCCACTTTTTCGAAAGTTGGAAATTTCTAAGTCCCAAGGGTATCCGGGGTCTTACCGAGCCGATTTTTGCTACGTTTCTTCTACAAACAAGAGTATATACATGAAATTAATGACATATTACATTGGTATGATAAAATTACTCGAGAGCGAATTTGGGGCCAAAATGACGATTTTACCCTTATAGTCAAAATAAGCCAAACGTGGCTAGAATCACTTGGTTTTTGGATTGAGGCTACGAACATGAATAGCATGAGTGGGAATATTATTGTCATACCTATTAGATGACTAAAACACGAGAAATTATTGATTTTATCGGGTTAAGTGAATTGGGCCCAAAAAGGGCAAGGGCCCAAAAATGAAATGAAAGCATGGCCCAAAATGGGTCAAATGACCCATTCTTGCCAAGACCTTCTAGAATGCCATATTAATGACTTAAGGATGGACTCAAGGCCTATATAAAGGGTAAAAATGCTGATTTTTATTGAAGAGAAACACACATGTTTTTTTCTATCTTTTTCTAGAAATTTCCCAAGAACATCTCTTTGGCTTTCAAAACCCTAAGGCACTTCTTGGAGCAAGATCATCATTTTTCAAGCTTGGGTAAGTGAATATTATTGTACTTTAACATATTATAAGCATGAGATTTTATGTATATCATGTTGGTTATGGTTGAAATGTTGGACATGGCACTTTATGCTTTTGTATAAGATTTGTGATCCATGGGATTTGAGCTTGAATTTGGACTTGTGCCTTTGATGAAAGATCATGGTATGGATAAAATATGAACGTATATGGTGTTATTTTGTTATTTAATTTGTTATTTTTTTTTATAAGTGCAAATTGTGGGATGTTGGCCGATTTGTGCTATGAAGTGTATTAAGGTGAATTGATGGATTGTTTGTGATGTGGTGTGGATAAGAAAGTGTAAAGGGGAAGTGTTGTGGTGGAATGTATGGATTAGAATGTATTGGTCAATGTTGGGAATATTTGAGGATTTTTGGAAAAATGATTTTATCAATGGTTTTGTTAAGGGGGAAATGACATGTTAAAGCTAAACATGTGACTTATTGTTGTTGTATGCCATTATAAGGTAATTGGTGGTTAATGTTGGTTTCGTTATAAACTTGTGTTGTAGAGCGAAACATAAGGAAGGAGCAGGAATATTGTATGCACGTCTAAGATTGTGTATTCTTATAATAATACAAGGTATGTAAGGTTCCTTTTTCCATATCCTTCTGCAACATGTTGTTCACATTGACATTGGACTTGTTTCAATTCCGAGAGGTTTGAAGTATCTCAAATTCAGGTTGACGTATGTTGTTATTCATATGTGTCTTATTCTTAAACGCATGATGATTCGTTTGCCTCTTGTTCATTGAGTGAAGTTCCAAAAATGTCATAACGTTATCATTCCTAAATGAACGATCTCAAGAGAGTAATAACATAAGAGAACCTATCTATTCTTGAATAGTATTTTCCAATCATGACATGTTCCAAGTCCTCAATTATGATGATTATCTTTGTATCAATCTTTCACAAGTAGAAGTACCAATCTCATAAGATTTCGTAAGAATAACAAGAGAAGTAAGAGGTGTATAATTAAGAAGTAATCATGGGTGGTATCCAGGGGTTAAATACCTAGCATGGGTCGATCCCGATACATCCCAGGGGCGATATAAAAGCCTAGCATGGGTTATGATGGTACATCCCAAGGGCGACATGAAAGCCTAGCGTGGGTTAATATAACATCCCAGGGGCGATAAGCCTAGCATGGGTTAACGATATCCCAGGGGCGACACGAAAGCCTAGCATGGGTTCACATAACATCCCAGGGGTCAAAGCACCTAGCATGGGTTAATCTCATCCCAGGGGCGACAGAATAGCCTAGCATGGGTAGAACAATAAAGATGAATAAAAGATGAATACAAGAGGAGTAAAGAACGTAATATACATGGTTTCCCACATACGGAAAGAGAGTTTAGTCACATTTCTGTTTCCTTATATTGATTCCATTATTGTTGTTATTATGTATGATGAATTTCTTATGAGCCTTACATATTCAGTACATTCTTCGTACTGACCCCCTCGGGGGAATTACCTTACATGTTGCAGGTGCAGGCATTAGTAGACTTCCTCTGTAGACTGGGGATCATTTGCAGCTATTTGGTGAGCTCCAGTTGGTTTGGAGCCCCCTGAGTCATAGGTGTATATTTGTTGTGATGTTATATAAATTGTATAAAGCGGGGACTTGTCCCGACTGTAAGTTGGTCTTGTTGATGCATCTGTTAGAGGCTTTTGTAGACATATGTGGGTTTATGGATGTAAGAGACGAGTATGTAGAAACGAATGTCTATTCTGACTTAATGGCCTTAACGGCCAAGTTTCCTAAATAAATATATGTATAGCATATGTTTCCATGTTCAAGTTTTCCGCATAGTTGCATAAGGTTTAATAAGGTTCATACGAAGATATGCATACGAATGAACATAGGCAAAGGTTGGTTCTCTCGGGCCTTATCGGCTACGGGTGCCAATCATGTCTCGATGGGATTAGGGGCATGACAATAAATACTTACCAAGTCTTGAAATAGGATGATCTTCACCAAAGAGTCCAAAGGAAATATTTGCTTTAGGGTTTTGGAACTAGAGAAATGTTTGGGAAAAATATCTTAAAAGGCATGAGACTTTGAAGGAAATAAAAATCAGATTTCTTGACCCTTATATAGGCCCCTTAATTCCATACTTATCCACTCTTAACATTTATTTTGGCCTTCTAGAAGGTCAAGGCAAGAATGGGTCTTTTGACCCATTTTTGGGCCATGCTTTCTTTTCATTTTTGGGTCCTCTTTGGGCCCAATTCACTTAACCCGATAAAATCAATAATTTCTCTTGTTTAAGTCATCTTATATGTATTACAATAATATTTCCACTCATGCTACTCATATCCGTAGCCTCAATACCATGAACAAGTGATTCTAGCCACGTTTGGCTTATTTTGACATAAAGGGCAAAACTGTCATTTTGACTCCAAATTCGTTCTCGAATAATTTTATCATACCAATACAATATGTCATTCATTTCATGTATATACTTGTGGTTTTAGAAGAAACGTGGCAAAAATAGGCTCAATATGACCCCGGATACCCTTGGGACTTAGGAATTTCCAACTTTCAAAAAAGTGGAAAAACCAGCGTGGCACGCCTTTGGGCACGCCAACTTGATTCCTATGGACTAAAAATTTTAGCCCAGAGCGGCGTGGAATGGTCCCAAACGCGCCCCACACTTAGTTTTTTCAAAAAATTCATTTTTTGACTTTTCTTCGCGGGTTTGGTTAGATACTTCAAGTCTTATTCTTTAACTTACTTCTTAGCCTTAATATACTTTGTTTAGGGGTCCTCTTAGACTCGTTTTGAACCCCACAAATGTTCCACAAAAATCATAAAACACTTCCTATGAAGGTTTAATCACATTTACGAGGCCAAAAGTCAAGTATCTCATCCATAGCATTACAAAAGACGTATGTATGGCTCTCGACACCTAAGTAACCATTGTTCAACGTCATTACATAGGGTTGGGAAGGTACGGGGTGTTACACTTTGTCCTAGGGTGAGATTCAAATTTGGTTATAATTGGAGTACCCATCTAAGAAACAATACCAACCTCGCCCTCTCAATCGATCATGCATTTGATCCATGAAAGGCATGAAGAAGTGGCCTTTTTTGGTCCACAAGTTTAGCTTCTGGCAGTCCATGCAGACTCTCCAACCCGAAGCCGGTCTCATAGGGTTAAGTTTGTTTTTTTCATTAGGAACCATCATGATTCCTCCTTTCCTTGGTACGCATTGAACTAGGCTCACCCACATGCTATCTGAGATTAGATAAATAATGCCTGTATCTAACCACTTAATGATCTCCTTTTTTACCACTTCTTGCGTTGAAGGATTTAACCTCCGTTGATGTTTAAACCTCGGTACACATTTAGGCTCTAATTTAATATTATGAGTACAAATACTGGGAGGGATCCCAATAATATCTGCAATAGTCCACCCAATGGCTCGAATAAATTTTCTCACAATTGACTTCAATGCTTCTACTTGCCATGAAAACAAATCTCTCGTAATAATAATGGGTAAGTTGTTACCTTCACCCAAAAAGACATAGAAAAGGTGCGGTGGTAATGGATTAACCACAAGTTGTGGTGGCTCCTCAATTGAAGGCTTGACGGGAGGACTCTCCTGATTTTTCAAATCAAGATCTAATTTACATGGGTTCTTGGTGTAAAAGCCAAGAACCATCAAGGAAGCCACTACCTCATCATACTCTTCAATATCTCCGCTTTCATAATTCCATAATACTTCCTCTAGTGGATCACTAATAAAACCCACCACCATAGCCTCGATCACCTTATCATCGATTATATCAATCATCGAATCACTTACAAGTCCTTTGATTTCTTAATGGACTTCCATACATTAAATGCCACCTCTTCGCCATTCACTCTAAACTTTGTTTTTCCATATTCCACATCTACTAATGCTCTTCCAGTAGTAAGAAAAAGCCTACTAAAAATGATTGGAACTTCGTAGTCTATCTTACAATCTAGGATCATAAAGTCAGTGGAAAATATGAATTTGTCGACCCCAACTAGAACATCATATAAAATACCCATCGGTCTTTTAATAGACCGATCCGCTATTAAGAGTCTCATGTTTTTGGATTTTGGAGCTCTCAATCTCAACTTCTTGAGTATATCTAGAGGTAACAAGTTTATACTTGTCCCTTAGTCGCACAAAACTTTGCCAAATTGATACACCCCAATGGTGTAAGGGATAGTAAATTCACCAGGGTCTTCCTTCATGACCACTATATTTCTTGACAAGATAGCGCTACAATTATGTGAGATATCCACCGTTTCAAAGTCCATGGTTCTTTTCCTTGTTACCAAGTCTTTCATGAACTTGGCATACCCGGGCATCTCAAGTAAATCTTCAACCAAAGGAATGTTCACTGACAAGTTGCTAAATTTTGAGAAAAACATCTTGAAATTGATATCATCCTCCGTTTTCTTTAACTTTTGTTACAATGGGGGAGGTGTTTTGATTAATGGCTTTGGATAAATTGGTCTTTCCTCCAGTTTTGAAACATTTTCATTAACCATTTGTTGTTTATCTTCATTCTCATCCATCCTTCAACTTCTTTCTACTTTTCAACATTTAGCTTATTGGTAATAGGGATTTCATCATTCGACTTGTTAAGCCTTTTCCTCTTTCCACTCACTTGATCTTTTACCCCTCTCTTATTGAGGTCTTCATCAAGATCCACAACCTCATTACCGAGAGTTCTACAACTCTTAGTGGCAACTGCCATATAATGACCATCATTTTTAGGATTCATCGCGGTGTCACTAGGGAGACCTTCCTTTTGTCTTGTGTTTAGATGAGTCGATATTTGGCCCAATTGAGTTTCGAGTTGCTTTATCTAGGCCGAATGTGAATTGACCATTTGATTTAATTGTGAAAATTCTCTCTTGATCTCTTTTAGCATATTGTCATTCCCTTCAACCCCCATAAGGATATGCGCAAGCACGTCTTCTTTCTTATAACTTTTTTGGATCAAAGGACGTTTCTTCTTTACCTTTTTGCCTATTATATGAAGGGATGTATCTATAATATTAGTGCTCTTTGTCTCTCCAATCATGATCCCTATCTTTCTCCTTATCCCTCTAATCTCTATCATGATCGAGGTCCCTCTAATATTGATTCTTCCAATCTCCATCCCTTTCTTTCCAACCTTGATTTCCACCTTGCCCTTGATAGGTAGGTTGGGAATCCCCTATTTGATTCAATAGGTAATGCATCTTCTCATCAAGTTTCTCGGACTCCTCATCTTCATAATCCCCACTTCCTTTTGAATCCATGATGTTAACCTCTTTGAGGGTTGACCCCATGACATGTTTTATTAGGAGATCCATTTGAGTCATGATCTTATCCATGTTCCAATCTCTTTCTTTGTTCTTGGCTCGCATAAGACACAGAGGGAGACCCCATGTCCACCTCGGCATCTCCTGTGTGCCATGCTCTACTTTGCTTTGTCATTTGGTTCAATAATCCCATGTCAATTCCAAATGCTTGATCGATTAATGATCCACCGGCCAAGTTATCGGCCACAGTTTTGTTCAATTGGTCCAAATACCTATAGAATATTTGAAGTAGCATTTTATCTGGAAATTCATGGTTAGGGAAATATAGCAATTTCTTCTTGAACCTCAACCATGCTTCATGCAATGGCTCTCCACTTACTTGCTGAAATTTTGTGATCTCATCTCTCAATTAAAGAACACAGGATGGCGGGAAAATCGATCTCGGAAGGCCTCCATCAATTCAACCCAAGATGTAATAGAGCCTTTGGACAACTCCCGCAACCACAACACTGCTTCACCCGTCAAAGAAAATGGGAACAACCTCAAGCTAATGGACTATTGGGATATATTAGTAATTTCAAATGGAATGCAAACGTCCATGAAATTCTTCAAATGAGTGTTCGCATCCTCATGCTATTAGCCACCAAACATTCCTTTCATTTGAAGAAGATGAAGCGTAACACTCTTGACATGAAAGGTCGCATCGCCTACTATAGGTGGTAGAAGGATTGCACTCGCCCTACTGGCATCACCCAATTGATTCTCATCTTCAAGTTGCCTATTTGACCCAACTTTAGAGTCGGGGTAGATCTCCAAGGATTGAAGGAAATAGGTTCACTTTCGAGTGTTACAAGTGAATAAATGTTTGCTTGTAATGCTCAAAATAATGCAATAAAGTAAAATAGGGGAGCAATTCAAATGTTGTTGTGTTCAATTTATCAAAAGCAAGTTTAGTTTGTAAAAGTTAGTACTAGAGTATGTAATCAAGAGTTAAAAATACTTGGGGTTAAGCTTTCATGAGAGTGAATACATGCATAGGTAATTGGATATTTGTGTAAGTTTTATTAATAGCTATGGGTAGGCTAGGTCTTAGGTATTAGAAGCAATCTTTCAATCTACCACCAAATTTCATTTGGGTCTCTTTCATACACCTATATGTACATCTTACCAAACAACCAAACACCTCAAATTAGCTAGTCTATTTCTATCACTACCTATTAAATAAGGATACTTAAGTCTTTGTTAACTAAATCTCTTCACCCTTATTTTCTCTTTCAAGCAAAACAATGGATCTAAGCATGAATGAAGTTTTCAACCTCAATTCTTGAGTTGAAACATAGAGACTTAGTCAAACTCATAACAATTAATCAATTAAAAAGGCAAATAAACAACACCCACATAATTATCACTACTCATTCATACATAACCCCAAATTGAGAAATTTAGCTACTCATGGAGAGAGAAAATAAGATTATACCCATATTCTCTTGAAAATCCTACATTAAATTTGAATAATCTCAAAGGAAATCAAAATTCAACACCAAAGAAGAAGAAATCAACTAAATTCCCACTTAGGGTCTCAATTACGAACTCTAAGATCTCAAAATTGACAAAGAATAGGGTTCTAAGCTGCCAAAAAACCTTTTATAGCTGAAGCAAAAATGGGTTGAGAATTTACAGAAATGCCACCGCATTTACTTCATCAATGGGACCTCGGCATCACCGAAGTCCACGACGATATGCCAAAGGGAATATTTATTGCCACATTGACATTAACTTCAGGCTTCAGTGATTTGCAATTGGTAAGATTGTCGATGGATTCATGCTTCGCTGAACTATTTGACGATCTGTTGAACTTTTCGACAATCCGCTGAACTTCTTTGCTTCATCAATGATTTTTTTTATCTGGAACTTAGTGGATCTTTTAAGTTAGTAATGGATCATCCTATTTGGCGATACAACGGCAACACTGGCGATCCACCAAAATTCACGGCGATGCCTTCTTGCACTTTTAGCTCCAATTCTCTATCTTTTTGCTTCTTTACGCTCTTTCAACCACCTCTTGGCCTCAACCCTGAAAATAAACCAAATTAACATTAAAAGTAACTCAAATTTGCATTAAGGACTTGATTTCCTACCCTTTTTAGGCCAAATGTGTTGCAATTTACAGGCTCATCAAATACATCAATTACACTTAAGCAGGTTCTTCAACAAGATTCACCATAATATATATATATATATATATATATACACACACATATATATATATATATACTATATATATACACTAAAATAAATATGATAAATGCATGCACGCAAGCTGTACATATCATTTCAATATCATCTTAGCATCATGTAAATATTATATCAACATCATCTCAATATCAACAACATCTTAATATCATTCTCACTATCATCACAACATCATCTCAATGTCATCTCAATATCATTCTCAATATCATCGCAACATCATCTCAATATCATCTCAATATCAAATGTAAATACAATATGCAATCTATAATCACCAGTAATGCTCGAAAGTGAATCACAAACACTAAATGCACATATAAGCACGAAGTTAAGCCAGTCTTTACTACAATTACCAATCCATCGTACCGAAGGCTATTCAAGTACCTATCTTATACATTTGTTTACAGGAATATATCTATAAAAATATACACGAACACAAAGTACCAATCCTTGGTGACACCCGACAACTCGCATTTGCCGACGTACGCTCATACTCTCAGGTCACCACTCTTGCCTTCACTAGCCACCCCAAACACAATTACAATACTTTACACTTACTAACACTAACACTAACTAAAAACCTCCATCTTGGGTTCTAAGTCCATCTCTCACTTCCCTTCCCTTATACCTTGACTGTATTCACCACTCTATTTATAACTAACCACAACCACGAATGTATGCTCCTACAACTCTGCTAACCCATCTAAACCTATGACTACACTCAGGAACCTCTACTACCCACTCTCTCCATCCCCAAACCAAAATCTATTGGACTCTAATAACCCCACCAACAACCTACTCTGGCCCCAACTCATACTCATTCATTCATAGGTCTCCCGTACCTTTCTTCTAACTCACTAATATGCTTACATTCATCGACACACCTCTAACATATGCAAAACTTATACTCTTGGACAACTTAAGACACGAATCAGTTTAAGAACATGCCATCTAATATCATATAGTTGAAACTTAGTCCGGTTATTATTATTATTATTATCATACAACCCAAGTCTACTACAATTAATAATAACTTACCTCATATGCAAATTTTACTGCTACGGAGAGCGAAGAGTTATCCCACATGGATCTTACCTCTTCTAATATTAGCCTTAAAATTCTCCTTGTTTTAGGTGATAGGTTTACTTGGGGTGATTTTGAAGGGGATGGCTGAAATAAGGATGCTCAAATGAAAAAGGGTTTAAATTAACCCTCAGGCTAGCTACTGTCCAACTGCCGGTGCAACAACGGGTCAATGGCCTGACGCATTTCATCCTGATCCAGGCCTAATTAAAGTTGGGCCACACTTTTTCCTACAAAATAATTTTTATTAGGTTCGAAATGAGAATTTCTTAGTTGCAACATTTTTTTGTGATGATTTTTAACATAATGACGCTTTGGGTCGTTACATTAGATACCAATTTTCCCACCGTTTGTCCTCAAATGGTTACAGAGAGAGGAAGAGGATTTTTAACATGTTTCTTAGAATACAACGTGCATAATGATTTTAAAAAAAGAAGAACAATTATTATTCTTATTAATTACCTGATAACATCCCACTGAAACCCAGTTAATTAAAGTTCACCATAATCAACCAAATGAATGCATTAGAAGTCCTTGAATCTCTTAACTTGATACATGAGCAATATTAATCGCATAATTAATTATGATCACATTTTATGTAATAAGTTATTTTAAAATACCCCATACATCGCAAACTACTACACCATACAAAAATTCAAAACAAAACACAACCTTCGTAGATCCTACCACTGTAGCGGCAGAACCATTGTTACAGTGGTATTGGTGCAACGATAGGACTATTGCCACAGTAGAGCCCGACAGTTCAAATAAGGTAAAATGTTTCATTTCCCCCATTTTCAACTTCTACTCTCAAAACTCTCTCAAATTCTCTTGGAAAACCTTTTTTCGACGAGACTAAAAGGTAAATTCTCATCTATACTACTTCATTTATACATTCATCATTGTTGAATAACAAAATTTTAGCGCAAACAAGGGATTTTTCAGATGTTTCTTGGTGTAATTTTGAATTTTGAATTTTGGTGGCTTTCTTTCATGATTTGACAAGCATGATAGATTTTCTTATGTCCCCAATGCCCCTATAGTATTCTAGGCATAATATTAACAGTTTTTATGGTGATTTTTGAGCTTGGAAAGGGTGGAAGATGAAGGGTCATCCTTTCCAATCATTTTGAATAATTTGGGCTTGATTTTGGGTGCTAATCACCCCTGTTTTAGTGTAAAAGAGTTCACACTAACTTCACCATGACCGATCAATACTTAGAAATCAAAATTTCAAAGAAAAGTTGGAATTTTGCCATGGGAGGGGGGGGGGGGGGTCAGGTCTGGTTAGGGATGATGGCACCTCTGTAGCAGTGGATTTGCCTCACTGCTGCAACAATAAAATTTTCATTGTAGCAACACTAGGCAGTAGCTCCCCAGATTTTTTATTTTTCCAGTTTTTTAATTTCCTTTCCTCCCATAGCATCCTAAATTGGTTTCTAACACTATAATTGCAATACTTATAGGACTACTATGGATAACCCACCTAAATACTGAAGGTTTCCTGACTTTGCTAGTCCTGAACATTATGAGGAGGGGAAACTCAATAGGGGTTTCCTCTGCAAGAGAAGGTTTGTGGTGAGAGACGTTGAGGATGAGGCACTCTAATTCTACAACTGGTTGAGTGCCTCTTGTTAGGATATGTTAACGGATCCCATCCCTGAGTGTAACCTAGTTATAATTTGGGAGTTCAAGCCATACTCCTGATCGTGACCTAGTCTATGCCCCTTCCCACCATCCACATTCAGGGGAATAACATTCCGATAGATGCTATCACTATCAATGACACCTTGGGTGTTATATACCCATCTAATGCCATTTTTTAAGCTAAGATTATAGAGTTGGACTTGAAATGGACGGCCAGGATCTTAGCGTCGGAGGGTCAAGAGGGTAAGGTAAAGTGGACTAGCATCAAGGGGACCAAGAACACTCTCTTTTCAGTGGAGGCTTGAATGTGGTTGTAGTTGGTGTCCTGAGGGATTTGTCATTCGAGAAATATGACTGATATGACCTTTTACTAAGCTATGGTGGTGTCCTGATCTCTTTGAGGGATCAAGGTGAATGCGGGGATGCAAATTATTAATGAGTGGCAGTATATCTATGCTAGGGGAGGGCCTTCAAGAGATCTCTTCTTTCCCTCTTTGATCACTGAGTTGTGAAATAGAGTAGAGGTGCCAAAGGAGGACCATGACACCTTAGAGGAATGCGTTATGCCCTTTAACCCACTGAGAGGAAAAGGTTCATAAAGAGTGAGCAAGAAGAACAGGAAGGTATGGGAGGAGGGTGAGAATAACAGTGTTAGAGAGGGAAAAGAGACTAGCACCCTTCCCACACACGCTCCTGCATCTTTTGGGGAATAAGAGGCCGAACTTACCACTGTACGAGGTTACTTGGAGCGGTCTCAATTCACCAGGTTTGGATCCTTTGAGCTTTATTGCTCCGCTAGATTGGGACCGAGCCTTTGCATAACTCTGAAGGGAGCTAGATAAGGGGAAGAAGAAGCGCTACTCCCGGAATATCATACTGGTTAGGATGTGGAAGGTTGTGCAGGTGATGTTGAAGTATGCCTCCCCCACTAAAAATCTCCTGAACTTCTCGAAGAAGGATGCAGAAGATTTCTCCTTTATTACCGGAATAGAGGAGGAGGGATTAGACCCTTCAAGCCTCGGAGATGATGAGGCAACCAACTATATTTCCCCCTTATTTTATTTAATATTTTCTGGTTGTTGGGTTTCCCTCATTTGGGGCATGTAACAAACAATATAATTCCTTTATTTTCTTAAATTTTTAGGACATCTAATTTACCACACCTTTATTTATAATAAATTAGCTTACTATGCATGTCAGAAGTGATTTCAATTTTTAAACATTGCAGATACAGGGTCATTTTTACAATGCATGAAAAATTACTAAATAGGGGAGGCCCTAGTAGCTGATTCCCGGGGTGTTGCTATAGCAAAGGAATCACCACTACAGCGACACCACTGCAGTGAAAAAAGTACCACTACAGCGGTACCATGAAAGTGCCAAGAAGCTATTGTGTCATCATTGCTGTAGCGGTAAAATCGCCGCAGCATCAGCACCCACTAGTGGCTCTAATTTTTCAATCATTCCAGGTCTTTTATCACATGATTCTATCTTACAAACCCTTTATTACCTCTATCCCTCATGCCTTAATAATTTTTTAAACCAAAAATGCTCAATTTTGTAATTTTAAGCTATTATTAATGAAGTTTTCAATCCCTCAACTCAATTAAATACACTACCGATTCACTTTCTAGTCATCTTAAGTAACTATTCAACATGAAAACTTAGTCTTAAAATATCAAGGTACCTAAGTAATTCGTCAGCAACCAGATGGAAATTAATGTATACTTCAAATCATGAAAAATTAAGACGTGTCTCTGATCACGAAAATGAAGATACAATCCAAAATCACATCAAATCATTATGATTCCCGAGTTTATTTGTAAAAACTCCCTCGTATCGCTTATAATTATTACGTGCGCCTAGGAATGCTGATTCACACGCATCAAGGCATCACTACAATCAACAACAATAATCCATATAATACATACACGTAATAGGATTTCATAGCACAACTAGTAGTTAAAACACAGGTGTACTCTCACAAACATGACCAATCACTAAGAGAAAGGTTATTCCCACTTAGCAACAATAAAAAATACGCCAACAGTATGTTCAAATGCAACTTACAACCTTAGAATACAAGTCCTACACCTCTTATTGATCTCTATTGGTTGGAATAACACTACTCCAACCTTCCAAATTCGATATACCAATTGGGAGCAAAATAATCCCAATTGTGATGGTTGAGATACCAATTAGAATCTGCTAGATACCAATTGGACTCAACCTGGGGAGACAACACTGAATAACACGATAGTAAAATAGAAAGTGAGATAGATTCCTAAATTCCTTGTAGCTTCCTATAGATTTATTGTGGACGACAACACACTACTCCGCAGGACTATACTCAACATTTGCTGTTGTATTGGGAGACTGGTAACATGGGCTCAAATATTATCTTATCACGACCCAACCCACGGATCGTGCGGGCACCTACCCAAATCAACCCTATATAGGAAAACCCTCACAATCCAACCACTCAATTAAGAGCAGAAGTTAAATACACTATCTTTAAAAGAAGTATATCCCTTAATCATAAATAAAATCTTATTCAGTAAATTTGATAGATAAAAATAATGTAAAAAATAATTAACAGTAATTCCCCAGAACCTAACTATACCGGTACAAGAGCACTAAGCAATTGAAAAAGAGAATCAAGAACACAACATCTATATGAGAGTAAACTGACAGAAGTTGTTGAAGAGTAACCGTCGTCGTACCTATAGAAACTCCAATTAAGCTGCAACATGGCTCTACCCCCAAATGGAAGTATAGTAAGTGTAGTATCAGTACAACTAAATGTACTGGTAGGTATCATCAACTAACTAGGGTTAGAAACAAATACTAAAAATAGCAAATAGGGAGGAAATCATGACATCAACTAGAGTCCCGGCTACTAAACCCTCGCATCTAGTCTTTGGAACATTTATTTTAGCATGTCTGTGATATACCTATCATGTAACATTTTGTGTATCTTTGTACTTTGATAATACAACCCTTCCTTAGGTCCCCAAAGCCTTGTCTTGTTCCCCTCACAACCAATCTTATGTTTCAAAACCCGACACTATCATGACCCCCTACTCCTCTTCTACCAATTATAGATAATACTACAATCCCCACTATTTTAGCATACTATAAGGACCAGACTGGTCGCCCAAATGCCCTTCATACCTATATGACATGAAACACAAATAAGTACATTCATCATCCTTTACTCCAACATATATACATATCTACAATACATCAATTACACTCAAGTAGGTTCTTTAACAAGATTCACCACAATATATATACACACACACTCAAATGAATATGATGAATGCATGCAAGAAAGATGTACATATCATTTCAATATCATTCCAACATCATTTCAATATCATCTCAATATCAACAATAACTCATATCATCACAATGTCATCACAATATCATTCTCAATATCATCTCAACATCATCTCAATATCACCTTAATATCATATCAATTTAAAATAAAAATGTAATATGAAGTCAATAATCACACGTAATGCTCAGAAGCAAATCACAAATACTTAATTCACATATAAGCACGGAGTCAAACAACTCTTTACTACAATTTTATACCGAGTCTATTCAATCACCTATCTTATACATTTGTATATATGAATATATCTATAAGCATATACACAAACACATAGAGTGCCAATCCCAGGTGACACTCGACAACTCACACTCATCGAAGTATACTCATACTTAGGGGATCACTCATGCCTTCACTAGCCACCCCAAACACAATTATAATACTTACCTCTTACTCACTCGTACACTAACTAATGACCTCCATCTCGAATAATAAGTCCATCTCTTACTTCCCTTAACTTCTACCATGACTATATTCGCCACTCTATTTACAACTAACCACAACCACACATGTATACTCCTACAACTCTGCTAACCCATCTAAACCTACACTATACTCAGGCCTCTACTACCCACTCTCTCTATCCCTAAACCAAACTATCGAAATTCTATAAACCCACCAACAACCTACTCTGACCCTAACTCATGCTCAATTATTTGTAGGTTGTCCATACCCTTCTTCTAACCCACTAATACACTTACATTCATCGACACACCTCTAACTCATGCAAACCTTATGCTCTTTGACAACTGAAGACATAAACAAATTTAATAACATAACATCTAATATCACAAAGTAAAAACCTAGTGTGGTTATTAGTATTCCATCCATCCAAACTTGATGTGAGGCCAAAAATATACATTTTAGTCATTATTTCTCACATTTAGTATTTTTATTTTTCCTTTTTGAGAATTGGTTTTATGAATTGTGCTTAATATTATATTTTGATTTGTAGGATTAAAATGTGTGAATATGAAGAAATTTGGAGCCAAAACGAATTAAAGATGGAAGATTATAGAAGGAAATCAAGCAGATACCTTAATGAAATAAATTCATTAAAATATTCAGAAGTGACCCTTTCAGTGAATTGTGACTTTGAAATTGCAGCAATTTCCAGTAGCTGTCCGCGATTGTTGGCGCGACACAGATGTCCTACAGCAATCCCATTTAATTTTTTCAAGTCCATTTTGGACTCAGTTATTTTATTTGGGGCTTTTTCCTACACCTGTAAATATTCCATAAAATAAGTTTATACATAATTTTTGACATAGAGAGAGTTAGAAGCTATTGTGGAGGCTGGAGAAAATTGGTTACTTCTTTTCTTCTCCATTATTATTTATTTTTTATGTTAATTCTTTGAATGATCAGTTGTAATTTCTCAATGTCTATGTGGAGTTAAATTTCTTGTTCTTGGATTATGGTAGCTAATTAAATAATTGTTTAGTAACTCTTGAGTTTATTTGTTTGACCTTTAAAATAAATCTTTGAGCCTGAAGTGAACTGACCAAGGGAACGGAGGGTTAGAACTAAATAGGGAGTAAGATCTCTTCTTTATTAAACTAAGGAATTGATTTGTCGCTAGGATAGGAATATACCTAGATCGCCTTACTTGGTTATAAAACTGGAAGATAAATAAATACGTTTAAATTAGTTTCTCACATCCCTGCTCAATGGTGTAGTTGTGAGACTAGTTTGAATTGACGATTAGAGGATGACCATTCCCGAATCATAAAATCAACCCCATAAATCAACAACTAGATAATCAAATAATTTGATAAAATTGATACTAAACATGATTGTTAGCAAAATCATAATCCTAAATCGATTCATCCATTAATTTTATAAGAATTCGCTCTTTTCTTGGTTAATTATTCATTAGTTATTTTATTTTCAGTTTAGTTAATTTATAAATATATCTTGAAATTCACCGCTTGAATAAATAATAAACACTAATCCAATTTAGTAAAATAGTTAATCGACAAGTCCCTGTGTGTATGATATTTGGACTTAAAAATCCTATATTACTTGTACGATCGCGTACTCTTGCGTGTACATTTACACGCAATAAGTTTTTGGCGCCATTGCTAGGGACTTCAGTGTTAATTGTTTAGCTAGATTATACTTTTTCTAGTTATTTGTTTGAGTTGTACATAGTTTATTTTTTGTATATAGTTATCTTTTTAGTTTCTTTTACTTTTCTATCACTCTTCTTGATATGCCTCACCTCAGGTCCAAGCAGTTTAACATGCACCATCTATTACTTTGTTCCTTCATCTTTGTACCACCACCCTATGAGCGAAGCAAAAAGATGGATACAATGTTGGGGGTGAAATTCATATCTTGAAGGTGGAGTAAAAAGTTGATGGGTCATGACGCAATGTTAAATTAGGCACTTGTTGGCAGGCAACCCAACAAATAGTAAGTAGTTTTTATTTTTATTTTTGTTTTAGTGTCACTTGTTTTTGTTGTTATTGTTTTTTGCAGATTTAGGGGAAGTCTGAGTACCCACAATCTGAACTAAGGAGCATGACAAAAGCTAAGTGTGGGGTCCCCTTGATGGAAAAAGTGGAAATTGACATGCTTCTAGCTAGGTCCAGGAAGTATCTTTAACCATTGTTTTTATTTATTTAGTGCTTTGGAGACAAATCATGATTTTAAGTGTGGGGTGGGATGTCTTCCACTATTTTTTTAGGGTGAAGTATGCTATAGGATTTATTATTTTATTTTTTAGTTGCTTGCTTTAAGAAATTTTTTTTGAAAAAGTTTAAAAACACAAAAAGATTTTTATTTTATTCTTTAGATTAGATTAGTTTTTGTTGGTTTTTAGCTATTTAGCCTTTATTAGAGCATACTTCACTCGCTCCTTGATTTTTCTTTTCGATTCTTTTCCAAGGGAGGGTTCTTTGAACCGAGTATTTTTATTTTTATTTTTATAGTATCTTTTATTTTTTAGGAGTAAATTTTATTTTTTATTTTTTTTAGAGAGAAGAAAAGACCAATTTGACTTGTGTGATACTAGTAATTTAGGCCTGAGCTAGAGTAGTACTTTCCTGTGAGTGCTTGAGTGTAAATAAAATAGCATACTTTTTGACACCTAGGCTCATGGTTGGACTCTGTATATAACTTATTCTTATTTTGTAGTTCGCTATGATCTTGTCTGTCTTAGAAGTGCAATTGATCCATCTTGATTGATACTTGTGCCATGTGTGGTGAGCTTTTCTTGCATATTCCATGTTCTGCATCTTAGTCTAGATTGCCTTGCATGTTATTGAAGCGAAATAAAAGTGTTGCTCTGTTTAAAAGATGATAATAGGCTTTCTTTGATTTGTCTTGAGAATTTTAGCCTTTTCAGCTATTATACCACTAGTTAGCCCCTTTGAACCTGTAGCCTTTTATTTGGTAGCCGCATTTTTGCCTTGACTCTTTTGTTGAATCCCTAGTTTTTGCATCCTACTTCCTTGAGCATTGTAACATAGACTTGTTGTAATTGTTAAATCTGAAGAAAAGGGATGGTTGAGTGTAAAAGGTGACCAATGATAGCTACGAAGTGATAAAAAGACCCTCTTTGAAAGAATGTGACATGAAAAAAAAATGGAAAAAATTTGTTTGAGAGAAAATGATTGAAGTATTCCTGATATGATGAGATTACTAGTGAAAATAATTGATGAAGAGAGGGTTAAAAATAAAAAAGAGAAAATAATAGGTGATGAAGTCTAAAAGTGTTAAGTGCTTAGGGAAGTGCAAGTCACTATTATATAGTTTTCCTACCCGTCCCATAGCCTACATTACAACCCGTTTAAAATCCTGTTTGATTCTATTTGAGCATGCTTAATTAGTGGAGATGTACATAATGGGTAAGCCTATGGTTCTTTGTGCATACATGTGAATTCTTTTGTGAGTGTGAGAGTTGTCTTTGATGCTAAGTCTTTAAATTATATTTGATCTTTAGAATTGAGTGTGTGGACTATTTTTTCTTGTGAGGGTACTTGTTTCATGATAGATAGGTGATGTTATTAGCTTTCTTTGATTAGAGCAGGTGAACGAACTTAAATTTGATGAGTTAGTGTCTGTCTTTGAGGTTAGGAAGTTAGAGGTTTGTTGTTTGTTTGTATTTCTTGCATAATGATCTGAATGTGTACTTAATGTTGTGAATTTTCAAATGGTCTAATATTTTGTATCAACTAAAGTGGTGGCGATCTTAGACTTGATTTATTGTGATGAGCTTTAATGATTGCTCGAGGACGAGCAGGAGTCTAAGTGTGGGGTGGTGATATTAGGCCAAAAATATATATTTTAGTCATCATTTGTCTCACATTTAGTATTTTTATTGGTCCTTTTTGAGCATTGGTTTTATGGATTATGCTTAATACAATATTTTGATGTGTAGGATTAAAATGGTGTGAAGATGAAGAAATTTGGAGCCAAAACGAATTAAAGAAGGATGATTATAGAAGGAAATCAAGCAGACAACTTAATGAAATAAATTTATTAAAATATTCAAAAGTGACCCTTTCAGTGAATTTCAACTTTGAAATTGAGGCAATTTCCAGTAGCTGTCCGCGATTGTTGGCACGACACAGATGTCCTACAGCAATCCCATTTAATTTTTTCCAGTCCATTTTGGACTCAATTATTTTATTTGGGGCTTTTTTCTACACCTATAAATATTTCATAAAATAAGTTTACACATAACTTTTGACCTAGAGAGAGTTAGAAGCCACCGTGGAGGCCGGAGAAAATTGGTTACATCTTTTCTTCTCCTTTATTATTTAATTTTTACGTTAATTCTTTGAATGATTTATTGTAATTGCTCTATGTCTATATGGATTTAAACTTCTCGTTCTAGGATTATGGTAGCTAATTAAATAATTTTTTATTAAATCTTGATTTTATTTGTTTGATTATCATTATCGATGTTCTTTTATTCTTGCTTTTATTATTGTAAAGATTCGTGACCTTTAAAATAAATCTTTGAGCCTGAAATGAACTGACCAAGAGAACAGAGGGTTAGAACGAATAATATAGGGAGAAAGATCTCTTCTTTAGTAAACTAAGGAATTAATTTGTGGCTAGGATAGGAATATACCTAGATTGCCTTATTTGGTTACAAAACGAGATGATAATTAAATACATTTGAATTAGCTTCTCACATCCCCGCTCAATGATGTAGTTGTGAGACTCGTTTGAATATACGATTAGAGGATGAACATTCCCGAATCATAAATTCAACCACACAAATCAACAACTAGATAATCGAATAAGTTGATGAAATTGATACTAAACATGATTGTTAGCAAAGCCATAATCCTAGATCGATTCATCCATTGATTGTGTAAAAATCTGCTCTTTTCTTGGTTAATTGTTGATCAGTTATTTTATTTTTAGTTTAGTTAATTTAAAAATATATCTTCAAATTCACCGCTTGAATAAATAATAAGCACTAGTCTAATTTAGTAAAATAGTTAATCGACAAGTCCCTGTGTGTACGATATTCGGACTTAAAAATCCTATATTACTTGTACGACCGTGTACACTTGCGTGTGCATTCGGACGCAACAAAACTCCATGCCCGAATGCCTAAGGAATGAAATCTCCTGACATTACTATCATTGTTATATGCATCCATCCCAAGTGTAGTACAATTATTCATAAACTACCTCGTAGAAAGATTCCACTACTACGGAGAGTGAAGAGTTATCCCGCATGCGTATGGCCACTACAAGGTTTACTTAGGGAATTTTTGGAGGGTAGGAACAACATAATGAGGCTCAGCTGAAAGAGAGTTTTTAATTAACCCTCAGTATGGCTACTGCCCGACTGCCGCTGTAGTGGTACTACTGCAGTGGTGGATTTACCGTTGCAGCAATGGGTTAGTGGCCTATCCAATTTCATCCCAATCTCGGACCAATTAAAGTTGGGCATGCTTTTTCCTACAAAATAATTTTTACGAGGTCCGAAATGAGGATTTCTTGGTCGCAACATTTTTCTGGAGTGGTTTTTAACATAACAATGGTTTGGGTAGTTACAAGTGTGGGTATGGGGAGGAAACTTCTAGGAAATTGGGTAGAGGGGTCATTTAGCAAGTGTAGGAAGGTGCGTGATGTATCTAAGAGGTGGAGGGATATTGTAGATTTTATTTTGGATATTGTGGGATGATTAATAGATACTAAGGTAGGGTGTATGTTAAACAGTGTAGGCATAATAGTGGGGTAGCATAGCAAGACTTGGTAGGTAAGAAATAAATAAAAATTAAATCAAAATAAAAAATGTTATTTAGATTAAAGGACTATTTCCAAATGAAACCACTCGATTGGTCTTTGTTTTTGAATTTTTCATAATTATATTAGAAAGGAAGATTGAAACACTAAAATGATATAAAGCTTGGGGAGGGTCAAAATCAATTGTCTACATCTTAAACCTCTTTAACTGTAGACATAAAGTGTTTCCAGAAAAACAAGTAGACAACAAAACATGTTTTGACCCTACCATTATTCAAAAAGGAGAAAGGAAAGATAGAGTGCAGTTGAGCCCTGGTTTTGAAGATCTTGCCTACCTGGGTTAGAAGGGAATCAGGTCATGTGTAGTTAAAAGGGGTAAGAAAAGATATGGAATACCTTGATATAGAGATTTGAGTGAGGTTTTGTCGAGGATCCGGTCCGCGACTGTTGTCCTTACATCAAAATAAAAACTAAAAGTTAAAAAAAATCAAATAAATTACAAGATCCTATTTATGAAGCTTCTCCTGAATCTTGACTTGAATATTCATGCTTTTTCAAGCGATGAGATATCCATTTTCCTCTTGAGTTGAACTTAAAAATGGACTCTTTCTCCATACAGTCTTTTGGTACTAGAGATGAACTCAAAAAATGGCCCTATTCTTTAGGCGGGCTCCTGATACATCTACCTTTGAAACTGAAAATTGACCATATTCTTCAAGAGGGTACCTGAAAATGATGTACCTGAACATTGATACTGAAAGTAATCCTTATTCTACAGGCGGGTTCCTGAACTCAAAATTAATAGTGAACTAGAAAAAAATTATCCTAAAATAGTTATGATAAAGAAAATCCTATTTTTCAGGAGGGTCCTGAGCAAAAAATAAAGCCCCATTCTCCAGGAGGGTCCTGCTAAACTAAATCCATTTTCTAGAAGGGTCTTGAACTGAAGAGTAAAGTCCTATTTTTCAGGAGGGTCCTACTAAACAATGTCCCATTATCTAGAAAGGTCCTGATAATTCCATTTTTAGGAAGGTCCTGCTAATTGAAGTCCCATTTTCCAGGAGGCCCATGATAATCTCATTTTTTCAGAAGGGTCCAACTAAATGAAGTCCCATTATCTAGGAAGGTCCTAATTCTTCCATTTTTAGGAGGGTCCTACTAAATAAAGTCCCATTATCTAAGAGGGTCCTATTTAACAAAATCCTAATATCCAGGTGGGTCCTGTTAATCTCATTTTTCCAGGGCGGTCCTGCTAAACAAAGTCCCATTATCCAGGAGAGTCCTGCTAAACAAAGTCCCATTTTTCCAGGAGGGTCCTGCTAAATGAAGTCCCATTATCTAGAAGGGTACTGCTAATCCCTTTTTTTGGCATAAGGGTCCTACTAATCCCATTATTAATGAGAGTCTTGCTAATACTATTTTTTCTAGAGGGTCCTGCTAATCGAAGTCTTATTATCTGGAAGGGTTCTGCTAATTCTATTTTTTTAGGAGGGTCCTACTAAATGAATCACATTATTGGGTCTTGATAATCTCATATTTAAGGAAGGTCCTACTAAACAAATTCCCATTGTCCAGTAGGGTCCTGATAATCTTATTTTTTCAGGATGGTCTTGCTAAAAAATATTCCATTATCTAGGAGGGTCCTGCTAAATGAAACCCCATTATTCAGGAGGGTCTTTCTATTCCTACTTTTTCAGAAGGGACTTGCTAATCCCATTATCCAAGAGGTTCCTGTTAATCCCATTTTTCCATGAGGGTCCTGAACAAAAAATTAAAGTCCTATTTTCCAAGATAGTCCTGCTAATCTCATTTTTCAGGAGGGTCCTTATCACCAAATAAAGTCCCATTTTCCATGATGGTTCTGTTATTCCTAATCTCATTTTTCAGGAGGGTCGTGAACAAAAAATTAAAATCTCATTCTCCAGGAGGGTCCTGTTAAATAAAGTCTCATTGTGTAGCAGGGTCCTGATAATCCTATATTTTTAGGAAGGTCCTGCTGAATGAAGTCCCATTTTTTCTAAGAGGGTCCTGCTAATCCTATTTTTTTAGGAGGTTTCTGCTAGATGAAGTCCCATTATCCAGGTCGGTCCTAATAATCTTATTTTTTCATGAGGGTCCAGCTAATTCTATTATTCATAAGGGTCCTACTACTCTTATTTGGTTAGGAGGGTCTTGCTAATCGAAGTCCTATTATCCAAGAGGGTCCTGCTAATCCCATTTTTGCAGGAGGGTCCTGAACAGAATATTAAAGTCCTATTTTCTAAGAGAGTCCTGCTAATCCCATTTTCCAGGAGGATCCTAAGAAGAAAATAAAGTTCCATTTTCCATGAGGGTCCTGCTAATCTGGATCCTATTTTTTAGAAGGGACCTAAACAAAAATTTAAAGTCCCATTTTCCAGGAGGGTCATGAGCTGAAAATGAAACTCCCATTATCTTGGAGGGTCCTTAGCTGAAAAGTAAAGTTCCATTTTCAGGAGGGCTCTGAACAAAAAATAAAGTCCCATTTCCAGGAGGGTCCTAAACAGAAAATAAAGTCCCATTTTCCAGGAGGGTCCTAAACATAAATAAAGTCCCATTTTCTAGGAGGGTCCTGTTAATTTAAATCTCATTTTTTAGGAGGGTCTTGAATATAAATTTAAAATCCCATTTTCCAAGATGGTCTTGATGAAGATTATGAGAACTTATGGACATGATTTTCCAAAAGGTAGCTGCACTCAACGAATAAAATTTTGCCCCTATTTCAACAAAGAAAATTTTTATGAGTTAAAACAATTATGGTGATTTGGCTTTCTAGGCATTTGCTCCTGCAGTTGTCGCATTCAAATGTGTTTTAGACTTTTGGTATTTATTGTTACCTTATTGTACCATTGACCCTAACTCAAGCTAACTAGAGTGACTTTTACCTTATTGTACCATTGACCCTAACTCAAGCTAACCAGAGTGACTTATACCCAAACAAAATACCTCTATTTCAGTATGTCTCTGAGATAAACTCTATTGAACCTTTGTATTTTCATGAGTCCAGATACCTATCTGTCGATAAGAATTCTCTGGATGCTTTATTTCACTTACGATCATGTCATATTTATGTGCTGGTTGTTGGCTTTGCTTTGTGCAATTGAAGAAACTGGCAGCAAGTTTTGAAGTCCTTTCTCATTTGTTTTGACATGGTCTTGACTCAAAGACATGAGAAAAATGATGACAATTTTCTACTTTGATAACAAACACAAGAAAACGAAATAAAAGTATATAAAGCAAAGAAAGGGTCATGAATGTCCCTTTTTCAGAAATGAAGAAAAGAAAAACTTATCTGAGTGTGGTAGTCAGCTCTTATGATGATGACATGCATTTTGGATAAAGCAGCCTGATCTTTCCATCCATGCTATTCATCAATTGTTGCTACACTCATTAAAGCTGAAATCGAGTTTCTTTTCTTAAGCCTATTGCTTCCAAATCATAGACCTCATTCGAAAAGTGACACCCTAAAGGGTTTTCACCAATGAGCCTCTGTCATTTTCAGTTCTCTCGACTCACCATCGCCTTATGGTTCTTTTGTGGGTTTTCACCAATAAGACTCTCTCATTTTCATTTGTCTTAACTCACTATCACCTGCCCACAAGGGTTTTACAAATACGACTTTCATTTTCAATTCTCTTAGCTCTCCATCGCCTTACAGTGCCCGCAAGTGTTTTTACCAATAAGACACTCAGTTTTATTATGCAGATAAAGACTCACCATGTCGCTGTATCCTTGTGCACCACTACTATGGGTACCCTGGTGAATTGTCTTAATCAACTTAGCATGATCCATGATACTCTAAAAAGAACCACCCGAGACCACTAGCTGAGCTATCACCAACTGATAATAACCATTCAGACCCTTAATAAACTTCCTGATCCTCTCAACCTCAGTAGAGATACTAGTAGTGGCACGTCTGGACAAGGTATGAAAGCATGCCTCATACTCAATAGTAGTCATGGAGCCTTGCTCCAAATGATCAAACTGGTCCCTCAACCTATAGGGCACAAATCTATCAAAAAAAGCCTCCAAAAATTGGGTCTATGTCATCTAAAGGGAACTCGTCGGTCTATAATTGACAAGAGATCTCCACCACTACCTAGCCACATAATTCAACTGGTAGGTAGTATAAGACATAACATGGGACTTAAGCAAACCAAGGTTATACAACCTCTCCTGGTAATCAATCAGAAAAACTCATAAGTATCCTCACCAATAGCACCACTGAACTTGGGAGGAGCAAAGAAAATAAATCTCTTAAATCTCTTCTGGTCCTCGACAAACATTAGGACCAGGAACTATGGGAGGAACAACAAGTCTACAAGGAAAAGTCTCAACACATGGGGCCACCACACCAGTTGGATGTGCCCTAGGAGCCTAAAAATTGAAAATTGGAACCTAGTATAGCAGTTAAACACCTCCTATATTCTAAGAACCATCTAGTGTAACTGGTAGAATACCTGCCTAGGGAACACCATCCAAGCGACTCAAAAGACAAATCAGCAAATATTGTAGCATGTGAGTAACAATAAAAACCTGAGGGGCCTGAGCTCGTCCTACCTCCTCTGTTTGATACACAGCTTCATCATGCTCAATATCAGGCTGGGGAGAGGCTACTCTAGTTAGTCCTCTAGCCAGAGCCACTCCTCGTGCCCGACCTTTACCTCTGACTAGGCTGAGACCCATGCCTTGCCCTCTGACTAGAGCTCCAATAGCAAGTGCTGGCTCATCATCCTCAACCACTCTTGATATAGTCCTCACCATCTACACAGAAATAATGGAATACAAGTTTAGAATATTAGGCATGAAAAACACGGTCGATAATGAATAAATTAGAGAAGTTTTCCTAAAAGTATCCTATAGCCTCCCAAAGATAGATATGGACGTCAACATTTCAAAATGTTGGACTCTATTAGACATCCTGCTCTTTTACTCATAAGACCAGTGAACCTAGCTCTTTGATTCCAATTTTTCATGACCCAAAAATAGAGGTCATGATGGTACCTACCCCAATCCAACCTTGGTAGGTAAGCAAAAAACCAACAATAAATATGAAATACGAAAAAGGAAGAAATGAAGCAAATACGAGACTTCTAGATTAAAGTCAAACCATAATAATTATAAATCCAAAATAAGAGCATCTAAGATAATACTGAATCTGATAATAATTCGTTGTCTTCGAATACAAATAAAGACATAAAAGATAGATGTGGGCTTGAATAAGGCTTCGAATGGGAAGCTCACTAAAACTCTGAATCAACTCTCAACAACACAAATCAACTACTGCGGGTTGGACTCATACTAGGATCTGCACCAAAAGGTCACAAAAGTAGGAATGAGGTCTACTTGTACACAGTAGGTATCATAGGCCGACTGAGAAAAGTAGAAAACTAAACAAGTAAAGGATACTATGAGAACGCTTCCACCTGGATATAAAAAAGTTTCTAACAGTGGCTTAAACTATATCTCCTAGTAGTTCTGCAAGTATAATATCAGTATAAGACTACATACGAGTATAAATAATAAAGAAGGCTAAATACACCATATCAAACACATAAAAGAAATGCAAGTGATTTAATGCTATGCAATGGCCATGATGTAATGTCTCAAAATCACTTCGTATACACCTTTAGAGCAAAGGCTTCAAGGATAGGACACCATTAGGGGTTCGCAACCTATATACGTTCAAAATATCATATCTCAATCAACCTTGTCGGTACATTTATCAATCAAGGGTTTCATAAAGTGTCTTATTTTTTTTAAATCAACATCTCTGTGTGGTTCCAATTCCATGTATATAGATAATTAGAATAATGATGCATACTCATAACCAAAACAATCTTATAAAGTGGATCAATCCAATAATTGTATTAAATGTGCTCAAATGTCCTCAATATTTTGATTAAACATGATATAAACCTCTGCATGGAACCACAGTAATAAATAGTCATGTAAGACACCATATAATATATCAAGTCAAGCCTCGACTAGGGCATCACAATATTAATGAAGACAATTAATGCTCAAAAAAGACAAATACCAAACCCCACTCGAGTATATAACAATAATCATCTCTCAAGTCAAATATAATATGCACATAAGAAAGTTCCCCATGCTAAGAGGTTTCTAAATCTAAAAAACCAACTGAAAATGAGTTGAAATTAGACTTGAAATCGAAGAAAAACAAATTTTCCACTTTACTAGGTAAAATCCCTAAAGTCCAAGTTTGAAATCATAGTTTTAAAGGTAGATTTGTAAAGAAATCAATGGAAAATGATGAAATTAGGAGTTTAGAGATTACCCATGCAAGATTGATGAAAATCCCCTTTGAAATCGCCAATAACCGAGCTCCCAAAGTTTAATAATGGTGAAAATGAGTTTTTGGATAAGGAAAAGAATTAAATTTTGCCCAGGTATTATTTGTTCTTGGTGAATACGGTCACTTACGTCGTGTTTGCTACTTGAACCAAATTGAACCTTGGTCATGAGAGGTCCATTGCGATCACGATATGTAACCGACCCGAATTGCTAACCCTTCTTGAATACGGTCGCCCCCTCGCATTTGATATGACCAAGACCCCATACAGTAATCAAGAGCCCCCACCGCGATCGTGATGGCCAATAATCTTCTTCTCCATGCGGATCCTCAGAATTTATTTGGGACCCCATAGAAATAATCCAAATATGCTACTAGGCTAATTTCGACATTCCAGGCTCAATGGAACCATCAAATTTTTGAAAAGAGATTACTTATAACAAATTAGCCCCCGAGATGTCACACCCCAAATCCCATTGAGGCGGACTGGCACCCGTAGCCGATAAGGCCCGAGAGAACCAATCTTTGCTCATGTCCATTCGTATGCATGCCATAAGAAACATCACCATCGCGTAAGAAAATAAAATTCTAATAGCGGAAATCATGGAACATGTGATACTGGTATATGTGAAACTTGGCCGTCAGGGCCATCAAGTCAAAGCGGACATACATCTCTCTCATTCATATACCCACATACGCCTACAAAGCCTCTACAAATACATGTACATAACCATCCTAAGGTTGGGACAAGTCCCCGCTTTATACATCATTTTCATAATACCAAAATCAATGTACATTATGACTTGGAAATCCCCGAACCAATTGGAGCTTACCAAATATCTGCAAATGATCCGCAACCTACTGTGGAGGTCTGTAAGTACCTATGCCTGCAACAAGTAAGGTAAATTCCCCCAAAGGGGTCAGTATGAAGAATGTACTGAGTAGATAAGGCTATAAGAAACTGCATGATACATAAGGCCCTTAATGGAATCAACTATGAAGGAATAGCCAATATAGACAAACCATCAATCTGAACGCTTGGAACCATGTACTTTAAGTTCATTAATCTCTTTCCTTATGTACATTACCATTCACATTACCGTTGAATACATAACCATCAATAAAAGTAATCATCAATATGCAACCGTCAATAAAAGTAACCTTTAATAAAAGTAACCATCAATATGCAACCGTTAATAAAAGTAACCGTCAATATGCAACCGCCAATAAAAGTAACCGTCAATATATGAAGCAGGTGCGACTCGAGCTAGGCTTATGCATCTAGAGCTTTCACCCGTACTTAAAGAACCATAAAGTAACCGTAAAGTAAGTAACCATATATGTATTACTTCACTTCCTTTCCTCTTGCAACCAACAAATATGCATTACTTCTTACTTTTGAGAGATTGATACATTCGTTTGTGAGAAATTTATACATTAGTTTTCATAACATTATTGGCAATGCTACTTAAGAATGAATAGATTCTCCCTACGTCATTACTTTTCTTGAGATAGTTCTTTTAGTCGTTACAATATTATGAGGGCTTTGGAACTTCAGTCAATGAATAAGAGACATATGAATCACAATCTATCTAAGAATAAGAAACATGCGAATAACAATATATGTCAACCTGAGCAGGGATACTTTAGAACACTTCGGAATGGAACAAGTACAACATCAATGAGAACGCTATGTGCTGCAGAAGGATACGGAAAGAGTAACCTTACATACCTTATCTCCTCAATATGAATACAGAGTCCTATATGTGAATACATTAATCCATCTCCTTCCTTATGTGTTACACTACAACACAAGTACATAACGAAGCTCATGTTAACAACCAACTACCTTACAAGTGCATACGACGACAATGAATTATGTGACTGTCGTATAACATCATTTCACCCTCTTACGATACCATTTATTGCATCACTATACAAACAATACCATAACATACCATACATTGACCAATACATCATAAACCAATAACATTTCACACCGCGTTTACCCTTTGCGCTTCCTCATTATCATTCCGTCACAACTATTCCATCAAATTGCCTCATAACAACATATGAACAACAATCCATAATTAATATAATCCAACATGCATCCATACAACCCCTTAAATTCATTTAAAAGGTATCATAAGTTGGTAACTACATCCATGAAGGGTATAGGGGTCTTCGGGGATCAACGGGAGACAAAAACACCTGAAATGGAGTTCAGTTGTGAAATGTGAAGCCACCTGCGCCCACAGGTGGCTGACATGCAGCCGCATATGGCCCTAGGTAGTGCCCAGGGGCACCTGCGTTGGAATTTGCGCCCGCAGGTGCCTTCGTCTGCGGGGGCGGATGCCCGAATCGGCCAAAATGGGTCTATTTTGGGTCCTTTTGTGTAATAAATGGTCCAAGGCCATAAGTAAGCTTATCTTAACATATTTTAGGTCACTTGGACACCAAAAAACCATCATGGTTTCACAACGCACATAAACATCACCAAAACCACATTTTCCTTTCATTATGTCACCCATTCCATGACCAATTTTGTAACAACAATCCCACAAGTTGTACACATAAAGAAAACAAGTTAGGAACACAACCATTTCATACATGTGAACATATCATCCATATTATTCACTCCTTTCAAGATCTCAAGTCTCGTTTCAAGTTTAGGACACATAGATGATACATCTATTAGCAAAAGAAAAACAAAAGTGGATTACTCAACACCTTTAAGCATAACCAACATGATATACACCATCTATCATGCATAAAATATATTTAACCATAATAATATACACTTACCAATACTTACAAATTTATGATCTTGTCCCAAAAGATAGTTGTCTTAGGGTTTGGTTGAAGAGGAAATGTTGTGGAAAATTCTAGAATGGCATGTGTCTCTTAATGAATAAAATCAAATTTTTGATGCCTTTTATAGTCTCTCAACTCAGCCTTAGACAAAATTTTGAGGGGTTTAATTAGTCAAAGAATGGGTCATTCTCCCCAATTGGGCCATGTCTTTTGTTTAACTTTTGGGCCTCATTTGGGCCCAAAACCACAAAATTAAATTCAGCCCATCTCACTAATGTATGATCCACCATATTTCTCATGTTTAAATAATTCCATGAGTGTTGCGATAATTAAATAGGTTCGGAAACATACGGGGTGTTACACGAGACTCCTTTTAAGCTATTTTAACTAATTTTTGTCTAAGAGTTCAAAATGACATATAAAGGCTTTGAACCCAAACTAACCATGCTACTAACTCCAAATCGATATTTTAGATCTAATGAAATTGGAAAAATAACCATCTGACGCTCAGATCACGAAATGTTTATCGAAGTTAAACCAATCACTTTCAAAGCCTCTAAAAACTTCAAACTCACTCAAACCACTCCTGAACGCTTTGGGGACCATTCCAACCATCCCCACAACTCATAAATAACATATAGCTACAACAGAGAAGGCAAAATAGTCAAAATATAGCAAAATCTAAAAATCACAACTATGGTTGTTACACGCATACAACCTCTTTAACCTAGGTATAAGAGGTAAATAATGCATCAACTTAACTTAACCATCTTCCATAGGAAGTCCGCTTAGAATGAGCATATCCACAAAATTTACAATTTTCTAATTCAACATCATTCTTATAAAACAACATGCAACTATTTACACAACAATCAATTCTATCATACAACAATACTAACTTGGAAACCAATTTCTTTTCCTGATAGAAATTCTTAGGTATTTCCAACTCCAAGTTAACCAATTCCCCCAAAACACCAATCATAGAATCCAAAGAATCTTGAGGAATGCTCCAATGCTATTTGATTTTCATTAGTCTAACTTCAACTGACAAAGAAAAATATGGACTCCTTTCACATAATGGACAACTAGCCTCTTTTAATTGTTGAGAGAAGAGTCTTGCTTATTTATTGGGAGCTTCTTCTCAATACTGTTTAGGTTCCATCACATCCTGAACCCCAAAAATATTATTGACCATTTCATGAACCCTATCATCATGTTGAAACCTATCATATTGAACCCTATTTCAACTATGTACAAACATATTATATTCATCCACAGGCAACAAATTATACAATATACCATCCAACCTATCTATCTCTCCATGATCAACCCACACAAAATGTCTAAGCTTAAATTTATTATGATAGAGATGAAGCATAACTGTATCTAGATTAAAAAACTTAATGCAATTGCATGCACTGCAAGGACACCAAACCACCCCATTCTCTTGAAAAAGGCCTAGTGACATTGCATAATCGATAAAACCTCTCACACCATCAAAATATTCAGGTTTCATACCCCCACCAATTTCATATCCATATCATATATCCACAAACAATGATCCATCCACAAAAATATAGATATTCAAGTATAATATTCATTAATAATTTTACTAGATTAACTAATTTATACTGATAATAAAATTTTATTATTTAATTGTATTTTATATTGAGTATTTAATAATTAGTAACACAATTATAATGGATAAAGTTTCAATTACTTTGCTTCTAATTAGATCATATTTTGCTTCTAACTCAATCACTGTATCACTAATTAATTTCCAGTTCCAACTCAATCACTTGAAAGAGATCTTAAAAGGCAATTTTCTTCTAACAATTTTACTCTAATCTAAAAGCTTTCAAATTCAACCTAAAAAATTCATTAGTAATGTAATTGATAAATCACTTATAACTTAAAGAATTCACAAATTTTAATCCAAATCACTAACTAAAGCATTCACACATTCACTTACAACCTACAATTATTCACTAATTTCCATTAGAACAAGATGAACAAATTATGTATAACCTAATCAATGTTCAAACTAACAATATATGTACAGGTATTCAATGTTCAAATAATTCAATGTTCACAACTAACAACGTTCATAGCAATTCAAGGTTCAAAACTAAGAATATAATCAATGTAGCAAAAAATCAAATAAATCCTAAGTTGAAATTTAACTACCAAAAATACTAAACATATAACAATATTCAACAACAATGACATGTATTTGAACTAATTAGTGTAATATAATTACTTCTATTAAAATTTTTGAGGAAAACATACCTCTATTTAATTTTTTTAGGGGTTAGGGCATAGGGATATTGAAGTAGCAGCCACGATAGAGGACATGCGTTGAAGATCAGTGACAACAATGGATGAATGAGAACGATGGAGGAGCAGTTAGCAGTGGTGGTGGTTTAGGAAATGAGAGAAGAGAAGACAAATGAGAGAAGACGGAAATGAAGAAAAATTCTCGATCTGCCCTATTATTTTAGGAAAACGACGAACAACGTGGTTCTTTCCATCGTTTTTTATTAAGGGACGGTTTGGAAAGCCACCAAGTAATTTGAATTGGTGTAATTACTAGGGTAGTAATTACCATCCTAGGAATTACACAACCTAGTAATTACGATGACCAGTTTGTTTGACACAAAGTAACTACAGTATAATTACTAGTGTACCGTTTGGTTGCACGAGTGTAATTACTTGGTTATATTTAATTTTTAAAATAAAAGTTAATTATCAAGAACTAAAAATTTATATTAGACAAATAAGAGACTTTATAAATGAAATGAAATTAAATATTATATATATATATATATTAGATTATATTTATTGTAACACCCCATATGTTTCTGAACCTAGTTGATTACCGTAAAGTGCATGGAATTATTTAAACATGAGAGGGTTGGTGAATTATGCATGAATTTGTTGGGCTGAATTTATTTTGTGCTAATGGGCTCAAAAGAGGCCCAAAATTAACAAGAAAGACATGGCCCAAATGGAAAATGACCCATTCTTGGCATTGACCAAGTAAACATACATTTAATGTGGCTATGGATGACTTGAGAGACTATATAAAGAAAGGAAAAGCCAGATTTTTATTCATTGGAACACACATGCCAAGTCTAGACTTTTCTAAAGATATTTCTTATCTTCAAACCCTAAGGCAACTATTCTCCTTTGGACAAAATCACTCTCTTGTAAGTATTGGTAAGTGTTTATTATTATGCTTTAATATATTATGTGCTTAATATGGTGTATAAATCATGTTGGTTATGTTGGCAAAGTGTTAGAAAGTATACTATGTGTAAAATAGTGTGCTTTTGCTCAATCGGAAAAGGGTTTGGCCTTCTAAACCTGAAAATGGATTTGTGGTCTTGAAGAAAGTGAGTTTGATGGACTAAATATCAACATGTAATATGTGGTTATGTTCTTAACTTGCTTTCTTTATGTGTATAACATGTGGGATTGTTGTTATGAAATTGGTCATGGAAATTGTGGTATATTGAAAGGAAAATGTGGATTTGGTAATGTTCATGTGTGTTGTGAAACCATGATGGTTTGTTGGCATCCAAGTGACTTAAAATGTGTAAATATAATCTTATTCATGGCCATGGACCATTTATTACACAAAAAGGACCCAAAAGAGACTTTTTTTGGCCGAAACGGGCACCCGCCCCCGCAGACAGGGCACCTGCGGGCGTAGATGCCAACGCAGGTGGACCTGGACAGGGCCAGGGGACACCTTCGGCTGCACCTCAACCACCTTCAGGCGTAGGTGGCTTTGTAATTCAGCCCAAAAACTCATTTTGTATGTTTTTGTCTCTCTTTGATCCCCGAAGACCCCTATACCCTTTTTGGATGTAATTATCAACTTATGATACCTATTGAATGCCTTTAAGGGGTCGTTTGGAGGCATGTTGGATTATATCAATTATGTATTGTTGTTAATATGTTGTTATGAAAGGTGTTGAGGTGACTTGATGGAATAATTGTGACGTAGTGTGAATGAGGAAGCGTAAAGGGTAAACTTGGTGTGAAATACTATTGGTTTATAATGTCTTGGTCAATGTGTGGAATGTTATGGTGTTGTTGGTATGTTAATGAAGTGGATTGTATTGTAAAGGGTGAAATGATGTTATATGGCAGTCATGTAGCTCATTGTCGTCTTGTACACTTATAAGGTAGTTAGTTGTTAACGTGAGCTCCGTGATGCACTTGTGTTGTAGAGTAAAGCGTAAGGAAGGAGCTGGATTATTGTATTCACATAAGGACTGTGTGTTCATATTGGGAATATAAGGTATGTAAGGTTACTCTTTCCGTATCCTTCTACAGTACATAGTGTTCACATTGTCATTGTACTTATTCCATTCCAAAATGTTCTAAGGTATATCATTTCAGGTTGTCATCTATTGTTATTCACATGTCTCTTATTCATTGACTATTGTTACAAAGTTCCAACAATGTTACAACCAATAACGTATCACTCTTATAATATAAGAATTAAAGTAATGCATACTTGTTGAATACGGGTGGCAACTCGAAGGGGCGTAAGCCTAGCTAGAGGCGATCCGGAACGGGTGGAAACTCAAAGAGGCAATCCCAATTTAATATTGGAAACGGGTGGAAACTCGAAGGGGCGTAATCCTAGCTAGAGGCGATCCCGAACGGGTGGCAACTCAAAGGGGCGAAAGCCTAGCTATAGGCGATCCCGAAAGATTATATAAATGATATTACATGAGCAATATTTCATGAATGATTGTGACAATGATATGAACGAAAATGTAAGAAATGAATGCAATGTATACGACTCCACATATGTATATTATCGTGGCTAATCTATATTGCCCATCCACTGGTACTTGATTTGATTTAAGTCCTTGTATCTTATGCAATTACTTATAGCCTCGCATACCCAGTACATTCTTCATAATGACGTCCCTTGGGGGACTTACCTTACTTGCTGCAGGCGCAGGTGCTAGTAGACCTCCACAGTAGGTTGCGGGTCATTTGCAGATCTTTGGTGAGCTCCAGTTTGTTCGGGGCTTCCTGGGTCACAGCTGTACATTGGTTTTGGTACTATGTAAATGTTGTGTAAAGCGGGGACTTGTCCCGACTTTAGGATTGTTATGTATATGCATCTGTTAGAGGCTTTGTAGACGTATGTGGTGAGATGAATGAAAGAATGTATGTCCATTTTAAGTTGATGGTCCTAACGGCCAAGTTTCATATATGTATATATCACATGTTTCCATGGCTTCCACTATTAGCAGCTTGTGTCTATAGGTGATGGTGATATTCCTTGAATGGAATGCATATGAATGTACATGACCAAAGATTGGTTCTCTTGGGGCTCACCGGCTTCGGGTGCCAGTCCGCCTCGTTGGAATTCGGGGCTTGACGTTTATATATTGTCTTTTGAAATATATTAATCAATAAACATATGGTCTTATAAAAAATAATTGATTTATATTTTTCAAACTAGTATATTTTAATTACATTAATCATAAAAACCTAAAGTATATGATTTTTAAGAATATCATGAAATGCATGTTTGACTTAAAGATTAGTATTATAAATATAATGTCATAAAATTATTAAAACATTTTACAAAAAGATAATCTATCAATTCAAACAAAAAAATGAATGGCTTGCAATGTGAAATATCATGTCAATACTAGTAAAACAAATAAATGAAAACTGAAAATATAGGTCACGACCTAAACTACCGGATCGTGAGGGCACCTAATCTAATCCACCTAGATAAGATAACCACTTACCACCCATTCAACGTAACATGTGGAAGTCTTTATTAAATAACAGAATACCAATCATTATTACAATAGATTTACAATAATAAATGCAGAATGAAATCTACCCCTAGGACCTAGTCTAAACAAGTACAAGAGTTTCTAACGAGGGAACAGTTAAGACACAGCTTCGACCAAGAAGGAGAAAGTGGGAGCTGCTGGATGATCTCTACCGCAACAGTCAAGAAACAAAACTGAAACCTGCAAAAAACTATACACCAAAAAGGATATAGTAAGAGTAGCATCAGTACAACCACACGCACTAGTAAGCCTCATCGGTAGAAACCGAATCGGATTACACAATTATAACATAAATAATAAGAATAAAACATGCATACTTGTACAACTTGTTATCCCTTCCCAAAGTTTCCTCTCTATCCCGTAACCACCGAGCCTGACCTCATACTAAAACCTAACATCACCCCTAAGGAGACTACTACCATACAGATACACCCTATACTTAAGCTAAGAGTCTAGCCAGCCACCTAACATACCCAATAAAGACCCATTTGTCACAAGGCCTGCCTCCCAACTTTTTGATAACCAGCCTAACCTACCCCAAACCGACTTCTGTCCCTTTGTTTACTAGCTTCGTTTCTCTTAAACAACCCTATTCACACTAGTACCCAGCCACCTGGAATAGTAACATGATAGCCATAACAAGGAAGAGGGCTTGAGTTGGGTATTCACCAATCATAAATTATTATGACATCAAAAGATACCAGGACCTAAACAACCTACCCTTAATAGTTATGCGAATAGAAACATGTGAATACTAAAGAGCAACAAATCAACAATGTTAACCAAGCCAAGTCAAACATGAATAATAATGTCAAGCATATGCAATTACTCCTTAAGACTTACACCGAACAACCCAAGACCAACCCTAATCAATCAAGGAGTCGAACCTCAATAACTTCCAAGTCAACATATCCTGACTTTAACAACAAGGAATCCAAGGATATTACAAGCACCTGAAAAACACAAGGATCTCAATAAAAATATATCCATCATGTAAGAATAATCCATGGTTCACTTATTGAAATGTCAAACTTATACGTACCTTCGTACATACAAGCTCTGGGTGATGCATCCACCCTCTAGACATGACCTGCAGGGGACAATTACCATTCATATACTAAAACCTCAGACATGAATATTTGTAATCCTTAATCCAACCATAACTTGTGAGAATGTCCCAAATACCGAAAAATTCCACAATTCACAATATAAAGCAAGCCAAGTCATAAAGCAAGTAAACAATGCATGGATCACACCCATAAGCATACATTAACCATTCACACTACAAAGTAGTTAATATGAGCCCCGAGGCCTCGAGGACCATAAAAATTTATACCACCTTAAGTACTAAGGAACCTACCCTACCTCGCCTATGGTTATAACTCCTATGAAGGAATATTGCCCATGACTGGAAGTTTGCCCATACATTACCCCCAATCATATACATAGGATGGGGAACATCAATTCATGGCATACGCATAACTCAACATGTCACTTAATATATAAGCCACCCCCAAACTAATTCTACTTGGACTCTAACTGATACTAACCACCATAACCCCATGCCTAAAGGCCTAAACATGCAATCTCCAATCAATCTAAATCATAATCATGCTTTCAAATCCGAGTCTATGCTACTCAATTAAACCTTAGCTTACCTAGATATTATCCAGCTGAAGAAAGGATGATCAAGTAAAATCTTAGCCTGTAGTTAATCTCACGAATGCATTAGTCCTTGGAAATCCATGGGTTTGCACCCATACACACTCCTTTCTCCTTATTCTATGGCTCTAAAGCTTGGGAGGCAGCCTTTAGGGTTATCTGGAGCCTCCCCATGTTTCTACATAAGTTAATTAGAAGGAGGAATATAAAACCCAACTACAACCTATAGTGGTCGCATCACACCGCTATAGGGATGGGTCTACTTCCATAGCGGTATCGCTATAGCAAAATGACGTCAGCCTAACCCAAAAGCTTAAGTCCCCTAATTTTTAATGATCATGGCCCCGCGTACATTTCAATTAATGTCCCGATAATTTTGGGACTCTGTACTAAACCCGAGGTGATTTCTAATAATGATGGATTCGGTCATTATAACAGATATCAATTTACCCATCGTTCATTCCTGAATGATCAAAGAAGGAACGGTCTGAGTCTAGATACATGGACTTAACACCTCTCCGCGAGATCATAAGCCAGTAGTTACTACTCACTGATCCTAATTAAAAATTCAAATTACCTGGTAAATTTTATTGAATCACGACCGTTCAAACCCCGATTCACTAAATATATGAATCAAAACCTCGCCACCGGTCTCTTTGAAATAGATCCTTTGTGCCCGCATGAGCCTGATGTGACCAAGAAATTCACTCTTCGAAGGCCAAGGAAATAATACCCAAAACTAGTCAAACTGCAACCATCAGACTGGGTGTTAAAGGATTAAAATTAAAAGGCCTATGAAAACTGAGGCGGGTCCCCGCTATAGCCACCATCACACTGCTATAGCCGTAGGCCCACCGCTATAGCAGTCCTAAGCAGATTATAGAGTAAGGAACTAGTTTCTTTCCTCATTTTCCCTCTTTACTAAAAAATACTCTTCCCCTTTCCCGAGCACTACACTCTCATCCTCAGAGATAGGGAACACTCGACCTCCTTGCTCTTTAAAAATTTGTCATTCTAGAATTTGCATGCTTTAGGTTAGAATTTACTTTGAAATCTAGAGTTAAGAGTAAATCTCAAGTTTTAGTCTTTCAGGCTCCATTTTTTATGCTTTTTAAATTTATGCAAAGTGTGATGATCAACTTAGAATAGAGCTATGGGATGACTTAAACATTATTGCAGTTGGAATGAATAATCCATGGTTGGTAGGTTAAGATTTCAATGTGGTGTTGAATAAAGAATAAAAGATTGGAGGTTCTCTTGTTATTGATGCATATTCTGAGGAGTTCAAGACATTTATTGAATTTTCTGATCTGATTCAAGTTCTTTATAAAGGTAGTCCATTCACATGGTGGAATGGGAGAGCTGGTGATAATTGTATCATTGAAAGGCTTGATAGAATTCTAACTAAATCAGAGTTTCAATATCAGTATAATTACTTAGAGGTTGAACATTTACCTCGCAATGGGTCAGATCATGCACCCCTATTTTTGAATTGTTAGAATAATGTTTTTTCTTCTAAGAGACCTTTCAGGTTTCTTAATTTTTGGACACACCATGAGGAGTTTAAGAATGTGGTTAGACAAAACTGGGATAGTGATAGCTCATATAATATATTCTTAAACTTCAAGAGAAAGATTTAAAAGGTGAAAAAGGCATAAAGAGTGTGGAGCAGAAGAACTTATGGAGATATATTTCAGCAATTGATAATCAGAAAGGAGATTGCTAGAATCAAAGAGCAGTTATTTGAAGAATTTCCTACATCAGGAGAATAGAGTTGTCATGTAGAGAGCCAAAGGCTAATATATAAGATACTTGCATTTTGAGGAGAGTTACTAACAACAAAAGGTAGGTTACGACTGGTTTATGTATGGAGATAGAAATACCAGATTTTTCCGTAGTTTGGTGAAAGGAAGAAGACATAAATTAAAGCTTATGAGGATTTAGGATGCTTAAGGTAATTTGATAGAAGATGAAAAAAATGGCAGAAGAGGCCGTACTCTTTTATCAAGATCAATTGAAGAGAGAGAGTGACCCTACATATTTTTTCTTGATAGATTATATTCCTGAGATGATAGATGAAGACAAAAATCTTGATCTAAGCTCTATGCCATGATGAGGTGAAGAGGGCAATGTTTAATTTTAATGGAGATAGCTCTTCTGGTCCAGATGGACTTACAGGAAATTTTTATCAATCTTGGTAGGATATAGTGGGCTCAGACATTGTAAGAATCGCGCATGATTTTTTCTCTAGTAATTCTCTTCCCAAATCTATTATTCATACTAACTTGGTCCTCATTCTTAAGAAAGCTAATGTACAAACTTTCTCATATATGAGACCAATTAGCTTGAGTAATTTTGTCAACAAGATTCTATCCAGGATAATTCATGACAGAATAGAAAGCCTGTTACCTAAGATTATTTCTCTTAAACAATCTGGACTTGTCAAAGGTAGAAGTATTATTAAGAATGTTTTACTGACTCGGGAGCTAATTACAGATATTAGTAAAAGAGGAAAGCCTGTAAATATTGTTATTAAGTTGGACATGACAAAGGCCTATGATAGGGTCTCATAGTTGTTTTTGATGAAGGTATTGAAAAAAAATAGGCTTCTCAAATATTTTTGTTGATTTGATCTCGAGATTAATGTCTAACAATTATTATTCTATTCTTATAAATGGGAAGACTCATGGTTTTTGATCACTCAACTACAGGGGTGAAACAAGGGGATCCCCTTTCCCAATATTTATTCATACTTTCTTCAGAGGTCCTTACAGGAGCTTTAAACTCTCTATTTAAGGATAGTTAATTTGTGGGATTTGGGATGCCTAAGTGTAGTGCTAATTTAAACCACTTAGCTTATACTGATGATCCAATAATCTTTTCTTCTTCTAATGATTACTATTTAGAAAAGATTATGACTATTTTATAGGATTATGAGAATCAATCAGGGTAGAAAGTCAACAAAGTTAAGAGTTTCTACTATCTTCATCAAAACACTGTTGGGGCAATTAATACACAGGTTGGGTAGATAACAAGCATAAATAGGGGAAATTTTTCAATAAACTACTTGGGTTGTCCTATTACTCACTAGAAGAAGAGGAAAAAAGATTATGCAGAGCTTCTAGATAAGATAAAAGGAAAACTTCAAGCATAGAAGGGTAAATATTATCTTATGGAGGTAAGGAGTTCATACTTACAAGGGTATTACAAAGTGCTCCCATATATATTTTGTCTGCAATTGTTCCTCCTATCTATGTATTAAAAAAACCTCACAGGATTTTTGCTAAGTTCTTTTAGAGTAACAAAGATACATGAAGGAGTAAGCACTGGTCAGCCTGGACCAAGGTTTGTATTTCTAAGAAACAAGAGGGACTTGGCTTCAGATCAATATTAGATGTTTCAAAGACCATGTATGCTAAATTGTGGTGGAAATTTAGGGCACAAAGTAGTTTGTGGTACAATTTCTAATCGAATAAGTATTTCAAGAAACAAATTTGTGCCCTTGCTTAATGGAAGGAGTATCTTAGGTTTGGAAATCCATGCTTGAAAATTGAGAAAAAGTGGAATAGTTTTTGTGGTGAGAACCTAAAGGTGGAACTTTAAGTATTTGGTATGATAACTGGACCTGTCTTAGTCCCTTTTTTAGACAACCCACTGACAATCAGACTTGTAATGAGATGAAAGATATTAGGGATTTTCTAACTAATACTAGTTGGAACTTTACAGTAATGCAGGAAAAAGTTCCTATGTATGTGGTGAACCACATCAGGAATAACATGAATACAGATAAGCTATTAGATGAAGGAGACTGTCCATAGTGGAATTTAAAAAGAATAGGTAACTTTACTGTTAAAAGTGCCTGGGAACCCTAAGAATTAGGGAGAAAGTTGATGAGGATCTTAGTCAGCTATGGTATTCAGGCATGCCTTTCAAAATTTCTTTCCTAGCTGGGAGAGTGTGGCTACGAAAGTTTGTAGTGTCTCACTTAATTAATTCATGGAATACTTAGGAGTCTCCTGAGTGTAGATGCTGCTCAAGCCCACAAAGAGAAACTATTGAACATTTGTTACTGAATGGAGAAGTTGTAAGGTCAGTGTGGGAACATTACTCAAGAGCTGTTCGTATTTAACAAAGTGCACTCTTGAAACCCAACATAAGGAGATTGTGGAACACTTAAGACAATATCAAGTGGAAAACTCTCACAAAAGTGGTCCCAGGATTGTGGAACATTTAAGGCAATATCAGGTGGAAAACTCTCACAAAAGTGGTCCCATTGATACTATTTAGAATAGAAGAAACACTGTCCTTTATGGAGGGAAGTATGCTACTGGTAAGATCTTCAGGGATAGTAATTACCTATAAAGAAGTTTATAAGGTGCATATTTAAAAACAATAGAGACTTTGACACATGGACTGAAATGGTGACTGCAATGGAAGGTTACAGACCTACATACAACTTCAAAATTGTCAAATAGAACCCTTCTCCTATCTACTGGTTCAAAGGCAATATTGATGGTGCTTCTACTGGCAATCTTGGACCTAGTTCAGAAGCCTTCTACATTAGAAGATCTGCTAGTTTATTTGTGGTTGCTAAAGGTTTTAGGATTCCTGACTCTACAAATTTGGTGGCAGAGGCAAGAGCAATAAGGGAGTGCTTGGAATACTGCAAAGAAAATCATACTGGACCTATAGTTATAGAATTTGAATCGTTAGCAATGGTCCAAATCATAAAAGGAAGATGGAAACCTCCTTGGAGTGTTGTAATGGAAGTGACCTACATCAACAACTTAAGGAGTACATTGATAGCAAGAGTACAACATTCCCTCCGAGAAGGAAATGCTCTTGCTGATTTTTTCACTAACCTAGTTTTTTCTTTTGTAGGGAATTTCATATTTGAGCAGTTTTAAGACATACCATCCAAAGGCAGAAGGATATTTAACTTAGATAAAGTAGGAGCACCATAAATAAGAAGACAACAAGGTGATACTCATTGAATTACAGAAACAAAAGAAATATTGCGGGTAATTAGTATAAATTAGGTAGTAGGTGTTTAGTCTTTTTCATCCATTCAAAGCATAAAAGATTAGAAGTATTTACAAATGGTTTGAGTATTATCACCTAGTGAGAGAATTTGAGGTGTAACCATATACCTAATCAAGATCTTCGAGCTCTGGATGGATGGACTTTGTCCAATTTCAACTGTTGCCTGATGAATTACCTGTTACATAACAAAGGATCAGATAAATACCAATTCATTATTCAACCTACTATTTATGGATATTTGGTGGTGGTATTAATCTTATTTGAGATTTAACCAACCAATCGAAGAATAAATAAGGGAAAATAATGAAAAGGTCATCTAATCGATAGAATCAACTACGAAACCAGTGGAAAATGAGAAGTTACAAAATCTTAAATACAGATGGGTCCTAATAGCACAGTGACAATTACCTCAAATGCATGAAATATAGGTAGTAATCAAAGCTCAACTCTATAGATTTGATGGCTATCTATCGATCTAAAAGAGGAGAGTAAAGTTTGATACTTATCTTATTTTGAGATAGCTACTGTGATGGAGGAATTGAATAGTGAAAATCAACTTTGATGATTTTGACTTGAGTTTTCTATGTCTTGAAGGTTTCGATGTACCAGTAAGAAAGCATACATAGTGGATTGGAAAGAGGAAATTAGAGGGAGAAGATGATCGAATATGATTTCTCTACTTTTCTTTTTTTGCAATTTCATTAATGTCTTGAATTTTTTGTCAAGACTCAGATATTTTTGGTCATTTTAATGAACTAGGTCACTATTAGGCCTGGGTGTACATAACTTTAATTTTTAATACAAGGGCGTCCAACCTATTTTTAACTTTTAAAAAAAGTATCAGATCCTAGGTTCACCGGTATCAATGGTATAATAGTAAGTGTATAGTAGAGTCCTATGAATCAATATGAAGACATCTGTATACTATCTTCAGGATGCTATAAGATATTCTTAGGAAAATATCAATTTTTTTTTGGTTTATTATTGTGCGTCGTGTCTATATTGGTTTCTAGATTATCATTAGTTTCTCTCTTTCACAGATGGAGAGGATGCAGGCTACGACGATCGGGGACATGAACCTTGAGCCTATAGCTAGGGAACCGATTAGAGGTGGAGGTCGACCATGAGGTTAGAGTCAAGCAAAAGTTGCATCCCTAACTCGAGGCCAGGAAAGAGAGCCTTAACCATATTTAGTTATTGATTCTATACCTGAGATACAACTATAGAATATACCGCCATAGAAGCCGATGGTCTAGGGGCAGCCCAAGACCCATCGATATTTATATCTTCCTCCATCCTCCGTGATTCCTTGGTGCAGTTACTGGAAATGGTTAGTGGCCATCCGATAAATGGGCTCCATCCCCAAATATCTACTCAAGAGAAAGCCCAGGGTAGACTTGGTATAGAAGTACAGCCTGCAGGTATGACTTCTGAAGTAGAGTTTTCACTAGTAACGGTAGTTTCACAGCCAAAAATAGCCCATCCAGTCATGACTTTTAAGGAGAAAAAGATGCCAGGTTAATTTCTTAGATTGGCACTATCGAGGTTTGCAGGGCCCCCAGGTGAGTTCCTTACCAGTTGTCAGGAGAGGTTGTATAATTTGGGCCTGGTTGAGTCACACGGTGTGGATTATACTACCTTTCAATTTGTTAGAGCAACAAGACAGTGGTGGAGGGGGTATCTTGATTGTAGGCCTGCTGGATCTACTCCTATGTCATGGACTCATTTTTCTATGGCTATCTTAAAGAATTTTATATCTCTCAGCTTGTAAAGTTGTCTGAGAGATCAGTTCACAGGGTTACAACAGGCGTCCATATCAGTGGCAGAGTATGAGGTGAGATTGTATGAGTTAGCCAGACATGCCACCATGATTCTACCTACTAAGTATGAGTAGATTCGATACTTCATTAGAGGGTTGAGACTTCCATTATGTATAGCTTGTTATAGTTTTGTAGCTGTGGGTAAGTCATTCATTAATAGTGCTGACTATGCTTAAACTATGAAGGATATAAATCGTGAGGCCTAAGGAGGTAGCAGTAAGAGATATCATTAGTAGGGCAGTTACATTAGGAGCAACAACGGCTCACAGTTCAGAGGTATAGGTTTTTAATATTGGTACCGCAAGCATCAACAATATCAGTGTCACAATTTGTCTAGTAGACCCATTCAGGTAGAGCTATAGATTTTAGATGGGGATTATCCTAGTTATAGTAATTTTAGTGGGTAGAGAAGTGGTCAATCTTTGAAGGGTATCTTGGCAGAGTCTTCAGGCCGAGGTGGCCATTCTGAGTTAGTCGAACCTTCTTGATAGAGTAGAGTGATCGGTGCATGCTATAATTGTGGTGTTGTGGGCTATTTTGCCAGACAGTGTCCTCAGCATGAGATGATTAAGCCTGCTACACAAAGTATTCCATCGATCAGATCAGTGCCGCCACTAGCTAGGGGTGGTACAAAGTATCGTAAGGATGGTCCCTAAAGTTCTAGAGGAGGTCCTTAGTTAAGTAGGGTAGGTGGTCGATTAGGCACCTATTTCGAAGGTGGGCAGGGTCATCTTTATATTGTTCTGAGTAGATCGAAGGCTGAGGCTGAGGCTTTAGATGTTGTTATTATAGGTACAATCTCAGTCTGCCATCAGCCAACTTTTGCTTTATTTAATCCAAGGTCCACATATTCTTATGTGTCTTTTTATTATGCACCTCGATTGAGGTTGTCTTGGGAGCCATTATTTGTGCCTTCGAGTGTCGCTACTCCTGTGGGTGATTCTTTAGTATTGGATCAGGTGTATAGATTGTGTATTGAGACAGTTTAGGAGTATGACACTCAGGCTGACCTTATTGTGCTAAATATTGTTGACTTTGATGTAATTTTGGGCATGGACTGATTATCTCCCTATCATGCGGTCTTGGATTGTTTTGCCAAGACAGTTACCTTAGTCATGCCTAGCATACCCTTAATAATATAGCAGGGTTCTTATTGCTATGCACCGACAGGGATTATTTCTTATATTCTGGATAGGAGACTGGTATCGAGGTGTTGCATGTCTTACCTTTCGTATGTTCTTGATGTCAGTAATGAGAGTTCTTCACTTGACTTTGTTCCTAAAGTCTGTGAGTTTCCTGATGTCTTTCCTACTGACCTACATGGACTTTCTCCTGAGCCTGATATTAATTTTGCTAATGATCTGGAGAAACGCACCCAACTTATTTTTATGGCACCTTACTGTATGGCTCCTATAAAGCAAAAAGTGCTAAAGATTCAACTTCGGGATCTTTTAGGTAAGGGGTTTATTAGGCTGAGCATTTCTCCTTAGGGGTTTATTAGGCTGAGCATTACTCCTTAGTTTGCTCCTATTCGATTTCTAAAGAAGAAGGACGGATCTAAACATATGTGTATCAATTATAGGCAGCTGAATAAGGTGACAATGAATAATGAGTATCCTATGACTCATATCGATGATCTTTTTGGCTAGCTTCAAGGTGCAGTTGTATTTTCTAAGATTGACTTGTGATTTGGCTGCACCAGTTAAGGATTCGAGTAGAAGACATCCCTAAGACAACCTTTAGGACTCTCTATAGCCATTACGAGTTCTTGGTGATATTTTTTGGGTTGACTAATGTCTCAGCAACATTCATGGACTTGATGAACCGCATATTCAGGCCTTATTTAAACTATTTTGTGATCTTACTTATTGATGACATCCTTATCTATTCGAGGAGTAGGGAGGAGCACGAGCAGTATTTGAGGACTGTTCTCCACACTCTAAGAGATCATCGTCTTTATACCAAATTCTTAAAGTTTGAGTTTTAGCTTGAGTCTATAGCATTCTTAGGGTATGTAGTTCCCAAGGACGTGATTATGGTAAACCCTATGAAGATTGAGGCGATTAATGATTGGGCTAGGCCTATATCTCGGACTAAGGTTTGTAGTTTTATTGGGCTAGCATGCTACTATAGGAGGTTCATCAAGAGATTTTCTACTATTACAACACCTATGACCAGATTTACTAGGAATAAGGTTCTATTTTAGTAGTCCGATGGGTCTGAGGCAAACTTTCTAAAGCTCAAGGACTTTCTCACTTCAACCCCTATTCTAACTCTTTCAGTTGAGGGAGAGGGGTTCACTATATATTGTGATGCTTTTGGTCTTAGTCTAGGTTGTTTTCTGATACAACAGAGCTGAGTTATAGCATATGCTTTGAGGTAGCTAAAGGTGCAAAAGCACAACTATCCTACTCATAACTAGGAGTTGACGATGATAGTTTTCACACTTAAGTTTTGGAGGCATTACCTGTATGTTGTTTGCTATGAGATTTTCACCGACCACCTTAGTCATCAGTACATTATGACTTATAAGTATGTTAATTCAAGACAACATAGGTGGATTGAGTTGTTGAAGGACTATAATCTCTTTATTCTATACCATCTGAACAAGGTAAATGTGGTAGCGAATGCCTTAAACTGAAAGGTGGTGAGTATTCTGAGCTTGGCCTTCCTTTCAATTTTGGAGCAACAGTTGGCCTTGGAAATCTAGTCCTTAGCCTACATATTGATTCAGTTTGATATTGCAGACACCAGGAGGATTCTTGCTAGTGTTAAGGCTAGGTCTACTTTGTTGGAGTAGATTCAAGGTCGGCAGTTTGAGTATAGTAGGCTGTGTGGCATTTAGGATCAGGTGCGGAGGGGTGAGTCCAGGAGGGCTACCCTAAATTTGGAGGGCATATTGAGATTTGACAGTCGTATCTGTATTCCTAGCGTAGGAGTTTTGATTCAGTCGATATTTTAGGAGGCTCATAGCTTCAGATATTCTATTCACAATAGGACAACTAAGATGTATCGAGATTTAAGGCAATGTTACTGGTGGAGTGGTATGAGGAGAAACATAGCTGATTTTGTAGCTTGGTGTTTGTGTTGTTAGCAGTTGAAGCAAAGCATTTGAGACTAGGTGGTTTACTTCAGAGACTACGCATTCTTAACTGGTAGTGGGAGTGGGTTACTATGGAATTCATAGATGTTTTGCATCGCATTTCTCATGGTCTTGATAGTATTTGGGTCATTGTAGATCGATTGACCAAGTTTGCTCATTTCATCTCTATTAAGACTATCTACAATGCTGATATTTAGGCTCAGATCTATGTTCGAGAGGTAGTTTACCTTCATGGGTTGCTCGTGTCTATTATTTCATATAGAGGTTCTAAGTTCACATCTAGCTTCTATAGGCATTTTAGGAGGATTTGGGCACCTTTGTTGACCTTAGAAATTATTTTCATCCCTAGACTAACAGACAGTCGGTGCAGTATATTCAAGTTTTGGAGGATATGCTCATAGCATATGTTTTTGACTTTGGAGTTTAATGAAGTAGTTCTTAGTCTTAGCGGAGTTTATCTACAACAATAACTACCATTATAGCATTTAGATTGCACCATTCAAGGCATCATATAGTAGGTAGTGTCGATCCCAGATTGGTTGGTTTGAGACTTCATAGGCTAGGCCACGAGGTACTAACTTACTTCGGGAGTCATTGGACTGAGTTCAGGTAATTCTGGATAGGCTATGAGTAGCTCAGAGCAGGAAGAAGGGATACACTAACTGTAGGCTTTATGCTTTGAGGTTTGGAGTTGGTGATCGGGTTTTCCTTCAAATGTCACCCATAAAGGGAGTGATGAAGTTTGGGAAGAGGGGCACGTTTAACCCCATGTATATTGGGCCATTTGAGATCCTTCAGATAGTTAAGGAGGTAGCTTATGGTTAGCCTTGCCTCCAGCCTTTTTAGCTAGTCACCCAGTCTTTCATATATAGTTACTTAGGCATTATATTCATTATGAGTCTTATGTGCTTTGGTGGTACTTGGTTCAGTTGGATGATAAGTTGACCTTTGTGGAGTAGCCAGTCTCTTTTTTAGCCAGAGATGTCAGACGGTTGCGTTCTAGAGATATTCCAATGGATAAGGTTCAATGGAGACACCATCTAGTTGAGGAGGTAACCTGGGAAACCAAGCATGATATACAGACTCAATATTCTTACCTGTTTAAGCTTTCATGTACTTCTTAACTCTTTACTTTTGCGGACGATAGTCCTTTTAGTAGTGGAAGTTGTAATGACCCTCTATATCATTTTCTATATTTTCATGCTTTTCATTTAGGGCTTTCCTATAGCTTCCCAAGTCATTTATGACTTGCTGGGACTGACATTTCGGTTATCGGGTAGTTCATTTGGGTTTTATACTATTTCTCTGCTTTGAAGCTTTTAAATTTGATAAAATGGTCTGGATCCAAAACTTTAGGTAATCAGCCTCGGATACAAATTCTGACTATTCCATTAGCTTCGTAATGTCAATTTTTGGCTAGGGGAACCTTGGTCTGGGTCCTGAGACTTTTGAACTCGTTTTGGGCTATTTGGTGGATTTTGGTAAAAATGAAACCTTGGATGTGAGACCCATTTTTTTATCGAAATGACTTTGGATGGAAAGTTCAATTCCTTTGAGTCTGAAATGCTGACAATGTTAGGGTAGCATATTTCATTTGAAATCACAAGATTTTGAATGAATCTCGATGGCCCGTCCAAAGATATTGCAACTTAGCAAAGTTTCTGGTTCATCAACACCTATTGCAAGCCAAAATTGGCCTTTGCGTTCGTGAGCCCTTGGCCGCATTCGTGAAGGACAAGTATTTTAGTCTTCATGTTTGTGAGGCCTTGGCCGTGATATCGAAGGTCAAGAAATCTTGACCTTCGTGTTCACGAGCTAGCTTTCACATTCGCGAATAGAATGCCTACTTGACCGGTCCAAGCTCCTTCTTCGCGATTGCCATGGACCAGCATTAGCGAAGGCCAGTCCTGGTCATCTTCTATGATGATGACAGGGTCCCGTATTGGTGAAGAAGGACATTTGGCAGTATATAAGACTTCTCCCTTCGTTTTCAGCTCAAAATCTAAGTGTAAAATATTGAGTTGGGAACATTAAAGTAATCGTTTCCCCGCCATTATCTCGTAAGTTTCCGGTTAAATTTCTAATTAATTCATAGTTAAATTCTTGTTTTTCTCCAAGCACTGGTGGACTAATTTGGGCATGGAATTGACAACTAGTCATGCCCAATTTTTGAGCACTAGCTCACTACAACCCGAGGGACGTTGTGTCTATATCAATTTTGTGGTTCCACGAGCAGGCTCCACTTGTGATTTTTTGCTTAATTTATAACCCAAGACGTAAATTTACAATATAGGCATAAATATTCTCATCTTGATGTGTAGAACATTATTTTGATAGTGTGGTAGAGGTCGGAGGCTTCTCGGAAGGGAAAAGCTCCAATGTAGAGGTTTTTGCGTGCTTTCGGCGGCTTACAGGTATACTAGGATTACCCTTCCCCTAGACTTTTTTTCTTATGGAGCTAGTGTGATATTGTGCTAGTTGTGGGTGGGTTCTTACGTCCTGGATATTCTTTTAGTGTTTATTGACTATTTTACCCGATTAGGGACCCTTTTCGGGTAGATTCCGACCTTGTTTTCCCTTATTTTAGTCTATAATTAACCTTTAGGACTAGACTTAACTTATTTAGTGCCTTGGGATGGGATTGAGGAGGCTTAGCCTAAGTAAGGGTAGGTGTTGGCCTTAGGTTTGATTTTCGAGACCTGTAGTGGGCCCTACCACCCCTTTTTAAGATAGGTTGCTTAGAATAACGCCCTCTTGACCTAAATGATCACCATATCGCTGCTTTAGGCTATTACTTGGGTTTGAGTTGACTTAGACATTATAATAAGCTTAGTTAGCTTCATTACCCCGGGTTGGGTAGTATTTTACCTTTAGTCTCATTTTCAGGTTTAATAATTAGGACATACTTCTTCTCAATGAATTCGGCCACCTAAAGTTGAAATTTATGGTTAAATGAATGTTAGATAGGCTACAACTCTGGAAAATGCCTACACATTGCTTACTTAGTAATTTTGGATCGGTTCCTGAATTTGCTATATTGTTAATATCTGTTAGTTTCGATTAAAGCGTGACATTTTCTATATAGTTATTATCTATTAGTTCCGTTTCGAGTCCAGAATATGTTATATTGTTATTATTCACTAGTTCTGATTCGAGTCTGGCATGTATTATCGTCACTATTACTGATGTGAGGTTAGGAATTCGATGGAGACCGGTAAGATTTGCGGTTATGGTTGGCAATGGATTATAATAAACCACTGAAAATGCCCTGACAGTAGGGCCTCTTATTGCTGCCTCTTTAGGCCTCGTGATGTATTTCCTCTATGGTCTGTCCATGATCAACAACCTCTAAAAATGGATGACCTAAAGATACCATCTACTCAGTAGCTAGGAAAAGATTGTACCTCAACCCCCAAACAAATCGGTGCAACCTCTTGTTCTCAGTAGGCATAATTATAGCAGCATGTCTAGAAAACTCATGGAACCTCAACTCAAACTCTTACATTGTCGTAGAAACATATGCTCTCCACCACTGCTTCGGGATCTATCCAAGTGAAACGTCGTATAATTCACTCTATGCGACTCCACTAAACTGAGTTCATGTAACCTCTCCTGACAACTGATAAGAAAATAGTGTCCATCCTCCCTGGAGCACCTGAAAACCTCAAAGGACTCAAACACCCAGCATCTTCTGCTCCTTTGGAGTCATAGCTGGTTGGGCTGCCATTGCTAAGCAACAATTGACACTAGTAGCCCCTTTACAAGGGGAGCCACAGCGACAGGCTTTACCCCTATACCATGAATACAATATGCCACTCCCTGGTTAAGGACTATGTTGCACCTCTTAGAATGCTTAATAAGCGGACCAGAGCATACTATACTATCGACATAGCCATGAATCCGGGTGGAGTCTGGGTTGATCCCTAACCCCCTAGCTATTGAGGTGGCAGGTCCTCTGGCACTATATCTGGAATAACCTCAGGCTCTGGTGACGGCTCTTTGGCTTTGCCTCGAGCTGATGTTGCAGCTCTATCCTGGCCTAGACCTCGGGGTCAACCTCTACCTTAGCCCCTAGTTGGAGCCCTAGCTACCGGCATGGGGCCTTGCCTTAGGCTGTTGTAGACCTCATCCTAACCATCTGCAAAATAGTGAAACAAATGGGATTCCAAAAACTAATAGGAATAAGAGAGCATGATAAGGAATTAAAAGATTAAATATTCCTAGGAATGCCTTATATCCTCCAGAAGATAGGTACCAACGTCATCGTACTGATCCACAGGACACTACTAGGTATTTTGCTCTTGTACCAGTGATACTAGTGAACCTAGGCACTGATACAAAATTGTCACGATCCAAAATTCAGGTCATGATGGTACCTACTATAAATCCACTTGTTGGTAAGCTAAACCCTGTAGCCCAAAACGACAAGTAATGGACTAATAAGAGAAAGGACGAAACAAAGTAAATAGGAAAAATATATAACCAACACATGAAGTGGGGGTCTATATATATATATATATATATATATATATATATATATATATATATAGAGAGAGAGAGAGAGAGAGAGAGAGAGAGAGAAAATGAAAGGACAAAATATACAAAACAAAACCCTAAGACTTGGTATCAATAAATACAAGAGCTACTAAATACGAGAGGAGTACTAGATATATACATACAAAACTGTCTCCAGGAGTACAAAATAAAGATAAGTATAAAACAAAAGGGAGATTGTACAACACTGAACATCAAGAGATCACCCCAAGTCTCCGATAAAACAGCTTAACACAAGAAGGACCTCGGTAGCAATGACTCAACTAGGATTTGCAGCAGAGAAAAAGATGCACCTGATGTAGAAGTGTAATATGAGTACTAAAACACACGATACTCAGTAGGCATCATAGGTCGACTGAGCTCAGATTTTATTTTATTTTTATATATATATATAATAAAATGTAAATCCAGTCTAATGCTAAATCTAACAAGGAAAGGAAGAGAATAAACATGGCATATCTAAACAAATGGGTAGAAGAAAAGTAAGAAAATTTCCTATCACAAATTATACCATAATAATAAAACAATAACCCAACTGGGCCCCCATAAGGCTGAAAGTTATAAACAATGTACTAGCAATGTATATAAATAAGTAAGTCCAAATGAATAGCATGCAATACGATATGAGTTTAATGCTATGACACATGCTACCATATACTCCTCCTCTAGCCTCTATGGCTCGCAAACGAAGGACCTTTGGGGGACTCGCAATATCCATATACCTTGCCCAAACTCAAACAGAGGCTTTCAAGTAATAAATACCTTCCAGACTAGAAAGAAAATTAATCAAAGGTGATGCCAAAGATAAAGTATTCACTACTAACTAAGTCATAATTGGATCTAACTCTCTCTCTCCTAAAAATGGCCACTTGTCATGACCCAAACCCGTCGTGAGTGGCACCCACGCTACTTACCCAGTGGGATAACCAACTACTCCGAAGACCATCCAAAAATCAACACTTAGAATAATTAAGCAGAACTAATCCATCAATAGAATAATATCCATTCTAATCCAAAAATCGTAAGTACAACTTAAAGCAAAAAATGTACTTAGCAAAACACCCCAAGGACCCAAAAGTCGTCTATCCCAAAACATCTATGAATGTCAAGATGGGGATGCAACCTCAAAACTGAGAAAATCATAAGTCCAAAAATAGAGAATTATGCCAAGAGAGAAAGATTTCATGGTAACTTGGATAAGTTACTCACCTTGAAATCTGGAATCAAAGGCTCGAATCACGAATGAGGTCTCGTAGGAGTCGCTGGAATATGTGTTGTACTCACAAAAGTAAATACAAGGGTAGTATCAGTACACAAGAACAACAGTGCACTGGTAGGGTCATTTGGCCAACCCAAGATGAAAATATGAATACTTAACCAAAAGATAGTGTGACAGGCTAATCCATGCAAAACAAATCATACACTTAGCACATAAAAAACAAAAAGATAGTTCAGGATAACAACTAACGAGTCAAAAAATATCACTAAGTCAAGTATATTCAAGTCAAGTCAAGACATGTATATCATTATCAAGCATATATAAATACATATTCCCCGGTTCACTTATGGAACTGTCAAACTCACCGGAACCTCGTACATACACGCAATTGGTTATACATCCACCCTCTAGCCATGACCTGCAGGGGAAAAATATCATCCATGTACTAGAACCCCAGACATAAGTGTCTGCCAACCTTATTTCCCCAATAGCCCATGAGAACTCCCCAAGTGTACTGAAACATTCCATATTTTATAAATAAGGCAGGTCAAATCAATAGTAAGTAAAATCATTGTACTGACTACACCAAACAACATGCATTAACCAGCCACACTACAAAGTAGTTAACATACACATATAATTCAAGTTGGATTAAACTACAATACCATCACCTACCTCGAACTAAGCTTACTCAACTTCTCTAAGACGAGGTTTTGCCCTTCCGTGCTATTTCTGCTTGCTTGTGGTCTAGAACATGCACAATAACACATAATTAATGAAATGACCTATCATGTTGGGACTTATAACTCACACCCAACCCCAAGGTCAAGTTCATGATCATTCTCTTCACGTTCTAGGGCTTCCCCCCCCCCCCTTAATTAACCTAAAACTACCAATTTCATGGATAAATTAGTGAATTAATAAAACAAAAGGGTTAATTAACCATTAATAATCAAAACCCATTAACCAATTACTTAAATTTACCCCTTATACCATAAAATAACCAAAATCATCCCTAAAACCATTCCCTAAACTCCATAAATTAGCTATTCTAAGGCATAATAATTAAATACGAGTTAACGGGGATGAATTCCTTACCTTAACGAAGCGAAATGATGGATTGCTTGGCTATTTTTCCCTAAATTGCCCTCCGTTGCCCCAAAATGAGTGTTAGAAAAATAAGCTATTTTGGGGAAATCTTTTAATAAATTAGCGATTGACCGCTATAGCGGTGATGCTCTCTATAACGGTGTGTCAACCGTTATAGCAACATCGAAAGGACAGAACGTCCATCTTTGCCCAAAAATCCCCATTTTTGCAATACACCTTGAACCTGGGACATTCCAAACAATGCCCCTTACGCTAAGTTCAGTTTCGAGAGTTCTACCTAATAAAATTTAATTTTGTAAATTCCTACGGGTTTCTTATCATCTTAGCTAACTAGAAATCAATGATATTTCCACCAAACCAGTCTAAATAATTCCCAAATTTCCCTAGACCACAGCTCACTTCGAATTCCATCGAAATTAGTTGAGCCTGAATTTTGTAACTTCCAAACCATGAGGAATTTAGATGTGAGATTTTAAATGTAGGACTCATGCATAACGACAAATAGGGTCATTAAAACAAATACCAATTTACCTATCATTCATCCTCAAACAATCAAATGAGAAAAATAGGCTATACAAAGAGGAAGAAAGAGAGTACCTTTAGCCTCAAACAGTTAAGGGTACTTATCCCGCATGTTCTTTTTGGTTTCCCATGTGGCTTCCTCAGCAGGATGATGCTTCCACTTCACCTTAACTGCACTAATTATCATCATCCTCAATTTCCAAATATCCCTATCTAGAATCGCTACTGGTTCCTCCTCGTAATCCAAATCCTTATCCAGAAGTACTTCATCTTATTTAATGATATAGTCTCCATCCCCATGATAACTTTTCAGCATAGAAACATGAAATACCAGATGGACTCTCGATAATACCAGTGGTAAAGCTAACCTGTATGCAACTAGGCCACCTGTATATTTAAGAACCTCGAAGGGAACAATATATCGAGGGCTCATCTTGCCCCTCTTACCAAACCTTATGACTCGCTTCATGGGAGAGACCTTAAAGAAAACTTACTCACCAACCTTGAAGTCCATGTCTCTTACCTTACAGTCTGCATACTCTTTCTACCTACTTTGAGCAGTCAACAACTTGGTTTGAATGAACCTTACCTTTTCTTGGGCCTCCTTTACCAAGTCTTTGCCCAAAGGCTTGACATCTCCCATCTCAAACCACCCCATAGGTGACCTACACTTCCTTTTATAAAGTGCCTCGAATGGTTCCATATCATTGCTTGAGTGATAACTATTGTTGTAGGAGAACTCATACAACGAAATAAACTGTTCCCAAAAACCACTAAAATCAATCACACAGGCTGCCTTCAACATGTCCTCTAGTTCCTGAATTGTCCTGTCCAACTGACAATCAGTTTGGGATGAAAGGTCGTGCTAAATGTGATCCTGGTGCACAACTCCTCATGCAACCTGTCCCAAAATTTGGAAGTGTACTTCACATCCCTATCAGAAATGATTGTAAGTGGCACCCCATGAAGTCTGACAATCTTCCTGACATAGATTTTAGCTAACTACAGAGAATTGTAGTCTACTCGAACCGGCAAGAAGTGAGCTGACTTCGTCAACTAATCTACTATCATCCAAATAGAATCATATTTAACCAAGGTCTTAGGTAGACCCACCACTAAATCCATGGAAATATGTTCCCATTTCCACATGGGTATAGGCATCCTCTGAAGTAAACCGGTAGGCCTTTGGTATTCATACTTCACCTACTGATAGTTGTGACACTTGGACACATAATCCACTATGTCCCACTTCATCCTGGGCCACTAATAAAGCTACCTCAAGTCATGGTACATCTTGGTCGTACCCTTATCAATAGAATAACGCATACCATGGGACCCTGAAAGTACATCACGAATCAAATCACCAACTCAAGGAATACACAATCTTCCCTTAAACCACAAGACTCCACTCACATCAAGGGTGGTGTCCGCCACCTATCCATGCACCACTTTATTCTGAAGCGCAATCAACTTCTTGTACTCAAATTATTTGGCCTTAATTTGATCCCAAAATGTTGACTTCACCTCAACACTAGACAACACTCCAACCATATCTGAGACCCCAAACGACATGCTCTGAGATGCTTGAGTTTGAAACTCTCTAGATAAAGGTCGTCTAGACACCCTAAAAAATGATAAACTACCAATACTTACAGTTTTTGGGCTCAATACGTCTGCCATCACGTTGGCCTTACCCGGATGGTACTGAATGGTCACGTCATAATCCTTCAATAATTCCATCCACCTCCTCTGCCTTAGATTTATATCCCTCTAGGTTAACATATATTACAAGCAATGGTGGTCTATGAAGACCTCACACATGACACCATAAAGGTAGTGTCTCCAAGTCTTTAATGCGAATATCACTGCTACCAACTCTAAATCATGGGTTGGGTAATTCCTCTCATGAGGCTTCAGCTGCCTCGAAGCAAAAGCAATAACATTCCTATCCTGCATCAACACAGCACCCAAGCCCAAAAGTGAAGCATCACAAAACATAATGAATTCCTTACCTTCAGCCGACAATGGATGGATAGGCACTGTAATGAAGAGTGTCTTGAGATTTTTGAAGCTCTCTTCACATTGGTCTGACTAAATGAATGGCACCTCCTTCTGAGTCAACCTTGTCAAGTGTGTTGCAATGCATGCAAAGTTCTTGACAAACCTGTGGTAATAACTGGCAAGACCCATAAAACTCCTTACCTCGGTCACTGAATTAGGTAGAGTCTAATTCTTTACTGCCTTAATCTTCTGGGGATCCACCATCACCCCTTGTCAGAAACCACATGCCCCAAGAAGGCAACTGAAGACAACCATAACTCACACTTTGAAAACTTAGCAAATAACCGCTTCTCCCTTTGAATCTCTAAAATGATGTGAATATGGCCTGCATGCTCTTCCTTACTTTTGGAAGAAACTAGAATATCATCAATAAACAAAATGACAAATGAATCCAAGAATGACTTAAAGATCCCATTCATCAAACTCATAAAGGCTGCAAGTGCATTAATCAAACCGAAAGACATTACTAGAAACTCATAATGACCATATCGAGTTCTAAAAACTGTCTTTTGTATATCCCCGATCTAATTTTCAATAGAAGATAACCTGACTGCAAATCAATCTTTGAAAACTCTGACGCACCCTGTAATTGATCAAATAAATCATCTTTTCGAGGCAAAGGATAATTATTCCTTATACTAACCTTATTCAGCTACCTATAGTCAATGCACATCCTCAAACTACCATCCTTCTTCGTAACAAACAGAATCAAAGCACTACAAGGTGAAGCACTTGGACGAATAAAAACCTTGTTAAGTAATTCCTTTAACTCAGTTTTGAGTTCCCTCAACTCTGCTGGAGCCATTTAATAAGGTGGAATGGATAGGGCAAGTACCCGACTCTAAATCAATGAAGAAATCAATATCTCTATCCAGAGGCATACCTGATAAATCTGAAGGAAACACTTTCTGGAACTCAAAAACTACCGAAACTGACTCAATAGAAGGGGACCCCACATCCACATCCCAAAGATAGGCTAGGAACACTAAACACCCCTTCCCCACTAACCTTCTGGCCCTGACAAATGATATAATTTTTATTGGCTTGGCCTTATGCACTCCCTCCCACTCTAGGTTATCCAATCCCGACATTGCTAGAGTCACTGTCTTAGTATTACAGTTTAAAACAGCATGATATAGAGATAACCAGGTAATGCCTAAAATTACATCAAAGTCTAACATATCCAGAATAATCAAGTTTACCCAAGTCTCAAAACCCACAAATAACACAGAACAAGCATGAAAAACATGGATTACTACCATAGACTCACCAACTGGAGTAGACGCATAAATAGGGTGAGAGTAGCCATATAAACATGGTGATTAAGTATATCACAAAGCAGAGTCAGACCCATTGTACACTTAACAGATACATAAGAATAAGTAAACCCCAGATATAATAAGATAGAAGCCATCCGGTCACAAATAGAAATAGTACATGAAATCACAGCATCAGAAGTCTTGGCATCAGTCTTTCCCAAATATGCATAATAGTGTGCCCGGTCATCAATCTAAGCTAACTCCCTTCCTGGCTGGGCTCCTCCCCTAGTGCCGCTATTTCCTAGACAAACCAGACCACCTGTCTAATTTCCCAATCCAACCTGTGGATGACCCCTGCCATTATATTCTCTACCTCTACCTGCTAGAAGTATAGCCCGAGTCTGCTTCTGTGCCTGGCTATTTGCCTGCCTCAAAGGACACTCTTTCTTAAAATGACCAACAACATCACAATAGTAGCATCCACGGTCAAGGGAAGGATGATTGGTAAAAAAATATGAAGCCCATTGGCCCCTAACGACCTGTGTCTGAGAAGAACCCTTAGCTGGAACCATAGTAGAAGCTTGCAAGGCTGACTGAATTAGATGGGCTGAATAGACCTGATGATCATGGCTCTTAGAGTAAGATCCACTAAAATTCCCAACATTTTTAGACCTTTTGGCTAATATCTTAGCATGCCCACTTGCGTAACCCCCTCCAACTTCTTCAAGTAATCTGCAACTTCACTGAACCCTTTCCCTATAGAAGTTATATGAACTGTCAAAACATGAAGATCATAGTTCAAACCCTTGACATACAGTCGACTCTCCTCCTCAGAAGTCAACAACTGAGTAGCATAGTGAGACAACGCATAGAACTTGGCTCATAGGCCGTAATTGACATGTCACCCTTCTCCAATGTGAAAAACTCATCCTTTTTGCAATCATGAAAGGTCCGTGGTACATATTTATCCAAAAACAAGGCTTTAAACTACTTCCAAGTCAATGGAGGCAAAATCGGTGACCGACATTCAACATATGCCCTCAACCATTGCTTAGCATCCTTATCTAATAGAAAAGTCACAAATTCAACCCTATGCTGCTAAATAATACCCATTTTATGCAGACTCTCATAGCAATCAATGATAAACTCAAAAGCATCCTCAAACTAAGTACCTTGGAAGATCGGTGGTTTCATCTTTAAAAACTTAGTCAGCAGATCATGTTTCATACCCGTTTTCATAAAATCTAACACCGTAAAAGGAAAAGCATCAGTCCCTGAAGCCTTATTTATCCTTGGAGCCATAGCAACAGTTGGGTGAAGAACCAGAGCCTGGAAAGCAGGTACAACAGGAGTGGCTCCAGTCCCTGCTAATCCACTTAGAAAAGCTAATGCCTATTGAACAACCTCAATAGACATATACGGTAATGCTACAACCCCAGTTGGTGCCGCCACATCGGGCTCCATTTTTTGCTAATCTACTACTTTTCTCTCTTCAAAATGATCCTGAGGTGGGGGAGGGTATACTGACCTTTCATGAGCATGGCCAGTAGCTGCTTGAGCTTCACCCATGGCAGATGGCTCGTCCCTTTCCTTTGGTTTTTCTAATTCCTCTCTCCCTCAGTCATCCTCTTCCCCTTATGGATGGCTCCTCAGCTGGAGCAGCCGGTGCAGGGGGCTGCTGTTCAAGTTCTGTTGGACCTAGTATTCACCATCTGCAGACAAAAGAGTGAAAGATCAGATGCTAATTCTAATCAAGTTATAGCACAAAAGAAGCAAGAAAGACAGATTTCCTAAAGTCTTATAGCCTCCTAAAGAAAAGTACAAACATCTCCATACCATTCCGTGAGACTCTACTGGATCTATTTTTGTATAATAAGATTGACGAACCTAGGTTCTAATACCAACTTTGTCACTACCCAAACCCATCGTGAGTGGCACCCACTCTACTCACCTTGTGGGAGATCCAACTACCCCGAAGACCATCCCAAAATCAACACTTAGAATAATTAAGCAGAACTAATCCATCAATAGGATAATATCCATTCTAATCCAAAAACCTTAAGTACAAATTAAAGCGGAAAATGTACTTAGCAAAATATCCCTAGGACCCCAAAGTTGTCTATACCAAAACATCTATGAATGTCAAGAGGGGGATGCAACCCCAAAACAAAGATAATTATAAGCCTGAAAATAGAGAACTATGTTAAGAGATAGAGATTCAATTATATCCCGGATAAGCTGCTCACCTGAAAATCTAGAATCAACGACCGAAATCACGAGTAAGGTCTTGTAGGAGCCACTAGAATATGTGTTGCACTCACAAAAGTAAATGAAAGTGTAATATAAAGCTGGAAATAAGAATGAAAGCTTTTATTTGGAATATCAAATCAGTGAGGTCACAATAAGCTTTTTAGAGGGTTCAAATGCTTCATAATTTTCATAAATTTTCTTTTATTGGATTAATGGAGCCTTTTCAACACTTGAGATACATCAGTAGCTTCAGAAAAAGATTGAAGATGCCTCTAGGGATAGCTAATTACAATGGAAAATTTTTGTCTTTCGTAAATTCATATTTTGAATTTATAGTAGTCAAAGATGATGAACAATGACTTTCTTTATTGTTAAAGCATCATAGTCATGCCCATAGTTTCTTTGTCACTCTAGTATATGGTTGTAGTGCAGAGGAAAAACTAATACTGTGGGATGATATTTATCAACTAGTTGAAGGAATGGATAGCCCATGGTTAATAGGGGGACTTTAATGGTCTGCTAAATGCATAGGACAAAATTGGAGGCTTTCCAGTGCTTGAATCTGATCATGAAGATTTTGAAAATTGTATTTTAGTTTCTGATTTAGTAGAGATATACTTTAAAGGAAGTCCATTTACATGCTGGAATGGTAGAGTTTGGAATGATTGCATATTTGAAAGGTTGGATAGAGTTCCTACTAATCAGCAAATGCAAGAATGGTTTAATCATATGGAGTTGACAATTTAGAAAGGATGGGTTCTGATCATGCTCTAATGTTCTGAACTCCTGAACAAAGGATGGAAAGGCATAAGAAACCTTTTAGATTTCTCAAATTATAAACTGAGAATGATACTTTTGTTGAGGTGGTGAGGTAAAACTGGAAGGTTAATGGGTCTCAAAATCCTTTCCTAGATTTCAAAGAGAATATTAAAAGAGTTAAGAAAACTTTAACATAATGGATTAAATATTATTATGGTGACATCTTTAAATATCTGATTATAAGGGAAGATATTGTCAAAATCAAAGAAAAATTATTTAAGGGGGGCCCTGATGCAAAAAATAGGGTAGTACTTCAAATAGATCAAGCTGAGTTCAAAAAGTATTTACATTTTAAAGAAACCTTTTGGCAAAATAAAGTAGGGTATGATTGGTTCGAGAATGGGGACAAAAGTACAAAATTTTTCCAAGAAATGTGAAGGGCAGAAGAAAGAAACTACATTTGCAAAGAATTCAAGACAGTGAGGGAAATTAGTTGAAGAAGGAAGGTGATATAGTAGCAGAAGCAGTGGCTTTCTACAAGAAAGAGATGCCACTTCATTTTCTTTATAGAGTCACATACCAAAACTCATCACTTGGGGGGATAATGCTAGTATCAATAAGTAGCTTACTATTGAGAAAATAAAGAAAGCTATTTTTACTTTAAATAGGGATATTTCTAGAGGTCCAGATGGATTTACTGTAGATTTTATCAAAATTGATGGGAGATTTCAGGTCAAGATAGTTTCAGAATGGTTCAAAACTTTTTCAGTGGTAGTACTCTCCCTAATTATACTACTCACACCAATTTGGTTTTTTTTGCCTAAGAAAGAGCTGATTTTTACTTTTGCTAACTAAAGACCAATTAGTTTAAGTAATTTCATCAACAAGATTATTTCCAATGTTGTACATGACAAAATGGAAGAATTATTACCCAGATTGATCTCTTCTAGTCAATCAGGTTTTGTGTAAGGTAGAAACATCATAGAAAATGTGTTATTTACCCAAGAAATTATTACAAACATTAGAAAGAGGGGTAAACCTATAAGTGTTGTCATAAAGCCTTATATGGCCAAGGATTATAATAGAGTATCCTGGTTTTTCCTTATGAAGGTGTTGAGGAAGATGGGATTTTCAGAACTGGTAATAGATCTAATCTGGAGATTAATTTCTAATAATTGATACTCAGTGTCGATAAATGGACAAGTTCATGGTTTCTTGCATTCTACCAGGGGACTGCAGCAAGGAAATCCCTTATCTCTAAATTTATTTATTTTATCAGCTAAAGCTCTTTCTAAGGCCCTAATTATTATTTTTGATGAAGAATTATACACAGGGTATGACTTGCCAATGTGGAGTGCAAATATTAATTATCTTGCTTATGCAGATGATACAATCATCTTTACTTTAGCTAAAAGATATTCTTTGAAAAAAATAATGAAAGTTTAATAGGAGTATGAAACTCAGTCAGGGCAAAAGATTAACAAGGAGAAAAGTCCTTTTTATTTACATCAAACTACAACTTCTAAAAGAGGCTATTGGTGGAGGAATACACAGGTATAAATAGAGGGAAGTTTCCATTGAACTATTTAGGTTGTCCTATATCTCATGCCAGAGAAAGAAAGGAACACTATGTTGATCTTATTAAAAGGGTGAAATCAAAGCTACAGGCTAGAAAAGGGAACATGCTTTCTTATGGAGGTAAAGATGTTTCAATTACAAGTGTTTTTATAGAGTGTCCATATTCATGTTTTATCAGCTATAGTTTCTCCTAAATGTGATATCAAGGAATTTCACAAAAATTTTGCTAAATTCTTTTGGAGTAACAAAGTTACAAGCAGGAGTAAACATTGTGTTGCTTAGTACTAAGTGTGTTTGCCTAAGCAAGAAGGAGGTTTGGGCTTCAGATCAATGTTTGAAGTTTCACAAGCCATGTATGCCAAACTATGGTGGAGATTTAGGACTCAAAATTCTCTATGGGCTAATTTCATAGGGAACAAATATTGTAAGAAGCAAATTCCTACATTGGTTCAATGGAAAAGTAGTTCACAATTATGGAAGACTATGCATCAAAACATAGAGTGCATTGAGCAACATCTATGGTGGGAGCCTAAATGAGGTACCTCTTTCGTTTGGTTTGATAACTAGACTATGCTAGGCTTATTATTCACACATCCAACAGAGGTATGAACTTGTCATGCACTAACAGATATAGACGTTTTTATTAATAACATAGGTTAGGACTATGATCTAATAAAGAGCCAATTTCCTAATCATATTGTTGAGTATGTGCCAAAATATATGGATCATTCCAGGCAAATTGACATGGGGGAAAGTCCTTGGTGGATCAAAACAAGTTCAAGGAAGTTCAAAGTGAAGAGTGCCTGGGAATTATTAAGAAAGAAAGAGGATGAAATTGAGTATTTCAATAATATATGAGTGAAAGGACTACTTTTTAAAACATCTTTATTTTGTTGGAAGGTATGGACTAACAAGGTTCGTGTAGTTGTTGTCATGTCTTAATGGAATCCAAATAGTTCCCAATTACGTCATTGTGTAAAGTTCCAGTTAAGGAGACTACGGAACATCTATTTATTAAAGGAGAAGTTGCATCATCTATTTGGAATATCTTTTTTAACACTGTTGGTATTATAGTACCTTTGATACGGGTGAAACTATCAATAAATAAGTAGTGGGACTCTCAAGTAAATATTAGACAAAAGATAGTTTTTAAAGTTGTTCCTAATGTTCTTTTATGGTTTATCTGGAAGAGAAGGAATATTATACTTTATGGGGGTAATTATACTACTAGGAAAGTCATCTGGGACATCAGCAACACTCTTAGGAACTTTATGAAAATGACGTTTGAGTACTTAGTTATGACACCCAAAATATGCTTCCTAAGAAGTATAAAGCGGTCGCTGTATCAACTATAGAACCCAACAAGGTTGGGGTCGATCCCACAGGGAATAGGTTGAAAGTAGGTTGAGTTCTTGTTCGAGTAGTTGGCAAATAAGTAAAAAGGGGGAAATATTTGTAACTAGTAGTGATCGTAACAAGTGTTGATTCTTTGAAGTTGTTTTCAATATGAGAAATACACTAGGACTGTGATCCCCAATGATTTCTTAACTCTACCTGTTATTGGTGCTAGTAAAATTGTCCCACTGTGCTACATGCAAAATCTGTTCTTCTAAACGTATCTCGACTTTGGTTAGACGAATTTCACTCTTTTCCTCTCGATTTCCGAGCATCGCACTACTAACCCTTGTCTTGGATCTCAGATAACTCTTCCTGTTAAGGCTCAAGTTATTAGATGAAGGTTGATAGCTTCAAATCTCTGTTGTTATTTTCTTTTCCCAATCTCTACCCCTCTCTCGAGCAAGCCTAGAATAGATGCGAGTTTCTAACGTTTGCAACCGTTAGAAGATCAATCACAGGGAAGAAAATAACAATGCATACATTCACACCGGTTCAGAATTGCTTTGCACTTACCCCATTTCATTAAGTCCTCATGGTTCACACAACCCTAGTTAATGAGTTTAGCTACTCATGCTTACAAGATCATAATAAGAATTCGAAGATGCAGACATAAATTGTAAACTCACAATAATGAAGAAAAACTGAAATCTCAATGATGAATAAAACTCTAGAATCAATATCCCAAGATTACAAAATCAATAATGTGTTTATACGCTCAAAATAATGAAAAACTATCTTAAAATAATATACTGACTCTCTTCTGAACATAGGACAATACAGGGGTATTTATAGACACAAGGCTAATCCTATCCTAATCAAAATAGGAGAACGGAGTGGGCAATTTACCACGGTATCGTGACTTGGTGTCGTGGAACCAAGTCATGCCACGTAGGTGATTGTCGTGGAAATCAGGCTCAAATAGACATCTTCAGAAGTTAACTCACGCCACCCAGTCATGCCACGTGAGTGCAGTCACGCCACGTGACTACCTGTCGTGGGAATCAGACCATATTCAGCATCTATGGAGATGACTCACGGAAGCCACTCACGTCACATGAGTGGACTCAAGACACATGAGTGCTGTCGTGAGTCACTCTTCTGGTGCAGCTCCTTGTTGTTTTGTCTTTCGATACTTCATTCTCGGGCGTGATTCTTCCTTTTTGATCATTTTGCTTCAAAACCTGTTTTCCTGCAATATAGGCCAGAAAAACACATCATACCAACCAAATACACCCAAGTTATTGCATATTTTCCTTGTTTTAAGTATCGAAAGTGTCATGTAACCATGGCTCATCACTTAGACATCCCAAGGGCTTGGCCACACATGGTAGCTCTGCTGGAAGTGTTCATAACCAAATTTCAGGCCAAATTGGTTAGATGATGTCCGCCACCTTATTAGTGGTGGAAATGTAACACAGATGGGGCATCTAGAGGTAACACAGGCCCTAGTGCTGCAATATTTTGTGTCATAAACCATGAAAGAGATCTAATTAGTTCTAAGAAAGTGGATATTTCTGATATTACTAACCTAGTAGTTGAGGCTATTGCTATGAGAGAGGGGTTGCAATACTGTTTTGAGAACAATCTTTCAAATATTATTATGGAATCTAACTCACTTGCTTTAGTACATATGATTAATGGAGAATGGGAGTTCTATGGAGTGTGACAATGGAGATCAACTCTATTAATATATTTAGAGGCCTGATGTCAGTAAGGTTGCATTTGTTTATATTAAGATTAAGACTTCTGAATCAGAATGCATAACTAAATGATTAAGACGTCGTCTCTAGATCTGAACATTGTATGATAAAGACTATTTTCTTTCAACATTTGTATATGCATAAATTATTTATCTATAAACATAATCAATGTATAATCTAGATAATTAATTAATCAAATTTGAGAAAAATATTAATTTGATAACATGAAATCATTATTTGATTTAAAAAGTGAAAAAAATTATATTTACTAGAGATAATGGAGATGGTTTAAAATAATGGTGGTGGTGGTGATAATAGTTGGTGTTAGCAGATAGAAATGGTAGTGGTGATAGTTTTGATAGTGAAAGTGGTTTGTGTTGTAGTGATTGTCATGATGGTGGCGATTAATACTGGTGGTGGTGGCTGTGATGTAAATTTGGTTGATGTTAGTAGTTGGAGATGTTGATCGTGGTATCTTTAAAATATATGCATGTTGTTTGATAATGTGTTTGCTCTAGTTGGAGACACTATTAGTTGTTATGGTGCGATGGTTATACTAGGGATATAATGTAGTGATGTTAGTGGTTGATAGTGGTAGAGGTGGCGATACCAGTGACAATGGTGGTGGTGGTGGCTGAAGAATGTGTGGTGGTTGATGATGTGTTAGTGGTAGTTAGCGGTGGTGCTAGTTGTGATAGATGAGTTGGTTGGTAGTAGGGATTGACCGATAGTGGTTGATGTTGGTGGTGGCGGTGGCATTGGCGGTGTATAATTAGAATAATAGAGGTGGAAGGTATAGTAGCAGCTGACAGTAGAAGTTGATAACGATGTTGGCTGTCAATGGTGGTTATAATAATAAAGGTGGTTAGTGGTGGTGGGTGATGGGTGGTGGCAGAGGTGGTAACTGGTGATTATGGATAGAGTGGTGGTGAATATTATCCAACACAAGAATACCTCTTATTGATATTAAGACGGGGTTCCAGATCTTAATGATTAAGATCTATTCAGACATGTTAAGGGTTAAAATCTTAATAAAAACAAATGTACTTAATGGTATGAGGTTTGAACTATTTAGATTCAGACCTTCTTTAAGTGCAAACAAATGAGGCCTAAGAGTACAACACTCCTTAAGGGAGGGAAATACTATTGCTGACTTTTTTGCTAACCTAGTTTTCATTTTGCAGGTACATATGAATTTAAACATTTTCAGGAAGTCCCAAGTGCAGGAAGAAGGATTATCAATTTAGAAAAACACAGCATACCACAATTTAGAATCAACCAATCAAATAGTGCAAGTATGTTAGTATACAGTTTCAAAGATCAATTACTTATGAAGTTTAACAAGTGATTATAGATTAAGTGCACTACTATTCTACCTCATGATGTCTGAATTATTTTATGTTTGTTACTATACCATGCAACTATGAGAGAATTGAGGTGTTACATATGGTATAAAATTAGGACTCGTAAGGTACATATAGCACTCTAAATCTATATCTATGTTAAATTCATATATAGCACATTCCAGTTCTTCTAAGAAAGGTACTATTAAAGACAATTGAATTTAAAGGTTTCAGTCCATTAAAGGATGTAAATCAGAAATGTACCTATTTTTATTGATGAAGTGGAGCTATTGCTTTCATCTCTCAATTGGTTTGAATAAGATCCAGATTTCCAAGTCCGACCACAACTCAGGTTTTGTGCAAAAAGTTGAAGTAGTATTCTTTTTTTGGATTTAAGTTTTGGGGGTGGTATCAATTCTAGTTTTGGATTTCAATCCACCAAACTTAGATGTAGAAAAGGAAGTCTAAATTCACCTACACTATAACATAGCATTGAAAAATCTTGAAGCATTCAAATCTCAAACTTTCTAGCTTAAGAAGATCGATCTTAGCGGCAAGTATTCTTGTACGGAATCTGTACAAGTAGCTCAATGGTTAGATCTAATTTATTAATAGATGAATATTTGAAGAGATTTATTGAGGGATTTAGAAATACTTAGATTGGAGAATGCTTCGATGAATGAGCTAAAGAAAGATCTAAGCTAGAGGTGAAATATCATCACTAGTTAGAGTTCTTTCTATTGGGGATAAGTTTATGTGATAAAGAAGAGAAAAATTAGTTCACTATGGATCTTTGTGCAGAATATGGCCATGAATACCAGTGAAGATGTCATTTGTAGCTTATCTCTGTTGAACTTCCTAATGACATTTTTAGGAAAGTGCCCTTTGAATGGATTTTAGAAATATCTGATATATCTCTTTGGTTTTTGTCTTCTTTTTTTTTCATTTTTATTGGTTGTTTATTTTTGGACCAGGATTTGTACATGTAGACACATGATTTTAACCCTCCCCGCGCTTCATATAATTTTAGTGCTTCAGTCTTCCTTTCTAATATAATTAAGAAAAACTAAAAAATAGAGACCAATTGAGTGGTGTCATTTGGAATGAATCCTTATACCCAAATAATATTTTTGATTTTGATTTAATTTTTATTTATTTATTATCAATCAAGTCTTACTATGCTAACCCACTATCATTCCTACACTATTTTATATGCACCCTACCTCAGTATCCATTAATCATCCCACAATATCCAAAATAAAACCTATAATATCCCTCCACCTCACAGATACATCATGCACCTTTCCACACTTGATAAATGACCCCTCTCCCTAATTTCGTAGAAGTTTCCTCCCCCTACCCACATTGAGCACATGTCCCCCTACCCCATATACATACACACAACACATATACACGAACCTTTCTTCCTCCATTAGAACAACAATAAAAACACCTCTATTAACACTCAGTCCATTTTTCCAACTTCTAGAGAGCAAAATACTCCCTTCATTAACAACTAAAATCCTCCTTTCTATTTCCACATACTAGTAGCAACAATAATCCTCTAATCTCCTTCATTTTTCATCAACAACAACTTTAATTCCACCCACAAACTAACCCCACCAGTGAACTCTCACCACTACCACCTCAATAAAATCATTGGGACAACCCTACTAAAAAATAATAGCAAAACAGCTCTGGGAGGCTCCTCTGCTTTTGACTAAATCAATAGCCAACCCGAATCCAATTTTTCTCCGATATATGGCTTAATAGGTTATTTGATTTCAAGATCTGGCAATCTAAAAAGTGTGATTTTGTCTTGGTTGATAAGATATTGGGGTTTAATCATTCAAATTTTGGTGTTCGTTTGAGGTTACAGATCTGTAAAGCTCCTCCATTTAATTGAAATTAACACATCAATTTGAGGTCCAATTTTTCCTCAATTTTATTAATTTCATATGTGGTTTTAGTTGAATGAGATCTGGTTGTTTTCTTTGATTTTTTTTATTAATTGGAAGTTTCACTCAAAATTTGCAAATGAACAATTGAATTCTATTCGGGTGAAATAAATGAGTTGGGGAGGGATTGGAAATTGATAAAGTTAGATATAAATTGGTTTGTTATTGAAATTAATTTGAATTTGTTTTCAATCGACAATATCATGTTTAGGACAGTGAATTTTGGGTTGGCAAACTCTTGTTTCGATAATGGTTTGAGTTGCTTGCTTGCTTATTTTTTATTTCATCTCTTTTGAATCAAATATATTTATTTGCCGGGGAATGCCCAGAGGTACCATGTATTTTGAGGCCGTCTACGAACAAGACCTAGGATGTCGGGTACTGCATTGATTAGGCTAGTTTAGGTAGCATAGGTTTACTTTTTACATTTTCCTTATCTTTAGACTGTATAATCAAATTGAACACTATTCTTTTATATCTGTGCACATACTTACATGTTTGTTTGTTTGTATGAAATTTATTCGTTTGTAGTATCAATTCAGCTGATACAAGCCAACAAAGTAACCATGTTTAAACACGGGATCAAGGGGTACCTCACACCTTCCAATCGATCAAAAATATTGCTTGATCAATATCTCTGTTTGACAATCGGTTTTAAGAGTCAATTGTTTCGCACACCAACCCAATGTTAAGTGACGACTCTAAGTTTTGATCAAATCCTTTTTGAAACACCCTTTTAGACACTTTGAATACTTGAGAAACCTTTTTGCACTTAAAAATTTAGTATTATTATTTTTTGGTGGTTAAAAAGGGGTGTGCCCGCTTTGACTATTCTGTTGGAGACTTGTAGAGTTCGAGCTTCGTATGTTAGATTGTGTCAGCTTAGTTGACACTATAGTTGAATAGTTTCCTTGTTTGTTTTATCATTTTTCCTCAGTGTTGGTTGCCTCTATGCTATTTTTTTACTGACATTCCATTATCTATTACCGCTTTGTACCTAGCATCTCATGCTTATCCAGAGTCATTTCTTTTGAAACAAATCTTGGAGTACATTTTAAGTGTCTATGAACATTTTATTGAGTCTTCCAAATTTAGGAGGGGTAGCATGGGATAGTGGAGTATTGACCACGTGCCTCCTCGAATGTCCTTATCTTTTGAATGGACCACCAGCCTAGGTCAACCTTTAGGACATTGTATTTGCATCATACTAAGACCTAGTGGGACTTGATTGGTCCTCTGTAGGAGACTCATCCCAAAGCATCCCGATGTGCTATTTGTTGCATCTTTAAGGATAAAAAATGTCATTTAGTGGACTGATTTAGAGGCTTGTGTTAAAAGTGAGGAAATGGTGAAGGTATTAAGGCATGAAAAAAAAGGATAGATTTTCCTTATTTTGTCAGAGTTCTTTATGGCTTTTGTTTTCAAAACTAAAAAATTCAATAATATTTTATCTTCCATACTCATCTCTTAAAAGCAAAAAATCAATAAAAAGAGTTGTCCTTTATTTCCATTAGCATACATCTTTGCTAGAAAATCCCAAAAAAAAAAGTTTTTTCCTTATTCGGTAGGAACTTTTGTACATTTTTATATAAAGAAAATGTAAAAAAGAATTTTATTTTAGTGTCTTTATGTTTTTCTATGTCGAAATTCCAAAAATATTTCATTTTGAGTCTCTGTTTTAGAACAATTTCATGATAAAAATACAAAAAGATTTTATTTTCATTTTTTTTTTTTTTTGCAAAAAAGAGTGTCATTTTCTCAAGTCAAAGTCTAGTTATTCATATAGTCCTTAACTATCTAATCTAGATGAACTACGAATACAAATTCTCCTCTTTTGAATGAGATATGCAGGCAGTCTTCTCAGGTTGGATGATCTTTGAAAACGTTCAAATACACCCTAGAAATGATTGTACGCGGTCGTTAGCAATATAATTACCCAACTTATTGTCGGGGTGGAATCCACGAGGAATGAATGCGATAGATTTCACCTCTAAGTGTCAAAAGTGACTAGTGCTAACACGTGATGCTATAAAAATAATGCATAAAAGTAAATGGGGGAAATTTAGTTCATTAATTGGTAATTATCAAAGTAATTGTAGTTTGAAATGCACAATTCAAAGATTAGAGAAATAGGGTTGTAACCAAGTGTAATACGGGACTTGGGGTTATGCTATTGTAAGAGTGAAATGATGAACGGGTGATTGACTATTTTTCTAGATTTATCTAAGAGTTATGGGTAGGCTAGATTATGGGTACTGAGTATTGATTTGTCAATCAAACACCAAGATATCACAAGTCGGTTCTTTCGAACACCTCACAAGTATATCTATATAATCAATCTAATACCTCAATTAGTGTCCCTATGTCTAAGAGGCACTATTAAGTGATAATATCAAGTTATTGTTCACTCCTATTCCTCACCCTCATCCCCTTTGTCAAGCATGATAAGAGTTTTAGGGTTAATTAGACTTTGCAACCTCCAATTTTAGATCGAACACATAGAATAGGAATAAAACCCACAACAATTATCTAACTAGGAAGACAAATAAACAAAACCCATATAATTATCACATCTTACTAAAGCATATCCCTAAAAAAAGAAATTATCTACTCATAGAAAGAGAAAGAGGAAAATTACCCAAGTCCACCTCCCATTGTTCCATTGAATCCCAAAATTATCGCAAGATTCGAGATCCAAACTTAATACCAATCAAAAAAAAATAACTAATTTCACTGTTAAGGTTCCACTCTATGTTCTCCAGCTTACAAAATTTTAAAAGATCCCATTCTAGAGCTGAAAAATCCCTTTTAAAGCCCTAAATTTACGTTCCAAGAAAATTACGAAGTTGCCTCCGTACTGGTCACATGCTGGCGCAGGTGCCAGCGCAGTTGGATGACCTGGGCGCGCAGGCTCTTCAGTACAGACTTCACTGGCTCAACCAGACTTGCCACCTTCATGCACAACTCAAGCTCTTACGTGCGCAGGTGGCCTCGTAGCTTCCTAAATGTTGGTTTTAATCTCCTTTTCTACACTTCTCGTATCCCAATTGACTTGTGTGGATATCTCGACCTCCTATTCACTCGTTACCTGCACAAAAGAGTTATATAACATGAGAATTGCATTGAATTAATGCAAAATAAGAGATAATTTAAGCTTAAATGTGTTTAAAAAGTTTGTAAAATGTGAACTTATCAATCTTTATTCAAAAAATCAAAAAATAATAATTGTCTTTTGCCTTTATTCAAAAAATAAAAAAAAAGTTTATTACTTATCAAGAAATTTTTTTATCCTTCTTTATCCATAGAAAAAGAGAAAAAAAATTCACTCTTCTTTTATATTAGCTTTTTCACACTATTCTTTAGATGAAAAATACAAAAAGATTTTCCTTTGGTTATTGTAGGTTTCATTTTTGTATGAAATTCAAAACAGAAAATCCAAAAAAGATTTTTCATTAATTTCTATAAAAAAAGATTCTTTCCTTTGTGTCTTTGTAGTTTCTTTTCCCTTAAAGTTTTTTTTAAAAAAAATGTTCGATTGGTTATCTTATGTCGAAACTTCACAAACTACGCATACCTGATTCTCCTCTCTGCGGGGGGAGATACATAGGAAACCCCTATGGGGTTCGGTGATATTTCTTTAAAAAAAGAGATTTTGAAAAATGTTGAACTCTCACTCATTTGTTATCTCTATTATTCAGTTAGTTTAAGGTGGTTGGTTTGTTGAATTCTGGCTAGTCATTTATATTACACGAGGTTCAAAGGAAAAGTTAGCTATGTCCAACAAGGATATCAAGGTTTCCATCATTGATTAGAAAAAGAGTTCGAGGAATGAGGATTCGGGACCTAAAGAAGAGATTTTCAAACTAAGACAACAATTGATAGAAATGCACTTGTCTTGGGTCAATGGGTTACCATTTCCTCCATTCCCTGCTAATTACCTCAAAAATTCCTTTAGTTTGCCACTAATGTCTCAGGCACAACTTTCCATTTCTTTTGAATCGCCATAACATGCAGTGAGATTCACTCAAAGAAAATACCAACACTTCTAATACTCATTTCCCAGCTCCTCAACATAGAACTACCACATTCCATGTGCCACCTACTATTCTTGCTTTTGTAGCTCCACCTCCAACTGAGTCTTCTACTTTTGCTATTCATCCAATAAATGTGCTTCCCTGATTTGCTAGTGAGCCTGTGTTCAATTATTTTGATGATTCATGATATACCCCTGAGCATATATTTAAGTTAACTAAACCATCGGGATTTGTTTTTGATACCAAGAAGCCCGGCATGACCGAAGAGAAAGAGAAAATGCCTAGAAAAATGAATAATTTGGAATAGGCTATGGAACATTTATTGGGACTTGCTGGTTATAAAGGTGTTTCATATAAGTATATGGGAATTCTTTTAAGTGTTAGCCTCCCTCCTAGATTAAAGATGTCAAATTTTAAGAAGTATGATGGGCACAGGGATTCAGTAGCACACACGAGATGATATTGCAATTAATTGAGGGGAGTTGAAGGGAAGAAAAAGAAGGAAGATGTAGCTACTGTTATAACTGGGCCATGATGGGACTCGAGAGTTCCAACTAATTAATATCGTCAGCCTCAACCCCGAGCATATACACGAGATCCATATAATACCCACAATAAATTTCCTCTCCCTAAAATCCAAAATATACCATTCCTCTTCCTCAGTATCCTTTGTACAATGTGCAACCATATACACATCCATATTTTTATCCAAAATGGTGTGAACAAATCCCTCAAAATCGTACTCCACCCTCACAAACTTACCAAGGTCCCCCCAAATTTAATTTTCAACACAAACCAGAATATGAAAGGAGAAAGAGGCCAAGAGATAGTTTCACACCAATTGGGAAATTTTATGCCAGCTTATTCCAAAAATTGAGACAGTGGGACATGATCACTCCTCTCCTAAGTATACTCCTGATCTACATTCAAGAAGTTTTGATCATTCTGTATGATGTGTATATTATTGTAATGTCTAGGGCTACTGTATTGAAGATTGTCACACTTTGAAAACAGAAATAGAAAGGATGATTCAAGAAAAATCAATTGTGGTGAAATAAATTGACTCTATGAGTGTCACATAAAATCCTTTACCAGCACACAGTAATGCACAACTCGTGGGAAGTTATGATTTAATCATGTGGACCCAAAACTTATTTGTTGATATTTGACAGTGGTGAAAGTTCTAGTCATGCTGATAGGAAAACCAGTGGCTAAGATGTCAAGATCAGTAATTGAGAAGTAATTCCTCTCCCACCCCCTAGGAAGGGATTTTGGTAGTCTGTTTTGTTTTTCTTTCTGGTATCCAAATTATTATAGGGTTGTAGTTTGGGATCTATCTTGTTTTGTTTCCTTGTGATTTATGTTTAAACCCTTCTATCTTTTATTTCCACAAAATGTAGTGTCCTTTTTTACTTTTTATTTTAATATGTATTATTTGATTGTTTTTCGTTTCTTTACACAGTTCTTTCTATACTGATTCTAATGATATGATATGTTTACAGAATTTTCAGGCAGATCTTAAAATTCAATCTAATCATGAACATTGAACCAAGTAGTTAAAATTGAAAAAAGAGCATATGAGGATATAGGTAAAGTGTTGAGACATTTGGTGACCTAGTTTAACCCTCACTTGAATGGATTAAGGCAATCACATTGAGAATCACAAAAATGACTTGGTCATAAATGAGATGGTGCATCTCAAGATTTTTTAATTGGATCAATCAGAAGATGGATAACCTTCTTTTTCAATAGAATCAAAGGGAAAATTAGATCCAAGAAGGCATGGGTCATCTGATAAGTTGGCAATTTGACAAATTTTTAGTCACTTAAGCTTGAATTATCATCTAATTTCCTTGGATTCGATATGTATCTTATGTTAAATTGCTCATTTGTGTACGTAATCAATGAATACGAGGTCAAACTAGCCATACAAGTCAAAAGGGATACAAAAAGTAAAGGAAAGGAGCTCAAAGTAATGCTCGGGAACATAAAAGGCCACTTACGCACGCAGGTCATGAGGTGCGCACGTAGGTGGGAAGATAGGAGGAAAATAGTGCACTAGGAAGGCCAACCTGTGTTGGTACCTGCGCATGCAGGTCCTCACCTGTGCCAGCAGGTGACCATTGTGGTGGCATTTTCATAATTTTCAAGAACGCGAATTTGGGGTTTCAAAAGGGATTTTTCAGATCTGAAACTCCATTCTAGTATCTTTTCAGCTTTAGAAACATTAAATTGAAACCCTAAGAGTGAAATTAGTTTATTTCTTATGCTTTCCATTGAATTTGGATTTCATTTTCTTGGGATTATCTCAAATTGAATGGAAGATTTTAATGAACATTTTGGTATATTTTCTCTTTCTCTTACTCTTAACTTAGGGTTATGCTTGAATGAGTAGTGATAATTGTTTGGGTGTCATTTATTTGTCTTCCTAATTAGTTAATTGTTATGGTTTTTATGTCTACTCTATGTTCTTAATCTATAATTAGAGGTTGAAAACTCTAGTTACACTAGAACCCTTATCATCCTTGACAAAGGGGATAAGGGTAAGGAGTAGTAGATAACAATAACTTGATATTTATCATTTAATAGTGTATGTTATACATAAGGATGCTAATTAAGGTATTAGATTGGTTATATAGTCACACTTGTGAGGTGTTCGAAAGAACCCACTTGTGATATTTTGGTGTTTGATTGAAAGATTAGCACCCAAGACCTATAATCTAGCTTACCCATAGCTATTAATTGAATCTAGGCAAATACACAATTACCCACACATGTATTCACTCTCAAGATAGCATAACCCTAAGCTCTTCTCATATTTTGTAACAATTCTCTATAGCTCAAACTTTGCATCTCAAGTTATGATTAATATTGTGGATTATGTCTTGTTGAAAACAAACTCCCCATTTACTTTTTCGCATTATTTTCATAGCATTACGAGCAAGCATTAGTTTCTTTTGACACTTAGAGGTGAAGCTTTTGCATTTAATCCTCATGGATTTGACCCCGACTCTAAGTTGGGTAATTATATTGACAACATCTACTTATACTTTTAAGATATAATTTGAGCGTTATTGAAAATGGCGTCGTATTCGGGGAATGAAATGTAGCGTTCATTATTTTTGGTGTTATTAGTTACTCTTATTAGTTGTAGTATATTTTACTTTGTTTGTTGTTTTTGCCTTATTCAGCTGATAATCAAAATCTTCACGAGACAATGAGTCAAAATGGTAGCAATACCGCTACCTTCGATGGACACTTAGATTAATAGGATCACTTGGGGGATGTCAAAAAGGCAAGTGCTATCTGGATCCCACCCACGGAGGGTAATGGAGTGTTTCACGAAACTAGTGTGATGCTTCATTTACTTCAAATAAAGGGTTTGTTTGGTTGACAAGCCCATGAAGATGCCAACCGTTATTTGATGAATTTCATTGATGTGTGTATCCCATTCGACATCGCTCTCTCAACAGTCCATCCAGTTGAGACTCTTTCCTTTTTGGTTGATGGGAGATGCATTTTTAAGGTTGCGGGAGTTGCCCATGGGTTCAATAACTTCATGGCTTGAGTTGACGAAAACATTCTTTGACTGATTCTGTCACAACCTGATTTTTGAGTCATGATGGCGCCTACCATAACCCAACAATAGGCAAGCCTAACCCTAGCTTAGAGCAACAAGTGATGGGCTAACGAGCGGAATCTTAGAAGAACATAGATGAAAATAGAACCGAAATATACACATACGGAGACTGAGAAGGAAGAGGATACTATATAAAGTCAAGAACCCCTCCCAAGACCTGGTAAGGTCGGTACAAGAGCCACTACCAGATGTACTAACTAAAAATACATGACAAAAACCAAAAATATATAACAAGTACTAAAGTCTCGAGTACAAAAGACTATACAGTGGAGATGGAGTAGAATCTTCCTCGAACGTCAGTAAGTTCACCCTGCTCTGGAGTCAGTGCTGAGAAGAGAGTCATTCCAAGATTGTCAGCTAATGCCCGAATGCTCATCGAAGAAAAAGATGCAGAATTATAGTATGAGTACTAGGAAACGGGTACTCAGTAGGCATCTTCGGCCGACTGAGCTCAATGTAATATAAATAGGCTAAAATGAGAGGGGGCATGCCAATTCTGGGGTATAAGTAATAAATAAATAAGTAACTACCGAGGCATATAGATATGCTCAGGATATAAATAAATGTTAGACCGAATAACGAGTAAATAAATTCTTAAGTAAAAACACAAGTCAAACATAACCTATCTGGCCCCCCCAAAACCTAATAGGCACACAGAAGAAAACAATAACCCAGCCTGGCCCCCATAAACTAGCGGGACACACAAGAATAGTAAATGCATAGTCACCAGTGTCTCGAAGCTATATCAGTATCCAGTAACCACAATAACCAACAAGGTTGCACCGGGCTTGAACCGACACCAATGGGTAATAACAAGAGACTAGACGCCAGAATCGAACCGGACATTGTGGATAATAACAATAGGCCACATATATATCATATCTACCAAACTCAAATTGGAACTCAAAGAACAACAGTATCATAATCATGGTACCCAGTACTAGAACTCATAGTGTACCACAATCTGAGGTCTGACTCGAATCGGGACACCCAATAGTCAATAACCAAAATCTTCATACCTGTATCAATAGCCGAACTCAAATCAGAACTCAGCATAACCAGTAACTAGAATAGAACCAAATATCATATTATATCAGATAAATAGGGAACGCCCTTGTAACACCCCATACCTTCCTAAACCTATGTGATGACGTTGAACAATGGTTACTTAGGTGTCGATATGCCATGAGTATGTCTTTGGTAATGTGAATGATGAGAAAAATTGAAAATTGGTTTCGTGCATGTGATTAGCCTTTCATAGGAGGTGTTTTGTGATTTTCGTGGAGCACTTGTGGGGTTCAAAATGAGGCTAAGAGGACCTCTAAAGAAAGTATATTAAGTCTAAGAAGTAAGTTAAAGAATAGGACTTGAAGTATCTAACCAAACCTGCGAAGAAAAGTCAAAAAATAATTTTTTGAAAATTCTAAGGGAGGGGTGTGCCAGAGGGCATGCCAAGCCGCTCTGGGATAAAATTTTTAGTCCATAGGCAGAAATCTGGTGCGCCCAAGGGAGTGCCACGCTGGTTTTTCCACTTTTTCAATGTTGGAAATTTTCTTAAGTCCCAAGGGTACCCGGGGACGTATTGAGCCAATTTTTGCTACGTTTCTTATACAACCATGAGAATATACATGAAATGAGTGAAATATTATATTGGTCTAATAAAATTACTCGAGAACAAATTTGGCATCAAAATGACGATTTTACCCTTGTAGCCAAAATAAGCCATACGTGGCAAGAATTGCTTGTTTTTGGAATGGAGGCTACGGATGTGAATTGAATGAGTGGGAATATTGTCGTAACGTGTATGAAATAAGTTAAACATGAGAAATTATTGATTTTGTTGGATCAAGTGAATTGGGCTCAAAAGAGGCCCAAAACAATGAGAGGCCCAAAACAATGAGGCAAAAGTCATGGGCCAAAAATGGGTCAAATGACCCATTCTTACCTTGACTTGTCAATGATTGAGAAAGGTGGATAAGGATTACTTAAAGGGTCTATAAAAGGCAAAGAAAAATCATATTTTAATTCATCCAAAGACACAAGCATTTCTAGACTTTTCCAAGAAGCCAAAGCAAGATATTTCTCTTCAAACCCTAAGGAATTTTTGGACAAGATCATCATCTTCCAAGCTTGGGTAAGTGATTATTCTTGTACTTTAAAATATTATAAGCATGAGAAATTATGTATATCATGTTTTTTATGCTTTGAAGTGTTGGACATGGTACCTTGTGTTTTTATATAAGATTTGTGATTCATGAGCTTCAAGCTTGAATTATGACTTGTGACTTTGATCAAAGAGCATGGTATGGATAAAATATGAACATGTATGGTGTAATTTTGTTATGAAACTTGTTATTTTCCTATAAGTGTATATTGTGGGATTTTGGCCGATATGTGCTATGAGGTGTATTATGGTAAGTTGATGGATTATTTGTGATGTGGTGTGAATAAGAAAGGGTAAAGGATAAGTGTTGTGGTGAAATGTATTGATTATCATGTATTGGTCAATGTTGTGAATATTGTGGGATCTTTGGTAAGATAATTTCATAAATGGTATTGTCAAGGGGAAATGACATGTTAAAGCCAAACATGTGACTTGTTGTTATTGTATGTATTTGTATAAGGTAGTTGGTGGTTAATGTTGGTTCCATTACGTACTTGTGATGTAGAGTGAAACGTAAAGAAGGAGCGGAATTGTTGCGCTCACATATTCGATTGTGTACTTACATTGGGGAAGATAAGGTATGTAAGGTTACTCTGTCCGTATCTTTCTACGGCAAATAGTATTCACATTGACATTACGCTTGTCCTATCCCGAAATGTGCTAAGGTATCCTATATGTGGTTACCAATTGCCAATATCGCATGTTTCATACTCATTGATCAATTGTGATCATGTCTCATATTCATTGGCAATGTTTCGAAAGTCCAATAAGGTTGTGTTTCAAGGTTTCAATAGCGGTTGGACACATGTATCTTGTTCAATAATCATTGTACAATGGTTCCAATAGTGTTATGTTTCCACGAAGGTTATGTTTCCAATAATGTTTATTTTCATGTTTCTCACTCATTGACTATTGATCCAAGGCTTCAAATAAAGTTGTGACTATCATTGCATCGATCTCTCATAAGCAAAAGTATCAATCTCTCACAAGTAAGGGTATCTTTGTCAAAAGTAAGACGTGAAGTAAGAAAAGTAATGCATATTGATTATGTTCATTTATCCATGGGGTGAAACAAAATGCATGAGGATTATATACTATCCATGGGGTAAAAGAACACCCGCATGCTGATGTTACTTTATCCATGGGGTGCAAAGGACACCCGCATGACGATATGATCTTATCCATGGGGTGAAAAGAATACCTGCATGACGATGATATGTTATACATGGGGTGAAAAGAACACCTGCATGATGAGGTCCCAGACAACATATGTAAAGTAAAGTAAAGGCAAGAGAATGAATGAATGTAATATACATGGTTTCCAAAGTACAGAATAGTGACTCATCTACATTGTGATTTATCTATATTGGTTATGCATTTGAACTTGAGTTCTTGACATATTTTCATATCTTACAAGTTTCATATGGAATTAAATACTCAGTACATTCTTCGTACTGACCCCTCTTGGGGAATTTATTTTACTTGCTGCAGGCGCAGGTGCTAGTAGACCTCCGCAGTAGATTATCAGATATTTGCAACCCTTTGGTGAGCTCTAGTTTCTTCGGGGCATGACATGTCACATGTGTACACTAGGTTTTGGTATTATATAAATATTGTATAGACATGGTCATGTCTCTGTAGAGGCTTTGTAGACGGTTGTGGGAAGACAAATGTAAGACGTGTATGTCCGTTTTGATGTGATGGCCCTGTCGGCCAAGTTTCACATATGTATATATTATGTATGCATTTATCACATGTTTCAGGACTTTCGTTATGATCATGATAAGTTCTTATGTGGTAAGGGTATTTCTTAAGACACGCATATAAACGAACATAAGCAAAGATTGGTTCGCTCTGGCCATATCGGCTTTCGGTGCCAAACATGCCTCGTTGGAAGTCGGGATGTGACAAAAGTGGTATCAGAGTAAGTCGTTCTAAGGGTGTCTACAAAGCCGTGTCTGAGTAGAGTCTTACTTATCGATGTGTTGTGCACCACATTTATAAGTAGGAGGCTACGGGACATTTAGGATGTTGTTTCTTTTCTTCACTTCTAGATCGTGCAATAGAGCCAGTGTTATAAGTTGAATTGTGTCTGACCATGGTAAATGTTTCTCTTTGATATAGTAATAATGCCAATTACTAGAGGAGGTAGAGGTAATGGGAAGCAGGTGGATGTGCCTGCTGGAGAAGGAATGAGTAGATAACCACCTGACCAAGCTAGTCAAGGTGGACCTGACGCCGAGATTGCATCGCAGTCTTCCTCTACTTTTCCAGCTCCAGAAGAGACAAGAGGTAGAGAAGTACCTCTGAAACCACCTATGAATACCACTGATCAGGATTTACGAAATGCAGTACATATGTTGACTCAGTTAGTAGCTGCACAAGCACAAGAACGAGCTGGTACAATGGTAAATAAAGATGACGCGGCTAGAGCAGCTAGTCGGTGTACACAAGACTTTCTAAAATTGGACCCTCCTATCTTCACTGGGTCAAACTCGGAAGTAGATCCACAGGACTTCGTGGATCAAATCCAGAGGGCTCTGAAAGTTATGCACGTGACTGGGGTTGAAACGGTGGAACTTACGGCCTATAGACTGAAAGGCGAAGCAATATTGTGGTATGAGGACTGGAAAAGATCAAGGGGTATTGATGCACTCCCAGCTGGTTGGGAAGAATTTAAAACAACATTTCTTGATCGTTACCTCCCCTATGAAATTCGGGAGGCACGTACAGATCAGTTTCTGAATTTACGCCAAGGGAACATGAGTGTTCAAGAATACAGTTTGCAATTTAATTCCTTGGCTCGATATACTCCGAATGTGGTGACTACGATGACGGATAGAGTCCATCGATATGTGGATAGACTGGAGCCATAATTGATATGAGACTGTATTATTGAAGTATTAAACAGAGACATGGACATCGCCAGAATTCAGTCCTTCACGCAGAAAATGGAAGACCAAAGGCAAACAAAGAGGATACAGAAATCTGAGGAAGGGCCAGTAAAACCGGCAAGATCCATGGGGCAGTCTATAGTGTCCCCAGAAGGATCTGGATCTCAAATGTTACCGCCTAGACCCTCATTCTCTTATTCCACAATAGGCGCTCCATCTCACTCTCGAGGATTCAGGGGCAGTCATATTGGGCAGAGTGGTAGGATGCCAGATTCATAGACAGCAGGGTTTTCTCACCCACTGTGCCAGTTTTGCAGACGATTTCATGAAGGTGAATGTTGGAGGGGAACGAATGCTTGTTATTGGTATGGTATGCCGGGTCACATAATGAGAGACTGCCCACGACGAGGCTTGGGTAGCATGGTAAGGCCTGCAGGGTCCACTGTGGTATCATCAGCATCGGTTCCTTTTTTAGACCAAGGTGTACAGTCTGTTGGTCATGGTAGAGGTGCCGGAGGAGCAGCCAGTACTAGTGGGGTCTAGAATCGCACTTATGCTTTAGTGGACCGGCAGAATGAGGGAACATCTCCTGATGACAATACAGGTATTTAGGTATATTACCATATTGTTACATGATGTATATGCATTGACTGATCTGAGCTCTACTCTATCGTATTTTATTCCATCGGCTACTATAATCCGAATATAATGGGCACTGAAGTTATTAGTTAAATCACAGGAAATATCTCTACCTGTCGGTGAATACAGTATAGGTAAAAGAACCACCATAATGATATAGTAGACGTTGTGATCTTTGATGATTAAGTACTCTTAAAAGCGTTACTCATGAAAGGTATAATGGATTTCAGAAAGAAGGGAAAAGTGACCCTATACTACATGCCATGTGAAATTGTCGGAAGTGTATAAGGATTTCTTTTCATATTGTTCCCATTGAAAATATACAAAGTTCGGAGGATCTCACTAGGAAAAGATAGCTATGGCTATTCTAAACTGACAAGTGTGAAGGTTAATAAATAAATACGTACTTTCTGTAAAAGTCCTTTGGAGAAAACAACAAGTAGAGGAGATCACATGGTAAGCTAGAAAAAAATGATAAAATCAACGTACCCATTTTTGTTGCAAATGGAAGAAAAGATTCAAAAAGTGGAAGTGGACCAATACTAAGAAAGTATCCATGAGCCTTAAGTGTTTATGTGTGCGTATGCTAATATAGAGATGCTTGTGTTGTAATTTAGCGACATCATTAAAATTCGAGGACGAATGTTTCTAAGGGGGGGAGAATGTAACACCCCGTACCTTCCAAGCCCTATGTGATTACGTTGAACAATGGTTACTTAGGTGTCGAGATGCCATGAGTATGTCTTTGGTAATGTGAATGATGAGAAAAATTGAAATTTGGCTTCGTGCATGTGATTAGCCTTTCATAGGAGGTGTTTTGTGATTTTTGTGGAGCACTTTTGGGGTTCAAAATGAGGCTAAGATTACCTCTAAACAAAGTATATTAAGGCTAAGAAGTAAGTTAAAGAGTAGGACTTGAAGTATCTAACCAAACCTGTGAAGAAAAGTCAAAAAATAAAATTTTCAAAAATTCTAAGGGAGGGCCGCGCCAGAGGCCGTGCCACGCTGCTCTGGGCTAAAATTTTTAGTCAAGAGGCAGCAAGCTGGAGCACCCAAGAGCATGCCACGCTGGTTTTGCCACTTTTTCAAAGTTGGAAATTTTCTTAAGTCCCAAGGGTACCCGGGGACGTATTGAGCCAATTTTTGCTACGTTTCTTCTAAAACCACGAGAATATACATGAAATGAGTGAAATATTATATTGGTATGATAAAATTACTCGAGAACGAATTTGGCATCAAAATGACGATTTTACCCGTGTAGCCAAAATAAGCCATATGTGGCTAGAATTGCTTGTTTTTGGAATGGAGGCTACGGATGTGAATTGCATGAGTGGGAATATTGTCGTAACGTGTATGAAATAAGTTAAACATGAGAAATTATTGATTTTGTTGGATCAAGTGAATTGGGCTCAAAAGAGGCCCAAAAAAATGAGGCAAAAGTCATGGGCCAAAAATGGGTCAAATGACCCATTCTTGCCTTGACTTGTCAATGATTGAGAAAAGTGGCTAAGGATTACTTTAAGGGTATATAGAATGCAAGAAAAATCATATTTTAATTCATCCAAAGACACAAGCATTTCTAGACTTTTCCAAGAAGCCAAAGCAAGATATTTCTCTTCAAACCCTAAGGAATTTTTGGACAAGATCATCATCTTCCAAGCTTGGGTAAGTGATTATTCTTGTACTTTAACATATTATAAGAATGATAAATTATTCTATGCTTGGAAGTGTTGGACATGGTACCTTGTGTTTTTATATAAGATTTGTGATTCATGAGCTTCAAGCTTGAATTATGACTTGTGACTTTGATCAAAGAGCATGGTATGGAAAAAATATGAACATGTATGGTGTAATTTTGTTATGAAACTTGTTATTTTCCTATAAGTGTAAATTGTGGGATTTTGGCCAATATGTGCTATGATGTGTATTATGGTAAGTTGATGGATTATTTGTGATGTGGTGTGGATAAGAAAGGGTAAAGGAGAAATGTTGTGGTGAAATGTATTGGTCAATTCTGTGAATATTGTGGGATCTTTGGTAAGATAATTTCATAAATGGTATTGTGAAGGGGAAATGACATGTTAAAGCCAAACATGTGATTTGTTGTTATTGTATGTATTTGTATAAGGTAGTTGGTGGTTAATGTTGGTTCCATTATGTACTTGTGATGTAGAGTGAAACGTAAAGAAGGAGCGGAATTGTTGCGCTCACATATTTGATTGTGTACTTACATTGGGGAAGATAAGGTATGTAAGGTTACTCTGTCCGTATCTTTCTGTGGCAAATAGTATTCACATTGACATTACGCTTGTCCTATCCCGAAATGTGCTAAGGTATCCTATATGCAGTTACCAATTGCCAATATCGCATGTTTCATACTCATTGATCAATTGTGATATGTCTCATATTCATTGGCAATGTTCCAAAAGTCCAATAAGGTTGTGTTTCAAGGTTTCAATAGCGGTTAGACTCATGTATCTTGTTCAATAATCATTGTACAATGGTTCCAATAGTGTTATGTTTCCACGAAGGCTATGTTTCCAATAATGTTTATTTTCATGTTACTCACTCATTTACTATTGATCCAAAGCTTCAAATAAAGTTGTGACTATCATTGGATCGATCTCTCATAAGTAAAAGTATCAATCTCTCACAAGTAAGGGTTTCAATTTCAAAAGTAAGACGTGAAGTAAGAAAAGTAATGCATATTGATCATGATCATTTATCCATGGGGTGCAACCACCTGCATGAGGATGATATACTATCCATGGGGTGCAAAAACACCCGCATGACGATATGATCTTATCCATGGGGTGAAAAGAATACCTGCATGACGATGATATGTTATCCATGGGGTAAAAAGAACACCTGCATGATGAGGGCCCAAACAACATACATAAAGTAAAGTAAAGGCAAGAGAATGAATGAATGTAATATACATGGTTTCCAAAGTACAGAATAGTGACTCATCTACATTGTGATTTACCTATATTGGTTATGCATTTGAACTTGATTTATTGACATGTGTTCATATCTTACCAGTTTCATATGGCCTTACATACTCAGTACATTCTTCGTACTGACCCCTCTTGGGGAATTTATTTTACTTCCTGAAGGCGCAGGTGCTAGTAGACCTATGCAGTAGATTATTAGATATTTGCAACCCTTTGGTGAGCTCTAGTTGCTTTGGGGCTTTACACGTCACATGTGTACACTAGGTTTTGGTATTACGTAAATATTGTATAGACATAGTCATGTCTCTGTAGAGGCTTTGTAGACGGTTGTGGGAAGACAAATGTAAGACGTGTATGTCTGTTTTGACGTGATGGCCCTGTCGGCCAAGTTTCACATATGTATATATTATGTATGCATTTATCACATGTTTCAGGACTTCCGTTATGAGCATGATAAGTTCTTATGTGGTAAGGGTATGTCTTAAGACACGCATATAAACGAACATAAGCAAAGATTGGTTCTCTCTGGCCATATCGGCTTCGGGTGCCAATCATGCCTCGTTGGAAGTTGAGATGTAACAGCCCTAGTCCTCGGTTAAAACTAGCATATAAGTACAGGAGTTAACCTACGACCTACTACGAGTCAATTTTGTGGTCCTTCCAGGTCAACTATCTACTATAAAAAATATGTATATACATGTCTGGTTATACATTATAAGTCATGGTAAAGCGGGTTCGTACTTTAAGTTAAACTAGCCGACCTCAGTCAAATACGGTGCTATCAGGAATTAACAAGGACAAATAGGCCAACTGGGTATAATCGGGATGACTAAATTTGATGACAAGCCTAATAGGTGATACTAGGGCTTAACTAAGCCGAAAGGTGTCCAAGTTTTTATAAGTCGACAAAAAGGGTAACGGGGCACACTATCGGGTCCTGAATACCAATTCTAGTTACACATGTCTAAGTCTGTTCTAAGTCGATCTAAGCCTGGACTAAGGTCCAACAATAACATTCCCCAACAAGCAATCAACAACAACAATACTATCCGACCCCAAATAGGTCATCTGTGGTGTAACACCAGGATAACGGGCCTAGAATGTGTCCGAATAGCCCTATCTGGCCCTAAATCATAGTAAACCACTACCAAGTATATAATAACAGACCACAACACCAGCACAATAACATACATATATCACACATAAGCCCAATCTAAGTGTAAAGAAAACCTAGCTTACCTGGATACAGTCGCAAGCCTGCCAAGAGAACTAGCTATACAGGAGCCTTCCCCTTTTGATAGGCCTCTGACTACTACCAAGCTACCAAAATAATAAACTACATGTGAAAACATGACTATTGATACCCATATTGCATTAGTTTGAAAAATGTCCAAATAGTCTACGTGGGGCTCACTTGTAGAATCGCAAACCAAAACCGTCACAATGTCCCAAACTATCCCGTGACCAATAGTCATAAATAGCACTGATTCATTTGAGCTTAAATAAGCTCTCAAACAGTACCAGCAATACCAACACCACCAACTATACGAGAAACTAACGTTCAAACGATAAGACTTACCTAAATAACGATGATTACAAGTCCACAAAAACTTCCCCTACCAGGATCTGAGCTTCAATAACTTGATGTATATAATTAATTTTTCCTTGTTAACCAAATATAACCTTAAAAACGACTTTCTTTTTGCTAACTGAAATTTGGTCTCAACCGTGATGTAAACATAGTAGTATAAATTCTATCAACATATCCTTGAAGAAAAAAGAATAAGAAGATAGCACTTTGCATATATAAATGTACATAATACTACTTAGTCACTTAGTTAAATAATTCTAGTCATTAATTATAGTGGAAAGGTGGCAAAAAATTAAAATGAAAAGGTGTCATTCATTGAATGAGTGGCAAATTGGTGGCACTTGTCCACCATATTTACGTGGAACACCACCTTATCCTATTATGCTATGAACACCCTCGGGTATTGCAGAGGTTCATAGTAAATTAAATATAACATTTTGAATACACCATAATTAATAGAAAATTATTTCAAATGAAACCTCAATAAAATAAAAATATTATTTCAACATATCTAAATTTACTATCTCTATTTACAAAAATTAATGAATTATAAACAATTATAAAGTAGTATAGGTATATCATAACTAAAGGATTTTATAAATTTCAAAAATATTTTCGAAAGGCAATTAACTATATCCTTTTACCTAATTCTAATTTAATTTAAATTTTCTGTAACACGCTCGAAATAAATAATATTCTCAAATGAGCTGCTTGGAAATCGAACTGTCAGTCCCATCATGTCATAAATAACTTGGTGCAGTTATAGAAAAGCTCTAAATGCCGAGAATGCATGAAAACGAGGGAAATAACAGGGAGGGTCATTACAGATTCTTTCCACCATACCATATACTTCAATTGTAGGATGAAGTCATTAACTTCCGACAACTACGGTGAGATCCATTGCATAAGGCATGGAAAAGGTTCAATAAGAAGTTGTTACAATGTCTCAATCATAAGGTTCTGAAAAAGATGCTTCTCCAAGTCTTTTATAGAGAATTAGATCAATTGAACAAGACGGTAGCGGATAATGCAACTGGAGGATCTATCATTAAGCAAACTTATAGGGTTGTATTGTCTTTCTTGGATCAAGTGACGAAAAAAAACAAATCATGGCACACAAGAGATATTAAGGTGGTCGTGGGGGCTCCCTATTCATCTTTTGTAAACTAAGAACAAAGGAAGAATGATGAGGAGAGAGATGATAATAGTGCTAAACTAATGACTCAATTAGACCTTCTTACTAAATATGTGATGGGCTCAACTCCAAAGATGGTCAACGTTGTTGCTTCTAAGGTTACTAAAGTGTATCAAGATGATGACGTGGAAGCTCTTGATTAGGAGATTCATTATTTGTCTAACCAAGTGGGGAGTTCCCGACCTACCTACCAAAGGCAAGGAGGGAATCAAGGTTGGAAGGAAAGGACCGCGATTAGAGAGATCATGATCATGATAGAGATTGGAGGGATAAGGAAAGAGATAGGGACTGCAATTAGAGAGAAAAAGATTGTGACCGTGATAGATACATTCCTCCGAATGATCAAGCCAAGGTAAAGAGGCAACCTTCATTAATCTGGAAATATATAAGAATGAAGACATACTTGCACATATTCTTATGGGGATTGAAGGAAGTGATAAAATGTTGAGAGAAATGAAGAGTGACTTTTCTCAACTCAATCAAATGGTTACCTCACATTCGACCTCTATCAAATAACTTGAAACGTAATTGGGCCAAATCTCAGCTTAACTAAATGCAAGGACAAAGGGAGGTTTACCTAGTGACAATGTAGTTAATTAAGAAAATGATGCTTGCATCATGGAAATTGTCACTAGGAGTGGTAGAATTCTTTTTAATGATGTGGTGAATGTTGATGATGAACCTAATGAGAAGGGAGTAGATGAACAAGCTTGTAAAAAAGCAAAAATGGTTTGATAAGTTGAATGAAGATGTCACTATTCTAAATAAGCCAAGTGTTGATAAGCCGAGAGTAGTGGAAGAGGAGGTTGTAGATGAAAAAGCACCGAAAGTAGTTGATGGTAATATTTCAAAACTGGATGTAAACTCAGTTGTGTTAATGCCTCAAATCAAAGTCCCTTCCCATTTCCACAAAGGCTCAAAAAGAAGAAGGATGATTCAATGTTCAAAAAGTTTCTTGCAAAATCTAGCAATCTATCTGTTAACATACCATTGTTGGAAGCTTTAAAAGAGATTCCCTGGTATGCTAAATTGATGAAGGAGTTGGTAACAAAGAAGCGAGTCATGAATTCTAAAACAATTGAAGTGATACAGAGTTGTAGTTCAATCATGTCTAGCATAATGGTTGTGAAGAAGGAGGACCCCAAAAAAATTCACCATCCCATTCACTATCGGGGTGTACAAATTTGGAAAAGCTTTATGTTATCTTGGGTCTAGTATTAATTTGATGCCATTGGTTGTGTTTCGAATGTTAGGGTTGGGTGCTCCTAAGCCTACTACAATGAGACTTCTCATGGCCAACCATTCTATAAAAAACCTTGTGGAAGTGTTGTATGATGTACTTGTGAAGGTGGGTCATTTCATTTTTTCGACCGATTTTGTGATTTTGGATTACAAAATTGACTATGAAGTCGGTCCCTATTATTCTTGGTAGGATATTCTTGGATACCGGATAGGCTTTAGTTGATTTTGAATATGGTGAAATGAAATTCCAGGTAAACAATTAAGAGGTGTCATTCAGTGTATGCAAGTCCATAAAGCAACCTATGGATTTGCAAGTCATATCCGTAATTGATATGATTGATGACGAAGTTGTTAATGTTATGGAGAAAGATTTTTTAGAGAGCCTTTGGTGAGAGTCTTGTTGAACATTTAGAGTGAGAAAATCGAAGAATATGATGAAGTAGTTGCATTTTTGAAAGGTCTTGGGTCCTACACCAAAAATCCTTGCAAGTTGGACCTAAATTTGAAAAATTAGGAAACTACTCCTGCAAGGCCTTCAATTGAAGATCCACTAAAACATGAGCTCAAACCATTGCCACCTAATCATTGTTATGTGTTTTTTGGGGAAGGTGAGACCTTACCTATTATTATTGTGGGTGACTTGTTGTCTTGGCAAGTCAAGGCATTGAAGTCGGTGGTGAGCCGGTATATTAGGGATCTTTGATGGACCATAGTCAATATTATCGGGATTCCTCCTGATATATGCACCCACAAAATAAAATGTAAGCCCTTAGTTTGTAGCAAATTTTGAGCATCAACAAAGATTAAACCCTCATATACAAGAGGTTGTGAAGAAAGAAATCATCAAGTGGCTTGTTGTGGGTGTCGTCTATCCTATTTCGGATAGTACTTGGGTATGGCCAATCCAATGTGATCCCAAGAAAGGTGGTATCACAGTATTCCTAAATGAGAACAATGATCTCATACCCGTCTGTCCGGTCACGAGTTGGAGAGCGTGTATTGACTATCAAAAGTTGAATTCATGGATGGAGAAGAACCATTTCCCCATTCCATTCATGGATCAAATGCTTGATAGGCTTGTGGGAAGGGTTTGGTATTGTTTCATTGATGGATACTCAGGATACAATCAAATACCCATAGCCCGCGAAAATCAATACAAAACTACATTTACATGTCCCTATGGAATACACCCTTCACTTTTCAATGGTGTATGTTTTCTATCTTTTCGAACATGGTGGAGGATTCAATGGAAGTATTTATGGATGATTTCTCGCTTGTTTCTGATACGTTTGAGGATTTCCTTGAACACTTGGAGAAGGTTCTTGAAAGGTGTGTGGCAAATAATCTTGTGTTGAATTGGGAGAAATACCACTTTATATTGAAGGAAGTTATTTTTCTTGGACATAAAATTTTAGCCAAGGAATCCAAGTCGAACAAGCTAAACTAGAGGTCATTGCTAAGTTACCTCCTCTAATATCTATCAAAAGGGTGAGAAGTTTTCTTGGCTATGCGGGTTTTTATAGGAGGTTCATTAAAGATTTTTCTAATATCTCCCATCCTATGTGCAAACTACTCAAGAAGGAAGTAAAGTTTGAATTTGGTGGGGAATGTTTAAGGGCATTTAGTTGCCTTAAAGAGAACCTCGTCTCGGATCCCATTATCGTGGTTCCTAATTAGTCATAACCCTTTGAGAACATGTGTGATGCAAGTGGGTTTGCACTAGGTACGGTGATTGGTCAAAGAAAGGAGAAACATTTCATCCTATCTACTATGCTAGTAAGTCATTGAACGATTCACAAAGGAACTTTACGATTACGGAAAAAGAATTACTAGTGGTAGTTTATGGGATTCAAAAGTTTCAGTATTAATTGTTAGGCATGAAAGTTATTGTGCACACCAATCATGCCGTCCTATGGAATCTAAAGGCCAAGAAAGAAGCAAAACCTCAATTGATAAGGTGGATTCTACTACTTCAAGAATTTTATTTTAAAGTGAAGGATCAAAAGGGATGTGAAAACCAAGTAACGGACCACCTACCATATCTCGAGGTAAATATAGAAAAGTGGGGTGAGATTGAAATCTATGATACATTTCCTGATGAGCTGGTCATGAGCTTAATGAGGAGTACACCATCATGGTATGATGATTTTGCAAATTATTTAGCGAGTGGGTTGCTTCCCGATGATTTGAGATACTTTATAAGGAAATGATTCCTCCATGATGTGAAAAGATACTATTGGGACAAATCCTATCTCTTTAGAGAGTGTGCGGATGGAGTTATACGTCTTTGTGTTATGGAAGAAGGGATGAAATATATTCTTGAGGCTTGCCACTCATCTCTATTCAGTGGCCATCATGGTGGTATGAGAACGGCCTCAATAGTTTTCAAAGTGGGTTTTATTGGCCTACCATTCATCGAGATACTTATAACTTGGTGAAAACTTGTACACAATGCCAAATGCAAGGTAGTATTTCAAGGAGGCATGGGATGCCCTTGAAGCCTAACCTCAAAGTGGAGTTATTTAATGTGTAGGGCATCAATTTTATGGGCCCTTTTGTGAGCTCGTATGGTAACAAGTACATATTGGTGGCCATTGATTATGTGTCAAAATGGGTGGAGTCCATTGCTTTGCCATACAAAGGGAGCAAAAGTGTTACGTTCTTTTTAAAGAAATGCATCCTTAGTGATGTGGCTCTTATTTTTGTAGCCGGGGATTCGGTGTTTCGCTTGATAAGTAAGGGGTAAATCATAAGTTGGCTACCCCATACCGTCCTTAAAAGAGTAGCCAAGTGGAGGTGTCTAACAGAGAAATCAAGTCAATATTAGAGAAAACCATGAATGCGAGACATAAAAATTGGGCATGACAATTAGATGATACTCTTTGGGCCTATAGAACCTCGTTCAAAACTCTTATTGGCATGTTGACATATCAATTGGTGTTTGGAAAAGATTGTCACCTCTCCGTTGAGTTAGAGCACAAGGCATTGTGGACTTTGCGTAAGTTGAATATGATTTGGGAGAATGCCTCTACGGCTAGAATGGAGAAGTTACATGATCTAGAAGAATTTTGCCTTAAGGCGTATGAGAGCTCGATGCTTTAAAAGGAAAGAATGAAGAAGTGGTAAAATGGTAAAATCTTGAAAAAAGAGTTTTATATGGGAGATAAAGTATTGCCCTTCAACTAGAGGTTGAATCTTTCCACGTGTAAACTCAAATCTAAGCGATCAGTCCTTTTTGTGATTGTGAATGTGTATTCGAGTGCAGCTATCGAGTTAGAAGATCATGAAAAGAGAAGGTGCACAGTGAACGGTCAAAGGTTGAAGCATTTTTATTTGGGTGGACTTGGAGTAGCCAAGGTCGAGGTACTCCATTTCAAGAATGCTTGTTGATATGGGAAAACATCAAGATGATAACCAAGGCTCTTTTTGGGAGGCAACCCAAGGTTACTTTTTGGCATTTTACTTTTTTTTGCGTGCTAATTCTAAGTTAATTGGTGAATGTAGGTGAAAAATTCTAAGTATGGGGGTCGTTGCACACTAATTCGACCATCTAAGGGAACTCGCTAGTGCACATGCCCACATGCCCACACAAGTTAGGGCTCATGTGGCTAGAAGAAGGATTGAACAAGCTGGTACAGGGTGAACTAGCCACCTGCAGGCGTAGACCAGGCATGTGCATACGCAGGTTGGCCACGCATGTGGCCTTGCAAAAGCTTCCAAAGTCCTAACTAAACTACCTTGCCCTGTCACGCTCACCTACATGCGCTGACCACCACCTGTGTACGCAGGGTGGGGCACATGTATGCATCTGAATTTAGTAAGGTTTCATTAATCATTTTTTGGATAGACCCGACCTAGTTAGCCCATTAACCTTTTAAAATTCTATTTTCACCTATACCCACATAAATTCATCACCCACATCCCACAAATACCTTAGGGAGTGTTTGGTATGAAGGGAAAGGTTTTCCTAGAAAATGTTTTCATGGAAAACAAAGTTGGTTTCTTACTTATTTTCTCATGTTTGGTTGGTGAGTGGCAAACATTTTCCAGAAAATATTTTCAAGTGATTGGTTAGTGAATGAAAAATAGTTTTCAGAAAATATCTTTTAGTGTTTGGCTAAAGAGTAAAAAATACTTTTTCAAAACAAAGTTTTTGAATCGAGAATCAACCCAGATGATCGATCCAGGCCCCGACATCGACACCCAAATCAGGACCCAATTTTGACACCCGACCCAGACTCCAAACTCAATAATCGACCCCAATAGATTAATAGAGATCCAACCCTGATCCCCAATAATCGACCCTGAGAACTCACCCCAACACCTAAAAAAAAACTTTACCCCGACATCCAATAAGGACTCGATTTCGACACCCCACCCGAGACTCGACCATAACTCCAGACCACTTAGTTTACCCCGACAGCCAAATTGAGACCCGTCCCTGACACTTAACCCGAAACCCAACCCCAACACCTAAATTCAATAGTTGACCATGGATCCGACCCCAACTCCCTACCTAAAACCCCACCTCGACACCAGACCTCGACACTTAACCCAAACACCTGAACTGAGACTCAAACCTAAAACCCAATCTAAAATCCAACCCCGACACTTGAATTAGGCCCCAACCCAGACTCACAAACCAGGACTCTTCTTCTGGACTTGTCACCCAACTTGATACCCGACCTCGACCCTTAACCCAAGACCTAACCTCGACTCCCAACACGAGGACCAACCCCAATACCAGCCTCGATACTCGACCTCGACTTCGAACCCTAAACTCGACCCCCATTTCTAACCCAACTTGACCTCGACTCTAGACCCGACCTAGACCTCGACTGGATACCCAACTCTGACACCCAACCCGAGACTCAAGACCCTACCTTGATTGTAGACTCATGACCCGAGAACCAACCCCAACTCTCAATTTGAGACCCGACACTAATTCTCGACTAGAGACCCGATACCTAACCTCTGTACCTAACCCAAAATTCGATCTCGACTCCCTACCCCGATGCTCGACCCTATACCCGACCTTAACTCTAGATCGGAGTCCCGACCCCGACTTCCAACCCAAGACCTCACTCTCGCCACAAGACCCGACCTAAACCCCTGACCCTAGACATGACCCCGATTCTCAACTCGAGTCCCGCTACAGTACCTGACATTGGCTCTTAACATGAGACCCGACCTTGACAAGCTTCTCGAGACATGACCCAAGACATCAACCCGACTCCCTACCCAATACTGACCTCAACTCCCGACCCGGGACACAACCCCGACTCCCAACTCGAGACCCGACCCCTACACCTAATTCAAGACGTGACCCCAAATCTCGACCCGAGACCCTACTGTAACACCTGACCAGATACCCTACTCCAACACTCCACCAAATACCCAACCCCAATTCCCTACCCAAAACTCACTACTAATCCTGACCTGAGACCTGACCCCGACTCCTTACCTGACCCGAGCACTAAACCCCAAGATCCGACCCAAACTGTCGACCCTACCTTAGTATCCTACCCAAAACCAGAATTGAATCTCAATCTGAGACTTGACCTCAATATCCTACCTGATACCGGAGACCCAACTTCAACACCTAACTCGAGACACGACCCTGACTCTCAATCTTAGAACCGACCTTGACTACCGACCCTGACACCCGATCCTGACTCCCAGACCGACACTCGAACCACAACTCGACTGTAACTCCCATCCCCAGACCCTACCCCAACTCCTGACCTTAACTCCTATGTCTAGAATCGACAGCTAGGGTCAAGAGTCTGATCTCGAGTTAGTGTCAAAAATTAGTTCTCGAAACCTGGGTTAGTATGGAAAATTGATGTGTGAGGTTGAAAGAGAGTTATGAAAAATGTTTTCCTTACTTTTTGCAGGGAAGTCATTTTCCTTAAATTTGAAGAGAACCTAACATGAGAAAATTGGAAAACATTTTCACACTCTTATTCACCCAATTTTTCCCCACACTTAACCAAAATTGTCTCTTTCTTCACAATTCACAAATTTTTCAAATTTCTTTCAAGAGCACACATAGACACAACATCAAATACAACCATAGGGACCTCAATCTTGCGATTCTCTTTCCATTATTTTGCATTTCTACTTAAGTTGGTAAGTTCCCTTTTTCCAATTTTGACTTTATTTCTCTTGGGTTAGAATAGTGAAGAATCTCATATGGTAAATTTTTGTTATTATGTGGTTGAATTGGGATGTTTATGGCATAAAATTGAGGTTTTTGAAGATTTTTTGTAATGGATGTCAATTTTACCATGCAATTGGGGAATTCTTGAGTACCCAATTTCATGCACACCAAGTGTTTGATGAAATTTCCACATGAAATTCTCCTATTATTTTCTCTTAGTAGGTAACCTAATTGAGTTTGTTGGAAGTTCTTATGCATATTTAGATTACCTAATTGAGTTTGTTGGGAGTTCTTATACATATTTAGAGTGAATTCCTTCATAAAATGGTTGATTTTTTATTTTTTTTGGTTTTGCGTAGTGTAGCTCGGAATGCCCATAAAGTGCCATCTTCATTGTTTACTTTGTTAATTTTGTGATGTGCAACATGTGTTTGTTGAAATGCTCATGAGAAATTATTGGCATGATCTTTACTAGTTGTTGATGTAATTAATTTTGGGAGCATAGTTTTGACCTTGAGTAAAATGCGAATTGAATTGTCTTCTAAGTAGTATGAAACAGTGGCTCAAATTGGTGGTGTTCTTACTAGAATTGGTTAACTACGACCTTTATTGATTTGATTGTTATATATTGAAGTTTTGGGTGATGTCTTAGTAGTGCCGTTGTCAAAAAATGCATGATTTTCCCAATGATAGATCAGTTAACATTATTTCTAATCGGAAAATCATCATTTCTGTTAATGTGATGATCATGAGATAAGTGAGTGCTTCAATACTAGATATGTAGAGTGCGTTCATGTTCAACATAAAGGTCTTATTTCTCCGTATGTGTTCTTTTGGGTTGTTGGGCAATATTTGGGATTTTACATGCTTGATACTTGTTGTGTGTTTATGAGAACACTAGACGAGAGCAATATAATGCCCCTAAAACTCGTCTAGCGTCCTCATAAAACACACGCCTTGTGTCAAACCTCTCAAAACCCAAGTATTGAGATGAAAAGGAATTTTTTTTCTAAATGTTGACACTGCTCGAGGCCATTTTAGTCACATGCGACCTCACCTGAGGCACCTGCGCCTGCAAGTGGCATGCGCAGGTCATGGCAGTAGCCTTCCCCAGGCTTCCTCGGTGTCAATTGCTCGTGCTTTCAATTTTGTGACATGTATCTCTCCCATATGGTTTCATATATTCTTTTACCTTGCATTCACCTCATCTAGCATAGTTTTCTTTTCTTTTATTATATAAACAAAAATCCAAAAATATGTTTTACCTTTTCTCTTTGTTTTGGTTGGTTCTTTTGTTCTTATTCAATCATGACTTTGAGGAAACTAATACCACGAGGTGTAAATAAGGACAAAAACAAGGATAACTGCAAAGCTATTGTGACCACATCAAAGAAATAGACATCGATTCAAAAAGAGGCCACCATAAACCCTGATGTTCAATACACTATTGATCTTTCAAAAGGGTTAGCCAAGGAGGTGGACAAAATTCAATTTGGACTTGAGGGCATGCATGAATTATATGATAATTGGATTGAAACCCATGGTTTCAACTCGGAAAATTATTTATCATGAAAGGAATTCTGACAAACTTAATCAAGATTCTGAATTGAGTTAAAGAGAATGCATAAGGCACTTTCATGGATAAGGGTAAATCACCAACTCTTGTTTATTCTCCAGAGATTGTTAGGGAGTTTTACACTTCCTAACACATCCAAAATGCACAACAAAAGTATAAGGGATCCATTAAGAAGAAACCTTGTAAACTAAGTGTTCTTCTTAGAAGAGTAAAGGTACCTTGCACCCTCGAGGCTATCAATAACATCTACCTTGACCAACTTTTTGAGTCGGGCAATGAATGTAGAAAGAAATTAAAGGGTTGGCTCAATCAATTACCATGGTTTGCTTCAATCATTGCAAAGGTACTTCCTTCATGGGTCTATGGGGTAGGACAAATTAAGAGAAGAGATCTTGCAGTTAAGGCCAAATATTGGCTTGGTTTTGTTGATAACTAGATGCTTCCATATACTAATAATCAAGATGTCACTATTTATAGGCCTATAATTCTTGGTTACATAATGAGTAGCATGTATGTCAATTAGAGAGAACTAATAGCCGACATGACCAAAATTTAAGGAAAGTAGCTTGGGACTTTATTACCCTATCCGATTCTCATAACGATGTTGTGTTTCACTTCCAAGGTTTCTGTAACACCCCGTACGTTCCCAACCCTACTTGACGACATTAAATAATATGTACGTAGGTATCGAGAGCTATAAGTATGCATTTGGTAAGGCTAGTGGTGAGATAATTGAATTTGGCTCTTGTTATGTGGTTAAACTTGCATGGAAGGTTCATGATGCCCCATTGTGGTGGGTTCAAAATGAGGCTAATAAGACCTCTAAACAAAGTATAATAAGGTTAAGAAGTGAGTTAAAGAATAGGACTTAAAGTGTCTAACCAAACCCGCGAAGAGAAGTCAAAAAATGGAATTTTTGAAAAAATTTAAGGAGGGGTGCATTTGGGACCGTGCCACGCTGCTCTGGGCTAAATTTTTTAGCCTATAGGCAGTGGGGCCACCTTGGGTTTACCACTTTTTCGAAAGTTGGAAATTTCCAAGTCCCAAGGGTATCCGGGGACGTACCGAGCCGATTTTTGCTACGTTTATTCTACAACAAAGAGTATATACATGAAATGAATGACATATTACATTAGTATGATAAAATTACTCGAGAACGAATTTGGGATCAAAATGACAGTTTTGCCCCTAAGGTCAAAATAAGCCAAACGTGGCTAGAATCACTTGTTTTTGGGATTGAGGCTACGGATATGAATATTATGAGTGGGAATATTATTGTAATACGTATAAGATGAGAAATTATTGATTTTATTGGGTTAAGTGATTTGGGCTCAATAAAAGCCCAAAATGGGATAAAAGACATGGGTCACATGACCCAATCTTCTATTGACTTGGTCAATTGAAGCATTAAATATCAAGAAAGGCTAAGGATGACCCAAGTACTATATAAAGGACCACAAAATCAGATTTTATTCATTTAAACTCTCATGTTCTTTGAGATATTTTCTCAAACCTTATACAATATTCTCTCAAGAACCCTAAAGACTCAAAGGCAATTTTGGAGCAAAATCATCCCTTTGCAAGTTTGGGTAAGTGAATATTATTATGGATTAATATATTATATGCATGAAAGAGTATGTAAATCATGTTGGTTGTGCTTGGAAATGTTGGATATGGTACTTTGTGCTTTTGTATAAGATTTGTGATCCATGGGATTTGAACTTGAATTAGGACTTGTGCCTTTGATGAAAGATCATGGTATGGATAAAATATGAACGTCTATGGTGTTATTTTTGTTCTTAAACTTGTTCTTGTCTATAAGTGTAAATTGTGGGAATTTGGCCGATATGTGCTATGAAGTGTATTAAGGTGAATTGATGGATTTTTTGTGATGTGGTATGGATAAGGAGGCGTAAAAGAGAATTGTTATGGTGAAATGCAATGATTATTATGTATTGGTCAATGTTGGGAATATTGGAGGATTTTTGGAATAATGATGCTATCAATGGTTTTGTCAAGGGGAAATGACATGTTTCAAAGCAAACATGTACCCCGTTGATGTTATATGCATTTGTGAAGTAGTTGTGGTTAATGTGAATTCCGTTATGTATTTGTGTTGTAGAGTGACACATAAAGAAGGAGCGAGACTATTGTATGCACATCTAGGATTGTATATCCGTATTGAGAGTACAAGGTATGTAAGGTTACTCTGTCCGTATCTTTCTGCGGCAAATAGTATCCACATTGCTATTTCACTAGTCCTATCCCGAAATGTGCTAAGGTATCCTATATCCGTTTATCAATAGTCATTGTCATATATTTCCTACTCATGGATCATTTGTGAGTCTCATGTCTCATTATCATGGTTAATGTTCCAAAAGCTCAAACAAGGTTATGGTTCAATGTTCCAATAGTGGTTATGCTCAAGTATCTTGTTATGAATGATTGTTCAATGGTTCCAATGTTGTCATGTTTCCAATAATGTTTATTCACATGTCTTCTATTTTGATTATGGTTCCAAGTTTCCAAACATGCTATGTCACATGAATATGTCAATCTCTCACAAGTGAATGTACCAATCTCATATGTCTCTCACTCATTGGCTAATGATCCAAAGTTTCAAGTGATGTTATGACTATCAAATATCAATCTCAAAGTAAAGATCAAAGTAATGCAAATATGGTCAATGATCAAGTATGGGTGGCAAGTCTAGGGGCATAAGCCTAGCTCGACTCGATCCCGATGTGTTGATTTATGGGTGGCAAGTCTAGGGGCGTAAGCCTAGCTCGACTCGATCCTGATGTATTGATTTATGGGTGGCAAGTCTAGGCGCATAAGCCTAGATCGACTCGATCCCGCTGTAGTGCTTTATGGGTGGCAGGTCTTAGGGGCATAAGCCTAGCTCGACCCGATCCCAACATGACGATAAGTCATGGAAAGACCCACTGATCAGTAGGGGCCCGGGTACATTGTGACACATGTATGACAGGCAAGCATTGAATGTAAAGAAAGTAATGGAAGTAATGAAAGCAATTCACATGTTTCCCAAAATGCAAAATGGTGACTTACTCACATTGTCTAGTCATTTGTATTGAGTTCACTAGTATGTTCATGTGTTACAAAGTTTCACTTGAGCCTTACATACTCAGTACTTATTTCGTACTGACCCCTCTCGGGGAATTTACCTTACTTGCTGCAGGCGCAGGTCCCAGTAGGCCTCCCCAGTAGATTGCCAGTGTTAGCGATTCCTTGGTGAGCTCCAGTTAATTCGGGGCTTCTTCGAGTCAGAGTAGATATTTGTTTTGATGATGTACATGTTGTATAAAGCGGGGACTTGTCCCGACTTTTGGTTTGTTTTGGTCAATGCTCTTGTTAGAGGCTTTTGTAGACGGATGTGGGTGTATCAGTGTAAAATACATATGTTGTTTTGACTGGATGGCCTCAACGGCCAAGTTTCATATACATGTATGACTATGTCCCATGTTTTTCTTTATTCGTCTTTCATGTACTTACACAATGGTGGTTATGATTATGATATGCATATGATGGAACATAGGCAAAGGTTGGTTCTCTCGGGCCTTATCAGCTATGGGTGCCAATCATGTCTCGATGGGATTCGGGGCGTGACAAAAGTGGTATCAGAGCAGGTCATTCTAAGGGTGTCTACAAAGCCGTGTCTGAGTAGAGTCTTACTTATCGATATGTTGTGCACCACATTTATAAGTAGGAGGCTACGGGACATTTAGGATGTTGTTTCTGTTCTTCACTTCTAGATCGTGCAATAGAGCCAGTGTTGTCAGTTGAAGTGTGTCTGATCATGGTATTTTGTTTCTCTTTGGTATAGTCAAAATGCCAATCATGAGAGGTAGAGGTAAAGGGAAGCAGGTAGATGCGCCTGCTGGAGAAGAAATGAGCCGATTACCACCTGACCAAGCTAGTCACGGTGGAGCGAATGCTAAAATATCATCGCGGTCTTCATCTACCCTCCTAGTGTCGGAGGAACCAATTGGTAGAGAAGTACCTGTAGAGCCACCGATGAATGCCACGGATCAGGATCTTAGGAATGCTGTACAATGTTGACACAGTTAGTGGCGGCACAAAGCCAGGGATGAGCTGGTGTTGTGACACATGATGATGATGCGTCTAGAATGGCGAGTCGCAAAACACAGGATTTCCTAAAACTTGACCCTCCTATTTTCACTGGGTCAGATCCAAAAGCAGATCCACAGGACTTCGTGGATTAAATTCAGAGGGCCTTGGAAGTTATGCATGTGATAGGAGTCGAAACAGTTGAACTTGCTGCGTATAGGCTGAAAGGAGAGGCAATATTGTGGTACGAGGATTGGAAGAAATCCCGTGATATTGGTGCAACTCCACCTATGTGGGAAAAGTTTAAAATTGCTTTCCTTGATCATTACTTTCCCTATGAGATCCGTGAGGCACGTGCGGATCAGTTCCTAAATCTCCGTCAAGGAAATTTGAGCGTGAGGGAATATAGCTTGCAATTTAATTCCTTGGCTCGATATACGCCAAATGTTGTTGCTACGATGACAGACAGGGTCCATAGATATGTGGACAGACTAGAGCCATAATTGGTACAGGATTGCACTATTGCTGCCTTGAATAAGGACATGGACATTGCTCGAATACAAGCCTTTGCTCAGGAAATGGAAGGCCAACGACAAAGAAGAAGAGTGCATGAATTTGATAGGGGACAGTCCAAAAGGGCTAGACCTATGGGATCACCTATGATGTCTCATGGAGGATCTAGGCCCCGCATGTTTCCTAGACCACCTAGACCGTCATTCTCTTATTCCACAGGGGGTGCTCACTCCCAATTTCGAGGGTCTAGGGGTGGTCCATCGGGGCAGAGTAGCGGAGCTTATAGGTCACAGGAAACAGGTTTTCCTCGTCAGCACTGCTGGCATATGTACACAGGTACATGTCGGTCAGGGATGAATGTATGCTTTTGGTGTGGTATGACGGGGCATATAGCGAGGGATTGTCCACAACGGAGCATGAGTAGTATAGCACGACCAGCTGGGTCGGCCGTTGCGTCATCAACATCGGTTCCTTCACAGGGTCGAGGGGTGCAACCTATTGGCCGTGGTAGAGGTGCCAGGGGAGCAGCCAGTACTAGCGGGGTCCAGAATCATACTTATGCTTTAGTGGACCTCCAGAATTCAGAGGCTTCCCCTGATGTTGTCACAGGTACATTATCCATATTCTCACATAATTTATATGCATTAATTGACCCAGGTTCTACATTTTCCTATGTTACCCCATTGATTGCTGCGAAATTTGCAAAGGCACCAGAATTATTAATTAAATCAATTGAAGTGTCTACACCGGTTGGTGAATATATTGTTGCAAAGAGAGTGTATCGTAACTGTGTGGTAACTGTGTGTGGTCATGATACATTGACCGATCTCATTGAACTAGATATGGTGGATTTTGATGTGATCATGGGAATGGATTGGTTGGCCTTTTGTTATGCTATGGTAGATTGCCGGGCCAAGAAGGTACACTTTGGTTTTCCGCATGAAAATGTTCTAAAATGGCAGGGTAATGTAGGGGCACCAGAAGAAAGGTTTATTTCCTATTAGAAAGCCAGAAAAATGATTGCTAAAGGTTATATATGTCATCTAGTACGGGTGAAAGATACCGAAGCGGAACCAATAACTCCGCAGTCGGTCCCAGTGGTCAATGAATTTCTAGATGTATTCCCAGAGGATCTTCCAGGTTTACCCCCAGAACGGGAAGTAGAATTTGGCATTGATGTGATTCCAGGCACTCAGCCTATTTCTATTCCTCCATATAGAATGGCTCCAGCAGAATTACATGAATTGAAGGAGCAATTGAAAGATTTGCTAGACAAGGGCTTCATTAGGCCTAGTATGTCCCCATGGGGTGCACCGGTGTTATTTGTGCGAAAGAAAGATGACACCTTAAGAATGTGCATTGACTATCGGCAATTGAATAAGGTAACGATCAAGAACAAATATCCCCTCCCTCACATTGATGATTTGTTTGATCAGTTACAGGGTGCCAGGTGTTTTTCAAAAATTGACTTGAGGTCGGGTTACCATCAAGTCAAAGTTAGAGAAGAAGATGTACCCAAGACAGCTTTCCGAACACGGTATGGCCATTATGAATTTTTAGTTATGTCATTTGGACTAACAAATGCTCCAGCTGTGTTCATGGATTTGATGAATAGGGTGTTTAAGCCATTTTTGGACGTGTTCGTCATGGTATTCATAGATGATATCCTAGTTTATTCAAGATCACCGGAGGACCATGCTAATCACTTACGACAGGTGCTACAGATTCTTCGTGAACGGAAGTTGTACGCATATTTCTCCAAATGTGAGTTTTGGTTGAAATCAGTCGCGTTCTTGGGTCACATTGTATCATATGAAGGCATACAGGTTGATACCCAAAAGATTGAAGCAGTGAAAAATTGTCCAAGACCTACGACACCCACAGAGATTCGTAGTTTTCTAGGTTTGGTAGGTTATTATCAGAGATTTGTAGAAGGGTTTGCTTCTATTGCAGCACCATTAACAAAGTTAACTCACAAGGCAATTAAGTTTCAATGGAATGATGCATGTGAAAGAGGGTTTCAAAATTTGAAAGATAAGTTGACTTCCACACCAGTGTTAGTACTTCCTGAAGGCACAGAGGGCTATGTAGTGTATTGTCATGTTTTCGGGATTGGTCTCGGATATGTGTTGATGCAGCATGGTAGGGTGATAGCATATGCCTCACGACAGTTGCGGCCACATGAGAAAAACTATCCTAAACATGATCTTGAATTGGCAGCGGTAGTTTTTGCTTTAAAGATATGGCGTCATTATTTATATGGGGTTCATGTTGACATCTATACGGATCACAAAAGCTTGAAATATCTTTTTAAGTAGAAGGAACTCAATTTGAGGCAATGAAGGTGGTTGGAGCTTTTAAAAGATTATGACATTGATATTCTTTATCACCCAGGCAAAGCAAATGTAGTAGCTGATGCATTGAGCCGTAAGGAAGTAGAAGGCACTAGTGGTCAGTTGAATGAAAAGCATGAGATAATCAAAGATTTAAATCAATTAGCCAGCATGGGAGTTTGCCTTATTGAATCCTCAAATGATAGAGTTATTGTGCAGAATGCAGCAGAATCCTCCTTAATAGCTGAAGTGAAAGAGAAGCAATTTGCGGATTCTATTTTATTGCAGCTAAAGGAAAATGTGTAGTAGAATTTGACCAAGGCATTTGATATTACACCGGAAGGGGTGCTTCAATGTCAAGGGAGACTATGCGTACCGGACGTAGATGAGCTGAGGATACGAATAATGACAGAGGCGCACCATTCGCGCTATTCTATTCATCCGGGTGTGCGACTAAAATGTACCATGAATTGAAAGAAATATATTGGTGGGCCAACATGAAAAAGAACATTGCAGAATTTGTCGCGTAATGCCCAAATTGTCAACAAGTGAAAGTGGAACATCAGAAACCAGGAGGTTACATTCAATGTATCAATCTTCCAGTCTAGAAATGGGATATGATTAACATGGATTTCATTACGGGTTTGCCTCGTACATTGTGGAAGTTTGATTCTATATGGGTTATAGTGGACAGGCTTACCAAGTCAGCGCATTTTCTATCGGTCAAGATTACCTATACAGCGGAGGAATATGCAAAATTGTATGTGAAAGAGATAGTACGGTTGCATGGTATTCCTCTTTCCATTATATCAGACAGAGGAGCACAGTTCACAACGCACTTTTGGAGGTCTTTCCAGCAGAGTTTGGGTACACGGGTGAATTTGAGTACAGCCTTCCATCCTCAGACCGATGGACAAGCAGAACGTACTATTCAGACACTTGAAGACATGCTACGAGCTTGTACGTTAGATTTTCAAGGCAGTTGGGATGACCATTTGCCTCTTATTGAATTTGCATATAACAATAGCTATCATTCAAGTATTAAAATGGCACCTTATGAAGCTCTGTACGGAAGGAAATGTAGATCACCAATAGGATGGTTTGAAGCAGGTGAAATTGCTTTACTTGGGCCAGATATCATTTATCAGGCTATGGAAAAGGTTAAGGTGGTCCAACAGCGGTTACAAACGGCTCAAAGTCATCATAAATCATATGCGAATGTTAGAAGAAGAGGTATTGAATTCGCCATAGGTGATTGGGTGTTTTTAAAGGTGTTACCAATGAAAGGGGTAATGCGGTTCGGAAAGAAAGGGAAATTGAGTCCACGTTACATAGGCCCATATGAAGTTATTAGAAGATTTGGGCAAGTTGCTTATGAATTAGCACTACCTCAAAAACTTTCTTCAGTCCATCCGGTATTTCATGTTTCCATGCTTCGAAAATGCATAGGAGATCCAACTCGTATTGTTCCCATTGAAGATGTTCAAGTTACAGAGGATCTTACTTATGAAGAGGTACCCATTGTTATCCTAGATCGACAAGTGAAAAGATTGAGGAATAAAGACGTAGCTTTCGTGAAAGTCTTTTGGCGGAATCAACAAGTAGAGGAGGTCACATGGGAAGTGGAAGAGATGATGAAATCCAAATATCCCCATCTATTTCAAATGGAAATTGCGGGAGTGGAGCAATAACACGTAAGTCTCCATGAGCCTTAAGAGTTTATGTATATGTATGTTAATATAGAGATGCATTTGTTGTAAATGAAATGATATTGTTAACATTCGAGGGCAAATGTTCCTAAGGGGGGAATAATGTAACACCCCGTACGTTCCCAACCCTACTTGACGACATTAAATAATATGTACGTAGGTATCGAGAGCTATAAGTATGCATTTGGTAAGGCTAGTGGTGAGATAATTGAATTTGGCTCTTGTTATGTGGTTAAACTTGCATGGAAGGTTCATGACGCCATTGTGGGGTTCAAAATGAGTCTAGTAAGACCTCTAAACAAAGTATAATAAGGTTAAGAAGTGAGTTAAAGAATAGGACTTGAAGTGTCTAACCAAACCCGCGAAGAGAAGTCGAAAAATGGAATTTTCAAAAAAATTTAAGGAGGGGCGCATTTGGGACCGTTACACACTGCGCTGGGCTAAAATTTTTAGCCCATAGGCAGTGGATTGGCGCTCCCAGGGGCGTGCCACCTTGGGTTTTCCACTTTTTCGAAAGTTGGAAATTTCTAAGTCCCAAGGGTATCCGGGGACGTACCGAGCCGATTTTTGCTATGTTTATTCTACAACCAAGAGTATATACATGAAATGAATGACATATTACATTAGTATGGTAAAATTACTTGAGAACGAATTTGAGATCAAAATGACAGTTTTGCCCCTAAGGTCAAAATAAGCCAAACGTGGCTAGAATCACTTGTTTTTGGGATTGAGGCTACGGATATGAATATTATGAGTGGGAATATTATTGTAATACGTATAAGATGAGAAATTATTGATTTTATTGGGTTAAGTGATTTGGGCTCAATAAAAGCCCAAAATGGGATAAAAGACATGGGTCACATGACCCAATCTTCTATTGACTTGGTCAATTGAAGCATTAAATATCAAGAAAGGCTAAGGATGACCCAAGTACTATATAAAGGACCACAAAATCAGATTTTATTCATTTAAACTCTCATGTTCTTTGAGATATTTTCTCAAACCTTATACAATATTCTCTCAAGAACCCTAAAGACTCAAAGGCAATTTTGGAGCAAAATCATCCCTTTGCAAGTTTGGGTAAGTGAATATTATTATGGATTAATATATTATATGCATGAAAGAGTATGTAAATCATGTTGGTTGTGCTTGGAAATGTTGGATATGGTACTTTGTGCTTTTGTATAAGATTTGTGATCCATGGGATTTGAACTTGAATTAGGACTTGTGCCTTTGATGAAAGATCATGGTATGGATAAAATATGAACGTCTATGGTGTTATTTTTGTTCTTAAACTAGTTCTTGTCTATAAGTGTAAATTGTGGGAATTTGGCCGATATGTGCTATGAAGTGTATTAAGGTGAATTGATGGATTGTTTGTGATGTGGTATGGATAAGGAGGTGTAAAACAGAATTGTTATGGTGAAATGCAATGATTATTATGTATTGGTCAATGTTGGTAATATTGGAGGATTTTTGGAATAATGATGCTATCAATGGTTTTGTCAAGGGGAAATGACATGTTTCAAAGCAAACATGTACCCCGTTGATGTTATATGCATTTGTGAAGTAGTTGTGGTTAATGTGAATTTTGTTATGTATTTGTGTTGTAGAGTGACACATAAAGAAGGAGCGGGACTATTGTATGCACATCTAGGATTGTATATCCGTATTGAGAGTACAAGGTATGTAAGGTTACTCTGTACATATCTTTCTGCGGCAAATAGTATCCACATTGCTATTTCACTAGTCCTATCCCGAAATGTGCTAAGGTATCCTATATCCGTTTATCAATAGTCATTTTCATATATTTCCTACTCATGGATCATTTGTGAGTCTCATGTCTCATTATCATGGTTAATGTTCCAAAAGCTCAAACAAGGTTATGGTCCAATGTTCCAATAGTGGTTATGCTCAAGTATCTTGTTATGAATGATTGTTCAATGGTTCCAATGGTGTCATGTTTCCAATAATGTTTATTCACATGTCTTCTATTTTGATTATGGTTCTAAGTTTCCAAACATGCTATGTCACATGAATATGTCAATCTCTCACAAGTGAATGTACCAATCTCATATGTCTCTCACTCATTGCCTAATGATCCAAAGTTTCAAGTGATGTTATGACTATCAAATATCAATCTCAAAGTAAAGATCAAAGTAATGCAAATGTGGTCAATGATCAAGTATGGGTGGCAAGTCTAGGGGCTTAAGCCTAGCTCGACTCGATCCCGATGTGTTGATTTATGGGTGGCAAGTCTAAGGGCGTAAGCCTAGCTCGACTCAATCCCGATGTATTGATTTATGGGTGGCAAGCCTAGGGGCATAAGCCTAGCTCGACTCGATCCTGATGCAGTGCTTTATGGGTGGCAGGTCTTAGGGGCATAAGCCTAGCTCGACCCGATCCCAACATGATGATAAGTCATAGAAAGACCCACTGATCAGTAGGGGCCCAGGTACATTGTGACACATGTATGACAGGCAAGCATTGAATTTAAAGAAAGTAATGGAAGTAATGAAAGCAATTCACATGTTTCCCAAAATGCAAAATGGTGACTTACTCATATTGTCTAGTCATTTGTATTGAGTTCACTAGTATGTTCATGTGTTACAAAGTTTCATTTGAGCCTTACATACTCAGTACTTATTTCGTACTGACCCCTCTCGGGGAATTTACCTTACTTACTGCAGGCGCAGGTCCCAGTAGGCCTCCCCAGTAGATTGCCAGTGTTAGCGATTCCTTGGTGAGCTCCAGTTAATTCGGGGCTTCTCCGAGTCAGAGTAGATATATGTTTTGATGATGTACATGTTGTATAAAGCGGGGACTTGTCCCGACTTTTGGTTTGTTTTGGTCAATGCTCTTGTTAGAGGCTTTTGTAGATGGATGTGGGTGTATCAGTGTAAAATACATATGTTGTTTTGACTGGATGGCCTCAACGGCCAAGTTTCATATACATGTATGACTATGTCCCATGTTTTCCTTTATTCGTCTTTCATGTACTTACACAATGGTGGTTATGACTATGATATGCATATGATGGAACATAGGCAAAGGTTGGTTCTCTCGGGCCTTATCGGCTACGGGTGCCAATCATGTCTCGATGGGATTCGGGGCGTGACAGTTTCTCTCTTTCCTCGAATTGACAAGAAGTTGCTGGGTACAGGTGTTGTTAATCTTGCCACTAGTCAAGATGATGATAATCTAGTAGGAAAGATAAGGAAGGTCTTTAAGGTTTCTGGTTTGTCTTTTTTGAGATACCTATTCTCGAGGGAACTCATACCCCTCATGTGAATTTACGTTCATCAGATGCTCACCAAGTTTCTAGTAGTAATACTCCGATGATCGATCCAAAAATTATACCTCCTACCTCGAACACCGTACCTTCTACTTGGCCTACATAGTCTACTCTGCCTCCACGGTCTTCTACAATTATGTTTGTTATGGTCGCTTCTATGACTTTGGAAAACAACAGTACCCTTGTTCAATTGGTTGTTGATATCCCCCAGTTTATTTAGACACCTATTGATAGGAGCCTTGAACCTCTCGAGCTTGGATGACAGATTTTGAGCAGAGATTAGTTGTAGTTGAGGCGAGAGAGGAGAGTGAGGTAGCTACCACTCTCAGAGCTGATCTTAATAGTCCTTTTTAGGAGTTCTAAATAATCTTTCCCTCCTTCACTCTAGATGATGATCAGGTGACTATCCCATAGGTTGCTACTGGCCCAGCCTTACCATTTGCTGACTTGTTTGGGCACACTACTATGGGAGATGAGACAGGGATTGATTTTAGCCAAGGCCTTACTGAGGCCCAACAGATCATTTTTGCCAAGATGTTGTCCGTTGATGATAAACATGTGAGGATGGTTGGTGATAGCTCTATCACACAGTCACCCGAGAATGAGCATGTTAGTTCAGTTGCAGTTACAAGGGCCCAGTCTGAAGAGGCTTCTCGTCGTATAGTTGATAAGCAGTTACAGACCACCGATGATATGGGTCCATACACTTAGTGTGCCTCAGGGATTCCTTACCGCTCTCTCCTCTTATTTTTTACTATTCCATTGGGGATAATGCAAAGTTTTTTAGTAGGGGGACATTTTATTTGATAGTCTGGAATATTATTTTGTTGATACATTTTCATGATGTTATTCAGATATTTCCCTTGGTGGTCCTACTTTATGATGTTGATTCAGATATTGCCTTTGTTGTGCCTATGTTTTGATGGTTATACTTTTAGCCCTTGTCGGACCCATATTATATGCTTGTTATCATTCGAGACCAAATTATGTTCTTTTTGTGTTGATTTTTGTTTGGGTGATATCTATGTTGGACATGCGCATCGTTCTATTCGCCTTATGTACATACGTGTCAAATAAACTGTAAGGGTTTTCTTCAAAACTCGATTCTTTCCCAAAGAGCATCTTTTTTTGTTTTGTTTTGTTTATCTAACCAAGTGGTACTTCCCTATGATATATGGATCGGATGACACTCTTAGGAGAAATACCCATTTTCTTGAGTTACAGTCAAGTAGTAGTTGGCAAAGTTCGAAAGGTACTCCTGAAATTTGTCATTGGCAAGCAAAATAATTTGTAAATAGCAAGATAGTTTTTAAAAATGATTTTTTTTTGAAAAGGAAAATAGTTTTTGAAAATGAAAGAGCAAAGAGGTTTCAAGCTTTCTCTTGAGTCATGATCTTTAAATTCAATTTTTGGCTCTTTCTTGACAAAAAGAGTTTTCGACTCAGAGTAGTTTGTCAAGTTCATTTATTCAAATTGTTTGAAAGACTAGCTTTCTATTTTAAGAAGTGTGATGTCTTGTCTGGTAAGGTTTTTGATCAATTCTTGTGCATGCATTAAAGTCTAAAACTTTACCCAAGTGTATTCAAGGAGAAATTCTAGACCACGCTTGGTTTGGAGAATGACCTGAGGCCATTTTTTAACCATCACATGGCTTAAATCCCACCTTAACAATGTTCCGTAGTTAATCTATTTGGACCTCTTCCCATTTTCACTTTTCTTAGTGATGACCATACTATGATACCTAAACCTTTTACAACCCCTATTTTGGCACCCAACCTCCTTGAATGCATCGCATGATTCTATTATAGTCCAATGTAGGCAAATCCCTAAGTTCGGGGAGGAGGGGGGTGCATGATTGCGAGAATGACAAAAGTGAACTCAAAACCTAAGTTTAGGGGGAAGGAGATTTGTAAGATTGTTTATGAGAGGTGTATGCTTGGTTGTCTCAACAAATGCTTCATAAGAAAAGAGATGAGCTTAAATACGAAAGAAAAAGAGCCTAGACCTTAGAAAATAATTTGAGAATGTGGAAAAGCTTGAGGAAAGGGGGGCATGAGTAGTAAATCTCTTGAAAGAACCGAAGAAATGAATGAAGGGATATGATCATAAGTGTGTTTAGCAAAAGGATGTGAGAAATTTAGGGACACAAAATAAAAGAAAATAGGGTGAATATGTTGAAGAATTTGAAAGAATTGGGCCTAAGAAGTGTAAAGCAATTGTGTTTAGGGAGGCTTCGAGTCACTTGATCCATAAATCCTTTCCTTCACCCTAAACTTCATCAATGCCCACAAGTCCTCGGTGATTGTAAACCTTGTAGGTCTATATTAGTGACGAATGATACAAAGGGCAAGCCTATGGTTCTACTTGTTGTATTTGAATTTCTTGTGAGAGTGAGTGAAAATTTTTCTATCTCTATGCTCCTAGTGAATTTCATTGTCCTATGTAAGTGGAGAAAATGCTTTCATGAGAGTGGCATCTATACCTTGAAGTGGAGAGTGATGTCTTACTTTCAATTAGGGGGAATCAGCAAGACAAGCCGCAAAGTAAAATTGAGGCAATCTTTGAAAGTCTTGTGTTAAGCCTTGAGAAGTATTTTGTTTTGAAACTTTTACTTGACGATATCCTATACCTTTTCAACAAAGAGATTTGAATTTTGAAAGGAGATGTGTTAATTGCTTGTTTTTCATAACTTATTGGGAGAACCGATCGAACTTTGTGGTTTTGTTTGTTTAGCATAGTAGATTGTTTTTGTTTTGGAGTCATGAATATACTTATTACTAGGAATACCCTTGATTACTTGGGGGCAAACAACAGTTTAAGTTTGGGGGGTTGTTAAGTTGACAATTTGCTAACTTTTTAGTCACTTAAGCTTGAATTATTTTCTAATTTCCTTGGATTCGATGTGTATCTCATGTTAAATTGGTCAATTGTGCAGGTAATTGATGAATACGAGGTTGAGATAACCATATGAGTTAAAAGGGATGCAAAAAGTGAAGGAAAGGAGCTCAAAGTAAAGTCCGAGAACATATAAGGCCACCTGCGCATGCAGGTCATGAGGTGCGTACGCAGGTGGGAAGATAGGAGGAAAAAAGTGCATTGGGAAGGCCAACCTACATTGGTACCTTTGCACATAGGTCCTCACCTATGCCAGTAGGTGACCGGTTTGGTGGCATTTTCATAATTTTCAAGAATGCAAATTTGGAGCTTTAAAAGAGATTTTTCAGATCTGAAACACCATTCTTGTATCTTTTGAGCTTTAGATACATTGACTTAAAACACTAAGAGTGAAATTAGTTACTTTCTTGTGCTTTCCATTGAATTTGGATTTCATTTTCTTGGGATTATCTCAAATTGAATGGAAGATTGTAATGAACATTTTGGTATATTTCCTCTTTTTCTTAACTTAGGGCTATGCTTGAATGAGTAGTGATAATTATTTGGGTGTTGTTTATTTGTCTTCCTAATTATTTAATTGTTATGTGTTTTACTTCTACTCTATGTTCTTAATCTATAAATAGAGGTTGCAAACTCTAGTTACACTAGAACCCTTAATGACATGCATATGAGTGTTCATGAATGAAGATTGGTTCTCTCGAGCCTTAACGACTTCGGGTGCCAGTCCGCCCCATTGGAATTCGAGGCGTGACAAAAGTGGTATCAGAGCAGGTCGTTCTAAGTGTGTATACAAAGTCGTGTCTTAGTAGGGTCTTGCTTATGGATGTGTTGTGCACCACATTTATAAGTAGGAGGCTACGGGACATTTAGGAGTTGTTTCTTTTCTTCATTTCTAGATCGTGAAATAGAGCCACTGTTGTAGGTGGAATCATATCTGACCATTGTAATTGATTTTCTTTGTTTTAGTAAAATGCCGATGACAAGACGAGGTAGGGGCAAAGGTAAGCAGGTAGATTTTCTTGCCAGAGAAGGAAAGAGTAAATCACCACCTTACCAAGCTATTCAAGGTGGGGCTGACACTGAATTTGCATCGCGGGCTTCTTTTACTTTTCCAGCTCCAGAAGAGCCGAGAAGGAGAGAAGAACCTGTCGAACCACCTGTTAATGTTACTGAGCAAGATCTCAGAAATGAGGTGCAAATGCTGACTCAGATAGTTGGTGCACAGAGTCATGGGAAAACTGGTCCAACGATAAGTGATGATGGTGCGGCTAGGGCAGCTAGTCGGCGGACACAGTATTTTTTGAAATTATAGCCCCCACGTTTATCGGGTCAGATTCGAAGGCAGACCCAGAAGACTTTGTGGACCAAATCCAAAGGGCTCTAGATTTTATGCACGTGACTGGTGTAGAAATAGTTGAGCTTGCAGCCTATCGATTGAAAGGATAAGCTATATTGTGGTATGAAGATTGGAAATGATCTAGGGGTATTGGTGCACTTCCAGCCTAGACCATCATTTTCTTCCCCTACAGCAGCTATTTCATCCCAATTTTGGGGATTTAGAGGCAGCCATTTTGGGCAGAGTAGTGGGCATCAAGGTTCACAGACAGCAGAATTTTCTCGTCAGCCATGTTAGCACTGCGGAAGGTATCATTTATGTGAATGCCGATTGGGGACAAATATTTGTTTTTAGTGCAGTACGATGGGGCACATAATGATAGAATACCCACAAAGGGGCACGGGTGGTATAACACGACCTACGGGATCCACCGTTGCATCATAATCATTAGTTCCTTCCCTAAACAGAGGAGTGCAGCCTATTGGGTGTGGTAGAGGTGCTAGAGGAGCAGCTAGTTCCAGTGGAGCCCAGAATTGCACCTATGCTCTAGTGGATCGACAGAATTCGGAGGCTTCTCCTGATGTAGTCACAGGTACATTATCCATATTTTCGCATAATGTATATGCATTGATTGACCCGGGTTCTACATTGTCATATGTTACTCCATTGATTGCTGTAAATTTTGAAAGAACACCGGAATTATTAATTAAGTCAATTGAAGTATCTACACCAGTTGGTGAATCTATTATTGCAAAAAGAGTATATCGTAATTGTGTAGTAACTGTGTGTGATCATGATACATTGGCTGATCTTATTGAACTAGAAATGGTGGATTTTGATGTCATAATGGGTATGGATTGGTTGGCTTCTTATTATGCCACGATAGATTGCCGAGCTAAGAAAGTACATTTTTATTTTCCACAAACGAATGTTCTTGAATGGAAGGGTAATGTAGGGGCACCGAGAGGAAAAATTATTTCCTATCTTAAAGCAAGGAAAATGATAGCCAAGGGGTACATATGTCACTTAGTAAGAGTGAAAGATACTGATCTGGAACCACTAACTCCTCAGTCGGTTCCAGTAGTAAATGAATTACTTGATGTATTTCCTGAAGATCTTCCAGGTTTACCTCTAGAGTTTGGTATTGATGTAATTTCAGGAACTCAACCTTTCTCTATTCCCCCATATAGAATGGCTCCAGGAAAATTGCGAGAACTGAAGGAGAAATTAAAAAACTTGCTGGACAAGGGGTTCATAAGGCCTAGTATGTCCCCATGGGGTACACCAGTATTATTTGTACAGAAGAAAGATGACACATTGAGAATGTGTATTAACTATCGGTAATTGAATAAGGTAACGATCAAAAACAAATATCCCCTTCCCAGAATTGACGATTTGTTTGATCAGTTACAGGGTACCAAATGTTTTTCAAAGATTGACTTGAGATCGGGTTACCATCAAGTCAGAGTTAGAGAAAAAGATATACCCAAGATAGCTTTCTGAACACGGTATGGCCATTATGAATTTTTAGTTATGTTGTTTGGACTAACAAATGCACCAGCTGTTTTCATGGATTTGATGAATAGGGTGTTTAAGCCATTTCTAGATGCGTTCGTGACAGTGTTTATAGATGACATCCTGGTTTATTCAAGATCAGAAGAGGACCATGCTAATCACTTACGACAGGTGTTACAGATTCTTCGTGAACGTAAGTTGTACGTAAAGTTCTCTAAATGTGAATTTTGGTTAAAATCCATAGCATTCTTCGGTCACATTGTGTCAAATGAAGGAATAAGGTTTTATACACAAAAGATCGAAGCGGTGAAGAATTGGCCAAGGCCTACGATGCCTACGGAAATTCATAGCTTCCTTGGGTTGACGAGGTTATTATTGAAGGTTTGTGGAAGGGTTTTCTTCCATTGCTGCACCTTTGACAAAGATAACCCACAAGCCAACTAAGTTTTAGTGGAATGACGCGTATGAGAAGAGTTTCGAAGAGCTGAAAGATAAATTGACTTCTACACCTGTATTGGTACTTCCAGAAGGTACAGAAGGGTATACGGTGTGCTGTGATGCTTCGGGGGTTGGTTTAGGATATGTATTGATGCAACACGGTAATGTAATAGCGTATTCCTCACGACAGTTGCGGTCACATGAGAGAAATTATCCAACACATGATCTTGAGCTAGCAGCTGTGATATTTGCCTTAAAGATATGGCGCCATTATTTTTATGGGGTTCATGTTGACATCTATACTGACCATAAGAGTTTGTAATATATCTTTAAGTATATGGACTTAAAATCTGAGGAATCGGAGGTGGCTTGAACTATTAAAAGATCATGATATTGATATTTTATATCATCCAGGAAAAGCGAATGTGGTAGCCGATGCATTAAGCCACAAAGCGGTAGGAAGTACTAGTGTCCAGTTGACAGAAAAGCACGATATAGTCAAGGATCTACATCAACTAGTCAGCTTGGGAGTTCGTCTTCTTGAATGTCCAGATGAAGGGGTTATTGTACAACATGCAGCAAAATCTTCATTGGTAGCTGAGGTGAAAGAGAAGCAGCATGCGGATCCTATGTTATTTCAGCTGAAAGAAAATGTACAACAGGGTTTGACAAAGGCATTTGATCTTACGCAAGAAGGAGTACTTCAATGCCAAGGTAGATTATGTGTAGCGTATGTAGATGAGCTGAGGAGATGAATTATGACAGAGACGCATCATTCACGATATTCTATTCATTCGGGAGCTACAAAAATGTACCATGATTTGAAAGAAATGTATTGGTGGGGAAACATGAAGAAGAACATTGCATAATTTGTAGCTCAATGCCTAAATTGTCAACAAGTAAAAGTAGAACATCAGAAGCCTGGGAGTTATATGTAATGTATCAGTCTTCCAGTTTAGAAATGGGACATGATTAATATAGATTTCATCATAGGTTTGCCTCGTACACTGCTGAAATTTGATTCCATATGGGTAATAGTTGACAGGCTTACCAAGTCAGCGCATTTCCTACCAGTCAAGACCACCTATATAACTGAAGATTATGCAAGGTTGTATGTTAAACAGATAGCGCGATTACATGGGATTCCAATCTTTATTATATTAGACAGGGGAGCTGAATTTACTGCACATTTTTGGAGATCTATTCAGAGAAGTTTGGGAAACCAAGTGAGTTTGAGTACGACTTTTCATCCTCAGACAGATGGACAAGAAGAATGTACTATTCAAACACTTGAAGATATGCTACGAGCTTGCACATTGGACTTTAAAGGTAGTTGGGATGATCATCTACCTCTTATTGAATTCGCCTACAATAATAGCTATCATTCAAGTAACAAAATGGAACCTTATGAAGATTTATACGGGAGGAAGTATAGATCACCAATTGGATGGTTTGAAGCGGGTGAAACTGCTTTACTTGGGTTAGATCTTGTTCACCAAGCTATGGAGAAAGTTAAAGTGATCCAACGACGACTACAAATGGCCCAAAGTCGACACAAGTCATATGCTGATGTTAGAAGAAGAGGGCTCGAATATACCATAGGTGTGGGTATTCTTAAAAGTGTCACCAATGAAAGGGGTAATGAGATTTGGAAAGAAAGGAAAGTTGAGTCCACGTTATATAGGGCCATATGAAATTGTCCGAAGATTTAGGCAAGTTGCGTATGAATTAGAATTACCCCAAGAACACTCCACAATTCATCCAGTATTTCATGTTTCGATGCTTCAAAAGTGCATAGGAGATCCATCTCATATTGCTCCCATGGAAGATGTACAAGTTACGGAGGATCTCACTTATGAAGAAATACCTATTGCTATTCTGGATCGACAAGTGAAGAGGTTAGGAATAAAGAAGTAGCTTCTGTAAAAGTGCTTTGGAGAAATCAGCAGGTAGAAGAAAGCACATGGGAAGCTGAAGAAATAATGAAGTCCAAGTACCCTCATTTATTTCAAACATAAGAGACAGTTCAAGATGCGGGATTGGAGCAATAACAAGTAAGTATCTATCAGTGTTATGTATATATATGATAACATAAAGAATGATCTTAGACTTGTATTTGTTTAAATAGGACAATGTCACTAACATTCGAAGACGAATGTTTTTAAGGGGGGAAGGATGTAACACCCCATACATTTTCGAACCTAGTTGATTACCATAACATTCATGGAATTATTTAAACATGAGATTGTTGGTGAATTATGCATTAATTTGTTGGGCTGAATTAACATGTGCTAATGGGCTCAATTTAAGGCCCAAAATTAATTCACAAGACATGGCCCAAATGGGAAAAATGACCCATTCTACCTTTGACCAAGTAAACATAACATTTATGACCAAAGTGTGGCTAAGGATGAGACTTAAAGGGTCTATAAAAGGGCACAAATATCAGATTTTTATTAACCAAGACACACATGCCATTTCTAGAATTTTCCAAAACATTTCTCATCTGACAAACCCTAAGCAATTATCTCCTTGGACAAGATAACTCTTTTTCAAACTTTGGTAAGGTTTTAATATTATGGTTTAATATATTATATGCTTAATATGGTGTATAAATCATGTTGGTTATGTTGGAAAAGTGTTATCACTATGTGTAAAACTATCAACTTTTGTTCAATCAGTAAAGGGCTTTGCCTTATAAATGTGAAAGGAGACTTGTGGTATTGAAGTAAGTGAATTTGATGGATGAAATATCAACATGTAATATGTGTTTATGTTCTTAATTTTCTTTCTCTTTGTGTATAACATTTGCAATTGTTGTTGCGAAATTGTGCATGGAATTGGTGACGTAGTGAAAGGAAAATGTAGTTTTGGTGATGTTCATGTGTGTTGTGAAAACATGGTTGTTTGTTGGAGTCAAAGTGACCTAAAATAGGAAAATATAAGCTTACTTATGTCCTTGGACCATTTATTACAAAAAGGACCCAAAAGAGACCCATTTTGGCCAAACCGGGCATCCACCCTCACGTCTGGAGCACCTGCGGGCGCAGATGCCAACTCAGTTGTCTATGGACAAGGCCGTAGGGGTAACTGCAGACATATTTCATCCACCTCCGGGCGCAGGTGGCTCCACAGCCCAGTCTTGAATTTCGTTTTGTATATTTTTGTCGCTTTTTGATCCCCGAAACCCCCTATACCCTTTTTGGATGCAATTATCAACATATGGTATCTTTTGAATGGATTTAAGGGGTCGTTCGGAGGCATTTTGGATTTTATCAATTATGTATTATTTTTAATATGTTGTTATGAAAGTTATTGAGGTGATTTGATGGAGTAATTGTGACTGGTGTTAATGAGAAAGTGTAAAGTATAAACTTGGTATGAAATGATATTGATTTATGATGTATTGGTCAATGTGTGGAATGTGGTGGTGTTGTTGGTATGGTAATGCAGTGAATTGTATTGTAAATGGTGAAATGATGTTATATGGCACTCATGTAGCTCATTGTCGTCTTATGCACTTGTAAGATAGTTAGATGATAACGTAAGCTCCGTTATGTACTTGTGTTGTAGAGTAAAATGTAAGGAAGGAGATGGATTATTGTCTTCACATATAGGACTGTGTGTTCATATTGGGAAGATAAGGTATGTAAGGTTACACTTTTCGTATCCTTCTACAACACATATTGTTCACATTGACATTGTACTTGTTCCACTCCAAAATGTCCAAAGGTATCTCATTCCAAAATGCAGTCTCTTATAGCCTTACATACTTAGTACATTCTTCGTACTGACATCCCTTGGGGGACTTACCTTACTTGCTGCAGGCACAGGTGCTAGTAGACCACAGTAGGATGTGGGTCATCTACTGATCATTGGTGAGCTCTAGTTTGGTTCAGGGCTTTTCGAGTCACATGTGTACATGTTGGTTTTGGTACAGTATGGATGTTGTATAAAGTGGGGACTTGTGATGACTTTAGGTTGGCTATGTTTGTGTATCTATAGAGGCTTTGTAGATGATGTGGGATAAAATGAAGGAAATGTAAGGAACGCATGTTTTTGACTTGATGGTCCTAACGGCTTAGTTTCATATACATCATATGTTTCTCCATGACTTCCGCCATTGGTATCTTGTAATTACAGGGTAGATAATGTTGTTCATTTAGTGACATGCATATGAGTGTTCATGAATGAAGATTGGTTCTCTCGGGCCTTAACGACTTTGGGTGCCAGTCCGCTCGGTTGGAATTCGAGGCGTGACAATTTTAATCTCTGGAACCCGCCTGAAGAATATGGTCAAGACTTTCATTTCAAGTTCAGGAGCCCGCTTAAGAAGTAGGGTCAATTTGTAGTTTCAAAGATTGAAGTATCAGGAGCTCGCCTGAAGAACATGGTCAATTTTCAATTCATCTCTAGTACCAAAAGTCATCATAGAGAAAGAGTTCACTTTCAAGTTAAACTCAAGAGGAAAGAGGATATCTCATCGCTTGAGAAAGCATGAAGATTCAAGTCAAGATTCAGGAGAAGCTACATAGATAGGAACTTGTAATTTTATTTGCTTTTTTTTTTTAACTTTTAGTTTTTATTTTGATGTAAAGACATGAGTCATGGACTGGAACCTTGACAGAACATCACTTGAATCGAAAGTGAATGAGACCTAGTTGATTTTTTTGATTTTCATTTATTAATTGGATCACCGGATCGGTGATATTAATTGGAGGTTTCACTCAAAATTTGCAAATGAACAATTGAATTTTATTTGGGTGAAGTAAATGAGTTAGGGAGGATTTGATAATTGATAAATTTGGATATAGACTTTTTCATTGTTGTAGTTAATTTGAATTGGTTTTCAATCGATAGTATCATGTTTAGGCTGGTTAATTTCGGGTAGGCAACCTCTAGTTTCAATAATGGTTTGAATTACTTGCTTGCGTTTTTTTTATTTCATCGCTTTTGAATCAAATATATTTATTCATGTTGCGACCCAGCTATACAAGCAAGTGTACGTGATCATTCAAGTAATAAAGTGGCTCCTTTAAAAGAGCCAAATATTGAACCCAAGGGACTTTCGTCAACAGAAGTCAATTTTAGACGTCAAACAGTAATTAAAAACTAGTGTTGCAAAAAGGAAAAGTGATTTGTTACTAAAAATTAAATGATTCCGGACTATAAACTCCTATCTTTGCTACCGTAACTTTAGTTTTCACAAATATGCTTTAAAAGTCAATAAAAAGTAAATTCCCAGGGTCAAGGCACTCCGAACATCATCTCTTGAGCATAATTGTTACTGGTTTAAGAAATTTGAGTCGTTTATCTTGGTTATTGATCACGAGGTTACTGTTACAATTATATTCGTCTCCAAACTATAACCTTCTCCTAGAAATTGTAAACCTAACTACATCATTGAGCGATGATAAGTTTAACCAATTCCAATGCCTTTAAGCTATCTTCTTGTAATTGAACAAGCGCGGTGGATTAGGTACCTCTCGGTCCTAACCTCCTATCAATCTCTTGGAATCCCTTCCGCGAGTAAAGATCACGATTCTTATATTTCACGTTCTATCTCTTAGTTTCTCTTCCAGCTCACCTCAAGACAAGGGATTTATTTCAATGGTGATCAAGCATTAAACTAGTAAAATCTATATCTATATCTATATATATATAAAAGAGGGACAAAGGCCCGCCTACGTGGCACTACTAGAAGTATTCCTACCTTTTTCTCTTTTTTACCCAGGGACAATAGCCCGCCTACGTGGCACTACTAGAAGCATTCCTACCTTTTTCTCTATTTTACCCATATTACCCATAAACTATATGCGGCTTTAAAAAACAAAACCATTCTTGAAGCATCACCACCCCAAAAGACACGACCAAATCCCTGTACAACCTCTCTCCCAAATCTTCTTGACTTACCCATACAACCAGCGCTAATATCAACTGCAATTGAACATTCGCATCACTCAGTCAAGTTTTGTATTTCAAACACCTGGACACAAATGTTGAAGCTATTCCTCTGATTTTCTATCTTGGCCGTTACTTTGTTTAAGTCATGACTCTATCTGTTGCTGATATATTCCATTAATGTGATGTATTATTATTCTATTCTCTTTGAATATGCAAATTTTTAGAAAACTCACATCCTAGGGCATAAACCACCTGATTCCTGCTTGGACTGTCAGGGGTTTGGTTTTTTGGTGGAGTTACTATCCCTGGATTGATATACATAATACTTTCTCTTTTCCTATTATGTTCTATTGTATCTAATCTAGAAACTTTTCTTGACAATTTAGTGTACGTACCTAAACAACGCATATTACCAAATGATCATACACATATTTACCATTGAATTTAGTTTTATAGTTCTGAGTAATTGAGATATTATTGAATTTTGATGATCCATCCTTGAACTTCACTATGGGAGATTTTGTTTATGGATAATTTAGTTCAGTGGAAGAAAAATACAGAGAGACGGGTTCGCCTATATTACATACTCTGCCTATTTCTTATTTTTTGTATGCTCTGCTGCTAACAGATTTGAAGGCCTATTCATTTGTTGTTGTCTCTCTTACTTACAAGTCGCCTATTTTCCATACTCTGCCTATTTCTTCTTTAATATATGACATCGTTGAACACTTATTCATTCGTTGTTGTCTCTCTTACTTGTAGACCTTTTGTCAATCACCAATCCACATAGCTACCCATTCAGGTACACTCCTTACCTGTACAAAGGCATGTTTAATGAAACTTTCGTTCACCTATTTTACATACTCTACATATTTCTTATTTACATAGGCTTTGTCACTAACATATTTGAATACTTATTCATTTGTTGTTGTCTCTCTTACTTACAAGTATTTTTTTCTTCAATCAGCAAATCACATACTTTCCAATTGAGGTCGATCAAATCCCTATACAACCACTATGCCAAATGTTCTTCACTTACCCATACAATGAACACCAATATCCACTTCAATTGAACACTCGCATCACTCATACTCTGTTCTTCTTCGCTTACTCTTTCAACCATCCGGCCAAACAAGGTATGATACTCAACCTTACTCACCCAAACTGCCACCACCGCACAACAAATTCGAAAGATAAAATAGAGAAATAGACAATTGTTCGTCTGTTAAGAATTAGAATTCTTTTCCCAGAAACTGGTACTTTCTTTTCAATCTATTTTTTTAACAGTGCAGTGAGATATTGTACGTCGTCATAGATGCTGGGCACAAGAGTGAAAGAATAAACTTGTAAATTTGCATTAGAGTGTGCTGGAGTGCTGTAGGGATTGTGTGAGTGATGTGATTGTTTAATTTCAGTAGTTATTCAAATTCAGTGGATGAAGAGAGTGAATTGTTCAAATTCAAATTCAAGTTGACCCCACTGAAGATGGATGAATTGAATTTACCATCCATAAACTACCAACCATCAAGACCGCTACGGCATCCCAACAATAAAAATTAAGAAAAATGCAGATTATGTAAAGTAATAATATATGTGTGATATTACAAACAAATAATCATTATTATTTGTTAGAAGACAAAGTAATACAGAGGTTCATTGTTGTTAACCTCAAAGCATATAGCGATAGAGAGAAACAAAAATAAGAAAGTGGTAGAGCATGTAAAGTAGGCAATGATTAGAATGTGGTGAAGTGTTGTGGTATTTGGAGAGAAAGTTTCAATGATATGTGTGAGAAAAGGGTTAGGAGTGTACCTTGATTGTTTGGTATGTAAAAGGCAAATTACGGAAAGCCCTGAAAGTAAGAGAGGCAGGGTACAACTACAAATAAATAAGAATGCAAGTCTGTTAGCGATAGATCATACAAAAAATAAGATACCAGCAGAGTGTGTAATGTTGTTGAAGTCAATTAGAGAGTGTTGAGTGTGAAAGTTGCAATAAGTTTAAGCTAGAAGGGGTAAGTAGTATACCTTGGTTGGTCGGAGGGATTTACTGCAAAGGGGAGAAAAATAGGGAGAGCAAAGTTGGACTAATGAGAGGTGGTGTAGTACGCTCTTGTGTCAAGTTTTGTATTGCAAGCACCTGGACACTAATGTTGAAGTTATTCCTCTGATTTTCTAGATTGGAATTTACTTTGTTCAACTATGTATTACAAGTCAGGACTCTATCTGTTACTGATATATTCCATTCATGTGGTGTATTATTCTTCTATTCTCTTTGAATATTCAGACTTTAAGAAAATTCAAATTCTAGGGCATAAGCCACCTGATTACTGCTGGTTTGTCAATGGGGTTGTGTTTTTCGGTGGAGTTACTCTCCCTGGATTGATATACATAATACTTAGCTTAATGAGTACTTCATTTTCTTAGTAGGCGATTACTGTAGTTGTGTAATGGTACTTTCTCTTTTCCTATTATGTTCCATTGTATCTGATCTAGAAATTCACTTGACCATTTAGTGTACGTACTGAAATAACAGATATTACCAAATGATCATACGCATATTTACCATTGATTTTGTTTCATGGTTCTAAGTATTTGAGATATTAATGAATTTGTGACGATCCGTCTGTGAACTTCGCTATGGGAGATTTTGTTTGTGGATAGTTTAGTTTAGTAGAAGAAAAATATAGAGAGATGGGTTCGCCTATTTCACATACTCTGCCTATTTCTTATTTTTTGTATGCTCTGTTGCTAATAGATTTGAAGGCCTTCATTTGTTATTTTCTGTCTTACTTACAAGTCGTCTATTTTCCATACTCTGCCTATTTCTTCTTTGATATATGACATCTTTGAACACTTATTCATTCGTTGCTGTCTCTCTTACTTACAGGTCTTTCGTCAATCGCCAATCCATACACTTACCCATTTAGGTTCACTCCTTACTATTACAAAGGCATATGATTCAAAATACTAGGATTTTAAGAACCGATGACATGCTGTAGCATTCTTAGAACTTGCTCAAAATGTTAATTTCACTTATAACTGATGTAATTTAATTCGAAAGGAGGCTATTGAAATAAGATTTTAGTTAGTCAAACCTTGCCTTTTTATACTTTTTTAGGATCTTGGAGAATGCAGACAAGTTTATATAGGTGCTATCAATTCATTCAAGAATTAGCAGGCCAACTACAGAAAGCCATTGAAGAAACAAAACTATTTAGATTGACATAATTCTTTTGAAAATAAAAGGAAAGCAAGTCAGACTTTAGTTTTCACGACCTGAACTGTCTTAGATGGCAAAGTTCTTGACAGAACTTAATCAGCAAATCACATACTTGTTAACTGAGGTCGACCAAATCCCTATACAACCTCTCTGCCAAATCTTCTTTGCTTACCCATACAACCTAATGTTAATATCCACTGCAGTTGAACACTCGCACCAATCACGCTCTGTTCTTCTTCGCTTACACTCACAACCATCCGTCCAAACAAGGTACGCTACTTAAGCTTACTCACCCAAACTACTAGCACGGCGAAATAGACAACAATTCATCTGTCAATAATTAGAATTCTTTCCCCATAAAGTTTTATTTTCTTTTCGTTTGATTTCTTTTACCCCCAGTTCAGAGTATTTGAGATATTAATAGTGAGAAATTCGGGTTCGCTTATTTAACATCTTTTGACTATATTAAAATACAGTAATGACTTTCATGTTATTACCTCTTCTGTGATGTCAAAAAAAATAGTACTGTGTGAGTTCTCCGATAAATGGTAGTGAAAATATATTTGTTGAAATGCAAATTTGGTGCGAGGTTTCTTTGACTAGAAACTGAATGGATATATTGGGTATTATATTGAGCTATGTTTTCCTTGGTGCAGCTACTGAAATATTTTCTGTTGAATTTTTTTAATCGAATCACTTACATTCAAGTGTTTGCATTGAATTGTCTCTCCAGCCTTTACCAGATGCTCTTTACAATCAATTCTCGATTTACTCGATCAGCAATGGTGTGCAAAAGTGTTTCTCACCACATTTGCTTTCTAATTCTGCTTTGTTCAACCTTTTTGTGAAACACAACACTTGCTTCCTGGCCTCTTTATTTTGTCACAATGGCATGAAGCTACTCTAATCCAAATCTGGAAGATTTAACAAAGATCTAAATAGTACAGCTTAAGTAAACACCATTGCTTTTTTTTACCAGTACCAATTATCTGAGATATTATTACTACGAGAAATACAGAACCCCGTTCGCCTAATTTTCATACTTTTTCTATTCCTTCTTTGAGATATAATGTCTTTGAACACTCATCCATTCATTGTTGTTTCTCTTGCTTACAGGTCTTTAGTCAATCGCTAATTCACATACTTACCAACTGAGGTACACTCCTTACAATTACAAAGGGATATTCAGTGAAACTATACGTTCACCTATTTTACATACTCTTCCTATTTCTTAATTCCGTAGGCTTTGTCGCTACCATATTTGCACCCTTATCATTTGTTGTTGTCTTATTTTTGTACTTAGCCTACTTTACATACTCTACTTTATCATTGGCGAATCCGAATGCTTACAATGTGCTTTTGTATTCCATGATTCATACGATGGACCAAATAAATAAAAATGTAATGTATACGCATATCTTCGAATTACAAATTCAGTATATGGGGAAAAAAATCAAACAACTGAAGAAAGAAATATATATGGAATTTTTGCAAGAGCCACCAGGCAACGAATGACTATTCATAAATTGTAAATGTTCTATATGTTATCAGATGTATCCCTTTTGAATTATATTGTTACTAATAGACATTTTTATTACTGTATTTGCATAATGTTTCCTACATATGCACTATTTACAAATATATTACTGTATAATCAATAATAAATAAGGATGATGGACGAAAACAAACATCTAAGCTCTTTCCGGTAAGTTAAAACTAACAAAGAAATGCGCAACAAAGCTTCACCGACTGTAATTGCAAACATCAAATACATTCACTAAGTTTCATTTACTCATTCCATATGAAAAACGTTCTACCAAACAAACAAGAATCAGAAGAGAATTGACAGTAAAAACAAATGCTACGCCCATCCTGCTTAAATCCATGTTGATTAGTCCCGTTCTCCCTGGTTTTTATGTTGTCATGATGTTCTGATCGATAGTTGAAGACAAAAACACCAGTTAGATTCAAGAAGTCTACATAATTTCTTAGTTATTGAGAGAATCCAAGTACATGGAATTTTTTTTAAAATTGTTCAAATTGTCAAAGACATAAACCTTTCAATTCAGAAAGCATTACATCTACCTGATGGTCATTTGTTTATGGATCCCTACAAAAAGAGACTACAATATGAGAATACAGAGCAATTGGACTGGTTTTGGGTGTTGCGGATGAGAATTGTTGGAGTCAAATATACATGTAGCAATGTTACAAAAATATCTTTGAACTTCAATACACAGAACTCTGGATGCGTAGTCTTACCTTTGCTGAAGAGAAGATGATTTTAGGTAAGTCTACTCTGGTTTGTAAATTGACCAACGACATTTAAAGTAATGAACGTACCCTACATCGATGGGTTAAAAAGAGCAATCGGCCTTATTTTATTTGTCATGATGAGAATTGCTGGAGTGGAGTAGACATGGCTTGCCTTCAAGTTAGAGAAGGGGAGGAAGTACTCACAGGGACGACAACGAGAGAGGGATAAAGAAGTAGTAGTAGCATTGCATAAAGATGGATAGATATGGTAGAGGATGATGGTGGCTTTCGTGGTGGTGAATTAACGAATAAAAATAGACCTTTTCAAGGATAACAATGGTTATGCGGTAGGCTGTGCAAATAAGAACACGAGTGTTATGGGTGAGTGAAAGAAAAATTTTGCGATACGGGTCCCTTCACAAGAACTTCTAATTGAACCTAAAGACAGCTGTATGATACTAATTTGGTGTCGTCAAGAAAAAGTCTTAAAACAACGCACTATTTGCGAGATATGAACTCACAGTTGATGGAATTCAATATTAAAAAGCATTTTGTAAGCCGTGGCTGTGCACCATGGTTTTCAAGCCTAAGGAACAATGACTTGAAATGGAGATTCTTTTGGTTTTAAGCTTTATATTTTCCAGCAATTTTGCTTTCTGAACAGTCAATTTCCTTTACATCTTTGTCTGTTAATTCAGGAATTTATCACTATAATATTGACCAACCACCAGTTCTTTCGTATAATATAGTGGGTGAACCTCAAATGGGACTATGAATGTAGGCTATTACTTTGCGTATAAATTTTAAAAACTTTTCCTTTTACAAGTTTTTAAATAACATACCTCCTATATGAATTGTGTTCAACTAACAATTAACTATCCTATTAAATTAATCTGGCAACTGTCCCATGACGAATAAATTCTCCACATTTACAGAGCTCGCAACTCCTACCATTATTCTGATGTACTCTACTCAACACCCCTACATGATATAATTACTAATTTAAAACAAAAAAAGGCCCAACCATTGGCCTAAAAAATCCCAACGAAATCTCTGTTGTTAAGCCCACAAATTGATCTTATTAGGTTGAATCTGTTATCTTTCTTTATTAGCTTTGGAAAGATAGACGATTTAAGGGCTCCCCTGTTTCATGCTATGGGAAAACCACTCTCACATCTGTTGAAAAAAAAGTCATACTCTGGCGTCTGCTCAAAAGGGTCATACCTGTTCATCAAACAGTCGACATGTTTCAAAAATTTAACCACCACTCTATATATAACACACTTCCATTCCATCGGTGCAAAACATATGCTTCATACAGTTTCCTATAACCAATTATCAATCCTTCTTAAACTCATATCATATTCTCCCATCCATAACCTCTTCTTTAATATGGCCTACTCCCTCCTTTCAAAGTTAGATACTACTAGGGATGATTGGATGATCAGAGCCAGAGTTTGTAGAATGTGGGAATTTATCAACTCCAGAAGAAGTCAAGACGTGGTTAACCTAAATTTCTACTCATAGATGAAAAGGTAATAGTACATTTTACTTTTAAAATGGATATGTACACTTTTAACCTCTTCATTCTGAGAACACATCAAATATCTTTTACCAAGAAACTTTAATGCATGCTATAATCTGGAGAAACCAGATTAAGAAGTTCCAAGACATGATAAGTGAAGGTTCTTTAATAATCATCAAGAACTTCAAAGTATCTAACAATACTTCAGAATATAGACCAGTAACCGGTGATTTTAAAATTACTTTCTTACAAATTACTGCGGTCCAAAAGCTACCAGAAAAGGCTATTCAGATTCCTTTACATGGATTTCAATTTATCCAGCCCGACATAATTCTATCGAGGATAAATAACAATACAGTATTGTCAGGTATATTTAGTATTTGGAATATTTTCGGCTACCTTTGTCCAAGTACAAAAGTAACATTCACCCTATTAATATTGTAGATACGGTCGGGTGCTTGCGCGACATCGGTGAGATAGAAAGTGTTGTGTAAAAGTGGAAAAAATGAGATATTCGCTTTCTCACTGATTAGTAAACCTATTATCCCAATTTAATTAACTTCTGTTTGCTCTCTTCGGATGAAAAGTAACACATTGTTTAACTTCAATGTACATTGGACGTTTGATTATACATGTATCTTTAATTTGCATCTAAGAGTGTACAAATGTTTATCTTAGACTATTAGATTTGTTTATCTTTCTCCTGGATAGTCCTGTGGAATCAACAATTACTTTATGGGAAGAACACGGCAAGAAATTGTATCCATACTTATATAATTCTAATTCGGGCCCTTACATAATCATCGTCACTTCAACAACTGTTAAGGAATTCCGTGTAAATTTGTTACCTGTAATTATCCTTTCTCTCCATTTTTCATTAACAATCTGTAGGCATATTATAATTAATCTGGAATTTCTTTGTGAACAGGAGAAGTTTCTTTTGCCACAACTGCAACAACCAAATTATTTGTTAATCTGAAAATTGCTTGCATCAACTTACTAATGAAAAAGTTTGCGGCAAAATCTATTGCAATACAAACTATTGGAAGAACATCAGGCAATAACATTCACATTGAAGAAGAGATGTTTCAGAACTAAATGACCATCACTGAGTTTTTGGAAAATTATTGGCCTGCCGATATAAGAATTTGAACCCTATTTATGCTTTCTTCCGAAAAATAATATTCATTTGATCCACGTGCTCCTACTATATAGTTGTTTTTTAATGTTAGGAATGCAATGTTACTCTTCGGGACGAAATCACCAAATAGATAACTATTTCAAATGGTATTACATTTCCTGCAAACTATGCCAAAAAAAATAAAAAATAGAGCCCACAAATGGTGTCTACAAATGCCTCAAATGTGCAAAAGTTTGCGAGTTTCCTTGGTCAGGTAAGAAATCAATGGTACCACGTATACATTTGGAAAGTCAGTAAAGTTGCTTTATAAAGTTTATAAAAAACTTCAACACTAAGACACTTCATACATAAAAAAAAAATGACTCAAGAAGCAATTACACTTCAATAATGGAAAGATTGGTTGCAAAGGCATTAATAACAATTAATCCAAAACAAAGGCCAGTACAAGTACTTCGACGATAAGAATTATTATACTTTGGCCCTTCATAAAGTACAACTTTTACTTCTTTACCACAAACAGAATTTTAAAAAAACAATTCAACCCACGCGAAGCACGGGTAATTTATCTAGTTAAGAATATAAGAATAACCAATTCATGATAAACTTCAGCAAAAACCAATAAAATTCAACTCAAGAGATTCATGTTCATAGTCTCAACCCCAAGAATGAGGGATTTTAGCCACTCATAACTTCAATTAACATCATAAAGTAATAAAATACCATTAAAAGAAATAAAAACTGAAAAGAAGAAGAATGAAACCAAATTTCAATCCCAAAAAACACCCAAAGTAGTCTAGTGAAGATGGAATAATGATACAAAAACCCAAAATCCCTATTTATAGACAAAAACTCGGGGTAGAAATTTGCCAAAAAGCGTCCTGGCACTCCCTTGGGCGCGCCTGGGACTTAGGCAAATTTTTTCCTCTGAACAGGTGTGCCCAAGCGGCCTGGCACGCCCTTTGGTGTGCCCTTGTGCTGCCCACTTGAGTAGAATTTGTGTCAAAAGCGGCCCGGTACGCCCCTTGGCGCGCCAGGCCCTTAAATTCTGATTTTCTTCCTTTCGTCGACTTTTCTTTGCGGATTTGGTTGGATTCTTCAAGTTCAAATCTTTTGCTTGCCTATTATCTTCAATATCCTACGCTCTTAGCTCCTCCAAGCCTCGCTTTCCACGCCAAAAATGCTCCAAATAGTCGTAAATTCCACCTACAAGGGTCTAATCACATTTTAAACACAATATCACATAATCCATCAAAACAATACAAAATACATACTTATTCCTCTCAAAACTAAGGTAATGGGTTAAAGTCGGCGATAAGGCATTTAAATACGCCTTAGATCACCACCCCACACTTGAACCTTTGTTTGTCCTCGAATAATAACCACACTCAAACCCGGGAGACTTAAGACAACCAACACACAATAGGTATTCCTGCATAGCTACACAACCACATTCATCAAATTATGCACTAACATGCTAATATCACCAAAGAGTGAATAGCAAATTGAAACAACCTATCCTCACAAAATAACTTTACTAGTTGCAAATTCACGCATGACACGTTACCAATAGATCGCCACAATTAGCTAAACATGCACCCTCACCACAAGAGAATCACCCAATATTTCACACAAAGTAATTAAATGGGTGCATGAGTAAAAGTTCACTCACTCTCGAACAGAATTCACATGAAACACAAGATGAACCATAAGCTTGCCCTTAGTCTAGTACTCCACTAATGTCAAAATGTTAAAGCTCAAGATCAAGTAGGACTTTTAAGGGTTGTAATGTAGGCTAAGGGACGGGTAGGAACTATTTGGTCAAGAATAGTGACTATCTTCCCTAAGCGCTTTAATACACTACAAATTACATTAAGACCACCTTCAACAACCTATTTTCCACCACTTTTGTCTTCCCCATTCTCTTTTGTTTTCTCCCATCTTTTTAAGCTAGCTTAAGCATATTAGGTAAGGAGTAACTACTATAAACAAATGATTCACTTCTTTTTTTTTTCATTACATTTCTCCCTACCAACAACACATAAACTTTTTCACACACCCAAAAGCTATTTACTTGCGGTTTCAACTTCACTTTTTCCTTCATCAATTTTTACACTCCTTAACATCTTAATTTCTCAATTAAAGCGCTTAGTAGTTTTGGATCAAATTATGGTTCATTGAAAGAAAAGGATTAAGCTACATGTAAAGCTACCAAAGAATAGGCTAAAGGCTCAACGGGGCTAATAAGATCATGCAAAAAGGGTAGATAAAGTCGGTATAAAACATGGCTATCAAAGAAATGCCTATATCATCTCCTAAACTCAAACACCTTTTATTTCGCTTTGCAAACACACCGGGCAAGTTCTATACATCAATATGCACATGGAATATCACAAGAACCTCACTCACACATGGCACATGTTTAACTCAAGTAGGCTCACCATACAATTTATATGAAGTCATGCACGAGTTCAACATTAAGCAACTTATCAAGTCGACTAAGTGAGCATTAGATATCTCAACACTTGCTATTGTATATCTTAGCATGTTCCACCATCATACTGGACGTGTATGCACAATTATATAGCAAGCAAGAACACCCAAAAATAACATGACTAATTTGCTCTTAAGATGGTCGTCATCCATCCATCATAGAGGAAAGCTCCTAATACTATGACTAAAAGAGACTCAAAATAATTAAAAAAACAAAAACAAAATAAAAAAAATAAAATCTTTTTGTGGTTTTCTATGGTTCAAAGGGACTATCCTTAGTAAAAGAACCGAAAACAAAGGTTAAGGAACACAAAATAAAACAACTAGAAACATACAGAAACACACCTATACATATATAAAAAGGAATTCCATAACACCCCACCCCACACTTAAATGATTAGCACTGTCCCCAATGCTATAAAAAAATAAACAATGCAAGAGTAGGGTGTAAGGAGCTCCCTGGTCAGTCAAGGAAATCGTCATCCTCCGGCCCATGGACTGCTAGCGGTGTATCATCCGCCTCTACCGCGTCATCATCAGAATCGGTCTGGCGGTCATTCTCATCTGTGGGGACATCATCATCCACAGGCTCAATAAAATCAGGCCCAATTTGCAACAATGCCATGGCATGCTCATTAAGAGGATAATCCCTCTCAACCTGGCTCATCTCTTCCGCCGTAGAGGGCCTACCCCCAGTCCTGTGCCGTAGCATCTCCAAACCATACATACCGAATAAAATCCCATTATCTCGAGTATGACTCTCTGCTAGGTGAGAGTGGGGCCTAGTGCGTCAGGTGCCTTGGTCTGGGTGACATCCACAGGTGTCGGGACCAAAGGAGGATGATAATAAAATGCTTCTTCGGGCACTTCGAATGCTCTCATTAATTTAGTCAATATACCGCCAAAAGCATATCGAAGACCTCCTTGTAGAAGAGCTCGGCGCATAGACGACAACACCACAGAACGTACATCAATTTCCACATCGATCATGAGAGCATACACTAGACAGACACGGTCCCTAGCGACCTCCGTCATGTGGCTACCCGAAATCAAGCAACAATACACAATCTTCAACCAAATTCACACCTCTTTATTGAAATGAGCATAGGGTAGACTCATGTGGTACCCTTTTTTGTGATGGCGAAGACATCTCGCTGTCGAACGTTGGCCGCCAAGAGTGTGTTGAATTTCTACATAGGGAGGCCTAGCATTCAGCTTGAGTAGGTCATGGGGACTAGCCCGAGTGTGTACTCCCAATAATCCATTAAGGCCCAAGGAATAAAGTATAGCATCTGACCCGCGTACAACCATTGAGCTGGTAGGTGCATCCGGGTTCCAATTAGCATACAATTCCCTCACAAGATGAAGGTTACAATTCGTTGGTTTGTTAAAGATGAAACCCATACCCACTTGCACAATTCGAGCCAATATTTGAGGGTAAGTTCGAGCAAGACTGGACCTATCAATACTCTCATCCGCAAAGTATTTGGCTTCGGGGTGGCTCTTGTACCAACTCTTGCATGCACTAGAGACCGCATTTAACCCATATTTCCGTTTCTGGCCTTTTGGGACAGGGAGAGCGGCTGGAACCTTATTTCCTGAGCGTCGTATCTTGTGAGAACTGGAAGCAGCCACATTAGATTTTGACATTGTACCTGTGACAAAGGTCCACAAGTATGTCAATTTCCCATGTAAAGATAGCTAACCAACTCAATGTGTGTTGGCTTTAAGGGCCACCCCACACTTAGTTGCTTAGCACCAATTCAAAATATATGGGTCTAAGGGTACTTAGACTTTCCCTCATCACTTAATGCCCATTTACAAAGTCCAACCCATATCCAAATTCACATTCCCAACACAAGTTCCAATTTCCCATAATTATCAATAGAATGGCTTACTTGTTTAACTCAAGAATTCAAACAAGTTCCATGCACTTTCAACAATATGTGGGTTATAAAAAGTAATTACAACAAACAATTTTCTCAATTACTACCATATTAAGCTAAACCCATTTGTAATTTCTTCAACTAAAAACAAGATTAATAAGAACAATTGCACTTGAACTTCAAGTTCATCTTCATGACACCCCATAAATTCAAACAATAGCATAATAAGCAAGTCAAATTACAAAGAACATACGGGGCATCATTCGAATATCAAGAATTCCCAAAATTCTCATCATTCTCATAGCAAATTAGAGAGAGAAAGCTTAAAGAAAACATACCTTGGTAGCTCGAATGTAGTCTTTCAATCACAATCCAAAGATAAGAAGGTGAGAAACTTGTTTGTGTGGGAAGAGAATGGAAAATTAAGAGAGAAAATTAGAGTGTTTGGGGAGAAAAATCGGTTCTTTGTTGTGGAATTGGGTAAGAGTTGTGAGGATTAAAGAGAAAATTGGGGATTTAAAGAATAGGGGGTGGGGTGGGTTAAGTAGGGTAGGGTCCTCTTTTAAAAAAAAATTTGCCCAAAAACTTAAGGGGGTAGCCGCCCAACACGCCCTTTGTCGCGCTACCCCACTGCCCATTGCACAAAAATTCTGGGCAGGAATGGCCTGGCACGCTGCCTGGCACGCCTGCCCACTGCCCTTGTGACAAAAATTTTGGGCCTAAACGGCCTGACGCGCTTGCCCACTGTCCATGTGAAAAAAAAATTCGTGCAAGTGCAGCCCGGCACACCAGGTACCGCGCCTCATACATAACATCATACTTGGGCATTTTTTCACATTTTTCATATAATTTTGGGGCTTTTACAAGTCCTATGATGTAAAAATTCACTCTAAAGCATGTCCTACCTTCCCGGCACCTTCAAAAGATCATCTATCTCCAATTTACCTTTTCCTCTTGGATTTCCATGGAAAAATACTCCATGTGTCTCTGCATACACAATAAATCCTAGAACTAAATTAGAAAAAAACAAAATTTGAAAAGAGATGGGTTGCCTCCCATCAAGTGCCTTAGTTTTGGTCATGGCACGACTCTTCTTTTTGTATTTTTACTTTATAAATCCTAACTATTACAATACATTCATGGGTTGCCTACCATGTAGCACCTTGTTTAATGTCGCGGCTCGACCACACTCATCTCAATTATTATCAAGGTGAAGCACGTCCTTCTTCTACTTCTCTTCTTCATAAAAATATTTCTTCAATCTTTGGCCATTTACCATAAATCTCGTACCATCCTCTTTATTCAAGATTTCCACCGCACCATGAGGAGTTGTGAGACTTACCTTGAAAGGCCCACTCCACTTAGATCTTAGGTTGCCCGAAAAAAACCTAAGTCTCGAGTTAAATAATAGTACCAACTGTCCTGGCTCGAAAGTGCAGTGGAGAATGTGCTTGTCGTGCCATCGCTTCATTTTCTCCTTGTAGATCTTTGCATTTTTGTATGCATGGAAACGAAACTCTTCCAACTCATGGAGTTGCAACAACCTCCTGTTACCAGCCAACTCCGGATCTAGATTCAACTTCTTCACCGCCCAATATGCTTTGTGCTCAAGCTCAACCGGGAGGTGATATGCTTTCCAAAAGATAAGATGATATAGAGAAGCCCCTATAGCTGTCTTATATGCAGTTCGATAAGGCCAAAGAGCATCATCTAGCTTGAGTGACCAATATTTTCTCTGAGTATTCACCGTGTTTTGCAAGATTTGTTTTATCTCGCGATTAGACACTTCCACTTGGCCACTTGTTTGAGGATGATACATTGTTGACACCTTGTGTCTAACATCATATTTAGCCAACACACTCTTCACCCAATAGTTTATAAAGTGTGAACCTCCATCGCTAATAATAGCTCTTGGAGTTTTGAATCTTGTGAAGATATGTTTTTGAAGGAACATCATCAAAACCTTGGAATCATTCGTAGGAAGAGCAATAGCCTCTACCCACTTAGACACATAATCCACTGCTACAAGTATGTATTAATTCCTATTCGACTTCGGGAAAGGGCCCATAAAATTGATCCCCCACACATCAAAGATTTAAACTTCTAAGTTATTAGTTAAAGATATCTCATGTCACTTTGCAATCGTCCCCATACGTTGGCATTGGTCACAACTTTTCACAAACGCATGGGCATTTTTTAATAGAGAAGGCCAGAAGAAACCTGATTGCAGAATTTTTTGGGTTGTGTGTTCACCACCATGATGACCACCATAAGGTGATGCATGGCATCTCTCCAACACCTGCTTCACCTCCGCATCCGGAATACATCTTCTTAATACTTGATCAGACCCTTGCTTGAATAAATAAGGCTCATCCCAAATATAAGAACGTGCCTCATATGACAGCTTCTTCTTTTGTTGAGGACTCGAATTAGGAGGAAATAGCCCACTTACTAATACATTCACAATGTATGTATACCATGGCAACTCATCAACTCCCAAAACCAACAATTGCTCATCTGGAAATTCCTCACCAATACACCCATCATCAGCTACATGTGTTGAGATTTCAAGACTAGAAAGATGGTCGGTAATCTAATTTTCTGACCCCTTCCTGTCTTTAATCTCCAAATCAAACTCTTGTAACAATAAAATCCATCTGATCAACTGCGGCTTAGCATTCTTTTTATTAAACAAGTATCGTATTTCAGCATGATCTTTGTATACAATGACGCTAGTGCCCACCAAATATGATCCAAATTTATCAAATGCGTATACTAAAGGTAACATCTCCTTTTCAGTCACCGTATAATTCTCTTGGGTTGCATCAAGGGTCTTGCTCGCATAATAAATAGAATGAAAAATCTTTTGTTTTTGCTGCCCTAGAACTGCACCTACTGCAACATCACTTGCGTCACACATGAGATCAAATGGTAAAGCCCAATCAGGAGCAATAAGGATAGGTGCCTCCACCAACTTCTTCTTCAAAATATCAAATGCCTTCACGCATGACTCACAAAATACAAATTCAACATCTTTTTGTAAGAGCGTGCACATGGGGCGTGAAATCTTGGAAAAATCTGTAATGAACCATCTGTAGAAACCAACACGTCCCAAGAAGCTACGCACCCCTTTCACCGACACAGGTGGAGGTAATTTCTCGATGACTTCAATCTTTGCTCTATCAAATTCGAGCCCCTGCTTTGACACTTTATGTCCAAGAACAATACCTTCTGTCACAAGGAAATGACACTTTTCCCAATTGAGAACAAGATTAGTTTCTTCACACTGAGCAAGGAATCTATCAAGGTTTTGCAAACATACCTTGAAAGAGTTACCAATGACTGAAAAATCATCCATAAAAATCTCTACGAACTCCTCCACCATGTCATAGAAAATAGCCATCATGCAACGCTGAAAAGTAGCCGGTGCATTGCACAATCCAAAGGGCATACACTTGAAAGCGTAAGTGTCGTAGGGGCATGTGAATGTAGTCTTATATTGATCTTGAGGATCTATCGCAATTTGATTATACCCGGAATATCCATCAAGAAAGCAATAATACTTTTGCCCGGCTAAACGATCCAATATCTGATCAATAAAAGGGATTGGATAATGGTATTTCCTCGTAGCATCATTTAGTTTTCGGTAATCCATACAAATATGCCACCCAGTCACAGTTCTTGTAGGAATCAACTCATTATTATCATTCGTGATTACCATCATACCACCCTTTTTTGGGACACGTTGTACTAGACTAACCCATGTGCTGTCAGAGATAGGATAGACAATGCCCGAATCTAACCACTTAATTACCTCTTTCCTTACCACTTCTTTCATTATTGGATTCAAGCGTCGTTGGTGTTGCACACTCGGCTTATACCCTTCCTCCATGTAAATTTTATGCATACACAAACCCGAATTAATACCATGGATGTCAGACATCTGCTAACTAATAGTCTTCTTTCTTTTTTTGAGTATCACCAATGCTGCATCAACTTGTTCCCTTGATAAATTTGTTGCAAGAATAATAGGAAGGGTCTCATTATCACCTAGGAAAGCATATTGAAGATGAGACGGAAGTTCTTTCAATTCAAGCTTTGGTGGCTCCTCAATTGATGGCTTGGTTGGAGGACCGAGTGGACGATTTAAAGATTCCCATCCACCCTCTTTAGCATAGATACCCATAAGATAAAGAACCTGCCATATCAATAGCTTCCGCATCACCAAAACTATCTTGCCACATCAAAACTTTTTACAATGGATCTGTAGAAAAAGTGTGGAAGTTTTCAACCGCAAAATCGATAGCTGTAATAGCTGACAAGTTCTCATAAATTTCTGGTAGCTTCAAAGCCCTATACACATCAAAAAACTTAACTTTATCATGAGCTCGCATAGTTAGTTTCCCTGCTGCTACATCAATGATCACACCTCCTGTGGCTAGAAACGGATGCCCCAAAATAAATGGGACTTTCGGGTCAGGCTCAAAATTCAGCACCACAAAATCAACTGGAAAGATCAACGAACCCACTTGAACCAGAACATCCTCAATAATACTATCAGGTCTAGTCACGTATTGGTCTGCAAGCTGCAAAATAATAGTAGTAGGTTTAGGACGACCCAAACCCAACTCCTTGAAAATAGAAGTGGGCATCAGATTTATACTAGCCCCCAAATCGCACAACCCACGAGCATAGACATGATCTCCTATAGTAATTTTTATAGTGAAGCTTCCAGGATCCTTCAGCTTGGTGGGTAATCGGTTTTGAATACGAGAGCTACAGTCCTCAGTCAGTGCAGCTGTGGCATACTCTGTCAATCTACTCTTGTTTGCCACAATATCTTTCACAAACTTAGCATACTTTGAAATACCCTACAAGATATCCACCAAAGGCAAATTAATGTGCACTTATTTAAGTAGTTCAATGAACTTACCAAAGCATTCGTCTTTCTTCTTCTTCTTGAACTTCTGGACAAAAGGAGGAGGCAACTTTACACTATGGATCACTTTATCATCTTTATAGCTTTTGGCAGACTCAACTTGTTCATCTTCAACCACAACTTCTTTCGGCTCCAATTCTTTTTCTGGTGGAACTATATCCTCTAACTGCTTACTGCTATGAGTAACAATAGCATTCACCTGCTTCGGGTTAGGATCGATATCACTTGGAAGACCTCCTTGAGGCCTTGTATTATGTGCATTTGCTAACTGACCAATTTGCTTCTCCAAATTTTGAGTAGCCAACTGATTGTTCCTCACATCTGCTTCCAGCTTAGCTTGCTCTGCCATAATCTACTTCAACATATCTTCCACGCTCATATATCCAGACTTAGCACCCACTTGATTGCCTTGACCCTGCTGTTGGTTGTATTGTGGTGCATATCCTTGAGGTCTAAATTGATTCTGGTTACCTCCCCAAGATAAGTTCGGGTGATTTTTCCACCCAGCATTATAAGTATTTCCATAATTCTGTGCTCTAAATCCTCTTTGGGCATTACCCAAAAAATTCATGGAATACCAATTTGCACTGCACAACTCGCTGGTATGGTCCCCGTTTCCACATACACCGCACACCACAGAAACCTATTGTTGTACTGCATTTATGGGAGCTTCTTGCTACCCCAAATTCAAACTGCTGAAGTGATTGTTCATCATGTTTTGTATAGCTAAAATTTGGGCAGATAATGTCGTGACTGCATCCACATCTAGTTTCCCAAAAACCTTCTTTGTAGAATTCCTAGAATTATCACCATGCCAGTCTGGATTTCCCTGCGAAATATGATTCAACAAAGCATATAATTCATCATAAGTCTTCTTTAAAGCTTGTCCACCTACAGCTGAATCAAGTAGAATTTTAGTGTTGGGGTCGAGAGCCTTAATAAAAGTATGTGCCAACACTTCATTTGCTTGGTGGTGATGAGGACAATCCTTCAACATGGATTTGAATAGGATCCAGGCTTGGTACAAATTCTCATCATCTCTCTGTCTGAAACTCAATATCTCACTCCTCAGCTTTGTTGTCTTTCCTGATGAAAGAACATCATCCCAAGTAGTGATAGAATTAGTCGGCTCTTCATCTAACCACCTCCTTGCTTCCCTCAACAGAGAAAAGGGGAATAAAGTAAGTCTCACATAATCCAAAGACACACCTGCAGGAATATATGTGTCACTGATCTCCAAAAAATTATGGATGTGCCTTTGTGGGTCCTCATGAGCAAGACTTGTAAACTGTCCACTTAAGTACAAGAGTTTCACCATGTTCTGTTTAAGCTCAAATTTACCTCCAGCTGCCGGGTTTTGAATACTGGAGGTCACATTAGTAGCGAGTGGGCTTGCCACATCGCAAACTATCCTAGCTGCCATCACTACCGTCTTACGTCTGTCAACAACTGGGTCTTCAATTCTTACAGGATCACCCCATATGCCTTCGTACGCCAGTTCAACTTACGAAATTGGGTAATCTGCAGCCTGTCTCCTCAATCTATGGTAGTATCTTTTAGGTTCAGACTGCGGGGTTACCAAATCTTTGTTTCTTGCCAGCGTTCAGATGAAGTAAGCCTACAAAATAGAACAACTATGATCAAGTTGTCAACACTTAGCTGAATATTAAAGTAAAAACGGCAATAATTGAAATTTATCTATTTAAAAGTCCCCGGCAGTGGCGACAAAAACTTGTTGCGACCCAACTATACATGCAAGTGTACGCGATCATTCAAGTAATAAAGTGGCTCCTTTAAAAGAGCCGAATATCAAACCCAAGGGACTTTTGTCAACAGAAGTCAATTTTAGACGTCAAACAGTAATTAAAAACTAGTGTTGTGAAAAGAAAAAGTGATTTGTCACTAAAAATTAAATAATTGCGGACTATAAACTCCTATCTTTGCTATCGTAACTTCAGTTTTCCCAAATATGCTTTAAAAGTCAATAAAAAATAAATTCCCAGGGTCAAGGCACTCCGTACGTCATCTCTTGAGCATAATTATTACTTGTTTAAGAAATTCGAGTCATTTATCTTGGTTATTGATCATGAGGTTAATGTTACAATTATATTTGTCTCCAAACTATAACCTTCTACTAGAAATTGGAAACCTAACTACATCATTGAGCAGTGATAAGTTTAACCAATTCTAATTCCTTTAAGCTATCTTCTCGTAATTGAACAAACGCGGCGGATTAGGTACCTCTCGGTCCTAACTGCATATCAATCTCTTGGAATCCCTTCCGTGAGTAAAGATCACACTTCTTATAGTCCACGTTCTCTCTCTTAGTTTCTCTCTCAAGCTCACCTCAAGACAAGGGATTTATTCCAATGGTGATTAAGCATTAAAATAGTAAAATTAAGAATACAAGAATAACCAATTCATGATAAAATTCAGCAAAAACCAATAAAATTCAAATCAAGAGATTCATGTTCATAGCCTCAACCCCAAGAATGAGGGATTTTAGCCACTCATAACTTCAATTAACATCATAAAGTAATACAATACCATAAAAAGAAATAAAAACTGAAAATAAAAAGAATGAAACCTAATTTCAATGCCAAAAAATGCCCAGAGTAGTCTAGTGAATATGGAATAATGATACAAAAACCCCAAATCCCTATTTATAGACAAAAACTCGGGACAGAAATTTGCCAAAAAGAGGCCCGGCACGCCCTTGGCCGCGCCTGGGACTTAGGCAAATTTTTTCCTCTGAACAGGTGTGCCCAAGCAGCCTGGTACGCCCTTGGGCGTTCCCCCGTGCTTCCCACTTGAGTAGAATTTGTGTCAAAAGTGGCCCGGCACACCCCTTGGCACGCCAGGCCCTTAAATTTTGATTTTCTTCCTTTCGTTGACATTTCTTTGCGGATTTGGTTGGATTCTTCAAGTTCAAATCTTTGGCTTGCCTCTTATCTTCAATATCCTTCACTCGTAGCTCCTCCAAGACTCGCTTTCCACGCTAAAAATGCTCCAAATAGTCATAAATTCCACCTACAAGGGTCTAATCATATTTGTTAGCACAATATCACATATTCCATCAAAACCATACAAAATACATACTTATTGCTCTCAAAACTAAGGTAAAAATGGGTTAAAGTAGGTGATAAGGCATATAAATATGCCTTAGATCAATTCACTAGGGACTGCCAAGGTGCCATGTATTTGGAGGTCATCTGTAAACAAGACCCAGGATGTCGTGTGAAGCATAGATTAGGCTAGTTTAGGTAGCATAGATTTACTTTTCGTATTTTCCTTTTCTTTGGACTTTATAATCGGATTGGATGCTATTATATTTCTATCTAGTTGTGTGCTTACATAGCTGTTTATTTGTTTATGTGAAAGTTATTCATTTGTAGCGTCAATTAAGCCTATACAAGTCAACGAAGCAATCATGCTAAAATCACGGGATTGAGGGGTGACTCACACCTTCCCCTCGATCAACAGAATTCCGTAACTCGAATCTCTGTTTGAAAATCAGTTTTAAGAGTCAATTATTTTCAAAAGCTTACTTTTAAGGTGACTTGGCAAACTTTAATGACCCAAATCATCGTTACGCTGAAAATAAAAAGTGAAAACCCCACCAGCTTTTACTTATGAGATTTTTAAGAAATTCAGGGCTGGGCTAGTATTCAATGAATTTTGAGGGTGTACTACTCTAGGAAAATCTAGTGTTGGTGTAGATGTTTAACTAGATTACTAGATAGATAATGCATTTAGAAAGTTGTAGCAACTTTCAGCACATAAAACAGAGTTATCAAACTTTGGTTATAAAGTTTACCATGGAAAGGTTGGTTTGCCATGTTGAAATTCAAGGAGTGTGTTATGAAATGAACAAAACTAAGGAGAGGTCCTGAGTTTCTGCTCGAGACCACTGTAGCATAAAATGGAACTACTGCAGCGGCACCACTACAGCGAAAAGGGTATAGCTGCAGTGGTAACCACAATTGTGTAGCGAACCGCTGTAGTGAAAATCTTACCGCTGCGGTAAAATACAAAAACTGATCAATTTTTAAACCCCGAAAACAATACTCATTCCCATTTTTCCAAAAACAAGTAAGGGCTTAGCAAGGGGCAATTTTCTGCAAATTTTGGGACTTTTATCTTTGGAGGTAAGGTTTCTTTACATTCAAAACTTGAATTACTTCTTCAAATATTTAGAAATAGCTAGAAACTTATCCATGGTAGAAATTTGAGTCTAGCCCTAATTCATGAAATTGATGTAAATTGGTACGATTGAGTATAAAATAAGTAGATAAATATCCTATGGTGTTAGAAAGCTCTAATGAAGATAGAATCATGGTTGTTCATGCTAAACAAAGTGGGGTTCATAAGGTTTACACGTAGGGAAACCCTAAGATGATGAATTTAGGAAAATTCATGGTTAAAAGTGTTAATTTTTAATCCCTAGTTGTTAAAAGGGATGAATTAATTGAAATGAGTGTGTCATCTTAATGTTATAGATTAAGAACAAGTTGAAAGGAAAGAAAGGAAAACTTGTGGCCAAGAGGTGATTTTAAGCAAGGAATCGAGGTAGGTTATGGTTTATTATAGCAATTAGACTTGCTTGACTTTGTGTTTATCTGTGAATTAAGTATTTGTGATGGCTTTTGAGCACTACTTGTGATTATTAATTGCATTGCATATTGATACATATTGATGTTGTTGAAATGATAATGATGATACTACTAAAATCATAATGTTCATGATGAAGTTGATGACATTGAGAAGAGAAAGAAAAGATGTGCACATCTTGCATTCATACATTCATTCATGTGCATTAAATGTTCAGTTATAATCATATGTTACAATGCAACTTGTTGCTGAATTTTACTTAGTGTAAACATACATGAGTATGAGTTTGCATTCCCTTTATAGTGAAGTGTCATAATTGTGTATTTGTCTTTGATTATAAGTTCTATGATGATCGCTTTGCATCTATTTGATTTACCTATTTTTATGGTGTCAGGTTGATTCAACCTATGATGCCTACCAGTACTTGTTGATGTACTAATGCTACCTGTACTCTTCTTTTTATTGACATTAGAGTGTGTTTCGGCATTTGAGATGAGACCTCAACTTTAGCCAATAGTTTTAGATATCGATCTCCACTATTATTGCAAAGGCCCAAAACTCTAAGTATTCTATACATCCCAGTGCCACCAAGATGTATAGGGACTTGAGGCAACATTATTGGTGGCAAAGAATGAAGCGTTATATTGTAGATTTTTTGACCAAGTGTCAAAATTTCCAACACGTCAAGTATGAACATGACAAACCTGGTCTTACTTTTCAAAAGATACCCATTCCATAATGGAAGTGGGAAAGAATATCCATGGACTTAGTGGTTGGTTTTCCTAACACATTGAGGAAGTTTGACTCTATATGGGTCATCATTGATCGGTTGACTAAATCGACTTACTTTATTCGGATAAGAGTGGATTACAATGCAGCTAAGTTGGCCAAAATCTATGCGAAGGAGATTTCACGGCTACATGGGGTACAGGTTTTAATTGTGTCACATAGAGGTATCCAGTTCACCACCAATTTTTAGAAGAAATTCCATTCAGAGTTGGGTTCTAGATTGGACCTAAGTACAACTTACCACCCACAGACTGACGGTAATTCAGAGTGAACTATTCAAGTGCTTGAAGACATACTTCAAACATGTGTAATGAACTTTTGGGGTCAGTGGGACCAATATCTACCTTTGTATGAATTTGCCTACAATAATAACTACCACTCCAGCATCAACATGGCTCTTTTTGAAGCCTTATATGGTAGAAGATGTAGGTCTCCAATTGAATGATTTGATGCTTTTAAAGTGAGGCCTTGGGGCACTGACATGCTTAAGGATTCAATGTAGAAGGTAAGATTTATATAATAAAAGATCATAGCATCTCAGAGCCGACAGAAAGAGTATGTAGACAATAAGGTGAGAGATGTGAAGTGTGAAACGGGGGAGAAGCTACTCTTCAAAGTGTAACCCCTGAAGGGTGTAATGCATTTTGGTAAGAAGGGTAATTTGTGTTTGAGGTACATTGGACCCTTTAAGGTTTTGAAAGGGATAGGGGTAGTAGCTTATAAGTTGGCATTGCCTCCTAGTATGTTTGGGGTCCATCCGATATTCCACATGTCGAAGTTAAAGAAATACCATAGAGATGGGATCTACATTATTCGTTGGAACCCAGTTATTTCATAAAGAATTATCATATGAAGAGGAACCAATTGTGATATTGTATATAGATGTGAGAATATTAAGAAACAGAGTCATTCAATGTGTAAATTTTTAATGGAGGAACCGTACTATTGAGGAATCCACTTGGGAGACAAAGGCTGACATGCACAAGTGATATCGATAATTGTTCATTGGCCTAGGTAATTCTTGTTTAATTTTTGACATTATGGTCTATTTTTCATTAGGGGATAAACGAGGGGTAATTTGGTATCTAATGTAACAACCCAAATCATCATTATGGTAAAAAACCCTCCAAATTTTACTTATGAGATGTTTAAGAAATTCAGGGTTGGGCTAGTATTCAACAAATTTTAAAGATGTACAACTCTAGGAAAATCTGGTATTGATGTGAGCATTGGTGGGGATGCGTGACTAGATTTCTAGATTGATAACGAGTTTATAAAGCCATAACAACTTCCAGCACATAAAATGGAGTTATAGAACTCCAGTTATAGAGTTTAATGTGGAAGGGTTGGTTCGCGATGTTGTATCAAGTAGTTTGTTGTGAAATAGACAAAATTAGGGAGAGGTCCTGAGTTTTTTACTGAGACTGCTACAGAAAAAAATGGAACTACTGCAGCAGAAAGGGTACCACTGCAGTGGTAACCTCAATAGTGTCGCAAGCCGCTATAATAGTAATCTTACCGCTACAGTGGTAAAATGTAGAAACTTTTCAGTTTTTAAACCCAAAAAACATTTTTCGTTTCCACTTTTCCAAAAACAAGTAAGGGCTTAGCAAGGGTGATTTTCTGCAAATTTTGGGAGTTTTATCTTTGGAGGTAAGATTTCTTTACATCCTAAACTTGAATTACTTCTTAAAATTCTTAGGAATCTCTAGAAACTTATCCATGGTAGAAACTGGGGTATTGAGTATAAAATTAGTAGATAATGATCCTTGGGTGTTAGAAAATACTAATGAAGATAAAATCATGGTTGTTCATGCTAAACAAAGTAGAGTTCATGAGGTTTAAGGGTAGAAAAATTCTAAGATGATGAATTAAGGAAAATTTATGGTCAAAAGTGTTAATTTTTAATCCCTATTGGTTAAAAGGAATGAATTGATTGAAATGAATATCATCTTGTTGTTATAGATCAAGAACAAGTTGAAAGGTAAAGAAAAGGTAAACTTGTGGCCTATAGGTGATTTTGAGCAAGGAATCGAGGTAAGTTATAGTTTATTGTAGCAATTATACTTGCTTGACTTTGTGTTTATATGTGAATTAAGTATTCGTGATGGCTTTTGAGTACTACTTGTGATTATTAACTGCATTACATATTCATACACATTGATGTTGTTGAAATGATGATGATGATATTACTGAAATTATGATGTTCATAATGATGTTGATGATGTTGATGATGTTGATGTGATTGTGAAGAGAAAGAGAAGATGTGCACATCATGCATTCATAGATTATTTCACGTGTATTGAATGTTCAGTTATAATAATATGTTGTGATGCAACTTGTTGCTAAATTTGACTAAGTTTAAACATACATGAGTATGATTTTGTATTCCCTCTAAAGTGAAGTGTCATAATTGCGTATTTGTCTTTGATTATAAGTTTTGTGATGATCGCTTTACATATATTTGATTTACCTATTTGTATGGTATTGGGTTGAGTCGACCTATAATGTCTACCAGTACTTGTTGATGTAGTGATACTACCTGTACACTTCTTTTTGTTGAGTGCAGAGCGTACTCCGGCGTTTGAGATGAGACCTCGACTTTAGCCAGCAGTTTCAAATATCGATATAAAGGTGAGCACCATAATCGGGTAGCTTTTGGATCTTCAGTTTCATAGCATGTCCCTTGTTTCGGGACTTAGACACTCTTTTGTTAATTCTGCATTGTTGAATATTCTTTCTTATAGACTAAATCATTCTTAGATGTTCTTATACAATGACTTCACGTCCTGGGGATTCTAATAAATAGAGCTTTTCACACTCTATTAGTGGTTGGATAATTTTGTTGATTTGATGTTGAATTCTTAACAATTTAATAAGGACAGTTTAGACTTGTTTAATGATGAAGTAGTGTAAAGTGAATGTAAATGTGGCATTGGGTTACTTAAGGCTTTGTGTTCAACATGGTTCTCCCACAAAAGATTAGGGTGGGTGTCAATCATGACTATTTGGGTTGTGACACACACCAACCCAATGTCAAGTGGTGACTCAGAGTTTTGATCAAATCCTTTTTGAAACACCTTTTTAGTCACTTTCAATACTTGAAAACCCTTTTTGCACTTAAAAGTTTAATATTATCATTTTGGGAGGTTAAAAAAGGAGTGTGACTGTATATATCTCTTTTTTTGCTAATAAAAGAGGCTTTTAAGCCTTACCTTTTTAGTAAAAGATTAAAAAAAAGAAGTAATCAAAGGTATAATAGGTTCCTGGACTCAAACTGGGACTAAAATGGTTTTTTTCTTCCTTATTTTTAAATCAAGTCCAAGTAAAACCTCACCAAGTTCCTTTGAAAAAACATAAATAGTGGTTTCAACCAAAATCAACCACAAACCATGAATAAGCAGGAGCAACATGCGTAAATACAAGAAGGAAACCAACCAATCAACTGATACCCAGTCAGAATAGCCAGTACTACACTGAACTAAGGAAATCATACCATATAAGAGAAATGTAACCAATGTGGGACCTCGACCGATCATATCCCCGGCTCGAGGGCCCCTATAATTACACTACTTAAGGGAAAACTATCTAAAGGATTGGCACTATCATCAATATACCCAAAGAACCCGACCTAAACCAAGCAATCTACCCAAACTCAGGCTAAGTCTTCCAATAATTGTCCTAACACCACCAATCATCCTAAACTAAGTCTTCCGTGAGAATTAACTACCTAAACTAAGATTTTAAAGCGAAATCCCACTCTAAGGCCACTAAGTAGTCTAAAAGTATCAAAAACACCATCATAATTCACTGTAGCACCATATTGTCCCTCCCTCTGAAAGAAATTTATGATACATATACCTCAACCAAGCTATGTTTAAAAGAAGGTAAGTCATAACCTACCTGGAGGTCAAATAGCGCACAGAAGATCGACCATAATGAGTTTTTTCCCTTCAGAGTAGCCTCCAACTACTCCGACGCCATCAAAATAATATTCTACTCATTAAGATGAGAAAATAGATACCTATATTGAATTTCTATACTTCGGGCTGAAAATTGGGTAAAAAATCAGCTTATGGGGTCTGACAACAGAATTTGAAAATTAAACCCACAATTACCTTCCTCATAGGACAAGGAATGCATGCTAAAAAATAGAGCAAGAATAGGGCTCAAAACAGCCTAAGAAGTCAAAAGAAAATCAAATCCCTAAACTGAGAATTTATTAGAATTTAGGACAAAATTTGATGTAGAATTAATGGAAAATTAATCATGGGAAGTAGAATTTACTTATCTTCACTTATAATGATGAAAACCCACAATCCTAGCTCTCTTTAGCTTAGCAATGGAGAAAATATTGAGTGAAATAGTTTAAAAATCGGAGAAGAGTATTTATACTGCCAGAGGTCCCTTATCGTGAACATGGGACCCCTAAAGCAAATGAAAGTATCCACTTGGCCAAACCATTTTGAACGCATTGGCCCTTTCGGGAACACAAAGAAGGATCTGACCCGGGTCCTATTGAACCATCATCGTGAACGCAATGGCTCAGTCGTGATTGTGAAGGTCAACAAACTTTAACATTCATGAATGCGGAGACCAGGCTATGAATGCCAACACCAAAACCAACTGGGGCCTGCACCAGATGTTGTGCACCAACAATTTTCCCAAGTTTGAATTTTCTCTAAACGAGTCCTAATGATTAATTCAAAACCTCGTGCATGCAAAATAAATATGCTATCCTATCAGAAATGACATTCCAAACTTAACAGAATTGAAGAAATTTGTAATGGAGGTCATTTTGACAAAATATGGGCCCAAGCCCATTTTCCATATTAAACTAAAATCCATCTAATAGCCCAAAATGAGTTCGAAAGCCTCGAAACACAAACCAAAGGTTCTTCTAGCCCAAAATCCATGTTTCGGAGCTAACAGAACTGCTGAAATTCTCATTCAAGGTTGTTTACTTGAAGATTTGACCAGAGTCAAATTTCTTAACTTCAAAATCTCCAAAATAGGGAAATTAGCTTAAAACTGAAATAAACTGCCAAAAAACCAAACCATCTATCCCAACAAGTCATAAATGACTCATAGCAACTACAGGAAAGCTTAAATGCAAAAAATGCATGAAAATAGAGTAAATGACTAAGAGGGTCATTACCATAAAGTTTGAAATATTCTTAAGATTATTGAAAATCTTATGAAAAATGCTTCATCATGAACACTTGTAGGAAACTCTCATAGCTTCAGGCATGTTAAGTGATGATGTCCTTAAGTATATTTCACCTATATAGGTGTATGCTCAGGATTCAACATTCTCTTCTAGTTAAAACTAGAAATACAGAAAGTAACAAAGATTTATTTTCATATAAAATCCAGCAGAAAGAAGGAAGGTATTTTCTCTATACTTGATAACTGCTCCTCTCAAGAATATTATATATATATATATATATATATATATATATATAAGGACATCTAATCAGTAATGGGATTAAGATGTTTTAACTAATATAATAAACTTAATGACAGTAAGTAGAGATAAATGCTTGGTCAAAGAATAATGTTAAAGAGGCTGCAATACTATTCAATTAATCAGCCAATGAAGATACTAACCAATTGTTGGGAATCTAATGTGAAAATTAATTTAATTTATGATGAAGAATTGAATGATTATTGAAGAGGTAAGAATTTGTGATTAGGACAAACTTTGTTTTGAGATACCACACTTTATTTCCTACACTTTGACCTGCATATTGTCATAAAACAACTAAGGTGATTTAAAAAATAGTACCAGCACTGGAAATCTGAAGACAAGACATCTACGCCACTTCTTTAGCCTCCATTACATGGCTTTAAATGATTTCTTTTCTCATAAAAAGGATATTTTTTTCTAGGGCTAACTTAGAGAAATAACTTACTTTATATTCTTAGTTATTGAATTAAATATTTTGTCTGCTCATCAATATGGCATACATATGTACAACTCAATCAATACCACTGTTAGTTTGTGTGATGTCATGTACATGGAACCAATATTGAGAAAAATCAGAAAAAAAAAAAGAATCAATCTTTATAGTACTTTTTGAAGAAAAAAACTTATGGTAGTGATCACCAAAAGGAACTTTTAACCGGGTCATAGATGACATTGATCTCAACCTTTATCATTTTGCTTTGGTTAAATACCCCTGGTTGAGTATCATTCTTAATTCTTGGCCCCTCATGGTGCAGTTTTTTGAGAATTTTTCATCTCAGATTTGTTGCAGGCCTATCAATTGGCATTGTCCACCTCGAGGTTCTTTTAAATGCAATACTGATGGGTCTTGAAAAAGAAACCCTAGTTCTGAATCCTAGTCCTTTTACGTTAGAAATGGTATAAGAGTTCATACATGTTGGTGCTAACATTATTCCTAGATCTACAAGTCTAGATGTAGACACTAAAGCTATTGAAAAGGGTATTGAACATTTTGTGAGGCAGCAATGTCTACCTTTAGCAGTTGAAACTGATTCCACTACTAAAAAGTGTCCAAAAAAATATGGACACAATAGCGAACGACATCTTTTGTCCAAAAAGGCGATGGAAAAAGTGACGCTTTCTGATGCTTTGATCATTTAATATTAATTTTTCACAAAATCGACGAACATGGTCTCTTTGTCCGTCATTTGTTTTGCAAATTTTTGCGCCAAAATTATTTACAAATAATTTATATTTATTTTTTTACAAATACGACAGACAACATTGGCATTATTAAAAAGTCAATTTCACAAAAGTGACGATGTTCATCACTTTTTGGAATTTTAAATTTATTTGTAAATAAATAATTATTATATTATAAAAAAATATTTATATTTAATTTTTTTTAAAAAAAATGACTGACAGTGTGGTTTATGTCCATGACTTTTTGGTCAAAAGTGGGTCAGACTGTTAGGGCTTCTTTGAAAAATTACTCTAATAATTGGATTTGGTGTAATTGGGCGTAGTTACGCTGTCTGGCATGTTTCGTTGGCCAGGTAATTACTTGATCAGCAGGTAATTCGGTGTAATTGGCAGGGGTAATTACACACTCCAATTCACAGGGGAAAGCTGTAAATTGTTGGTAATTACATGATATAATTACAAGATGATTACTTTTTAGTTTCTTCCTTTTATTTATATTTTTAATTTTTTCATTTTAATTTATTTTAAATTTCTATTATTTTAAATTATTTCTATTTTTATTAATCTAATATTTTTTAAAAAATATTTTTTATTTTATATTATTTATATTTCACTTCCTTCTCATTTTCCAATCTTTATTTCTTGTAATTCCATGCAACTTTTCGTATTATCTATTTTTAAATTTAATTTATGTTTATTTTTTTCATTTAGCATAATTTAGCTAGTATTCTAATTTTAAAATTAAGTAGAATTTATTATTGAATAAGGTTATAGACTTATGTTTTTCTTTTCTTTTGAATCATATTTACGTTATGTTGAAACTTGACATAAGAGTATTAATTTTTTTAAAAAAAATTGAACTTATGTTATATTGTAATGACCAAATCCATCGTTATTAAAAATCACCTCGGGGTTAGTGCGGAGTCCCAAAATTAACCCGACATTAATTGAAACGTATGCGGGGCCATGATCATTAAAATTAGGGGACTTAAACTTTTAGGTCGGGCTGACGTCATTCTGCTAAAGTGATAATTATTTCGCTATAGCAGTACCTCTATGGTTGTAGACCCACCGCTATAGCGGTGTGACGCGACCAGTATAGGTTGCAGTCGGGTTTTATTTTCTTCCTTCTTATAAACTGATGTAGAAATATGGAGAGGCTCCAAATAACCCTAAAGGCTGCCTCACAAGCCTTAGAGCCATAAAATGAGGAGAAAGGAGTGCGTATGGGTGCAAACCCATGGATTTTTGGGGACTAACGCCTTCGTGAGATCGACTACAGGCTAGGATTTTGCTTGGTTCATCCTTCCTTCAGTTGGATGACATCCAGGTAGGCTAAGGATTAATTGAGTAGCACAGACTTGAATTTGAAAGCATGATTATGATGTAGATTGATCAGAGATTGCATGTTTGGACCTTCGGGCATGGGGTTATGGTGGTTAGTGTCACGCCCCAAATCCCGTTTGGGATGTGATTGGCACCCGAAGCCGATATGGCCCGAGAGAACCAATCTTTGCTCATGTACATATGCATATCCTCGTATGAACATCGTACTATCTCATGTAACCGATAACATATAAAATACCAATGACGAAAGTCATGGAAAAAACATGTACAATATGTGAAACTTGGCCTTAGGGCTATCAAGTTGAGTGAACGTACATCTCTGTCATCCATATACCCACATACGTCTACAAAAGCCTCTAACAGATGCATTTATAGGACCAACTTAAATTCGGGACAAGTCCCCACTTTATACCATATTTACAACATCAAACAAATGTACAACTATGACTTGGAAAGTCCCGAACCAACTGGGGCTCACCCAAAAATCTGCAAATAATGTCAATCTACAGCGGAGGTCTACTAGTGCCTGCACCTGCAGCATTTAAAGTAAGTCCCTCGAGGGGGTCAGTACGAAGAATGTACTGAGTATGTAAGGCTCATAAGAACTGCATTAAACATCATAATAACAATGGAATTAATATAAGAGAAAACAGACAATTTGAATAAACTCTCTTTCTGTATGTAATGAACCATGTACTTATTTTTCTTCTGTCATTGCCACTTATGAGTATTCTCTCATGTCCTTATTATTCATATACTATCCCTTACATACCCCTTTATTCCAAAAAATTACCTCCACTCAAAAGACTTACTTCTCAGAGATTCTTCTATTCAAGAAATTCTAGAGATTTGGGTAAATAATATAACATGCCTCCACTTTATTGGTGGGTTAATATACATATGAACATCAATGAAAAACAACTGTAGTAAAATAGTAAATATGGATAAACCACCAATCTATGCTTTTGGAATCATGTCTATTGCCTTCATTACTTTCTTTGCTTCTTTTCCTCTATGATTACTCATCTTTGTCTGTGAACTGTGATACCCGGCCCCCAACTGATCAGTGGGTTTACATAACATAACGTTATGTTGGGATCGGCTTGAGCTAGGCTTATGCCTCTAGAGCTGCCACCCTATGAATCAAAATATTGGGATCGGCTCAAGCTAGGGGTTTTTTTCCTCTAGAGCTGCCACCCATAAATCAACATATCAGGTTCGGCTCGAGCTAGGTTTATACCTCTAGAGCTTCCCCCAGTCAGGTTTGGTCCGAGCTAGGCTTATGCCTCTAGGATTGCCCCCTGATCCTGGGATCGGCTTGAGCTAGGATTATGCCCCCAAAGCTGCCACCCATACTTGATCATTAACCACATATGCATTACTTCACTTCTTTACTTTAGAGAGATTGATATATTTACTTGTGAGAGATTGGTACATTCACTTGTGAGAGGTTGATACATTCCTTTGGCATAACATTTTTGGAAGCTTTGGAACCATAACCAATAATAGAAGACATGTAAAAAAACATTAGTGGAAACATAGCCTTATTGAAAACATAAAACCATTGGAACCATTGGACAATAATCAATAAACAAGATACCTTAATATAACCACTATTGGAACTTTGGAATGTAACCTTATTGGGCTTTTGGAACAATACTCATGAATATGAGACATGAAGTTCACAATTGATCAATGAGTAGGAAACATATGATAATGGCCATTGATAATCGAGTATAGGATACCTTAGCACATTTCTGGATGGAACAAGCATAATGTCAATGCGAATACTATTGGGACATGACATGATTGGAAAAGCTATTCAAGACTAAATAGGCTCTCCTTAGATCGTTACTTTCTTTAATATAGCTTCCTTAGAACTTACCATATTATGAAAACTTTGGAAATTCAGTCAATGAATAGGAGATACGTGAATCATAATTCGTCTAAGAGTCGGACACATGTGGATGACAAAATTCTCAACCTGAACTGATATACCTTTGGATATTTCGAAATGGAATAGGTACAATGTCAATATGATCAACATACTGCAGAAGGATACAAAAAGAGTAACCTTACATACCTTCACTTACAAGTATGAGTATACGAGTCTATATATAAACACAACAGTCCAGCTCCTTCCTTATGTTTCACTCTACAACACAAGTTTATAATGGAACTCTCGTTAACAACAATTTACCGTACAAGTGTATAAAATGACAATGAGCTATATGACTGCCGTACAAGGTCATATCACCCATTATAATACAATCCACTGCATTCTCATACCAACAACACCATAACATTCCACACATTGACCAAGTTTTCATACATCAATAGCATTTCACACTACACTTACCCTTTATGCTTCCTTATTATCATTCCGTCACAATTTCTCCTATCAACTTGCCCCATAACAACTTATAAACGACGATACATACTTAACATAATCCAACATTCCTCCATACTCCCCTTTAAAGTCATTAAAACGACATAACAAGTTGTTAATTACATCCAAAACGGGTATAGGGGCCTTCGGGGATCAACTAGAGACGAAAACACACAAAACTAATTCTGGGGCTGACCTGCGCTTCTACATGCACCTGCAGGTGGATCAGGTACACGTTTAGGTGACCTTTGGAAGCATCCATAGGCACCTGCATTGGCATCTGCGCCCGCAGGTGCCCTCGTCTGCGGTGGCGGATGCCCGTTTTGGTCCGAAATGGTCTCTTTTGGGTCTTTTCATGCAATGAATGGTCCATGATCATAACCAAACTTATTTTGACATATTTTTGATAATATTGGACACCAAAAATCATCCATTATCTCACAACACACATAACAACACCCAAAACTGCACTTTACGGCCAATACGTCACCAAAACCATAACTAATTTCACAATAAAAATTCCAAACATTTTTCACAAGAATAAAACAAGGTAAGACTTTAATAACATATCACATGTCAATACTAACTCCATAAAGTTCATTTCCTTCAAAATCACAAGCCCATGTTCAAGTTTACAAGGCAAAACCATCCTCCGATTTAGCAAACATGTCACATACACACATAGTGAGCTTCTCACACTTCAACAACACAACCAACATGATATAAACAATCTTAAATGCATAAAATATATTAAACCATAATAAGATACACTTACCAATACCCACCAAGTGATGATCTTTGGCCAAAAGGATGAAGGCCTAGGGTTTGTATGAGATAAGGCAATGTTGAGAAAATTCTATCTAAAGGCATGGGTATCCAAAATGAATTAAAATCTGAGTTTGCACTCATTATATAGTCTCCTCATGGTGCCTATTAACCACACACTTGGTCCAATACTCTTATATTGACTTGGTCTTGCAAGAATGGGTCATTATGCCCTTTTTGGGCCATGCCTTCATGCTACTTTTTGGGCCTCATTTGGCTCATTACAAATTATTAATTGAGCCCACCAATTGAATGAATAATTCATCATATATATACATATATATCCCTCAAGTCACTCTTATCCATCTCTTGGCATTAAATGCATGTTGATTAGTCAAATGGAAGATTGGATCATGTTTTGCCCCATTGGGCCAAGTCTTTCTTATGATCTTTGGGCCTCATTTGGCCCAATGTCTCAAGACTCATATAAGCCCCAACAAATAATTGCATGATTCTTCAAATCTCTCATATTTAATCAATTCCATAAATGTACATGTAGTCGTCTAGGTTCGATAACATACGGGGTGTTACACCTCCCACGAGGGTCTAATCCCTTGTACTGGCCCAATATCAATTACCTCATCAATAACATTACGTAATAACTTAAGTAAACATTGTGCAACATTTTCAAGTAGGGTTTGGTAGGTATGGGGTGTTACGTTCTTCCCCCCTTAGGAACATTCGTCCTCGAATGTGACAACATCGTCTCATGGGCAACAAATGCATCGCTATATTAGATTCTCTATACATATACTCATATAAATACTTACTTAGTTGTTCTCCACTTCCACACTTTTGAACTTTCTCCTTCTGTTTGAAACAAATATGGGTACCTTGGTCTTATCATTTGTTTTTCAGCTTCTCTGGTTATTTATTCGAATCGTTGATTTCTCCAAGGAACGTTTACGAAAGTTGCGTCTTTATTTACGAACCTTTGCACTTGTCGGTCTAGAATAGCCATAGGTATTCCTTCCAATTAGGATTCTCCATAACTTGTACATTTTCAATAAAAGTAATGGATCTCAGCGTATGACTTGTGTTAACTTGTAGCTACTATTTTACCACCTTAACCTTCTCTATAGCTTAGTGAACAAACGCTAGCCCCAAGTAAGGGTTCCACCCACTCTAATCATCCAATTGAGGATTTAAACTTTCTTCTATGTAAACCCTTGTAAGATACCATTGTGATACTTGAGTCATAGCTATTATTACAAATATATTCAATAAAGGATAGATGGTCATCCCAACTACTTTGGTAATACAATGTGTAAGCTGGTAACATAATTTCAAGTGTTTGAATGATATGTTCTGCTTGTCCATCCATTTAGGGATGGAAAACTGTACCCAACTTCCTGTATTTCAAACTGTTACCTAATCCAGTTACCGATAACCAATACACATTCAAAATGTTCCATTTCTCGTTTGTACAAACAACCCTGGTGCACCTTACAAGGACACACTAAGTCTCACTAGCTGACATATGTATACCATGGGCATCGCCTTCCGGTCCTCAGGATAGAAAACAAATTTACCTTTCCACTCAAGGTCGGTCTTTTGTGGAAGAAAAGGGAAATATACTTTCTTAGCTGGGCAATCTCCGTGCCATCACAAGAAACCAACCACTTCATACTTATTACAACATTAAAAATCTTTCATTTCCAAATCATGGTGCATAGTGATCACTCCATACTAAATAGAATACCATGCATGCGGTGTTTTTACCATAATGCATTTCTCTAACTCATATATATATATATATATATATATCCAATACATAAAATATTTCTTTAGTTCAACCACTTTTGTCGAACTTTACTATATGTTCTTTTTCAACTGAATGACACAGGATTTGCATATTGCTCTTCTTTTTATCATATACCAATGAAACTTCTGCCACTTTGAAACTATAATTCTTTCACCTGAAGTTTCATACAAGTAGTGGTGCCATCTTCTATAAGCAATTGTCGCAACTATTAATTCAAAATCACATGTGGGATAAGTTCTTTTATGTGGGCGCAATTGTCTTAAGGCATACGCTATCATATTGTCATACTGCAGGTATACACATCCCATACCAACTTGTAAAACATCACAATACACTACATACTCTTATGTGCCTTTGGGAGGCACTTGTACAAGTGTAGGAGTCAATTTATTTTTCATCTCTTGCAAAATTTTCTCACATACATCATTCCATCGAAACTTAGTTACTTTGTGGTAACGTGGTAAGGGTATTGCCGGCTAAACTCAAGAAAACTACGACTCGCTGTTGGCGTTGTAGGTTTTAGCCAATTCTTCACGGCTTCTACCTTTGGTATATAGTCCCTTATTCCTTCATCTGATACTATGTGACCCAAGAATGCTACGGGGTTTACCTAGCATTCACCCTCAGAGAATTTATGTCTATATCGTAAGGTCACAAAGAATCTATGACATTTGTCGTAACTAGTTAGCATGATTTCCTTATGGTCTTCGAGTAGACCACCATAACATCTGTAAACTTTGTTACGAACTTGTCTAAGAAAGGCTTCATTCTATTCATCAAATTCATATAAACTATAGGTGCATTCGCTAGCCCAATGGACATACTAAGAATTCATCATTTCTCCAGTTTTTTCGACTAACTAGTGACATCCTCTGTAATCTGTAATTTGTATATTTTTACTGGGAGCAACATGAAATAGAACTCTTTATGCATTTTCGGCAATTTCATATGACATGTTGTATAGGGCAATTTCCGCTTTCTTTCCAAATCCCATTACTTCTTTCATTAATAACACCTTTCAAAGTGCTTAATCATCTATGAGCACAGCATTTACTATACCATTATACGACATGTGCCTTTAACTTTGGTAAATGCACCAACAAGTGGAGATAACCTTGACCAGCTTTGTTAGGTGGTGATTTACTCATTCCTTCACCGGCAGACATATCTATATCTTCTTACCTTTTACTCTACCTCTTCTTGTGATTGGCGTTTATACCAAAGTAAACAATTACCATGATCAGATACAATTAAACTTACAATACTAACTCTATCGCACGATCTGGAAGGAAGAAAAGAAACAACATCCTAAATGTCCCGTAGCCTCCTACTTATAAATGTGGTACACAATACATTGATAAGTAAGACTCTACTCAGACACGACTTTGTAGACACCCTTAGAATGACCTGCTCTGATACCACTTTGTCACGCCCCAAATCCCGTTTGGGGTGTGATTGGCACCCGAAGCCGATATGGCCCGAGAGAACCAATCTTTGCTCATGTACATATGCATATCCTCGTATGAACATCGTACTATCTCAGGTAACCGATAACATATAAAATTCCAATGACGGAAGTCATGGAAAAAACATGTAAAATATATGAAACTTGGCCGTTAGGGCCATCAAGTTGAGTGAACGTACATCTCTGTCATCCATATACCCACATACGTCTACAAAAGCCTCTAACAGATGCATTTATAGGATCAACTTAAATTCGGGACAAGTCCCCACTTTATACCATATTTACAACATCAACAAGAATGTACAACTATGACTTGGAAAGTCCCGAACCAACTGGGGCTCACCCAAAAATCTGCAAATAATGTCAATCTACAGCGGAGGTCTACTAGTGCCTGCACCTGCAGCATTTAAAGTAAGTCCCCCGAAGGGGTCAGTATGAAGAATGTACTGAGTATGTAAGGCTCATAAGAACTGCATTAAACATCATAATAACAATGGAATTAATATAAGAGAAAATAGACAATGTGAATAAACTCTCTTTCTGTATGTAATGAACCATGTACTTATTTTTCTTCTGTCATTGCCACTTATGAGTATTCTCTCATGTCCTTATTATTCATATACTATCCCTTACATACCCCTTTATTCCAAAAAATTACCTCCACTCAAAAGACTTACTTCTCAGAGATTCTTCTATTCAAGAAATTCTAGAGATTTGGGTTAATAATATAACATGCGTCCACTCTATTGGTGGGTTAATATACATATGAACATCAATGAAAAACAACTGTAATAAAATAGTAAATATGGATAAACCATCAATCTGTGCTTTTGGAATCATGTCTATTGCCTTCATTACTTTCTTTGCTTCTTTTCCTCTATGATTATTCATCTTTGTCTGTGAACTGTGATACCCTGGCCCCAACTGATCAGTGGGTTTACATAACATAATGTTATCTTGGGATCGGCTTGAGCTAGGCTTATGCCTCTAGAGCTGCCACCCTATGAATCAAAATATTGGGATTGGCTCGAACTGGGTTTTTTTTTTTTTTTTTTTTTTTTAACCTCTAGAGCTGCCACCCATAAATCAACATATCAGGTTTGGCTCGAGCTAGGTTTATACCTCTAGAGCTGCCCCCTGTCAGGTTTGGTCTGAGCTAGGCTTATGCCTCTAGGACTGTCCCCTGATCCTGGGATCGGTTTGAGCTAGGCTTATGCCCCCAAAGCTGCCACCCATACTTGATCATTAACCACATATGCATTACTTCACTTCTTTACTTTAGAGAGATTGATATATTTACTTGTGAGAGATTGGTACATTCACTTGTAAGAGGTTGATACATTCCTTTGGCATAACATTTTTAGAAACTTTGGAACCATAACCAATAATAGAAGACATGTAAATAAACAGTAGTGGAAACATAGCCTTATTGAAAATATAACACCATTGGAACAATTGAACAATAATCAATAAACTAGATACCTTAATATAACCACTATTGGAACTTTGGAATGTAACCTTATTGGGCTTTTGGAACAATACTCATGAATATGAGACATGAAGTTCACAATTGATCAATGAATAGGAAACATATGATAATGAACATTGATAATCGGGTATAGGATACCTTAGCACATTTCTGGATGGAACAAATGTAATGTCAATGCGAATACTATTGGGACATGACATGATTGGAAAAGCTATTCAAGACTAAATAGACTCTCCTTACATAGTTACTTTGTTTGATATAGCTTCCTTAGAACTTACCATATTATGATAACTTTGGAACTTCAGTCAATGAATAGGAGATACGTGAATCATAATTCGTCTAAGATTCGGACACATGTGGATGACAAAATATCTCAACCTGAACTGATATACCTTTGGATATTTTGGAATGGAATAGGTAAAATGTCAATATGATCAACATGTTGCAGAAGGATACAGAATGAGTAACCTTACATACCTTCACTTACAGGTATGAGTATACAAGTCTATATATAAACACAACAGTCCAGCTCCTTCCTTATGTTTCACTCTACAACACAAGTTCATAATGGAACTCTCGTTAACAACAATTTACCGTACAAGTGTATAAAATGACAATGAGCTATATGACTGCCGTACAAGGTCATATCACCCATTATAATACAATCCACTGCATTCTCATACCAACAACACCATAACATTCCACACATTGACCAAGTTTTCATACATCAATAGCATTTCACACTACACTTACCCTTTATGCTTCCTTATTATCATTCCGTCACAATTTCTCCTATCAACTTGCCCCATAAGGGTATAGGGACCTTCGGGGATCAACTAGAGACGAAAACACACAAAACTAATTCTGGGGATGACCTGCGCTTCTACATGCACCCGCAGGTGGCTGAGGTGCACAAGAAGTTGACCTTTGGCAGAAGCCAGAGGCACCTACGTTGGCATCTGCGCCCACAGGTGCCCTCATCTGCGGGGGCGGATGCCCGTTTTGGTCCGAAACGGTCTCTTTTGGGTATTTTCATGCAATGAATGGTCCATGATCATAACCAAACTTATTTTGACATATTTTTTATCATATTGGACACCAAAATCAGCCATGGTCTCACAACACACATAACAACACCCAAAACTGCACTTTACGGCCAATACGTCACCAAAACCATAACCAATTTCACAATAAAAATTCCAAACATTTTTCACAAGAATAAAAAAATGTAAGACTATAACCACATCTAACATGTCAATACTAACTTCATCAAGTTCATTTCCTTCAAGATCACAAGCCCATGTTCAAGTTTACAAGGCAAAACCATCCTCCGATTTAGCAAACATGTCACATACACACATAGTGAACTTCTCACACTTCACCAACACAAACAACATGATATAAACAATCTTAAATGCATAAAATATATTAAACCATAATAATATACACTTACCAATTCTCACCAAGTGATGATCTTTGGCCAAAAGGATGAAGGCCTAGGGTTTGTATGAGATAAGGCAATGTTGAGAAAATTCTATCTAAAGGCATGGGTATACAAAATGAATTAAAATCTGATTTTTACCTCATTATATAGTCTCCTCATGGTGCCTATTAACCACACACTTGGTCCAATCCTCTTATATTGACTTGGTCTTGCAAGAATGGGTCATTATGCCCTTTTTGGGCCTCATTTGGCTCATTACAAATTATTAATTGAGCCCACCAATTGAATGAATAATTTATCATATATATACATATATATCCCTCAAGTCAATCTTACCCATCTCTTGGCATTAAATGCATGGTTGATTAGTCAAATGGAAGATTGGATCATGTTTTACCCCATTGGGCCAAGTCTTTCTTATGATCTTTGGGCCTGATTTGGACCAATGGCTCAAGACTCATATAAGCCCCAACAAATAATTGAATAATTCTTCAAATCTCTCATGTTTAATCAATTCCATAAATATACATGTAGTCATATAGGTTCGACAACATACGGGGTGTTACACCTCCCACGAGGGTCTAATCCCTTGTACTGGCTCAATATCAATTACCTCATCAATAACATTACGTAATAACTTAAGTAAATATTGTGCAACGTTTTCAAGTAGGGTTTGGTAGGTATGGGGTGTTACAGTTAGTAAGGTTAGAGTCCAAGTAGTATTCGTTTTGGGGCTGCTTATGTATTAAGTATCATGCTGAGATAAGCATATGCCATGGATTGATGTTCCCCATCCTATGTAAGTTATTGGGGGTAATGTATGGGTAAACTTTCGATCATGGGCAATATTTGTTTAGAGGAGTCATAACCATAGGTGAGGTAGGTAGGTTCCTTAGTACGTAAGTGGTATAAATTGTTATGGTCCTTGGGGTTCCTAACAAGTGAGGTAGGTGATGTGGTGTAATTAAACCAACTTCCACTATATGCACATATTAACTACTTTGTAGTGTGACTGGTTAATGTATGCTTATGGGTGTGATCCATGCATTGTTTACTTGCTTTATTACTTGGTTTGCCTTATATTGTAAATAGTGGAATATTTCGGTATTTGGGATTATTTCATAGGTTACGGATGGATTAAGGATTATAGATATTCATGTTTAGGGTTTTAGTACATAGACGGTAATTGTCCCATGCAGGTCAAGTCTAGAAGGTGGATGTATCACCCATAGCTTGTATGTACAAAGGTATGTATAAATTTCACGATTCCATGAGTGAATCAGGGATTAGTATTACATGTTGGATATATGTTTATTGAGATCCTTGTATGGTTCAGGTACTTATAATATCCTTGGATGCCTTATTGTTAGATTCAGGGTATGTTGACTTGGAAGTTATTGAGGTCCGACTCCTTGATTGATTTGGTTTAGGCTGGGGTTGTTCGGTGTATGTATTAAGGTGTAATTTCATAGGTTGATATTATTATTCATGTTTGACTTTACTTGTTGAACATTTTTGATTTGGTGCTCTTAAATATTCACATGTTTCTATTCGTATAACTCTTAAGGTTAGGTTATTTGGTATTGGTATCTTTGGATATCATATTACTTTAGGATCAGTGAGTACCCAACTCAAGCCCTCTTCCTTGTCATGGCTATCATGTTAATGTTCTAGGTGGCTGGTCAATGGTGTGAACAGGGTTACATAAGAGAAGCGACGCTCGTAAGCAAAGGGACAAAAGTCGGATTGGGGTAGGCTGGGTTGGTTACTGAAAAGCCGGGAGGAAGGCCTTGTGCCAATGGATGTTTAACGGGTATGTTAGGTAGCTATCTAGACTCTTGGCATAGGTCTAGGATGTTTCCGTATGGTAGTAGTCTCCTTAGGGGTGATGTTAGCTTTTAGTGTTTGGTCAGGTTTGGTGGTTACGGGATAGAGAGGAAGCTTTGGGAAGGGATAACAAGTTGCATAAGTTTGCATATTTTCTTCTGATTATTTATGTTATAATTGTATAATCCAATTCGGGTCGACCGATGAGGATTACCAGTGCGTGTGGTTGTACTGATGCTACTCTTGCTATAACCTTTTTGGGGTATAGTCTTTTGCAGGTTTCAGTTTGGTTTCTTGACTATTGCAGTAGAGATCATCCAACAGCTCCCACTTTCTCCTTCATGGTGGAAGCTGTGTCTTGACTATTCCCTCTTTAGTAGCTCTATTACCTGTTTAGACTAGGTCCTAGGGGTAGATTTTATTTGGTATTTATTATTGTAAATCTATTTTAATAAGGATTGGTATTATGTTAATTAATAAAGACTTTCACATGTTACATTGAACGAGTTGTAAGAGGTTCTCCTATCGAGGTGGATTAGATTAGGTCCCTCACAATTTGGTAGTTTGGGTCATGATAATTTAGTATTAAAGCCTAGGTTACCAATCTTCCAGTAAAAGAGCAAATGTCGAGTAGAGTCTCATGGGCTGGTGTATTAACGTCTACATCTAATCTTCGGGGAGCTATGAGACATTCTAGGAAATTATTTCATTTTTTTCTTTCCTTTGGTGCAATTGTTCAGTTGTGGTATGGGTTGAGTTCAATTGGTATCTCGTGATTCCAATTGGTATCTCGGATAAGCAAGTGGATGTCACTTGACTTTGTTTGAAAGGATATAAGCAATGTGAATTGAAACTGGGAAGGTTCCAACTGGTATCTGGCCTTCCGGGCCAAGTAAATATACAAGACGACCTGCTTGGGGTCCTCATATGCACAGTTAGGTGTATGTTATTTAAGGCATAGGTAAGTGATGATTGATTTTGGTTTCCCTAATTTTATGTGTGTTGATTGTAGTTGCTTGATTTTCTTGAGTCTATGCTATGTGAATGTTGTGAATTGTTATGTGCTGAGTGGGGGTAGGTATACCTTAGACTATGATTGTACTACTATTTTATATTATTATAAGGGTCTAAGATGGTGCTTAGGCATGCAAAACCTAACTTGTGGTTGATGTTGAACACCGAAAACCCATGCTAAGTTTAGTTAAAATGCGTGCAAATTGTGTGGTTGTTGCTGTTGACAAGGCTGAGTTTTATGATGTGGAAACAAGGATGAGATTTGCAATGGCGGGCTTAGATTAAAAAGGGTCATCTTGTGTTTTACTATTTCATAAATGCATTATGTGTTGTGATGCAAGGTTGCGGTTGACTGTAATTGGTAAAAAGACTCATTCCGAGTAACTTAGCAAGGTTTTGATGTTTTTTTGGGTTTGAATTAAGGGTACTAGGTATTTGGGGAAGGAGACATAGGAAAAAAAATTTAAAAATCTGGGCAACCTCTAGTTTGGGCCGCCACAACGGTGTGAGCACCACTATAGCGGTAATTTCTCCGCTATTGTGGTACTGCTATGGCGGAAGGCTCACCGTTATAGCGGTAAGGGTGGATCAGTGAGCCTGCCCTGTTCTTCCCTTGTTTTTGACTTTATTTTTGCTTGATTTTTCTCGACATTAGGGTGACGGGGCATTGCATTTATGAGAAATAGCATCAGAATCATATAAGTAAGCTTATCATTTATTAATGTAGGAATAAAAATAGCATCCATGTGTGGGAAATAAAAAGGGGAAAAAGGTGGAATGTCTAGTAAATAACCCAAATGGGGGCCACCCAAATAATCTAAAATAAATGCAAAGATGAAAAAGAAACCTAGCTAGATGCCCTAAAAGTCGCGGGCTACTGGGGCAGGGTCGTCTCCTTTTGCATCACTCAAGAAGGGAAACTCCCTCAAATCCTCTGGCTCCATCTCGGGGAGCTCCTGGTTGGGTGTTATGCACCCGAACATGACCTTCATTGTAACACCCTGTATTTTGTGTGTACTTGTTCTACTGATATGGAACTTGAAGTAACCTTGTTGTATAGGTGAAGTACCAAGTTTCTTAAGTGATTGGTGGTGGTTTAAAGAGGATTTAAAGGATATTATAATGGCCCAAACATTTAGTATGTATACGCCAAGTTAACCTAAACGAAAGTGTTTAAACGCGAGATAGTAAGGTCGTATTCTACATGAAGGATTAAAGTGTCCAAGTGTATATAAGTATTAAGTTAACATAAGGGGTTAAAACTTAGAATATGGAATAAAATAAGTGAGCTGCTTGCTTAACTTAAAATAAGTTAGTAGATGACAAGTAGGTGCATCACCTACTTTGACTATTGACCAATCTAAGAACCAAGTAGGTGCATCACCTACTAAGACTCCTTTGACCAGCTTATTGGGACAAGTACACTACCACATACTTGAATAAATTATGGCCCAAGTTCAAAGAGAGAAAAGGAGAAGAATGGGCAGCCAAGGCCCAATAGTTTCAGATCCACAAAGTCCCAAGTATAATGGGCAAGTAGGTGCACCAAATACTTGGTATTTTATGGCCAAAAATGGGCAAGAAAGTCAGCCAAGAGCTGGTCCCTTTAAAGGGATTGAAAACAGCTCATTTTATTCATTTTAACTTACGCAAAAAAATCAGCTTTCTAGGGTTTTCTCTCTTTCTCTCTAGTAGCTTCTACAGCAGCCCTATAATTCCATTAGGGTTCTTGGGATTTCTTTTCCTTCCAAGCTAAAGGAATCAAGATATTAAAGAGATATAAGTTAAGAGAATAAACCATCACAAAAACTAAGGTAAGGCTACTGTCCATTTTTGCCCCTATTTATATACATGTTTTGGTGGAGAATTGGGTATATATTGTTGTTAATAACTCAAGGGATGATGAGTTCAATATTGGGTTGCTATAATAAAGGACTTTGGGACTGTTTTAGGGGTTGTTTTATGTGTATATGTTGGGGACAACTTGGTTGATCTTAAAAGGGATGTGAGTTATTGGTATTGACATATAAAAGGAAGGTGTAATGATGAACCACTTAATTATATGTTGTATAAGCTTGCTGCCTATCACACTTTGGAACTGTTTTATACATATTATGAAGCCAAAAGAGTCACTGAGGATCTTATAAGAATTTGTCTGTTGTACAAATGTAATTAGAGGAGGAGGGGTTAAAAGAACACCCTTGGGTTGCCAAATTACCGGCTTACTTCCCGGCTACTATTTTGGTGAGGTTAAGTAGCCCAAACGTGCTGATTAGATACTAATACTAGTTTTACCATGTATTTTATTATAGATAAGTAATCCAAAAGGCATGAGGTTAATTCGGGTTAATATTAGAGTTATACAGCAAGGTATGTAAGACTACTCTATTATGTGTTCTTTGGCATGAAATTTAACACTTGTATTACAAAGTGAACGTCCAAAGTTCTCCTATAGGAAATGATACATAGTGGCTGCGTACAATCTCCCATATAGCTAATGACCTTGTTCCCACTCCCTAATGTGCTTATTATTAAATTTGTGTGTCTATATTCAATAGCAAGCTTCATGATTTCTCCTTTTAGTCAAATAAAATCCATGTGTTATTTAAGCTCTTAAGCATTTTAATTATGTACAAACTGCTCCCTACTCATTGTTACTACATCAAGTATTTATTCATGCATCTCTTTCTGGTGGAATATTGTCCCAAAGCTCAATAATGTCATGACCACCAAAGTAACAATCTCAAAGGTAATAAACTAAGAATGCAATCTGGTTATATACGGTTGGTAGCTTAGGGGTAAAACCCTAGCATGGGCCAATCCCGATCTCTTTACATGTGGGTGGCAGCTCAGGGGTGTAAGCCTAGCATGGGCCGATCCCAACTTGGGTATTTACCACTGAGCAGTTGGTCATTTGTATCACATGACTTACAAGATTATAAAGTAAAGAAAGGTAAAGTAAAGAAAGGAATGTAATGTACACGCTTCCACAAGTATATGTAAGGTGGTCTATTAGCACTATCTATACACTTGTACCTGATTTCATATGAGCTCTTGTGTTATGTATAGTTACTATCAGCCTTACATATTCAGTACATTCTTTTGTACTGACTTCCCTTATGGGGGACCTGCATTTCATGTTGCAGGCATAAGTACTTCAGCTAGTAGAAGCCTCCAGTAAGAGCATAGGACATCTAGCGGCTATTGGTGAGCTCCAGGTTGATTTGGGACTTTCCGAGTCTGTTATATATGTTTTGGTATTGTATAGTAGTTAAGTGTAAGGCGGGGGCTTGTCCTGACCTTAACTAAGTTTATATCTCTTTTAGAGGCTTTGAAGTATGGTTGTGCCTTGTCTTCCAATCATTGTGGCCCCAACGGCCAAGTCATGTATATATAGTTTTGGGCTTGACTACGTGGTTTATTTTCATTAAATCTTACTATCCATATTTGGCAGCATCTTTAAATGTTCATGGCAATTCGTGGTAAGTACAAGGTTATGGGTTGGTGCTCTCGAGCCTTTATGGCTACGGGTGCCTGTCTGCCCCAATAGGATTTGAGGCGTGACATTCATGGTCTTCCACATTCGGGAGAGCAGTTGATCCCGGGAGTGACTCTTCTGCCTCTCCTCGTCAAGCTCTCTGTAGAGCGCTTCCAAGTCCTAGGCGGAGGACAGGAACTTCTTTATAGACCTCCTAACAGCAGCTAGGTCTGCCTCTAGCTGGCTACTAGTGATCGTGGGCTAGGACTGGGAAAGAATGGCATCATTACCATCGTCTTTATCTGCTCCAAGGGCCTCCTCAGCTACCCAGCTCCTCACCTCCTTTCCGCCCTTTCTCTTCTTTCTTTTTTGGTACCAGGGCGCTCTTACCAAAGGGTATGTCTATCTCCGCCACAATATCATTAGGCTCCTCCGATACCCCGCCCATTTGTATAGCTCCGACACCAACCCAAGGAGGAAGGGACCCCTCCTAGGACCTCGAAATAAGTCCTTCCACTCCATTACAACCTGCTCCCCCGCGTTCAGTCGAACACCCCTAATAGTACAGCTAATTCCAAGGCCGGAGGATATTTCACGTCGGTAGTGTGTTTCCATGAATGAATTATCCAGGTCACCAGGTTCATCCACCTCCTAACGTCTGCCAAAAAGTAGGTGTCGGTGACACATTCACTCGTAGTCCAGTATACCCGATCACAGAACTCCTCTGGAATAAGTGTGTCCCTCAGCTACCCCATGTCCAGGTTACAGAATCACAAAATTGAAAATTCCACAATGTCCTTGGGGTCATAGTGATCTAGTGCTCAATAATTGGGTATGCCTATCCCCCATTCTATACCCAAAATAGTCTGCCAATGCTTAGAGAAAAGCAAAAATGTAACTATGAGTTAAACATAAATTTAACCAGAAACGTACGAGATAAAGAAAGGAAAATGATCACTTTAATTTTCCCAACTCAATACTAGCTCCAATTTATGATCTCCCATGAATTTATGAGCTCACAATACCTTTAAGGGGAACATTGCCCAATCTGTGAGAAATTACTTCTTAAGGGTAGCAGGGTTCAACCCTCTCATGACTCTGAAGCAAATAATCAGGTAATAGTGGAGGAGCACTGATAATAGTATAATTAAAGGTGTTTTATAGGTTGTACCCATTTTTACGCTATGGTTGGAAAAGAAGAAACACATTTCTTCATAGAGGAAATTACTCAGCATGCAAGGTAATCTGGGACATAACAAAAATTGTGAAAAAGTTCTTGAGGAGTAGATGTAACTTGACCTGTGGCAATGAGAACTGGACACAAATTGAGAATATTTTAGAAGGATATAGTCCAGTTCATGATATTAATATAGTCAGATGGTTCCCACCCCCTAATAATTGGGTGAAGTGTAATACTGATAGGGGCTGGCCTTAGGTCTGCTACTTTTTGTGCGTATTAGACTCCAATACACCACTAATCTAATGGCTGAGGCAAGGGAAATTAAAGAGGGTTTAAGCTATTGCAAGGACAATTCCCTACAAAATGTGATATTGGAATCAGAGAATCTGATTCTTATCCAGATTTTAATTAGAAATTGGAGAATCCCTTGGAGTATTGCAGTTAATGCTAACTGTATTTTTGACCTTATGAACACTATATCAGTGAGAGTACAACACTCCTTTTGGGAGGGAAATACTTGTGCTGATTTTTTTGATAATCTTGTTTTTTCTTTTGCAGGTGATTACTACATTGATCAATTTTAAGATATTCCTAGTGCAGGCAAAAAGATTTTACTATTAGATAGGCAAGGCCCTCCAATTATTCGAAGGGTACTATCAAAGGATTCATGGTGATGCAAAAGAGAGTACTAATTTTTAAGAACATCGTTACATATAAATACAATCATGAAGAATTCATTCAGAGAATACTTCTTGCAATAGCTCATAAATGTTTCTAACATATAGGTAAACAGATAAGGTTTCCAAACTGATGCTACATTATAAGTGATTCCTATTTTGGCTTTAGACTGAAGTAATTTCATTTAATTTAGTTATCCGCGCCTGTGAGATTTTGGGTGTTATCCGATAACGAATTAAGTCTGGAGCAGATAGGTTTTGCAATAATACAAGCTTAAGTCTAGTCTCTCTGAATACCTGCATCAGTAGTGAATTGCGTTAATCTTTTTCCCCTAGATGTAAAAATTTTATTTACAACTGGATCTAATGGTGGTATTAATCCCTTTTAAGGTTCAACCCATTGATTTAGAAGTAGATACAATCATACACTTAGGAGAAAAACAATGGGAAGCATTGGGAATTAAGTACACTTAGCTTGGATTAGCTTGGAAGACCTTGTTCATCACACGTAGATGCAGATGGATGTTGATGGGAAGCTCTGGATAGAGATTGATTTTGTTGTAGATCTTCGATTAAGGTTAGATTCGACATGAGGCAACTATGGTTTTTCTCGATTTGGAGTTCATAGCCATGAAAAAGGCATTCTTGATCGAGGGAAAATGAAGATCGACTTTTTTCTCTTCAAATATTCTATCATATATTTGTTACTTTCCTATTGTAATTTTGGGCTGGGTCACTTTTGGGTCAGGCCACTACCTTGTACAAACTCTATTTTCCTTTTATAAATGGGCCTTGTGCATGGCTTTAATTTAAAAATAAAAAATAAAAAAATTGTGAATTTACACTTAGAGATTGAGCTGAAAATGAAGGGAGAAGTTTTATTTACTGCTAGGGGTCCTTTTTTATGAATGCGGGACACTTATCGTTATTGTTGGAGCTGATCGGGACTTGGCTTTATGAATGTGAATGGTCCATCACGATAATGAAGAAGAAGCCTGGACCGTTCAGTTTGGCTTCCGCTTTACCAACGCAAAGGCTAGCTCGCGAATGAGGATGTCAAGATTCCTTGACCTTCACGATCGTGACAAATCCCTTGGAAATACAAAAACAAAAATCCTTGACCTTCGCAAATGCAGCCAAGGCCTCGTGAATGCAAAGGCCAATTTTGGCCTGCACTATGTTCTGATACACCAACAACTTTGCTAAGTTGCAAAAATCTTTGGACGGGCCCTCAAGATTCATTCAAAATCAAGTGAATAACAAACTATGCTACCCTACCAAATTTGGCATTCCAAACTCAAAAGAACCATAAAAATTTCCATCAGAGGTCGTTTAGACAAACAATGTGTCCCAAACCTAAAGTTCCATTTTTACAAAAATCCACCCAATAGCCCAAAATGAGTCTGAAAACCTCAAGTCCTAGACCAAGGGTCCCTCTAGCCTAAAATCGACATTATGTGTAACACCCCGTACCTTCCGAACCCTACATGATGATGTGAATAAGGTTTTCTTAGGTGTCGAGAAAGATAAGTATGTATTTGGTAACGCTAACAACTAGAAAATTGAAATTTGGCCACGTACAGGTAATTCGACTTTCATAGGAAGTGTTCGGTGATTTCGGGGAGCATTTGTGGAATATCCGTACACATTCTAACCTCATTTGGTGACTTGGAGTCATGTTTACTTGATGATTAAGATCACTAAGTAAGTATTTTGTAGTGTTTTGATAAGGTATTGGACGATACGCAAGTGTTGGAAAAATGGCCGAAAAATTCAGCAAAGCACCAAAACTTGCGCCAATGACCTGTTTCAGGGGGTGTGTCTCAATCCACCTGATTCATAGGTGCCTCATTTCTTGCGCCACAGCCTGCTTTACAGCTAGTGGCGCAAGGCACAAAAAAATGTGCCCTCCCGGACTCGTTTTGAAACGCAATTCTACGACGCTTCTTGGATGGTTTCTTTTGGTTCTTTGGAGTTATTTGAGCATTGTTAAAGATTAAAACACTTCAATACACTCCTACATACTTCTACATGATCAAACCATGAGACACAAGTAATTATCAAAAATGTTCAAGGAAGCCATGGACGACTAGAATTCCTACTTTTGCGATCGAAACGACGAATGAGAATCTTGTAAGAGAATATTGTCGTGACCTTATGGAATTATGTAAACATGAGATATATGGTGAATAATACATGGAATATGATGGGTTAAATGGATATGTCTTATTGGGCCCAAATTAAGGCCCAAAAGTGGAAGAAAGACATGGCCCAAATGGGTCAAATGACCCATTCTTCCATTTGACCTTCTAGAATACTATATTAAATGATAAAGAGTGGATAAGGATGGACTCAAAAGCTTATAAAAGGGACCAAAAATCTGATTTTTATCCATTATACACACACATGTATTTCTATGTTTTTCCAAAAACATTTCAAGAAACCCCTTTTGCTCTCAAAACCCTAAGTCCACTTTTGGAGAAGATCATCACTATTCAAGCTTGGGTAAGTGTTTATTATTATGGTTTAACATATTATATGCATGGGATCTTATGTATATTAAGCTAGTTGTGTTGGCAAGGTGATGAATAGTATTTTTGCTTTTGGTGAAGGATGTGCTATCTTTGTAATTTGAACGTGAATTAGGCCTTGTGCCTTTGATGAAAAAGCATGGTATGGACAAAATATGAACATGTATGGTGTTATTTTTGGTATTAAACTTGTTCTTGTCTATAAGTGGAAATTGTGGGATTTTGGCCGATATGTGTTATGAGTTGTATTAAGGTCATTTGATGGGTTATTTGTGATGTGTTATGGATAAGAAAGTGTAAAGGAGAAGTGTTGTGGTGAAATGTATCAATTATCATGTATTGGTCAATGTTGGGAATATTATGGAATTTTTGGAATAATACTTCTATCAATGGTTTTGGCAAGGGGAAATGGCATGTTTAAAGGCAAACATGTAATTCATTGACATTGTATGCATTTGTAAGGTAGTTGGTGGTTAATGTGAATTCCGTATTGTATTTGTGTTGTAGAGTGACACATAAATAAGGAGCGGGACTATTGTATGCACCTCTAGGATTATATTTTCGTATTGCGAATCCAAGGTATGTAAGGTTACTCTGTCCGTATTTTTCTACGGCAAATAGTATTCACATTGGCATTACGCGTGTCCCATCCCAAAATGTGCGAAGGTATCCCATTTCCGGTTATCAATGGTTATTGTCATATATTTCCTACTCATTGAGCAATGGTGAATCTCATGTCTCATATTCATGGTTAATGTTCCAAAAGCTCACATAAGGTTATGTTTCCAATAAGGCTAGGTTTCCAATAATGTTTATTCACATGTCTTATATTTTGGTTATGGTTTCAAAGCTTCCAAAAATGCTATGTCAAGTGAATGTACCAATCTCTCACAAGTAAGGTATCAATCTCAAAAGTAAGAAATGAAGTAAGAATAAAGTAGTGCATATTGATTGTGTTCATGGGTGTTATCCATGGGGTACAAATACCCGCATGATGATGTTAGTTTATCCATGGGGTACAAATACCCGCATGATGATGGCCATTTATCCATGGGGTGCAAGAACACCCGCATGATGATATGATCTTATCCATGGGGTAAAAAGAACACCTGCATGATGTATCCATGGGGTGAAATGAACACCTGCATGATGAGGGCCCTAACAGCATATGAGCAATGTAAAGTAAAGTAAAGGCAAGAGAAAGAATGAATGTAATATACATGGTTTCCAAAGTACAGAATAGTGACTCATCTACATTGTGATTTATCTATGTTGGTTATGCATTGGAACTTGAGTTATTGACATATTTTCATATCTTACAAGTTTCATATGGCCTTACATACTCAGTACATTCTTCGTACTGTCCCTTCTTGGGGAATTTACTTTACTTGCTGCAGGCGCAGGTCCTAGTAGGCCTCAACAGTAGATTGACAGTGTTGCAGATCTTTGGTGAGCTCCAGTTAGTCTGGAGTTTCTCCGAGTCACTATTGTACATGTGTTTTGATTTTGTACATGTTGTATAAAGCGGGGACTTGTCCCGACTTTTAGTTCATTTTGGTCAATGCATTTTGTTAGAGGCTTTTGTAGACGGATGTGGGTGGATAAATGGGAAGGTACATGTCGTTTTGACTTAATGGCTCAAACGGACAAGTTTTACATACATAGCTATGACTTATGTTTTCATGTCTATGACTTCCGCATAGTTGCACAAGGTGTAATAAGATTCATATGAGATTATGCATGTGAATGTTCATGAGCAAAGGTTGGTTCTCTCGGGCCATATCGACTTCGGGTGCCAATCATGCCTCGATTGGATTCGGGGCGTGACATTCTGATGCTAAAAGAACCATCAAAATTAGTATCCAAGGCTGTTTACATGAAGTTTGGGCCTGAAACCATTTTCTCAACCTTAAAAGCTACAAAATAAGGAAATGGATATAAAAACCAAACAAAATTCCTTTTAACCAAAATTTTAGTTCCAGTATGTCATAAATGACTTGGGATAGCAATAGGAAAGCTCTAAACGCAGAAAAAACATGAAAATTGATGAGTCGGCAATTTATGACTCATTTATCCTAAAAAAGATAAGAAATTAAGTCCTCAATGTCAATTTGAGATAATTTTAATGTTAGTTAGGTTTATTTTTAGGGTTGAAGCCCAAAAGTGGTTGATAAAGCATAAAGATGAAAACAGACAAAGAATTGGAGATAAAATGCAAAAGAGTATAACCCTTGTTTGGCGGATCATCCAAGTCATTTGTGTATCGCCTAAAGAAGGTTCTATTACCCAAATCAATAGTTTGACCAAGATCCAATTGAAGCAATTCAGTGATGAGGAGAGGAAATTTGGCGTATTGCCAAACAGTTTGGCGTAGCAAAGTCCGTCACCAAAGTCAGCAAGTACAAATCACTGAATCTCAAAGTCAATGTCAATTTGGAAATCAAAGAGGCACATCAGCGTATCACTACAGAATTTGGCAATCCCAAAGTCCCATCACTGAAGTGAGTAAGGTGGCATTTTTGTGAATTCCTGGCCCATTTTGCTTCAGCTATAAAAGGCTTTTTGGCAACTTTGAACTCTATCTTTTGTCAATTTTAAGTTCTAGAAGTTTGTAGTTGAAACGCTAAAGTTGGAATTTTGTTGATTGGTTGTTCTTCCTTTGGATTTTGATTTCATTTGTGAATATTTGGATTCAATGAGAATTTGGGTATAATTCCTTTCTCTCTCTATGAGTAGCTAAATTTCCCAACTTGGGGTTATGTATGATTGAGTAGTGATTATTATATGTGTGTTGCTAATTTACCTTTTTAATTGATTATTTGTTAAAGTTTTAACCTCTAATCCATGTTATTAACCTATAATTAGAGGTTGCAAGCTCTAGTTAAGCCTATATCTCTTACCACCCTTGACAAAAGGGATAAGGGTGAGGAGTAGTGGTCAACAATGACTTGATTTTCATCATTCAATAGTAGATCTTAGACATAAGGCTACTAAGTTAAGGTTTTTGGTTGGTTATGAAGTAACACTTGTGAGGTGTTCAAAAGAACTTGTGATATTTAATGTTTTATTAAAATATTAGCATTAAAATTTAAGAGCTATCCCACCCATAACGATTAGTTGAATTTAGGAAAATATACATTTACCCATGCATGTACTCACTCTCATGAGGGCATAACCCTAAGTGACTTTAATCATTTATTACAATTTTTTAGTTCTCATTCTTGCAAACGAAGCTTACAATTGATTAATTGAATACAAAAAACGTTCGAATATAATTCCCCATTTTACTTTTATAACATTTTACACATTACTTGCAAACACTTAGTGGATAATTACACTTCAAGGTGAACTATCTCCTTCATTCCCTGTGGGATCGACCCTAACTCACGAGTTGGGTTAATAAATTACATAATAATCGTGTACAACCTTTTTAGCGTGTATTTGAGCGTTATCAAAAATAATGTCGTTTCCTGGGAATTAAAGTTAGCGTTCATTTTTATAGTGTTTTGATTCACTTGTGTTAGCCGTAACTTGAATTTACTTTATTTGTTGTTTATGTCCTACTTAGGTGATAACATAAGCCAACAAGGCACTATGAGTCAGCATGATAGTGATACCACTACCTTTTATAGGCAACTTGAGGATGAGGATCAATTAGGTGATATCGGAAGGGTAAGTGCAATGTGGTCATTCCTATAACTAGTGTTATTCTTCATTTACTACAAATGAAGAGAATGTTTGGTGGCCAAGCACATAATTTGAAAAATTTCATAAACATTTGCACTCCATTTGAAATTGCTAATATATCCCAAGAGTCCATCCGTTTGAGGTTGTTCCTATTTTCTTTGTTGAGTAAAGCAGTGATATAGTTGAGGGAATTTTACTTCAAATATTCTATAGGTCGTTGGAATAATTAAACAAGACCGTGATGGGTAACTTGGTCGATGGTTCATTGATCAATCAAACATTTGGAATTGACACGGGATTGTTGATCAATCAAACATGGCACACACGAGATACTGAGGTGATTTTGGGGGCTCCCTCTAAGTCTTATGTGAGACAAGAACAAATGAAATAGGAAGAGAAGAGATATGAAAACATGGCCAAGATCATGACACAAATATATCTCTTAATGAAGCATGTCATGGGGTCGACCCCAAAGTGGTTAACGTCATAGCTTCAAGAGGAAGTAGGGATTGTAAAGATGACAATGATGAAAAACTTGATAAAGAGATTCTTTTCTTATCGAATCAAATAGGAGGTTCCCGACATACCTATCAAAGGCAAGGCAAGAATCAAGGTTGGAAGGAAAGGGATAGAGATTGGAAGGATTGAGATTAGAGGGACTATGACCATGATCGTGATTAGAGGAATAAGGATAGAGAGAGAGATCATAATAGGAGAGACAAAAAGCACAATCAAGATTGATATGTCCCACCACATGATAGGAAAAAGGGTAAAGAGGCCATCTCTGTTGATCGAGAAAGTTACAATTAGGAAGATGTGCTTGCTAGAATTCTTATGGGAGTCGAAAAAAGTGAAAAAATACTCAAGGAAATGAAGAGAAACTTTTCACAATTAAATAAAATGGTCACTTTCCATTCGACTTTGATTAAGAAACTTCAAACTCATTTGAGCCAAATCTCGGCTCACCTCAACACTAGACAAAATGGAGGTCTCCCTAGTGATACTGTGGTAAATCCTAAAAATGATGCTCATTGTATGGAAATTGTCACTAGGAGTGAAAAGACACTCGATAATGAGGTTTTGTATCTTGATGAAGACCCCAATGAGAGGGTGATTAAAGAGCAAGAGTGTGGAAAGAGAAAAATGTTTGACAAGTTGAATGGAAAAATGCCTATTTCCAAAGAGCCAAATTTTGAAAACCTAGAAGAAGTTGAAAAGTTGGTTGAGGGTGAAGAGAAACAACAAGTGGGTGATGAAAATGTCTCAAAACTAGAAGAAATCCCAGTTGATTCAAAGCCGTCAATCAAGATACCTCCTCCATCCTCACAAAGATTCAAGAAGAATAAGTATTATACTAAGTTCAAAAAGTTTCTCTCCAACTTTAGCAACATGTCGGTGAATCTTCTTTGGTTGAAGCTTTACTTGAGATACCCGGGTATACCAAGCTTATGAAAGACTTGGAAACAAACAAAAAAACCATGTATTTTGAAATGGTTGAGATCTCACATAGTTGAAGCGCTACCATGTCAAGCAATATTGTGGTCAAGAAAGAAGACCCTGGTGCATTTACTATCCCTTGCACCATTGGGGTGTGTGAATTTTGCAAAGCTTTGAGTGACTTAGGAGCAAGTGTAAACTAGATGCTTCTAGCTATATTCAAGAAATTAGGATTGGAAGCTCCAAAGTCCAAGAACATGAGACTCTTAATGGTAGATCGGTCTATTAAAAGATTGGTAGGAATTCTCTATGATGGTTTAGTCCGGGTTGACAAATTCATATTTCCCTCAGAATTTCTTATCCTTGATTGTGAGATAGACTATGAGGTTCCAATCATTCTAGGTAGTCCTTTCCTTGCTATCGGGAGGGTATTAGTAGATGTGGAACATGGTGAAATTAAGTTTAGAGTGAATGGTGAAGAGGTGACATTTAATATATGCAAGTTCATAAAGCAACCAAAGCACTTGTAAGTGATTTCGGTGATTGATATGATCGGTGATGAGTTTGTCGATGCAATGGAGGTGGATTTCATTAGTGAGACACTAGAGGGGGTGTTATGGAACTACAAAAGTGAAGATACTAAAGAGTATAATCAGGTCGTGGCTTCCTTGATGGGTCTTGGTTCATACACCAAGAACATACACAAACTTGACCTTGATTTGAATAATCAAGAGAGTCCTCCTGCAATGACATCAATAGATGAGCCTACAATACTTGAACTCAAGCCGCTACCCCCTCATCTTTTTTATGTGTTCTTGGAGCAAGACAATACCTTGCTCATGATTATAGTAGTGTACATATTAGTATGACAGGTTAAAGCATTGAAATAGGTATTGAAGAAATTTATAAGGTCTCTTGGTTGGGCTATAGCTGATTTTATCAAGATCCCTCCTAATATTTGCACTCATAAGATAATGTTAGATCCCCAATGTGTACCGAGTATTGAACATCAATGGAGGTTGAATCCTCCAATGCAAGAGGTGGTTAAAAAAGAGATCATCAAGTGGCTTGATATAGGCATCGTGTATCCAATCTCGGATAGCACTTGCGTGAGCCCAATGCAATGTATGCCCTGCAAGGGGGAAATTACAGTGGTTCCCGATGAAAACAATGTACTTGTGCTTATTAGACTGGTTATGGGTTAAAGAGTATGCATAGATTACCAGAAACTCAACTCATGGATGAAAAAACACTATTTCCCCATGTCTTTCATGGATCAAATGCTAGATCATTTGGCGGGGTAAGGTTAGTATTATTTACTAGATAGGTATTCCAGTTATAACCAAATCTCTATATCTCCAGAGGATCAAGAGAAGACCACTTTAACATGTCTGTATGGTATGTTTTCTTTCAAATGCATGCCCTTGGGTTATGTAATGCTCCTGCCACCTTTCAAAGGTGAATGCTAACAATATTTTCAGACATGGTGGAAGACATTATGGAAGTCTTCATAGATGAATTTTTTGTAGTAAGTGACACATTTGACGCTTGTCTTGATTATTTGTCTAAAGTTCTTCAACGGTGTGTGGAAACAAACCTAGTGCTAAATTGGGAGACATGTCATTTTCTGGAAAAAGACAGGATTGTACTAGGGCATAAGTTATCGGTCCTAGGAATACAAGACGAACAAGCCAAGATCCAGGTAATTGCAAAATTGCCTCCTTCAATCTCTGTCAAGGTTGTCGAAAGTTTCTTAGCACATACCGACTTCTATCGATGGTTCATCAATGATTTCTCCAAGATAGCCCATGGAATGTGTAAGCTTCTTGAAAAGAAATAAAAATTCAATTTTGATGGAGATTGTGTGAGAGAATTCAATTGCCTCAAAGAAAAACTTATGTCGGCTCCTATCATTGTAGCCCCAAATTGGTCACTTCCTTTTGAATTGATGTGTGATACAAATGGATTGGCATTGGGTGTGGTTCTAGGAGAAAGAAAGGACAAGTTTTTTCATCTGATAAATTATGCTAGGAAGTCCTTAAATGATGTACAAAGAAATTATATAGTTACGGAGTAAGAATAGCTTGTCGTAGTCTATGCTTTTAAAAAAATCCCACGCTTATTTGTTGGGCATGATGGTTATTATAAATACTGACCATGCGGATCTTTGGTATTTTATGGATAAAAAAGAGGCTAAGCCATGGTTGATCCCATGGATCTTGTTACTTCAAGAGTTTGATTTTGAAATGAAGGATAGGAAAGGGTGTGAGAACCAAGTGACAGATCATCTATCTGGCCTTGAGTCCAATAAAAAGAAGTTGGTTGAGATCAATATTGATGAAACCTTCCCCGATAAACTTTTCATGGTACTTTTGGGATGACCCCTATTTGTTTAGGGAGTGCGCGAAAGGAGTAATCCATAGATGTGTGATGCAGTCAGAAATACAGCTTATTCTTGAGGCTTGCTATTTTTGCTAATTTTGTGGTCACCAAGGTGGGGTGAGAATAGTTTCCAAAGTTCTTCAAAGTGGTTTTTATTGGCCTACGCTACATAAGGATGCACATGAATTGGTTTGATCTTTTGTTCAATGCTAAATGCAAGGAGGCATGAGATGCCCTTAAAGCCTAATCTCGAGGTGAAGTTGTTCGATATGTGGGGCACTGATTTCATGGCACCCTTTGAAAGCTCATATGGAAACAAGTATTTATTGGTTTCCATTGATTATGTATAAAAGTGGGTAGAGGCAATTGCTTTGCCAAATAATGAGAGCAAAAGCATCATATTTTTCTTTAGGAAGCACATATTTACAAGGTTTGGGACTCTCCGGGTAATCATTAGTGATGGAGGCTCTCATTTTTGTGATAGTGTTTGGTACATTGCTCAAAAGGTATAGGGTGAAGCATAAAGTGGCTGCCCTCTACTATCCTCAATCAAGTGGCCAAGTGGAAGTATCAAATCGAGAGACCAAAGCAATCTTAGGAAAACCCATCAATGTGGGATGTACTAATTGGGTTAATGCCTTTTAAGCTTATCGAACAACTTTTAAAACTCTAATTGGTATGTCTCCCTATCAACTTGTTTTTGGGAAGGCGTGTCACCTATGGGTTGATCTAGAAAATTAAGCTCTTTGGGATTTAAAGAAGCTTAACATAGATTGGGAGGAGGCTTCTAAGTCTAGAGTGGAGCAATTGCAAGAGTTGGAGGAATTTTTTCTTCAGGCGTATGAAATCTTTGTTCTATACAAAGAGTGAATAAAAAGGTGGCATGATGCCAAGATATTAAAGAGAGAGTTTCAAGTGGGGGATGATGTGTTTCTTTTTAATTAAAGGTTGAAATTCTTCATGTGAAAACTATATTCCAAATGGTTGGGTCTTTTCAAGGTGATAAATATGTATCCTAGTGGTGCAATTGAGATGGAAGACCATACGAAGAGAAGGTTTACAGTGAATGGCAAATGGTTGAAGCACTTCTATGTTGGTAGTCTCAAAGTAGCTAAAGTTGAGGCACTAAGCACTTCTATGTTGGTAGTCTCAAAGTAGCTAAAGTTGAGGCACTCTGTTTCAAAAATGTTTGATTGATGAGGAACTATATCATGCCACGATGATAACTAAGACACTTCTTTGGAGGCAACCCAAGTTTTACTTTTTTTTGTTATGAATAACGCTTGTTGCATAGTGCAGGTGTGTGATGGGGTTGGAATATGGAACACATGCCACAAAACTAGTTGGAGTAGAAAAATTTGGGAGATCATGCATAAAGCTCCAGGGAAGAGGCTTTGGCAATTCGCCAAACACTTTGGTGAATTGCCAAAGTCCTTTGCCTACGTATGAGGTATAGTTATAGTCTATTACAAAGAAGAGTAAAGAACCAGTGATGCAATGACTACATGTAACACCCCGTACGTTCCCAACCCTACTTGACGACACTAAATAATATGTACTTCGGTATCGAGAGCTATAGGTATGCATTTGATAATGCTATGGGTGAGATAATTGAATTTGGCTCTTGTTATGTGATTTAACCTTCATAGGAGGTGTTTTATGATTTTCTTGGAACATTTGTGAGGTTCAAAACGAGGCTAAGAAGACCTCTAAACAAAGTATATTAAGGTTAAGAAGTGAGTTAAAGAATAGGACTTGAAGTATCTAACCAAACCCGCGAAGAGAAGTCGAAAAATGGAATTTTCAAAAAATTTTAAGGAGGGGCTCATTTGGGACCATGCCACACCGCTCTGGGCTCAACTTTTTAGCCTAGAGGAAGTAGTTTGGCGCGCCCAGGGGCGTGCCACCTTGGGTTTTCAACTTTTTCGAAAGTTGGAAATTTCTAAGTCCCAAGGGTATCCGGGGACGTACCAAGCCGATTTTTGCTAAGTTTATTCTACAACCAAGAGTATATACATGAAATGAATGACATATTACATTGGTATGATAAAATTACTCGAGAACGAATTTGGGTTCAAAATGACAGTTTTGCCCTTAAGGTCAAAATAAGCCAAACGTGGCTAGAATCACTTGGTTTTGGGAATAAGGCTACGGATATGAATAGCATGAGTGGGAATATTATTGTAATACGTATAAGATGACTTAAACACGAGAAATTATTGATTATTATGGGGTTAAGTGAATTGGGCCCAAAAAAGACCCAAAAATGAAAAGAAAACATGGCCTAATTAAGTTAAAAAGGACCCATTCTTCATCCTTGACCATTTGTACATGGAATTTAATGCCAAGGAGACTTGAAGGGATATAAATAGGTGGGAAAATCAGATTTTAATCAAAGGAGTGCACTACACTTTTCTAGAAATTTCCTAAAAATTGCTCTCAACTCTCAAGAACCCTAAAACCCCTAAGCCAACTTCTTGGAGCAAACTCATCACTTTTCAAGCTTGGGTAAGTGATTATTGTTATGGATTAATATATTATATGCATGAAATAGTATGTAAATCATATTGGTTGTGCTTGGAAATGTTGAACATGGAACTTTGTGCTTTTATAATAGATTTGTGATCCATGGGATTTAAGCTTGAATTAGGACTTGTGCCTTTGATGAAATATCATGGTATGGATAAAATATGAAGTGTATTAAGGTGAATTGATGGATTGTTTATAATGTGGTGTGGATAAGAAGGTGTAAAAGAGAAGTGTTATGGGGAAATGTATTGATTATAATGTATTGGTCAATGTTGGGAATATTGGAGGATTTTTGGAATCATGATTCTATCAATGGTTTTGTCAAGGGGAAATGACGTGTTTCAAGGCAAACATGTACCCCATTGATGTTATATGCATTTGTAAAGTAGTTGTTGGTTAATGTGAATTCCGTTATGTATTTGTGTTGTAGAGTGACACATAAAGAAGGAGCGGGACTATTGTATGCACAACTAGGATTGTATATCCGTATTGAGAGTACAAGGTATGTAAGGTTACTCTATCCGTATCTCTTTGCGGCAAATAGTATCCACATTGCTATTTCACTAGTCCTATCCCGAAATGTGCTAAGGTATCATATATCCGTTTATCAATAGTCATTGTCATATATTTCCTACTCATGGATCAATTGTGAGTCTCATGTCTCATAATCATGGTTAATGTTCCAAAAGCTTAAACAAAGTTATGTTCCAATGTTCCAATAGTGATTATGCTTACGTCTTTTTGTTCATAGATTATTGTCCAATAGTTCCCATGGTGTTATGATCCTAAGTTATTCACATGTCTCTCACTCATTGGTTAATTATCCAAAGTCTCCAACAATGTTATGTTCCAAAGTTCAAGTGATGTTATGACTATCAAATATCAATCTTAAAGTAAAGATCAAAGTAATGCAAATGTGGTCAATGATCAAATATGGGTGGCAAGTCAAGGGGCATAAGCCTAGCTCGACTCGATCCCGATGTATTGATTTATGGGTGGCAAGTCTAGGGGCGTAAGCCTAGCTCGACTCAATCCCGATGTATTGATTTATGGGTGGCAAGTCTAGGGGCACAAGCCTAGCTCGACTCGATCCCGATGCATTGATTTATGGGTGGAAGGTCTTAGGGTCATAAACCTAGCTCGACCCGATCCCAACATGATGATATGTTATGAAAAGACCCACTGATCAGTCGGGGCCCGGGTACATTGTGACATATGTATTGACAAGTGAGCATTGAATGTAAAGAAAGTAATCAAAGCAATTCACATGGCTTCCCAAAATGCAAAATGGTGACTTATCTACATTGATTATTCATATGTTTTGAGTTCATTGAAATATTCATGTATTGTACAGTTTCATCTGAGCCTTGCATACTCAGTACTTATTTCGTATTGACCCCTTTTGGGGGATTTACCTTACTTGCTGTAGGCGCAGGTACCAGTAGGCCTCCCCAGTAGATTGCCAGTGTTAGCGGTTCTTTGGTGAGCTCCAGCTAATTCGGGGCTTCTCCGAGTCAGAGTTTATATATGTTTTGGTGATGTATATATTGTGTAAAGTGGGGACTTGTCCCGACTTATGGTTCAGTTGGTCAATGCTCTTGTTAGAGGCTTTTGTAGACGGATGTGGGTGTATCATTGTAAAAGACATATGTTGTTTTGACTGGATGGCCTCAACGGCCAAGTTTCATATGTATGTATAAATATGTCCCATGTTTTCCTTTATTCGTCTTTCATGTTCTTACGCAATGGTGGTTATGATTATGATATGCATATGATTGAACATAGGGAAAGGTTGGTTCTCTCAGGCCTTATCGGCTACGGGTGCCAATCATGTCTCGATGGGATTCGGGGTGTGACACTACACTTTTCTTATGCTGAGATGTATACACATCCAACTCTAAATGCAGTATCGGTACATGATAATTGCAGTGAGGGTAAGTCGTTCAACTTTATCCCTCTGATTTTGAAGAATGGTGTTGTTACGATTCAAATTAAGAATGATGACATCAAAGAACATGTCAAAACCTGGGGTTCTGCCCTAATTATTTATTTTCTAGGTAATACACCTTCGATGAAACAGATGGTGAATTATGTTGTTCGTGTGTGGGATTTTATTGCTAAATCGAGGGTTCTATTTCATGATGTTGGATACTACATATCCAAATTCTAAAATAAATGAGACAAAGAAAAAGTGATTAATAAGGGGCCTTACTATGTATATAATAAACCACTAATACTCAAGCAATTAGAGATGGCTTCTGAATTTGATCAAGAGGTCTTGAGCTTGATTCCTTTATGAGTCAAGTTTCTAAGGTGTGGGCTATTGGTCTATGAAAGGACTGAGTAATGTGTCTAGTGCAGTGGGTCGACCTCTATATCCTGATAATTTCATTACGGCTGAAGAGTGGATTTCTTATGCTAGGATATTAATTGAAGTTGATGTGTCACAACCTCTGCTTGAGATGATAGTGGTAGAGAATCTATCTGGGCCTTGGAACTAACATGTTGATTATGAGTGGAAGCCCAAATACTGCACTGAAAGCTTGAGATTTGGTCATACTGATGTTTAATATTGGTATCAGAAGGAGAACACTAATGTAGTGAATAATGAGACAAAGAAAGAGCAGCCTCTGCCTGACCCTATTGTGAAAAAGTAGGAGCACGAAAATATAGGAAGCCATATATGGCTTGGCAAGTTGTTAGGCCAGCGACCAACAAGGATAAATATAGTACCTTTAGAGCAGTGATGCAGAAAACTAAAAAAGGCAAGGAAAGCACTATAAGGTAACATATGCTTAATGATGAGATACAACCATATACAGAGGTTTTGGGGCATGAAAGCATAAAGGTAGAAGTTCTATCTCAAAGGAGTGGCAAGCACATTATGGGGTCACATTATAGAGAGAGTGTTGGCAACTTCATGCATTCCCTATGGGATCGACCCCAACTCGTGAGTTAATATATTACATAACAATAACATACATCCTTTTTATAGTGTATTTGAGCCTTATCAAAAATGGAAAAAATTACTTGGAGGATCATTACATTCAGTATGGGCTAGGGGTAGCTCAGAGCAGACAAAAGAGTTATGCTGACCATAGGCTTTGAGATTTGGAGTTCATAATTGGGGATCGGGTGAATCTGTGAATGTCGCCCATGAAGGGCATGATGAGGTTAAGAAAGAGGGGCAAGCTCAGCCTAAGGTATATTGGTCCATTTGAGATTTTGTAGTAAGTAAGTGATGAGGCATATGAGTTAGCTTTACCTTTAATATTTTTTGGTATTCATCCTATTTTTTATATATCAATGCTATGATGATATATTTTAGAAAAGTATAATATGCTCTAGTGGGATTCAGTTCAGCTAGATGATTTTTTGACTTTCGAGAAGGAGTCATTTGACTCACATGCTCCAGTAGGATTCAGTCCTTTTAGTAGTAGATGTTTTAATGACCCTCTAAGTTATATTCTTTATTTTTATGCATTTTCTATATAGCTTTACTGTAGTTACTATGGGTTATTTAAGACATGATGGGATAGGTGGTTCAGTTCTTGGGCAGTTCATTTTAGTTTTAAGCTAATTTCACTATTTTGGAGATTTTTGAAGTTGAGAAATTTGAATCTGATCAAAACTTCTTGTAAATAGCTTTGTATGAGATTTTTTATAGTTTTGTTAGCTTTGGAACATGGATTTTAGGTTAGGGACCTTTGGTTTGGGTGTCGAGGCTTTCAGACTCATTTTGGTCTATTAGGTGTATTTTAGTTAAAACAAGATATAGGCTTGGACCAATATTTCATCATATGACCACTTTTGGGAATTTTATCAATTTCATTGAGTTTGGAATGACGTTTCTTATAGGTTAGCATGTTTTAGTTGCATGCACAAAATGAATCCCGAGGACCTATTCAGAGAAAATTCTAACTTGGGGAAATCGTTGGTGTATAGCTCCAGGTGCGAGCCCTAGTTGTTCTTAGTGTTCGCGACCTAGTCATTGAATTTGTAAAGATCAAACTTTATTGACTTTTACAATCATGACTGACTTATTTTTTTTAGGATGATGGGTCAACGGGACCTGGCCCAATCTTTCTTTGCGTTTGCGAAGGGGCCATCGCATTTGTGGTGGTCTGGCCTAGTGGATCCTTATATTTGTGACAGGGGTTCCCCGTTAACAATTAAGGGACCCTTGGCAGTATAAATACTCCTCTTATCCAATTTATAAACCATTTCACTAGATATTTGCTCCAAAGTTGGGCTAAAAGGAGTTGGGATTGTGGGTTGTCATCATATGTGAAGGTTAGTAAATTCTACCTCCCATGATCGATTTTCCATTAATTCTATGTCAAATTTTGTCACAAATTCCATTAAATTCCTAGTTTGGAGACTTGATTTTCTTTGGAATTCATGGGTTGTTTTGAACCCTAATTTGGACCCCATCTTACTTAATTTTTAAGCATGCATTCTTTGTCAGATAGAGAAGGTAATTGCGGGTTCAATTTTTAAATTCCATTATCGAGTCTAGAAGGTATTTATTTCTCATTATTACTTGAATTCCATTATCGATTCCAGAAGGTATTTATTCCATTATCGAATTCAGGCAAGGTATATGGATATCACGATCCCCCCTCTCCACCCCAATGAGTCCTTCCATTGCAAGCCATAGAGGCTGGAGGAGGAGTATATGATAGCATGGGTCATGGCATTCACCTCATACTACATTGCATGTTATTCATTTGTGCTTACTATTTATATACATTGCCTGTAGGTTGTTTTTACCTGCCGGCTTTATGGGCGTCCGATTGGGTGATTATTTGATTATTATGGTATAAATTGTGATAGGACATTTACTTATATTTCTTTTACCCATTTGTTTAGATATGCCATGTTTATTCTCTTCCTAGCCTTATTAGATATAGCATTAGATTGTGTTCACATTTTATTTTATATATATATATATATATATATATATATATATATATATACATATATATATATATACATATATCTTATTTGATCTTAGTGGACCTATAATGCCTATTGATTACCGTGTATACATATATATCTCTGTATATATATATATATATATGTATATATATATATATATATATATATATATATATACAGAGATATATATATATATACATATATCTTATTTGATCTTAGTGGGCCTATGATGCCTATTGATTACCGTGTATTTTGATACTCATACTACACTTCTGCATCTTTTTCCCTGATGCCGATCCTAATACAAATCATCATCACTAATATCCTCTCGTGCGGAGCTATATTTATTGGAGACTTGGGGTGAGCTCTTGATGCCTCTTATTTTTTACTTGTCTTTATTTTGTACTCTCATAGATAGTTCTGTATATTTGTAAATAGCTAGTACTTCTCTCTTACTAAGTAGCTCTTGTATTTACTGCTACCAATTCTTGGAATATGGTTTTGTATATTTTTGTCTTTTCATTCTATATATATGTGTGTGGGCCCCGACTTCATGTGTTGGTTACATATTTGGCCTATTTATTTATAGTTTCGTCCTTTTTCATATCAGTTCATTACTTGTCATTTTGGGCTATGGTGTTTGGCTTACCTATTGGTGGATTATGTAGTGTCATCATAACCCAAATTTTGGGTCGTGACATTTATTCTTATAGAAAATCATGACATCTCGCTTCCTGTTTCTGAGTAACATTTCCCATATTCTTTTATCTTCCTCCAAACAAACTTTTAGTTGTTGTCTATCCAATTCTTGTTCTTGGATTTGACATTGCTTCATATCAACTTCATTATTACTCACTACTAGACCAGCTGGTTGATAATTGGAGTTCTAGGTAGATAACGGAGGTGCTTTGGGCAAGATAAATTAATGTTTGATAAAATGGATTTATGAGGAAATACAATAGTATAATGTGACATGTTCTCTCCAATATTGTATGCTCCTGTAAGTATTGCATACAACAAATTATGCAAGTTTGACTACCAGATTTGGCAGTGGTGAAAGACAACCAAAGTCCATGCTTTTAATAAGGTGTTGAAACACAGAAACAAATATGATTTTATGCTTATCATGTATGGAACGTACAAAATCTTATGAATATAAACAAATTGTTGGGTTTGTTTGATAAGAAGTGAATGGAAAATGGAGGAAAAAACATGGAGAGAAAAGTGAAGAGTAAGTCTTCACTTTAATAAAGTGAAGTTCTGCCACATTGTTGGGAGAAAGAGACTTTCTTATGGATATATTGGAACACACTCCTTCATGTGGATAGTGAGGCAAGAACAATACAAGCCTCGCGCCGTCATCGCCGTCACTCGCTCAGCTCGGCTTTGAATTTGGATTTGGATTGGATTTGGCCAATAATCGATCGAGACACTATCTTTTTGGACAAAGTTCATTTGAATCTTAAGAATTGTTGATAGTTTAATCAAAAAATTCAATAGGAAATCATTTCTTCATAATCGGAAGCACATGAACGGATGCGGACGCATGTCACAACACATCTTGAAGGGACACGACCTTTCGAGGCAAGAAACGCATGTTTCGGTACGACGAAGACAACCTGTGGACGCAGGGCATCACCTGCGGATGCAGGTGAGCTTCGCAGGTGAGACCGAACTCACAGTTTTGTGCCAAAGTGTCACCTGCAACCTCAAGTGACCCACATGCGGGCGCAGGTGACATGACATTCTGAAAAGTTGTGTCTTTTCTTCAACCATTGCTTCTCTTCTAAAGCACCACCTCTTAGAATATAAATACCTATGTTTTCCTCAGATGAAGGAGATACGAAATATATTAATTTCACAATTTAAACACTTTATTTTCTACAAGAGAAATCAAAGTAAGTGTGATTTACTCCATTAGTTGAGTTCGACGAAGTTCAACAAATTCCATTGCCAGTTTTGATGAATAGTGTTCCATTCTATCTTGGGAGAAATCAATCCAAACCTTAGGTAATTGTTAGGGGATTATATTCTTTACGGAAATACAATTTAACTGTGGGCTTAGAACTACCATTTCCATCAATATTCTGGTTTTTATGGGCGAAGAAAACAACAAGCTTAAAGAATATAATATTGTATTGTGTTTACATTTTTCTGATTCAGCTCTATTTCTGTTTGTAGTTGGAGATTAATGTTAAAGACTTTCTACTATACTTTTTAACTCAGTTCGAAGAATATAAAAGCTTTATCGTGTTAATAAATTTATTTCTATCGATTCTAAGAACTTACAAACTTCATCGACTGAATAAAACCATATTGATAGATAACTAGTTTCATTGAATTTTGTTTTAAAATGGAAGAATCAACTAATGGTGTGATGGCTTCTTCATCTACGGAAACGAAGGCTAGTTCATCAAGCCATGTTACTCCCGCTATGTCTGCAGTGGAAATGCCCGAAAAGTTTTCAGAAGTGTCTTCAAAAGGTGGAAACAAAAGATGTTGTTCTATCAGACCACTCTAAGCTTGCAAAAGTTTATTGTGGAGAACATTCCAACACTACCAGATGAGACTCCGGAGAAAGAATGGTTTATGGTGACCGAGGCATGGAACAGTTTATGGTGACAAAGTCATAGAATCACTTTGATTTCTGTGCAAGAACTATATCCTAAATGGATTGAAAGACAGTCTATACAGTGTCTATTGTATTTGGAAAAATTCAAAGGAACTTTGCGACGCTTTAGACAAAAAGTATAAGACAGAAGATGCCGGATTGAAGAAGTTTGTAGCAGCCAAGTTTCTTGAGTTAAAGATGGTTGAAAACAAATCCATCATGAATCAAGTCCAAGAATTAAAAGTGATCATACATGATTTACTTGAGAAAGGAATGGTCATCAACGAATCTTTTCAAGTATCAGCTTTTATTGAAAAGTTGCCTCCTTTGTGGATGGACTTGAAGAACTATTTGAAACATAAGCGAAATGAAATGACTTTAGAGGATTTGATTGTTCATTTGCGAATTAAAGAAGACAACAAAAGTGCATAAAGAGAGCATATGCAAAGTCTTCAATCACAGGAGAAAACAATGTTGAAACTCCTCAAAAGAAGAAAAACAGAAAGAAGTCAGATGCTGAGAAGAAGCACCCAAGAAGAAAAAGTTCAAAGGAAATTGCTACAACTGTGCCAAAGTTGGTCATATGGCTTATGTTAGTCGTGATCCAAAGAGAGATAAGATGAAATAGCAAGCAAACTTGAATGAAGAAGTACACAAGCTTTGTGCAATATTCTCTGAATGCAACTTGGTTGGAAATCCAAATGAATGGTGGTTTGATTCAGGTGCTACCCACCATGTGTGTTCCAACAAGGAACTCTTTTCATCATATACTTCTTTTGAAAAAGTGAGACCATTTGTATGGCAAATTCAGCAATCACAAAGATAGAAAGAACGGGCAAGGTTGGCTTGAAGATGACTTCAGGCAAGATGGTGACCCTCAATAATGTCCTTCATGTTCCTGAAATGTGGAAGAATTTGTTCTCAATATCACTTCTAGTCAAAAATGGGTTTAAGTGTGTGTTTGTATCCGATAAAGTTGTAATAAGTAAGAATGACATATATGTAGGAATAGGTTACCTCACCGAGGGCCTATTAAAACTAAATCTAATCTCTATTGATATGAATAAGATTTCTGCTTCTTCGTACTTGCTTGAGTCAAATCATAATGGCATGCACGTTTAGGACATGTAAATTATAAAACCATACGGATAATGATTAACTTAGAAATATTACCTAAGTTTGAAAGTAATAATGTGAAATGTCAAGTATGTGTGGAATCAAAGTATTCAAAGCATCCTTATAAGTCTATTGAAAGGAATTAAAATCCCTTAGACTTAATTCATACAGACATTTGTGATATGAAGTCTATACCATCTCGTGGTGGAAAAAGATACTTCATAACTTTCATTGATGATAGAACTCGATATTGCTATATTTATCTGCTTAATAGCAAAGATGAGGCATTTGATGCTTTCAAGCAATACAAGAATGAAGTTGAAATACAACTTAACAAGAAAATCAAAATGATTATAAGTGATAAGGGTGGTGAATATGAATCTCCTTTTGAAGAAATATGTTTGGAATATGGAATTATTCATCAAACAACTGCCCCATACACTCCACAATCTAATGGGATTGCGGAAAGAAAGAATATAACATTAAAGGAGATGATGTATGCTTTGTTGATAAGTTCTGGTTTACCACAGAACTTGTGGGGGGAAGCTGTTTTAACAGCTAGTCAAATACTCAATCATATACCCCATAGCAAAACAAAGTCCATTCTATATGAACAATGGAAAGGAAGGAAACCCAGCTTGAAATATTTCAAAGTGGAGGGGTGTTTGGCTAAATTACAAGTTCCTAAATCCAAAAGGGTTAAGATAGAACAAAAAAACAATTGATTGTGTTTTCATTGGATATGCAACCAATAGCAAAGCATATTGTTTTCTGGTTCATAAATCATAGAATCCCAACATTCATGTGGATACAGTAATTGAATTAGATAATGCTAAATTTTTAGAAAACATTTATCCGTATAAAAATAGATGTAAGTCGTCTAGTGAAAAATCTAAACGACCTCGAGAAGTGTCAAAGGGAAGTACACCTAATGAGGAAAGTCCAAGACGTAGAAAACGTCAAAAGATTTTAACTTCCTTTGGTCCTGATTTCTTGACATTTTTAGTTGAGAATGAGCCTCAAACGTTCAAGGAAGCAATGTCTTCTTCAGAAGCACAATATTGGAAAGAGGCAATCATTAGTGAAATAGAATCCATATTGAATAATCATACATGGGAATTGGTTGGTTGATCTTCCTCTAGGAAACAAACCATTGGATTCTAAATGGATCTTCAAAAAGAAAATGAAAGTTGATGGTACTATTGATAAATATAAGGCAAGACTAGTTGTCAAAGGTTTCATACAATGAGAAGATCTTGATTATTTTGACATCTACTTGCCGGTAACAAGAATCACATCTATTCGAATATTGATAGCGTTAGCTGCCATGTATGGTCTTCAAATTCATCAAATGAATGAGAAGACAACCTTCTTAAATGGAGAATTGGAGGAAAAAATATACATGGAACAAACTAAAGGGTTTGTAAGTCCAGGAAAAGAAAAGAAGGTGTGTCGACTTGTTAAGTCACTTTATGGACTAAAACAAGCGCCCAAGAAATGGCATGCAAAATTTGATCAAACCATGATGTCAAATGGATTTAATATCAATGAATGTGATAAATTTGTTTACATCAATAACACTCCAAATCACATTGTCATTGTTTGTTTGTATGTTGATGAGATGTTGATAATGATTAAGGACATTTCCAACATAAATGCTACTAAGCCTATGCTTGTTAGCAAGTTTTATATGAAAGACTTAGGAGTTGCAGATTTGATCTTAGGAATTAAAATTCTTAGGACTCCTGAAGGTCTAGCTTTGTCTCAAACTCATTACATCAACATGGTACTTGAAAAATTCAAGTATTTGGACTTCAAAATGGCCAAAACTCCAATTGATTTGAATCTTGCTCTCACAAAGAACCAATGTCAAAGCAAGTCAGAGTTGGACTATGCAAGAGTGCTGAGAAGTTTGATGTATACCATGAATTATACGCGACCAGATATAGCATGTGCTATTAGCATATTAAGTCGGTACACAAGTAATCCCAATCAAACTCATTGGATGGCAATGAAGAGAGTTTTGGGGTATCTAAAACATACTCAAGACTATTCTTTGCATTACAAAAATTATCCAATGGTAATTGAAGAATATAGTGAGGCAAATTGGATCACCGGATCAAATGACGTGAAATCCACAAGTGGATATGTGTTTACTCTTGGTGGAGGAGCAGCCTCTTGAAAATCATCCAAACAGATGTGTATTGCTCACTCTACAATGAATTTGAGTTTATTTCCTTAGATAAGGCCGGTGAAGAAGCAAAATGGCTATGAAAATTTTTAGAAGATATTCCTTTATGGCCAAAACAAATGGCTGCTATATGCAAACATTGTGATAGTTAAGAGGCAATAGAAAGAGCTGTAAATGTTATGTATAATGGAAAGTCTTGTTACATACGATGAAGACATAGTACCATTAGACAATTACTCTCTAGTACAATTATCACAGTTGACTATTTGAAGTCAAAAGATAATGTGTCGGATCCACTTACAAAAGGCCTAACTAGAGAGGCTGCTGATAAATTATGGAAGGGAATGGGTTTATGGCCTAGAACATGTCGTTGTAATGGTAACTCTACCTAGTTAAATGGATATCCCAAGGTCTATGTTTAAGGAGATCAAACAAAGTTACGAATGACTGTTCAACATTGTCACTAAAAGTATATCCATTTCTATGATATGAAAATGTTTAAGAAAAAAGGATAAAACTTAAGGTTTGAAGCTTTTTAATGGTTTCTAAGTTTGGAAGGTATGACCAAATAGTTTGTATATAGGATAAAATGTTTAGGAATCACCTATGTGAGTGTGAAGTAGAAGCCGCTTCAAAGAGAATAAGAGTAAGGCCAGTTCTCTACGCACTCATGAAACTAGGATGTGTTTATGGGTGAAACAAACAAAAGAATGAGAACCAAGAATGGTTAAGGGTTGATTGTGTGAAATATATTTCTAGGTATACGTAAGAGCTCGACAGTTCAAGGATATCAAATCTACCGATTGACCAAGGATACCCGACGTATGCTTACTATGGAAAGTTCAAGGGGAAACCTACTTACCCAGATGCGATTGATCCTTATTTGTAGATCACATAGTTTTTTAATCTAAAATAGTCATTCCCCATTCATTTGGAGGATTGTTGGGTTTGGTTGATAAGAAGTGAATGGAAAATTAAGGGGAAAACATGGAGGGAAAAGTAAAGAGTAAGTCTTCACTTTAATGAAGTGAAGTTCTCCCACATTAGTGGAAGAAATAGACTTTCTAATGTATATATTAGAACACACTACTTCATGTGGATAGTGAGGAAAGAACAAGACAAGCCTCACACCATCATCATCCTCGCTCGCTTGTATTGGCTTCGGCTTCGGCTTTGGCTTCAGATTTGGATTTGGCAAATGATAGATCGAGAGACTATCTTTTTGGACAAAGTTCATTTGAAACTTGAGAATTATTGATAGTTTAATCCAAAAATCCAATAGGAAATAATTTCTCCATATGAGAACGCACATAAATTGATGTGGACGCATTTCACAACGCACCTCAAAGGGACGCAACCTTTCGAGGCAAGCATCCCACTGTTTCGGTACTACAAAGACGACCTCCGGGAGCAGGTCATCACCTATGGATGCAGGTGAACTTCGCAGGTGAGATAGAACTCACTGGTTTGTGCCGAAGTGTCACATGAGATCGCATTTGACCCACCTGTAGGTGCAGGTCACGGTACAGGTGACGTGATGTTTCAAAAAGGTGTGTCTTTTCTTCAATCATTGCTTCTCTTCTGAAGTACCACCTCTTAGGATATAAATACCTATGTATTCCTCAGATGAAGGAGATACAAAATATATTATTTTCACAAGCCAAAAACTTTCTTTTCTACAAGATAAATCAAAGTAAGTGTGATTTACTCCATTAGTTGAGTTCGACAAAATTCAGCAAATTCCATTGTCGATTTTGCTGAATTGTATTTTGTTCTATCCTGGGAGGAATTCATCCAAACCTTGGGTAATTGTGAGGGGATTATATTCTTTAAGGAAACGCAGTTTAACTGTGGGCTTAGAACTACCATTTTCATCAATATTCTGATTTTTACGGGTGAAGGAAACAAAACAAATTACTATGGATGTTAATTTGCAGAGAATAACAAAATATTTATATTCATTATAAGGTTTGCTATGATACTATATGTCTATATTATTAATGAATATGTGTGACAAACTAAGTCAACATACCACTTAATATGAAAGAAGATTTGGAGAAATAATAATCCCGCTAAATAAAATTAAATCTAAGTATGTAGATAATATATATTATTGTGTTCATTTCTCAAGTGAATCTTACGGTTAATCAGGGGTGGACCTACATTGGTTCAAGAGGGTTCAACTAAACCCTCTTCTTCGAATTTTTTTTCTTTTTTCATGTATAAATTCTATGTAAAATTGTATATGTAAATAAAATGAATCCACATTGCTTAAAGGAGAAGCCCAGCTCATTGGTTCGAGAGGGTTCATTAATGCACGAGGAATTGGGATCAAGCCTTGTTAGTACGAGGCTATGTTTTTCTCCATAATTTTTAATTTTATAATCATTAATTATAATGCTTTTAGACGCCTAGTCAGTGAAGAGTAGCGGTAGTAACATTTTAAAATTGTTAGTTTATTATAAACATTAATTATAGTGCTTCTAGACGCCTAGTCAGTGAGGAGTAGCGGTACTAATATTTTAAAATATTTAGATTATTATTTGTAATAGGTTTAAATTGTTAATATAATTTAGGTTATATATTTATAGCTTACTTGTTATTGTGTTTAGTTTAAATCATTTGGCAACATACAAATTTTAGGTTCAGTGTGTTTTTATTTATTTTTGTCCAAATTGTTTGTTTGCCTTTTTATTTCTCCTATTTTTGAGTAGTGGCTTTGGTGGTTGATGGTATACTAGGGCTATGTCATAGGTCAAGATCGGGGTCGGGTTAGAGGTCAAGGGTGAGGTTGGGGTTAGGGTTGGATTAGGGTTAGGGTTAGGTTTTGGGTTGGGGCGAGGGGTAGTAGGGTTAAGTAGGATAAGAGAACCTCTAGGTTAAGCCTTTGGATATCCAAGCCACTCGAAAGAGAGATAGTTTCAAGTATCTTGGGTTATGATTTAGGGGAATGGAGAGATTGATGATAATGTCACACACCGTATTGGTGTAGGGTGGTTGAAATAAAAGCTCGCTTCGGGAGTCTTGTGTGATAAGAAGGTGTCTCCCAATATTACTATCGATTACCATCATGATTCATTGTTATTTGAAACCACATAAACAAAATTCTAAGTCCGACATTGTGATTAATATGTTTAAGATTGGGTGATAGACGTTGGTGCATACTAAGCATATTTGTGTTAACAAAGTTAATATTGTGTTTCACACCCAAGTTGAAGAAGAAGATTGATTTATTTATGTTGGTGATTCTAGAACTACTCAAATTCATAGAATGAAAAAGTTCTTCGTAATATACTCACATATAAAAAATATTAACATTATAAGAGGTGGTACAAATTTCTAAAATTCAAACCAATTTGGTTACGAGGGATTATTAGGAAAAAGTAAAGTGAAGGTTTTGAGTTCGACAATATTGTATTATTTAAAAATAATAATGTTATTGTTTGTGGATGATGTAACAATGGTTTATTGTGCTTTATATTTTCCAAGATACATATGGTAGTATGTTTTTACTTGATTGATTCATACAACTTGTAACATGTTAGACTTATAGTTTTCTTAGTTTATCATATATTAAGAAAATGCCAGGTCTTATTTTTACAACTAATTTTTCAAGTATTTTTACGTATGAGATTTGTGTTGAAACTAAGAATACTAAGAAATTATACGCTTCCACTTTTAGAATATCTGAATTATTAAAATTAAATCTTTATGACTTTTGAGGTTTTTATCAAAATAAGAGCTTACAAAATTGAGAGTTTTTTATGGCAAATTTTTTTTGGGAAGATCAAAAGTATCATATACTTTCGTTAAATTTACTTAGATTCTCAAAAATTATCTTAACCCATCTTTATTTGGATAAATAAACTTTTGAATGCTGATATTGTGTGAGTGTCTGTACATAATATTTGGATGAAACTATATTATTAGCTTGTTATTTATAAGATGAAATATTTTATGAGAAAGTAGTTGAACTTCTTACGAGTTATGAGATATTTTCCTCTTATCTTAAAAGTTTGAAAATGTAGGGGTTGTGTTTCTTACTAGAGTTATCAAAATAATTTTGTAAAGTGAGAATATACTTGATCTTATTATTCTAAATTTTTTTAAAAAGAAATATTTGTGGAAAAGAAAAAAAATTGATGATTAGTTTTATACTGATCTTGTTGAAAATGAGTTCAAAATATTTGTTGATGTTAATTTTTCTCCTAATTTATTCTTTTAGAAAGAAATAATTGATTTAAGAGGCATCACATTTATGATATTTTGTTTTTCAACTCACACTTATGATATCCAGTACATTGGATTTTTAACTATATTAGAGAAATAGAATATGCAAACTGGAGATTCCATGGGATGAATCAGGTCATTGTAGAGACTGATTCTTTGGTCATGGTCCAGATATTGGAAGGGAATTGGGGGAATCCATGGAGTGTGGAATTGGTGGTCAATTCCATTAATGTGAAGGGGAGTTCCTTAACAGTTATTATCAGTTTCATACTGTTCAAGAGATCCCTAGTGATGGAAGAAAAATACTTAACTTAGATAAACTGGTTGTTCCTCAGATCAGAAGAATAATTACTAATTAGCAAAGTGTTTTCTCTTAACATATGAATACTACTTGATACAAATTACAGGTCTTTTTCTTTTTGGCAGCAACAAAAAAGTTAAGAGTACAGTACCTTTCTCGTATATCCTAATGTTTGAAGATATTTTATTTGATTTGTGTATCTACACTTGGTGAGAGATTTGGGGTGTTCACAGGCTATCAAATCAGGACATACGTCTTGCAAGAGAGAATTTGTTTCTTGGTTTCATGTGTAGTTGTTTGATAAAACCTGTAAAGAGTTTACAATATCATTAGTTTCTTTATTTGTGATGTTTTTTCTTATCCAGATTCCTGATGCTGGTATCAATCTCTTATGAGGTTCATCCATTGGAATTTAGAGAAAGAAAGATATCGTCATTTAAAGAAACTAGTACGGGTTAATTATCTTGATAAAGAAAGGAATTCTTTGTTCCTTTTGAATCAAATGTGCAGATCTCTGCTTCATCTAAGCTCAGCTTTGTGAATTCAAGCTCAACTCTTTCTTGGAGTACAGATCTGGACAAAGATTTGCAGGTTATAAGGCACAAGGTAGACAGGTAAAAACAAAGACATCGGAGTTCATATCGGAGTTTCACTCACCCGGAGACTATTAAGAATTGATAGTTGATCTTCACTTTCACTTGAGCTCCAGTGGGTGATATTAATGCTAGACGTGGAGACAGGAGCTCAAGGAGATGCTTTGAAGGTGTTTTTCCTATCTCACATCTAAGTTGTAGCTAGTGAGGTCAAAGGCACTAGCGTAGTGGTAGTTGAGCTTCTCCCCAAGACGAGGTTGATCAGAGCTCCGATGGAAAGGGGGAGTTGAGTTTGAGAAAATTTCACCGATTCACAGATTTTTCTTTATCTTTTCATTTTCCTTTTGTTGTCTTAAATTTCTTTATTTATTTTCTTAGACTTTCCACTTTGTACTAGGCCACTGTTAGGCCTGGACATTATACAAATTTTTGTTTTGAGTTTCAATAATAGGGGCGTTGAGCCCACTCTTTAATTTTTTTAAAAAAATATACAAACTGGATCTCTGATTTAGAATAGATACAATTCAATAGTTATTATTTGTTTATTATTTGTGGGGATGTCATATCATGAAATCTAAATTTGATTATTTGGAGTTGATTGTTAATGAGGCTGGAGGATTAAGAAACCTCTTAGTGAGTATTTCAATTAAAATATAACCAACATAATAATTTTGTGTCTGTATATTATTGTTGCCATTACTGTAGCGGGAAAATAATAATTCAATGGCAAAAGTGGACACATTTATTTGAGATATAATGTAAAAAGTAGCTACTATGGATAAAATTATTTGTGCAAATAAATGTGCAGTCACGGGTGAATATGATCAATTAATAGACTAAAAGAAACATCGAGGAGAGTCGATTTTTAGTCAATCTAAGAAGTGTTAGAGTTTTTTGCCCTGATTTTTTTAGCAAATCTGAATTTTACTTTTCTTGAAAATAAAGTTAAAGTATTACCATAGTTGATTTTACTTTTCCTAGAAAAAAAATATAAATCTCTTCTATACTTGGCTATTTCTTTGTTGGATGAAAAAATTTGGACCTCTATAAATTAAAGATTCCTCTTCTTATACCATAATACAGTAGCATCCATAATATAGTTATCAAAGAGTCTTGTTTAGAGCGAGATTTTCCCTCATACTTTTTATGACTTCTTTTATATTAGATTTTCATATGTCGCCAATTGGAAAAATCTTATAATAATATATGCTTTTTAGTTTAGTTTTTCTTTGTCATCTATTTATTGTTTTCATGGTTTGTAACTATTTGCTTCTGCATGACGCCTTAATTCTTTCAATCCCAACTAGTGGTATCAGAACCGATGGTTCAGATTGAGGACAGTTTAAGATCAAAGTTGCAGCCAACTTGATGATACTGAATATTTTTTGTCAAAAAAATCCAAAATACTACATGTGGAGACAATTGTCAATCATATTTTTAACAATCCTTTTATTACAACTTTAAAAATAAAGCTCATTTTAACCTTTTAAAGGGATCATTTTTAACCAGAAAGGGATCCAATACTTTTAACCCAAAAAGGCTCCATTATTAAGCATACTAAGCAACAATAATGAATATTATGTGAAGAATGGAGATTATAGATGTGACATGAAGAAGGCGGATCAAGTTTTGTCAAGAAAATCAGCCAAATAGTGAAGAATTGTTAGGGTCTTTTGCCTGATTTTCTACCAAAGTAAAATTTTACTTTTCTTGGAAGGAAAGTAAAACTATTATTGTAACACCCCGTACCTTTTTGACCCTACTTTCTTGGTGATCTAGGGCTTATTTATATGCCGTATTTGAACCATGTTTACCTTAGTTTTGAGAGCAATAAGTGCATATTTTGTATTGGTTTTGATGGACTATTGATAGTGTACTAACGTCAGCTAAGAAAAGTCGAAAAAAGGAAAAAAAATCAAATTTTTAAGGTCAGGCGCGCCCAGGGGCGTGCCAGACCACTTTCTGCCAAAATTTTTATGGCACAGGAAGCAAAGGGGCGTGCCAAGGTGCTTTTTGCCAAATTTCTTCTTCGATTATTAGTCTATAAAGAGGACTCTTGGGTTATGGTATCATTATTTCATCATAGTAGGATTAATCTTGAGCTAGTTTGGCATCCGAGTTGGGGTTCATTCGTCGTCATAATTATTTTATCAAATTATGTTAAATTAAGCCATGGGTAGCAGAAATTGGTTATTCCTGGGATTGAGGCTACGAACATGAATCTCGTGAGCGGAATATTTTTGTGACATTTATGAGATTATTTAAACATGAGATATATGGTGGATTATACATTGAATTTGGTGGGCTTAGCTAACGTGTGTAGTTGAGCTCAATTTAAGGCCCAAAATGAAGCCAAAAGGCATGACCCAAAGAGCAAATGACCCATTCTTCAACTTTGACCAAGTAAACATGGCATTTAATGCCAAGAATTGGCTAAGGATGACTTGAGGGGTTATATAAAGGTAAAAATTAGATTTTTATTCCAAAAACTACACATGCCTTTCTAGACATTTTCTAAAAGATATTTCTCATATCTTCCAAACCCTAAGTCATCTCTTTGTACAAGATCATCATTTTTCAAGCTTGAGTAAGTGATTATTCTTATGCTTTAATATATTATATGCATGGGAGATGGTGTAGATCATGATGGTTATGTCTAAAAGTGTGAGTAGTGCACTTTTGATTTTTTTTTTTGCTAAAAGATGTGTCATCTATGGGATTTCAACTTGAAAGGTGACTTCAGGTTTTGAAGGAAGTTCATGGTGTGGATGAAATATCAAAATGTATGGTGTGGTTATGTCCTTACCTTGATTTTTCTATGTCTGTGTATAACTTGTGGGATTTTTGTGGATTGTTGTTATGCAACATATTGAGATGAATTGATGGAGTAATTGTGATATTGTGCTGATGGAGAAGTGTAAAGTATGAACTTGGTGTGACATGTTATTGGTTTATGATGTCTTGGTCAATGTATGGAATGTTGTGGTATTGTTAGTATGATAATTCCATGAATGGTATTGTAAAGGGTGAAATGGCGTTATAGGGCAATCATGTAACTCATTTTCGTCTTATATGTGTGTAAGATAGTTAGTTATTAACTTGAGTTCCGCTATGTACTTGTGTTGTAGAGTGAAACATAAGGAAGGAGTTGGATTGTTGTATTCACATATAGGATTGTGTATTCATATTGGGAAAATAAGGTATGTAAGGTTACTCTTTTTCTATCCTTCTGCAGCACATATTGTTCACATTGACATTGTACGTGTTCCATTCGGAAATGTCCAAAGGTATTGTCATATAGTATTACTCACAAAACCAATTATGCTTCACATGTCTCATGGTTCATTGACTAATGTTTTAAAGTTCCAATAATGTACAATCACTAATGTATCAAATTCATAAAAGTAAAGAAATGAAGTAATGTATATTGTTTGAGTATGCTTGGGTGGCATCCCAAGGGTTAAAATACCTAGCATGGGTCGATCCCAATATCACAGTAACATCCCAGGGGCGACATAAAAGCCTAGAATTAGTTAATTACATCCCAGGGGTTAAAATACCTAGCATGGATTAATCTCATCCCAGGGGCGACAGAAAATCCTAGCATGGGTAGATAAATCTCATCCCAGGGGCGGAAAGTCCTAGCATGGGTAGATGAATGAACGTAATGGAAAAGAATGTAATAAATATAACGTACATGGTTCCTCACATAGAGAAAGATGGTTTACCTATATTGACTATTTCTCTTATATTGACTCCATTGTTGTTATTATGTATGATGCAGTTTCATATGAGCTTTACATACTTAGTACATTCTTCGTACTAACGTCCCTTGGGGGACTTACCTTACTTGCGGCAGGCACAGGTGCTAGTAGACCTCAACAGTAGGTTGCGGATCATTTGCTGATCATTGGTGAGCTCTAGTTGGTCCGGGGCTTTTCGAATCACTGTATATATTTATTTTGGTACTGTCATGTTGTATAAAGTGGGGACTTGTCCCGAATTTAGAATGGTTATGTATATGAATCTGTTAGAGGCTTTGAAGATGTATGTGGGAATATGAATGTAAGGGATGTATGTCCATTTTGACTTGATGACCCTAACGGCCAAGTTTCGTATATAACATATGTTTCCATGACTTCCGCTATTAGCATATTGTATCTATACGTGATGGTGATGTTTCATGAATGAAATGCATATGAATGGACACGGATGAAGATTGGTTCTCTCGGGCCTTATCGGCTTTGGGTGCCAGTCCGCCCCATTGGAATTCGAGGCGTGACAAAAGTGGTATCAGAGCAGGTCGTCCTAAGGGTGTCTACAAAGCCGTGTCTGAGTAGAGTCTTGCTTATGGATGTGTTGTGCACCACATTATAAGTAGGAGGCTACGGAACATTTAGGAGTTGTTTCTTTTCCTCATTTCTAGATCGTGCAATAGAGCCAATGTTGTAGGTGGAGAATTATATTTGACCAATGTACCTAGTTTTGTTTGTTATAGTACAATATCGATTACAAGATGAGGTAGGGGCAAGGGTAAGCAGGTATATATGCTTTCCAGAGAAGGAACGAGTAAATCACCACCTGACCAAGCTAGTCAAGGTGGCGCTGAACAGGAGTTTGCATCACGGGCCCCTTCTACCTTTCCATTTCCGGAAGAGCCAAGAGGTAGAGAAGTACCCGCAGAACCACCTTTGAATGCCACTGAACAGGATTTAAGAAATGCAGTGCATATGTTGACTCAGCTAGTTACAGCACAAACTCAAGGACGAGCTGGTCCAATGAAAAGTGAGGATGACGCGGCTAGAGGAGCTAGTCGGCGGACACAGGATTTTCTGAAGTTAGACCCTCCCATATTCACTGGGTCAGATCCGAAAGCAGATCCACAGGCTTTCGTGGACCAAATTCAAAGGGCTCTAGATGTTATACACGTGACTGGTGTAGAAATAGTTGAACTTGCAACCTATAGATTGAAAGGAGAATCTATATTGTGGTATGAAGATTGGAAGAAATCTCGTGGTATCGGTGTAAATCCACCTAATTGGGAAAAATTTAAAGCGGCATTCCTTGATCACTATCTTCCATATGAGATCCGAGAGGCTCGTGCGGATCAGTTCTTAAATTTCTGTCAAGGGAATCTGAGTGTTATTGAATACAGTTTGCAATTTAATTATTTGGCTTGATACGCCCCGAATGTAGTAGCCACAATGATAGAAAGGGTCCATCGATATGTGGACAGATTGGAGCCATATTTGGTAAGGGACTGCACTATTGCTGCTTTGAACAGAGATATGGATATAGCGATAATTCAGGCTTTTGCACAGAAGATGGAGGACCAAAGGCAAAGAAGAAGGGTACACGAATTTGAATGAGGGCCGTCAAAAAGGGCTAGACCTATGGGGCAGTCTATGGTGTCCCAAGGAGAATCTAGGCCTCGAAGTTTTCCTAGACCGCCTAGACCCTCATTTTCTTACCCTACAGCAGGTACTTCATCCCAGTTTCAGGGGTTTAGAGGCAGCCATTTTGGGCAGAGTAGTGGGTTGCAAGGTTCACAGACAACAGGATTTTCTCGTCCTCCATGTTAGCGCTGCGGAAGGTATCGTTTAAGTGAATGCCGGTTGGGGACAAATGTTTTTTTTTTGTGGTACGATGAGGCACATAATGAGAGAATGCCCACAAAGAGGTACGGGTGGTATAGCACGACCGACGGGATCAACTGTTGCATCATCATCATCGGTTCCTTCCCTAGGCAGAGGTGTACAGCCTGCGGGTCGTGGTAGAGGTTCCAGAGGAGCAGCCAGTTCCAGTGGAACCTAGAATCACACCTATTCTCTAGTGGACCGACAGAATTCGGAGGCTTCTCCTGATGTCGTCACAGGTACATTATCCATATTTTTGTATAATGTATATGCATTGACTGACCCGGGTTCTACATTGTCATATGTTACTCCATTGATTGCTGCAAAATTTGAAAGAACACCAGAATTATTAATTATGTCAATTGAAGTATCTACACCCGTTGGTGAATATATTATTGCAAAAAGAGTATATCGTAATGTGTGGTAACTGTGTGTGGTCATGGTACACTGGCAAATCTTATTGAACTGGACATGGTGGATTTTGATGTCATAATGGGTATGGATTGGTTGGCTTCTTGTTATGCCATGATGGATTGATGGGTTAAGAAAGTACATTTTCATTTTCCACAAATGAATGTGATGGAATGGACGGGTAATGTGGGGGCACCGAGAGGTAAATTTATTTCCTACTTAAATCAAGGAAAATGCTAGCCAAGGGGTACCTATACCACTTAGTACGAGTGAAAGATACTGATGTGGAACCACTAACTCCTCAGTCGGTTCCAGTGGTCAATGAATTCCTTGATGTATTTCCTGAGGATCTTCCCGGTTTGCCTCCAGAACGGGAAGTAGAGTTTGGCATTGATGTGATTCCAGACACTCAGCCTATCTCTATTCCCCCGTATAGAATGGCTCCAGCAGAATTGCGTGAATTGAAGGAGCAATTAAAAGACTTGCCGGACAAGGGGTTCATAAGGCCTAGTATGTCCCCGTGGGGTGCACCAGTATTATTTGTACGGAATAAATATGGCACATTGAGAATGTGTATTGCCTATCGTCAATTGAATAAGGTAACGATAAAGAACAAATACCCCCTCCCCAGAATTGATGATTTTTTTGATCAGTTACAGGGTGCCTAGTGTTTTTCAAAGATTGACTTGAGATCGGGTTATCATCAATTTAGAGTAAGAGAAAAAGACATACCCAAGATAGCTTTTCGAACATGGTATGGTCACTATGAATTCTTAGTTATGTCATTTGGATTAACAAATACACCAGCTGTTTTTATGGATTTGATGAATATGGTGTTCAAACCATTCTTGGATGTATTTGTGACCGTGTTCATAGATGATATTCTGGTTTATTCGAGATCACAAGAGGACCACGCCAATCACTTACGACAGGTGTTACAGATTCTTCGGGATCGTAAGTTGTATGCAAAGTTCTCTAAATATGAATTTTGGTTGAAATCCATAGCATTCTTGGGTCACATTGTGTCAGATGAAGAAATTCAGGTTGATACACAAAAGATTAAAGCGGTGAAAAATTTGCCAAGGCCTACGACGCCTACGAAAATTAGTAGTTTCCTTAGGTTGGCAGGCTATTATTGAAGGTTTGTTGAAGGGTTTTCTTCCATTGCTGCACCTCAAATGAAGCTTACACACAAGGCAATCAAGTTTCAGTGGAATGATGCCTGTGAGAAAAGTTTCCAAGAGCTGAAAGATAAATTAACTTCCATACCCGTATTAGTACTTTCGGAAGGCACAAAAGGTTATGCAGTATATTGGGATGCGTTCGTAGTTGGCCTAGGATGTGTATTGATGCAGCACGGTAATTTAATAGCATATGCCTCACGACAGTTGTGGCCACATGAGAGAAACTATCCCACACATGATCTTGAGTTAGCAGCTGTAGTATTTGCTTTAAAGATATGGCGCCATTATTTGTATGGAGTTCATGTTGATATCTACACTGATCACAAAAGTTTACAATATATCTTTAAGTAGAAGGATTTAAATCTGAGGCAGCGGAGGTGGCTTGAACTATTGAAAGACTATGATATCGATATTCTATATCATCCAGGGAAAGCGAATGTGGTGGCCGATGCATTAAGCCTCAAAGCAGTAGGAAGAACTATTGACCAGTTGACGAAAAAATGAGACCTAGTCAAAGATCTACATCAACTAGCCAGCTTGGGAGTTCGCCTTCTTGAATCTCCAGATGAAGGGGTTATTGTGCAAAATGCAGCAGAATTTTCCCTAATAGCTGAGGTGAAAGAGAAATAGGATGCGGATCCTATTTTATTGCAGCTGAAAGAAAATGTACAACTGGGTCTGACAAAGGCATTTGATCTTACGCAAGAAGGAGTACTTCAATGCCAAGGTAGATTATGTGTACCGAATGTAGATGAGCTAAGAAGACGAATTATGACAGAGGCGCATCATTCACGATATTCTATTCATCCGGGAGCTACCAAAATGTTCCATGATTTGAAGGAAATGTATTGGTGGGGAAACATGGAGAAGAACATTGCAAAATTTGTAGCTCAATGCCCGAATTGTCAACAAGTAAAGGTAGAGCATCAGAAACTAGGAGGTTACATGCAATGTATCAATCTTCCAGTATGGAAATAGGATATGATTAAGATGGATTTCATCACAGGTTTTCCTCGTACACTGCAGAAACTTGATTCTATATGGGTCATAGTTGACAGGCTTACCAAATCAGCGCATTTCCTACCGGTCAAGACCACCTATACAGCTGAAGATTATGCAAGGTTGTATGTTAAAGAGATAGTGTTATTGCATGGTATTCCAATTTCCATTATATTAGACAGAGGAGCACAATTTACCGCGCATTTTTGGAGATCTTTTCAGAAGAGCTTGGGTACACAAGTGAATCTGAGTACGGCTTTTCATCCTCAGACAGATGGACAAGCAGAATGTACTATCCAAACACTTGAAGATATGCTATGAGCTTGCACGTTAGATTTTCAAGGCAGTTGGGATGACCATTTGCCTCTTATTGAATTTACTTACAACAATAGCTATCATTCAAGTATTAAAATGACACCTTATGAAGCTTTATACAGAAGGAAATGTAGATCACCAATCGGATGGTTTGAAGCGGGTGAAACTTCTTTACTTGGGCCAGATCTTGTTCATCAAGCTATGGAGAAAGTTAAAGTGATCCAACAATAGCAACAAACGGCCTAAAGTTGACACAAGTCCTATGCTGATGTTAGAAGAAGAGGGCTCGAATTCTCCATAGGTGATTGGGTATTCTTGAAGGTGTCACCGATGAAAAGGGTAATGCGATTTGGGAAGAAAGGGAAGTTCAGTCCCCGATATATAGGGCCATATGAAATTGTCCGAAGATTTGGGCAAGTTGCGTATGAATTGTCACTACCCCAAGAACTCTCCATAGTTCATCCAGTATTTCATGTTTTGATGCTTCGAAAGTGCATAGGAGATCTATCTCGTATTGCTCCCATTGAAGATGTACAAGTAATGGAGGATCTCACCCTTGAAGAGATACCGATTGCTATTCTGGATAGACAAGTAAAGAGGTTAAGGAATAAATAAGTGGCTACCGTAAAGGTACTTTGGAGAAATCAACAAGTAGAAGAGATTACATGGGAAGCGGAAGAAATGATGAAGTCAAAGTACCCGTATTTTTTTCACACAGAAGAAAAAGTTCAAAGGGCGGAAGAAAAGAAATAACAAGTAAGTATCTATAAGAATTACGTGTATATGTAAATATGCTAACACAAATGTGCATTTGTTGTACTTGAGAAGATGTTATTAACATTTGAGGACGAATTTTTCTAAGGGGGGAAGGATGTAACACCCCGTACCTTTTTGACCCTACTTGCTTGGTGATCTAGGGCGCATTTATATGTCGTATTTGAACCATGTTTACCTTAGTTTTGATAGCAATAAGTGCATATTTTGTATTGGTTTTGATGGACTATTGATAGTGTACTAACATCCACAAAGAAAAGTTGAAAAAAGGAAAAAAAATCAAATTTTTAAGGTCAGGCGCGCCCAGGGCGTGCCTGGCCGCTTTCTGCCAAAAATTTTATGGCACAGGCAGAAAAGGGGCACTCCCAAGGGCGTGCCAGGCTGCTCAGGCTGCCCTTTTCAGGAGCTGAAATTCAGCTAAGTCTCAGGGGTGTCCAGGGGCGTGCCGGGGTGCTTTTCGCTAAGTTTCTTCTCCGATTATTAGTCAATAAAGAGGAGTCTTGGGTTATGGTATCATTATTCCATCGTAGTAGGATTACTCTTGAGTGAGTTTGGCGGCATCCGAGTTGGGGTTAATTCGTTGTCATAATTAATTTATCAAATTATGTTAAATTAAGCCATGAGTTGTAGAAATTAATTATTCTTGGGATTGAGGCTACGAACATGAATCTCGTGAGTAAAATATTGTCGTAACATTTATGGGATTATTTAAACATGAGATATATGGTGGATTATACATTTAATTTGGTGGGCTAAGCTAACATGTGTAATTGGGCTTAATTTAAGGCCCAAAATGAAGCCCAAAGAGCAAATGACCCATTCTTCAACTTTGACCAAGTAAACATGAAATTTAATGCCAAGAATTGGCTAAGGATGACTTGAGGGGTTATATAAAGGCAAAAATCATATTTTTATTCCAAAAACCACACATGCCTTTCTAGACATTTTCTAAAAGATATTTCTCATATCTTCCAAACCCTAAGTAATCTCTTTAGACAAGATCATCATTTTTCAAGCTTGAGTAAGTGATTATTCTTGTGCTTTAATATATTATATGCATGGGATATGGTGTAGATCATGATGGTTATGTCTAAAAGTATGAGTAGTGCACTTTTGAATTTTTTTTTTTGCTAAAAGATGTGTCATCTATGGGATTTGAACTTGAAAGGAGACTTGAGGTTTTGATGGAAGTGCATGGCATGGATGAAATATCAACATGTATGGTTTGGTTATGTCCTTACCTTGCTTTTTCTATGTCTGTGTATAACTTGTGGGATTTTTGTGGGATTGTTGTTATGCAACATATTGAGATAACTTGATGGAGTAATTGTGATGTTGTATTGATGAAGAAGTGTAGAGTATGAACTTGGTGTGACATGCTATTTGTTTATGATGTCTTGGTCAATGTATGGAATTTTGTGGTATTGTTGGTATGATAATTCCATGAATGGTATTGTAAAGGGTGAAATGACGTTATAGGGCAATCATGTAACTCATCGTCGTTTTATGTGCGTGTAAGATAGTTAGTTATTAATGTAAGCTCCGCTATGTACTTGTGTTGTAGAGTGAAATGTAAGGGAGGAGTTGGATTGTTGTATTCACATATAGGATTGTGTATTCATATTAGGAAAATAACGTATGTAAGGTTACTCTTTTCGTATCCTTCTGCAACACATATTGTTCACATTGACATTGTACTTGTTCTATTCCGAAATGTCCCAAGGTATTGTCATATAGTATTACTCACAGAAACAATTGTGCTTCATATGTATCATGGTTCATTGACTAATGTTTCGAAGTTCCAATAATGTACAATCACTAATGTATCAAACTCATAGAAGTAAAGAAATGAAGTAATGTATATTGTTTGAGTATGCTTGGGTGGCATCCCAGGGGTTAAAATACCTAGCATGGGTCCATCCCAAATCACAGTAACATCCCAGGGGCGACATAAAAGCCTAGCATTGGTTAATTACATCCCAGGGGTTAAAATACCTAGCATGGATTAATCTCATCCCAGGGGCGACAGAAAATCCTAACATGGGTAGATAAATCTCATCCAAGGGGCGAAAAGTCCTAGCATGGGTCGATGAATGAACGTAAAGGTAAAGAATGTAATAAATATAACGTACATGGTTCCTCACATACAGAAAGATGGTTTACCCATATTGACTATTTCTCTTATATTGACTCCATTGTTGTTATTATGTATGATGCAGTTTCATATGATCCTTACATACCCAGTACATTCTTCGTACTGACGTCCCTTGGGGGACTTACCTTACTTGCTGCAGGCACAGGTGATAGTAGACCTCCACATTAGGTTGCGGATCATTTGTTGATCGTTTGTGAGCTCCAGTTGGTTCGGGGCTTTTCGAGTCACTGTGTATATTTGTTTTTGTACTTTCATGTTGTATTAAATGGGGACTAGTCCCGACTTTTGGATGGTTATGTATATGCATTTGTTAGAGGCTTTGAAGATGTATGTGGGAATATGAATATAAGGGATGCATGTCCATTTTGACTTGATGGCCCTAACGGCCAAGTTTCGTATATAGCATATGTTTCCATGACTTCCGTTATTAGCATCTTGTATCTATACGTAATGGTGATGTTTCTTGAATGACATGCATATGAATGGACACGGATGAATATTGGTTCTCTCGGGCCTTATCGGCTTCGGGTGCCAGTCCACCCCGTTGGAATTCTAGGCGTGACAATTATCATTATTGCTTTTACTTTTTTCTAGAAGAAAAATATAAATCTCTTTCATATTTGGCTATTTCTTTCTTGGAGGAAAAGTTTGGACCTTAATAAAATATAAATTTCTCTACACATGCCATAACATAGTAGCATCCACAATATAGTTATTAAGGAGTTTTGTTTAAGGGAGATTTTCTCTCATCGTTCTTATGAATTCTTTTATATTATATTTTCAACTGTCAGGCAATTGACAAAATCTTATTTCGATCCCAACAAGAAGGTTAATAATGATGGTAACCCAACCTCTGTGATTGGAGATACCATGAACTAGGTTCATATAGGTAATAACAAGTCATTGGTTGATCAAAAGTGCACTATAAAATAATGTCTCTCATATGATGTGTGAATATAGTACAGTGCTGCAAGGCAAAGTTAGGGTCGAGGTATACTCTTAATCCATGCCATATCCTTTATAGGTGGTCTATTGCCTTACAAAATACACTTGATGATTGCTCTTATATGAGTATCGATGCCACGACCCAAATAGCCTTGAGTTGCACCCACACTAATCTTTGGTGGGAGAATCATCTAACCCAATCCGTGCAAACATTTAGTTAATCGATTAAGATGATGAATCTCAAATTAAATAGAAAATATCTCAAAAATCAATAATTGATTAATGAAGAATTACTGTCTCTCACATCATGAAGACTCGAAAGTCACCATACAAGGACGCTAATTCAAAACAAGTGTCTGAGAATAATCCAAGAAGAGTTAAGTGAATAGATCCATAGTCCGAAGGAAAGACTTTAAGAACTACGAAAATCCGTGGTAGCCTAAAATGTAAGTAGCTCACCCTTGGATCGTATCAGCTGGAACCTCTAGAGATGAGGTTGCATTTGAGTCTATAGAACATAGTCTGCACTCAACCTAAGAAGACTATGGGGTAGTATCAGTAGAAACCAATATGTACTGGTAGACATTATCCGCCAACTAAATTTAGCAACAAGTATAAATCATTAAAATCAAATAGCAAGTAGATAGGTGTCACGCCCCAAATTCCAACGTGACGGAATGGCACCCGAAGCTGATGAGGCTCGAGAGAATCAATCTTTGCTCATGTACACTCATATGCATGTCTCTGTGTGAACATCATTATATCTCATGCAACTATGCGAAGGTCATGGAAACAAGTGATATATACATATAAGAAACTTGGTCGTTAGGGCCATAGAGTCAACATGGACATACGTCTCTTACATTCATCTTTCCACATACGTCTACAAAGCCTCTACAGACACATAACCATAACCAACCTAGAGTCTGGATAACACCCCGCTCTATAAACATGTACAATACCAAACAAATGTACATAATGACTCGAAAAGCCCCGAAGCAACTGGAGCTCACCAACGATCCGCAAATGATCTACAACCTACTGTGGAGGTCTACTAGCACCTGTGCCTACAGCAAGTAAGGTAAGTCCCCCAAGAGGGGTCAGTACGAAGAAAGTACTGAGTATGTAAGGTCATATGAAACTGTATAATACATAAGTACTTCCAAGAAATTTAGCATAAGAGAATAATCAATGTGGATAGACCTCCGTTCTGAATATGTGGAACCATGTTCATTTCTTCTATTATTTTCATTACTGTTTATCCAACTAGTTAGTGGTTCATAATATCTTATGGATCATCCACCTTATAGGTGGGTCATAATATAATACCGATCATCACCTTATAGGTGGATCATAATATAATACCGATCATCACCTTATCGGTGGCTCATAATATAATATCGATCATCACCTTATAGGTGGCTCATAATATAATACCGATCATCACCTTATAGGTGGCTCATAATATAATACCGGACATCCAGCTGATTAGTGGGCTATAATATAAATAGGACATCCAGATGATCAGTGGGCTATAGTTATATATAATAATAATAACATAGCATAATATTGGGATTGTTCTATCCGAGCTTATGCCCTTTTGATTTGATCCATACTCAATGAAACATTACTTCATTCCTTACTTTCATACGTGTAATGACCTTCCCGGTCATTTCCCTCATTTTCGTGTGTTCTCAGCATTTAGAGCTTTTCTATAACTTCCCCAAGTTATTTATGACTTGCTGGGACTGACAGTTCAGTTCCCGGGCAGTTCGTTTGAGAATATTATTTAGACCAAGCACGTTGTAAAATATTAAATTAAATTTGAATTTGGTAAAATGACTTAGTTAATTACCTTTCGAAATTGTTTTTGAAATTTATAAAATTCTTTAGGTATGATATATCTATACTATTTTATAATAGTTTTATAATTTATTAATAATTTAAGCGGAGATAGTGAATTTAAATATGTTAAAATAATATTTTTATTTTATAGAGGTTTTGTTAGAAATAATTTTCTATTAATTATGGTATATTCAAAAAGTTATATTTATTTTACCACAAACCTATGCAATACTCGAATTTATACGTAATATGATGAAAATGATTTTGGTGTGTCACAGTCCACTCCCACATGGAAGTGGGGAGGAGGGGACAATGCTTTGGTTGCTGCCACTTGTCCACAAGTGGCCTAACTTTAGTTGTTACACTTGAAGTTATATATATGTGTTCGGTGGATGGACAAAATGTAATATTTTTACATTTTGTCCACTTTTTCCAATTACCTCTCACTATTATTGATTATTTAAGCTCAATATTGAGTCAATCCATTGAGGTTTGAGGTTAGGGGTTTATATATTTGAGTCCGTGGATTTGTTCTCGTCATTTCTACGGTATGTTTTCTTATTTTTACGATAATTTTCATTTACACGGTGATACTGCTGGGATTGGTATTGATGTTTGAGTTATATTTTGAGCTCAAATTGAGAAGTATTAGTTGTGACTATTGGTCACGGGGTGATTTGGGCTGCTGTGACGGTTTTGGTTTTGCGATCCGTAAGTGGGCCCACGTGGACTGTTCGGACATTTTTTCGAACTAATGCAATATGGGTATTAATGGTCATAATTTGACATGTAGTTTATTATTTTGGTAGCTTGGGAGCAGTCAGAGGCCTCTCGAAAGGGGAAGGCTCCGATTTAACTGGCTTTAGCAGGCGTTCGGCGGCATCCAGGTAGGCTAGGTTTACCTTTCTTTACACTTAGATTGGGCTTATGTGTGATATATGTATGCTATTGTGATGGTTGTGTGGTCTGGTATTATAGACTTGGTGGTGCTGGTTCGCTGTGATTTAGACCTTCTAGGCCGGATAGGGCTATTAGGATATATTCCAGGCCCGTTATCCTCGTGGTATACCACAGATGACCTATTTGGGGTCGGACAATATTGATGTTGTTGTTGCTAGTCTGGGAATATTATTGTTGGACCTTAGTCCAGGCTTAGACAGACTTAGCCCAGACTTAGACAAGTATAACCAGACCTGGTTTTCGAGACCCGATAGCGGGCTCCGTTACCCTTTTTATCGACCTGTCAGAACTTTGACATCTTTGGGCTCATTTAAGCCCTATATAATCTGTTAGGGTTGTGATGGGATTGAGTCACCCCAATTATACCCGGGTGGCCTGTTTAGCCCTGTTAGTCCCTGATAGTTCCGTATTTGTATCGGGGTTGGCTAGTTTGACTTAGAGCACTGGCCTGCCTTTTCGTGACTTATAAGGTATACCCAGACTTGTATATACGTATTGTTTATAGTAGGTAGTAACCTAGAAGGACCCCGAGATTGATTGGTAGCATGTTATGGAATTAGCTTCTGTACTTATATACTAGTGTTGGCTTGGCGCTAAGGCATTTCCCCGTTTATATGATATGATATGACATTATATGATGAATCCGATTTGAGTTCGGGTACTGATTCAGGTATGATGATTCTGGTTATTGACTATTGGGTGTTCCGGTTCGAGTCCGACCCCGAATTTTGGTACAGTATGAGTTCTGGTACTGGGTACCGAGATTATGATACTATTGCTCTCTGAGTTACGGTTCGAGTCCGGCCACTGATTATTATGAGTTTTGGTTTGAGTCCGACCACTGATTATTATGAGTTCCGATTCGAGTCCGGCCACTGGTTATTATGAGTTCCGGTTCGAGTCCGGCCACTGGTTATTATGAGTTTCGGTTCGAGTCCGTCATCTGGTTATGATATGATTGGAGAGTTTTGGTACTAGGTACCGTGGTTACTGGATACTGATACAGCTTTGAGACACTGGTAACTATGCATTTACTTTTCTTGTGTGTCCCGCTGGTTTATGGGGGCCAGACTAGGTTATTGTTTTCTTTCGTGTGCCTATCGGGCTTATGGGGGCCCAGATAGGTTATGTTTGACTTGTGTGTTTACTTACGCATTTATTTACTCGTTATTCTGTATCGTACTTATATTCTCCTGAGCATATCTATACGCCTCGGCCGTTACTTATGTACTTATTATTTATACCCCGGACCTAGCATTTACCCTCTTACTTACTTATAATGCAGTATCGCATTTTCTTATCAGTTATACCCAGACTTAGCATGCACCCCCGTACTATAGCCTGTTTATCGTACATTAAGCTCGGTCGGCTAATGATACCTACTGAGTACCCGTTGCCCCGGTACTCATACTGCACTTCTGCATCTTTTTCCCCGATGCAGATCCAGGCACCAGTCGACGGTTTTGACATGACTCTTTTCTCAGCACTGAATCTGGAGCAGGGTGAGCTTACTATCGTCCGAGGCAGATCCTATTCCATCTCCTACTGTATAGTCTTTTGCTCTCGAGACTGTTGTACTTATTGTATCTATTTGGTTTCTCTCTTGTATTCTGGATATGTCTAGTAGTGTCTCTTGTACCGACCTCACCAGGTCTTGGGGAGGGTTCTTGACTTTATATACTGTCCTCTTCCTTCTCAGTCTTGGTATATATACATATTCTGATTCTGTATTTAGCGTTATAGCATGTTTATACATATGGTTACTTCCACTTCTTCTCGGTTTTATGAGATTCCACCCGTTAGCCCATCGCTTATCGCTTCGGGCTAGGGTTTGGCTTGCCTATTGGTGGGTTACGGTAGGCGCCATCATGACCCAACTATTGGGTCGTGACAACTTGGTATCAGAGCCAGGTTGTATGGGTAGTGTCTGTACATGAGCCAGTGTGTAGTAGAGTCCTGCGGATCGGTGTGGGGACGCGTGTATCCTATCTTCTGGAGGCTACGGAGCATTCTTAGGGGAGTCTCTCATTTTATTGACTCATGTCCGTGCGTCGGGTCTATGTTGGTTTTTGATATTTATTTGGTTCACTTTTTACGCAGATAGTTAGGATGCATGGTATGAGAGCTGGGGGTCGAGACCCCGAGCCTGCAGCGAGGGCTCCTGTTAGGGGTCGAGGTTGACCCAGAGGTCGGGGGCAGGACAGAGAAGCATCCCCAGGCCGAGGTCATGCTAGGGATCAGTTACCCGATCCCGTTATAGCTCCAGATGTTCCGCCGCCGCCGCAGCCGGTGGGACAGGGAGCAGTCCAGGCTCTACCCAATTTTATTGATGCTTCTTTGCTCCAAGGTATATTATTTCAGTTGTTGGGGATAGTTGGAGGTCCGTCAGATGAGGCAGCCCAACCAGCAGTACAGGGAGTTGGTGTTGGGGCGCAGCCTGCAGCTGCAACACCCAGAGTTGAGATTTCGCCAGCGCCGGTAGCTCCACAACCGGTTACAGATCAGCCTGCTATGTCTATCGATGAGCAGAAGATGTTTGGGCGTTTCTTAAGGTTGACTTCACCGAGATTTGCTGGTACTCCGGGTGAGGATGCATATGAGTTCTTGTCCAGCTGCGAGTATAGACTGAGGAATTTGGGATTGGTACAGTCTCGTGGTGTTGATTTTGTGGTATATCAGTTTGATACTGCAGCGAGGAGATGGTAGAGGGGATATCTTGATTTCAGGCCAGCAGGATCTCCGCTGATTACCTGGACCCAATTCTCTGAGATTTTCTTGGGAAAGTATATGCCCCGTACTATGCGGGAGCGACTCAGGGATGAGTTCTCCAGATTGACTCAGGGTTCATTATCTGTCGTCGAGTATGAGGCGATGTTTCATGATCTTGCTAGGCACGCTACTTCTATTTTGCCTGATGAGTATGAGAGAGTTAGATGTTTTGTCAGGGGACTGAGATTGCCACTCTGCAGGGTTACCCAGAGTTTATTGACTCCAGGGAAGTCATTCGCAGAGATTATTGAGCATGTATAATCTATTGAAGAGATGGATCGCGAGGTCCAAGGGAGTAGCTATAAGAGACCTCGTGTCCAGGGTAGTTTTAGTGGAGCCATAGTGGTTCTGGTAGTCAGCCTCAGGGACGTGGTCAGTCCAGTTCATCGACTAGAGGTGGTCATATCGGATCAGCCAGATCTTCTGGGTTGAGCAGGGAGCCAGGAGCATGTTATACTTGTGGGGTTGTCGGTCATTTTGCGCGTGACTGTCCTCAGTGCAGGGCGATTAAGCCTTCAGTTCAGAAGGCACAGCCTATCAGATCTATATCGCCAGTAGGCAGAGGTGGTGCATAGGGTCGTCGGGGTGGTCCCCAGGGTTCTAGAGGTGGAGCGCGGGGAGGTCGGACTGGTGGTCAGGTCGGTGCTCAGACTAGTGCAAGCCAGCGTCAGTTGTATGACGTGCTGGCTAGGCCGGAGGCTGAGGCTTAGGATGCGGTGATTACAGGTACGATTTCTGTATGCCACCAACCACCTTCTGCATTATTTGATCCTGGATCCACGTTTTCTTATGTATCTACTTATTATGCACCACGGTTAGGTTTATGTTCTGAGTTATTATCTGTACCCTTACATGTATCTACCTCCGTTGGTGATTCCTTAGTAGTGGATCGGGTATATAGATCTTGTCTGGTGACTGTTCAGGAGTTTGAGACTCGGGTTGATTTTATTGTATTGGCCATGGTAGACTTTGATGTGATTCTGGGCATGGACTGGTTGTCTTTCCATCATGCAGTCTTGGATTGCTTTGCTAAGACCGTCACCTTAGCCATGCCTGGCATACCCCCGGTGGTCTGGCAGGGTTCTGTTAGCCGTACATCGATCGGGATTATTTCATATGTTCGGGCTCGTAGATTGATGTCGAGGGGTTGTGATTCATTCCTTGATTATGTTTGGGATGCTAGCATTGAGAGTCCGTCACTTGACTCCGTCTCGGTTGTTCGTGAGTATCCTGATGTATTCCTGACTGACCTACCTGGCCTTCCTCCTGAGCGTGATATAGAGTTCATTATTGACCTCGAGTCGGGCACCCGACCTATTTCTATGGCTCCATATCATATGGCTCCTGCTGAATTAAGGGAGCTGAGTAGCCAGCTTCAGGATCTTCTGGGGAAGGGTTTTATTAGGCCGAGTGTGTCACCATGGGGTGCTCCAGTTCTGTTTGTAAAGAAGAAGGATGGGTCTATACGAATGTGTATCGATTATAGACAGCTAAATAGGGTGATGGTGAAGAATAACTGATCAGCTTTAGGGTGTAGCAGTATTCTCGAAGATAGACTTGAGATCTAGATATCATCAGTTGAGAGTTAGGGCTGAAGACATCCCAAAGATAGCCTTCAGGACTCGGTACGACCATTATGAGTTCCTGGTAATGTCTTTTGGGTTGACTAACGCCCCAACAGCTTTCATGGATTTGATGAATCGGGTATTCAGGCCATACTTGGACTCCTTTGTGATTGTGTTTATTGACGACATCTTGGTTTATTCGAGGAGTAACGAGGAGCACAAGCAACATTTGAGGATTGTGCTCCACACTTTGAGAGATCATCGGCTTTATGCCAAGTTCTCAAAGTGTGAGTTCTGGCTTGATTCTGTAGCTTTCTTGGGGCATGTTGTATCCAGACACGGTATCATGGTAGACCCAGCAAAGATTGAGGCTATTCGAGGTTGGGCTAGGCCCACGTCACCTACTGAAGCTCGCAGTTTTGTTTGGTTGGCAGGGTACTACAGGCGATTTGTTGAGGGCTTCTCGTCTATTGCATCTCCTATGACCAGACTAACCAGGAAGGATGTTCTATTTCAATGGTCTGAGGATTGCGAGGCGAGATTTCTGAAACTCAAGGATCGACTTACTTCTGCCCCTGTGTTGTTTCTTCCAGTTGAGGGCGAGGGTTTCACTGTGTATTGTGATGCATCTAGTATCGGTTTGGGATGTGTTCTGATGCAGTGGGGTCGTGTCATTGCTTATGTATCGAGGCAGCTGAAGGTGCACGAGCGTAACTATCCCACTCATGATTTAGAGTTAGAAGCGGTTGTGTTTGCACTGCGAATTTGGAGACATTATCTCAGACAGAGGGTTTCAGTTTACCTCCAGTTTCTGGAAGACTTTCCAAGAAGAGTTGGGTACTCAATTGGACCTTAGTACTGCATTTCACCCTCAAACCGACGGACAGTCATAGCGGACTATTCAGTTATTGGAAGATATGCTCCGCGCTTGTGTGTTAGACTTTGGGGGTCAATGGGATCAGTTCTTGCCTTTAGCCGAGTTCGCTTATAATAATAGCTTCCACTCCAGCATTCAAATGGCTCTGTTTGAGGCTTTATATGGCAGACGGTGTCGATCTCCAGTTGGTTGGTTCAAAACTTCAGAAGTCAGTCCTCGTGGCGCAGATTTGCTCCGAGAATCTTTGGATCGAGTTCGAGTGATTCAAGACAGGCTACAGACAGCGCAAAGTAGACAGAGGAGTTATGCTGACCGTAGACGTCGTCCGTTGAAATTCAGAGTGGGTGATAGGGTCTTCTTACGAGTATCGCCCATGAAGGGCGTGATGCGGTTTGGTAGGAAGGGTAAGCTTAGCCCCAGATATATTGGACCCTTTGAGATTTTGCGGACAGTTGGAGAGGTGGCTTATGTTCTAGCTTTACCTCTGGCATTTTCAGCTATCCACCCAGTGTTTCATGTTTCTATGTTGCGACAATACATTCTGGATGAGTCACATGTGCTTCGATGGGACTCAGTTCAGTTAGACGATAAACTAACATTTGTGGAGGAGCCTGTGTCCATTTTAGCCAGAGATGTCAGACGGTTACGCTCCCGTGACATTCAAGTGGTTAAGGTACAGTGGCATCACTATCCTATTGAGGAGGCTACTTGGGAGATTGAACGTGAAATGCGAGCCCAATATCCCTACTATTTCACGTCTTCAGGTATGTGCTTCTTCTTGACTTTCGCGGACGAAAGTCCTTTTAGTAGTGGATATTGTAATGACCTTCCCGGTCATTTCCCTCATTTTCGTGTGTTCTCAGCAGTTAGAGCTTTTCTATAACTTCCCCAAGTTATTTATGACTTGCTGGGACTGACAGTTTGGTTCTCGGGCAGTTCGTTTGAGAATATTATTTAGACCGAGCACGTTGTAAAATATTAAATTAAATTTGAATTTGGTAACATGACTTAGTTAATTACCTTTCGAAATTGTTTTTGAAATTTATAAAATTCTTTTGGTATGATATATCTATACTATTTTATAATAGTTTTATAATTTATTAATAATTTAAGCGGAGATAGTGAATTTAAATATGTTAAAATAATATTTTTATTTTATAGAGGTTTTGTTAGAAATAATTTTCTATTAATTATGGTATATTCAAAAAGTTATATTTATTTTACCACGAATCTATGCAATACCCGAATATATACGTAATATGATGAAAATGATTTTGGTGTGTCACAGTCCACTCCCAAGTGGAAGTGGGGAGGAGGGGACAATGCTTTGGTTTCTGCCACTTGTCCACAAGTGGACTAACTTTAGTTGTTACACTTGAAGTTATATATATGTGTTCGGTGGATGGACAAAATGTAATATTTTTACATTTTGTCCACTTTTTCCAATTACCTCTCACCATTATTGATTATTTAAGCTCAATATTGAGTCAATCCATTTAAGTTTGAGGTTAGGGGTTTATATATTTGAGTCCGTGGATTTGTTCTCGTCATTTCTACGGTATGTTTTCTTATTATTACGATAATTTTCATTTACACGGTGATACTGTTGGGATTGGTATTGATGTTTGATCTATATTTTGAGCTCAAATTGAGAAGTGTTAGTTGTGACTATTGGTCACGGGGTGATTTGGGCTGCTGTGACGGTTTCGGTTTTGCGATCCGCAAGCGGGCCCACGTGGACTGTTCAGACATTTTTTCGAACTAATGCAATATGGGTATCAATGGTCATAATTTGACATGTAGTTTATTATTTTGGTATCTTGGGAGCAGTCAGTGGCCTCTCGAAAGGGGAAGGCTCCTATTAAACTGGCTTTAGCAGGCGTTCGGCGGCGTCCAGGTAGGCTAGGTTTACCTTTCTTTACACTTAGATTGGTCTTGTGTGTGATATATGTATGCTATTGTGCTAGTTGTGTGGGCTGGTATTATAGACTTGGTGGTGCTGGTTTGCTGTGATTTAGGCCTTCTAGGCCGGATAGGGTTATTCAGATATATTCCAGGCCCGTTATCCTCGTGGTACACCACAGATGACCTATTTGGGGTCGGACAGTATTGGTGTTGTTGTTGCTAGTCTGGGAATATTATTGTTGGACCTTAGTCCAGGCTTAGACAAACTTAGCCCATACTTAGACAAGTATAACCAGACCTGGTTTTCGGGACCCGATAGCGGGCCCCGTTACCCTTTTTATCGACCTGTCAGAACTTTGACATCTTTGGGCTTAGTTAAGCCCTATATGATCTTTTAGGGTTGTGATGGGATTGAGTCACCCCAATTATACCCGGGTGGCCTGTTTAGCCCTGTTAGTCCCTGATAGCACCGTATTTGACCGGGGTCGGCTAGTTTGACTTAGAGCACTGGCCCGCCTTTTCGTGAATTATAATGTATACCCAGACTTGTATATACGTATTGTTTATAGTAGGTAGTAACCTAGAAGGACCCCGAGATTGACTTGTAGCATGTTATGGAATTAGCATCTGTACTTATATACTAGTGTTGACTTGGCACTAGGGCATTTCCCCATTTATATGATATGATATGATATTATATGATGAATCCGGTTTGAGTTCGGCTACTGATTCAGGTATGATGATTCTGGTTATTGACTATTGGGTGTTTCGGTTCGAGTCCGGCCCCGAATTGTGGTACACTATGAGTTCTGGTACTGGGTACCGAGATTATGATACTATTGCTCTCTGAGTTCCGGTTCGAGTCCGGCCACTGATTATTATGAGTTTCGGTTCGAGTCCGTCCACTGATTATTATGAGTTCCGATTCGAGTCCGGCCACTGGTTATTATGAGGTCTGGCATCTGGTTATGATATGATTAGAGAATTTTGGTACTGGGTACCGTGGTTACTGGATACTGATACAGCTTTGAGACACTGGTGATTATACATTTACTTTTCTTGTGTGTCCCGCTGGTTTATAGGGGCTAGACTAGGTTATTGTTTTCTTTCGTGTGCCTATCGGGCTTATGGGGGCCCAGATTGTTTATGTTTGACTTGTGTGTTTACTTAAGCATTTATTTACTCGTTATTCTGTATCGCACTTATATTCTCCTGAGCATATCTATACGCCTCGGCCGTTACTTATGTACTTATTATTTATACCCCAGACCTAGCATTTACCCTCTTACTTACTTATAATGCAGTATCGCATTTTCTTATCAGTTATACCCAGACTTAGCATGCACCCCGTACTATAGCTTTTTTATCGTACATTAAGCTCGGTCGGCCGATGATACCTACTGAGTACCCGTTGCCTCGGTACTCATACTGCACTTCTGTATCTTTTTCCCCGATGCAGATCCAGGCACTAGTCGACGGTTTTGACATGACTCTTTTCTCAGCACTGACTCCGGAGCAGGGTGAGCTTACTGACGTCTGAGGCAGATCCTACTCCATCTCCTACTGTATAGTCTTTTGCTCTCGAGACTGTTATACTTATTGTATCTATTTGGTTTCTCTCTTGTATTCTGGATATGTCTAGTAGTGGCTCTTGTACCAACCTTACCAGGTCTTGGGGAGGTTTCTTGACTTTATATACTGTCCTCTTCCTTCTCAGTCTTGGCATATATACATATTCTGATTCTGTCTTTAGCGTTATATCATGTTTATACATATGGTTACTTCCACTTCTTCTCGGTTTTATGAGATTCCGCCCGTTAGCTCGTCGCTTGTTGCTTCGGGCTAGGGTTTGGCTTGCCTATTGGTGGGTTACGGTAGGCTCCATCATGACCCAAATATTGGTTCGTGACAATACGATTGATACGCTCACTTATGAGAGATTATACATTCACTTATGAGAGATTGATACTTTTGTTTGTGAAAGATTGATACTTTTGATAATTGAAACATTATTGGAACTTAGAACATTAACCAAAGAACATGAGTCATGTGAATCACAATTGATGTATGAATAAGGAACATGTGAGTAACAATAATTAATAATCGGAAATGGTATACCTTTGAACATTTCGGAATAGAATAGGTACAATGTCAATATGAATACTCAGTGTTGCAGAAAGATACGGAAAGAGTAACCTTACATACCTTCACTTCCAAGTATGAATATACAAGCCTAGATACGAATACAATAGTCCAGCTCCTTCCTTACGTCTGACTCTACAATACAAATACATATCGGAGCTTACATTATCAACTAGTTACCATACAAGTGTACAAGACGACAATGAGCTATATGACTGCCGTATAATGTCATTTCACCTTTTACAATAACATTTACGGCATTGTCATATCAACAATATCACAACATACCCAACATTGACCAAAATATCACAATCCAATAGTATTTCATACCAAGTTCGTTCTTTACATTTCTTCATTAACACGACGTCACAATTACATCTTCAAATCACCTCCATACACCTCACAATAACATATCGGCCAAAATACCATAATTTACACTTATAGAAAAATAACAAGTTTAGGATCATAATCACACCACACATGTTGATATCTCATCCATACCATTCACTTTTAGTCAAACCTCAAGTCCTTTTTCAAGTTTAAATAACAAGAATAGCACATCTTTAGCAAAAACCAAAAGTTCACTATTCAACCCTTGCCAACATAATCATCATGCTCTACACCATCCCTCATGCATATAATATACTAAAGTACAAGAATAATCACTTACCCAAACTTGAGAAATGATGATCTTGCCCAAATGGTGGCTTAGGGTTTGAAGAATATGTAAAATATCTTTTAGAGAATTGTCTAGAAAAACATGTGTGAGTTGTGGAATTAAAAATCTGATTTATTTTTCTTTATATAGTCCTTGGAGTCATACTTATCCAACTCTTGGCATTTAATGCAATGTCCATTTGGTCAATGGAAGAATGGGTCTTTTTTTCCCCTTTGGACCTTGCATTTTGGCTCCATTTTGGGCCTCAAATTGGGCCCAATAACCCATGTCATCTTAACCCACCAATGTAATGTATAATCCACCATATATCTCATGTTCAAATAATTCTATAAATGTCTCGATAACATTTACTTACGAGATTCCCATTCGTAGCCTCAGTCGCAAAAATAAAAATTCTAGTCACTCATGGCTTATTTGAACATAATTTGTTAAAATACTTGTGATGAAGAATTAACCCCACCTCGGATGCTAAACACGCTTTAGAATAGTCCTACTATAATGGAGTAATGATACCATGACTCAGAGGTCTTTTATACATCATAATAGTCGAAGAAAAATTTTGGCGAAAACCACCCCAGCACGCTGCTTGGCACGCCCCTTTGCTGCCAGTGGAAACAAAAATTTGGGCCAGAGTGGCCTGGCACACCCTCTGTAGTGCCCCATGCCAAATTTTTGATTTTGGCTTTTCAATGCGGATTTGGTTGGATCTTTCAAGTGCCAACCTTTTGCTTACCTCTTAGCTTTAAGACTCTTTGATTGGATGTCCCTTAAACCTCAATTTTTCACCACACAAATGTTCCACAAAGTCACAAACGCCACCCACTACAAAGATCTAACCACATGTACTAGGCCCAATATCAAATATTTAATCAATGACACTACAAAATACATACTTATGGCTCTCGACACCAAAGTAAACATTGTTCAAAGTCGTCAAGTAGGGTTGGGAAGGTACGGGGTGTTACATTCTCCCCCCCTTAGCAACATTCGTCCTCGAATGTTAGTAACATTGTCTCATTGAAACAAAGTTAAGTCTAAGTGTATTCTTCATGTTATCATATACACATAACACTTGTAAGATTTACTTGTTACTACTCCAATTCCGTACCTTGAACTTTTTCTCCGTTGACAGCAATTACAAGTACTTTAGATTCCATTATTTCTTTGGTTTCCCTTGTGATTTCTTCTACATGCTAATTTCTCCACTAGTGCCTTTACGGAAGCTACTTCTTATTTTTTATTGCTTTCACTTATCGAGCTAGAACAGTAAGCCATACTTCTTCACATGTGAGATTTTTCGTAACCTGACCTTTAGTATCTCCTATTGCTTTGCGGCTTAATGCACCGATTGTTACATTTGCTTTCCCCGGATGGTGTCATATATCAACATTGTAGTCTTTTAATATTTCCAACCACCTTTGCTATCTTTAGTTTAGATCCTTCTGTTTAAAGATATATCACAAACTCTTGTAAGCAGTATATATATCAACTTGAACCCCATACGAATAGTGGCGCCATATCTTTAAAGCAAATATCACTACTGCTAACTTAAAATCATGTGTAGGACAAGTGTTCTCCTGTGGGCGCAATTGTCTTTAGACATCCGCTATTACGTTACCGTTTTACATCAATACACCTCCTATACAATGTAACCCAAGAACAATACGGATTTTAACCAAACATCATATCTAGTAACCTTTGCATATAGTTTACGGTCACGAAGAATCCGTAACACTTATCGTAAGTGATTAGCATTGTTCTCTCGTGATCTTGAATATCATTTCTAAACGTGGTCTCAAACACATCTAACAATGGCTCGAACTCCCTATTCATTAAACCCATAAAAACTACAGGTGCATTCATTAGCCCCATTGACATACTAAGAATTCGTCTTAACCATACCACGTTCGTAATGCTGTCTTGGGTGTATCATCATCATTCATTTCATCATTTATGCATTCATTTTTTTTTCTAACCCCACAACTGATTACACAAATTGTCAACTCTGGGGAGGGAATATTTATTCTTAATCATTACCTTATTCAGTTGTCGATAGTCGACACACATTCTCAACGTACTGGCTTTCTTTCGTACAATTAACACTGGTGCACCCCAAGGGGACGTACTAGGTCTTACGAATCCCTTGTTCATCACGTCTTTTAATTGCTTCTTTAATTCCCGTAGCTCTACTAGAACCATTCTATATGGAGGGATAGAGATGGGCTGACTATCTGACTTCACATCAATACCGAACTTTACCATGTCCTATTCAATAAGGTCAACTAATGTATCATGATCACCAACATTCGCTATACAATGACGATATGCTCTGTTAGCTACAATTGCTTTATCAACTGGTGTATAGAATTCAAATGGCGTAACTAGTAAGTCTGGCGTCCTTTCTATGTCAAATTTTTTTTTCTTCCACAATCAATGGAGTAACATATGGTAATGTCGAATATGGGTCAAGCAATGCATATACCTTATGTAAAAATATGAATGTTGTACCTGTGTCTATATTAGGAGAAGCCTCCAAATTTTGTTGATCCGCGAAGGCATAGGTACGGTCCTGTATTATACCAGAATTGGCTGCTCCTCTAGTACCTTTGCCACGACCAATAGGTTGTACACTTGACGATGGTAATGCAATGGATGATCCCGTAGGTCGTGTCATACTTCTCGTACTCCTCTGTGGGCAATCTCTCTTCATATTCCCTGACCTACCACACCAGAATTAAACATTCGTGTCAAACCAACATTCTCCAGAATGAAACTTCTCGCAGCGCTGGCACAGCTAACGAGAAGATCCCGATTGTCCCATATTTCCTTATTATCGATGTCCCACTGTCTGTGAACCCTGAGTCCCACTACTTTGCCCAGCTTGACCGCCTCTAAACCCGCGAATTTGAGATGAAGTATCTACTGTAGGGGAAGAAAATAATGGTCTAAGCAGTCGAGAAGAACTCTGAGGTCCAGATCCTCCTTGATGCACCATAAACTGTCTCATAAGTCTAGCCCTATTTGAAGGCCCTCTTTCAAATTCATGTACCCTCCTTTGTTGCCTCTGATTTTCCATATTTTATGCAAAGTCCTGTATTCTAGCTATGTCCATGTCTTTGTTTAACGCAGTAATAGTACAGTCCCTCACCAAGTATGGCTCCAATCTACTCACATACCTATGGACTCTGTCGGCCATTGTGGCCACTACATTTGGAGCATATCGAGCCAAAGAATTAAACTGTAGACTGTATTCTCTAACACTCATTTCCCCCTGACGAAGATTTAAAAAATAATCAGCACGAGCCTCTCGGATCTCATAAGGGAGGTAATGATCAAGGAATGCCATTTTGGATTCCTCCCAACTAGCTGGAAGTGCACCTATACCCCTAGCTCGTTTCCAATCTTCATACCACAATACAGATTCTCCTTTCAATCTATATGCCGCAAGTTCCACTGTTTCTATACCGGTCACATGCATAACCTCTAGAGCCCTTTGAATTTTGTCTACGAAATCCTATGGATCTTCATTCACATCTGACCCAGTGAAAATGGGAGGGTCTAATTTCATAAAATCCTGTATCCGTCGACTATCTGCCCTATCCACACCATCACTACTTGTCATTGGACCTACTTGCCTTTGATTCAATACATCAACTATACCAGTAACTATATGAGTTAACATTTGCAGTTCATTTCTTAGATTCTGCTCAGTATCATTAACAGGTGTGTTGGCAGGTGCTTCTCTCCCTCTCAGCTCTTCTGGAGCTGGAAAAGTAGGGGAAGCTCTAGATGTAAATTCAGTTTCAGTCCCACCTTGACTAGCTTGGTCAGGTGGTGATCTACTTGTTCCTTCTTTGGCAAGCGTATCTACCTGCTTACCTTTACCCTTATCTTGTCTTGTAATCGGCATTTTACTATACAAAAGAAAACCAACGTCAATGGTCAGATATGATTTCACTTACAACATTGGCTCTATTGCACGATCTAGAAATAAAGAAATATAACAACTCCTAAATGTCCCGTAGCCTCCTACTTATAAATGTGGCACGCAACACATCCATAAGCAAGACTCTACTCAGACACGGCTTTGTAGACACCCTTAGGACGACCTGCTCTGATACCACTTTTGTCACACCCCGAATTCCAACGGGACAGACTGGTACCCGAAGCCGATGAGGCTCGAGAGAACCAATCTTTGCTCATGTACACTCATATGCATGTCTCTGTGTGAACATCATTATATCTCATGCAACTATGCAGAAGTAATGGAAACATGTGATATATACATATAAGAAACTTGGCTGTTAGGGCCATCGAGTCAACATGGATATACGTCTCTTACAGTCATCTTCCCACATACGTCTACAATGCCTCTACAGATACATAACCATAACCAACCTAGAGTCGGGACAAAACCCCTCTCTATACACATGTACAATACCAAACAAATGTGCATAATGACTCAGAAAGCCCCAAAGCAACTGGAGCTCACCAACGATCAGCAAATGATCTGCAACCTACTGTGGAGGTCTACTAGCACCTGTGCCTGCAGCAAGTAAGGTAAGTCCCCCAAGAGGGGTCAGTACGAAGAAAGTATTGAGTATGTAAGGCCATATGAAACTGTATAATACATAAGTGCTTCCAAGAAATTTAGCGTAAGAGAATAATCAATGTGGATAGACCTCCGTTCTGAATATGTGGAACCATGTTCATTTCTTCTATTATTTTCATTACTGATCATGAAACTAGTTAGTGGTTCATAATATCTTATGGATCATCCACCTTATAGGTGGGTCATAATATAATACCGATCATCACCTTATAGGTGGCTCATAACATAATACCAATCATCACCTTATAGGTGGCTCATAACATAATACTGATCATCACCTTATAGGTGGCTCATAATATAATACCAATCATTAACTTATAGGTGGCTCATAATATAATACCAATCATCACCTTATAGGTGGATCATAATATAATACCGGACATCCAGTTGATCAGTGGGCTATAATATAAACCGGACATCCAGCTGATCAGTGGGCTATAGTCATATATAATAATAATAACATAGCATAATATTGGGATTATTCCATCTGAGCTTATGCCCTTTTGATTTGATCCATACTCAATGAAACATTACTTCATTCCTTACTTTCATAAGATTGATATGCTCACTAATGAGAGATTAATACATTCACTTATGAGAGATTGATACTTTTGTTTGTGAGAGATTGATACTATTGATAATTGTAACATTATTGGAACTTGGAACATTAACCAAAGAACATGAGTCATGTGAATCACAATTTATGTATGAATAAGGAACATGTGAGTAACAATAATTAATAACCGGAAATGGGATACCTTTGAACATTTCGGAATAGAATAGGTACAATGTCAATATGAATAATGTGTGCTGCAGAAAGATATGGAAAGAGTAACCTTACATACCTTCACTTCCAAGTATGAATATACAAGCCTAGATACGAATACAATAGTCCAGCTCCTTCCTTACGTCTGACTCTACAATACAAATACATACCGGAGCTTACATTATCAACTAGTTACCATACAAGTGTACAAGACGACAATGAGCTATATGATTGCCGTATAATGTCATTTCACCTTTTACAATACCATTTACGGAATTGTCATATCAACAATATCACAACATGCCCAACATTGACCAAAATATCACAATCCAATAGTATTTCATACCAAGTTCGTTCTTTACATTTCTTCATTAACACGACGTCACAATTACTTCTTTAAATCACCTCCATACACCTCACAATAACATATCGGCCAAAATACCATAATTTACACTTATAGAAAAATAACAAGTTTAGGATCATAATCACACCACACAAGTTGATATCTCATCCATACCATTCACTTTTAGTCAAACCTCAAGTCCTTTTTCAAGTTTAAATAACAAGAATAGCACATCTTTAGCAAAAAGTAAAAGTTCACTATTCAACCGTTGCCAACATAACCATCATGCTCTACACCATCCCTCATGTATATAATATACTAAAGTACAAGAATAATCACTTACCCAAACTTGATAAACGATGATCTTGCCCAAAAGGTGGCTTAGGGTTTGAAGAATATGCAAAATATCTCTTAGAGAATTGTCTAGAAAAACATGTGTGAGTTGTGGAATTAAAAATCTGATTTATTTGCCTTTATATAGTCCTTGGGGTCATCCTTAGCCAACTCTTGGATTTAATGCAATGTCCATTTGGTCAATGGAAGAATGGGTCATTTTCTCCCTTTGGGGCCTTGCATTTTGGCTCCATTTTGGGCCTCAAATTGGGCCTAATAACCCATGTCATCTTAACCCACCAAATGTAATGTATAATCCACCATATATCTCATGTTCAAATATTTCTATAAATGTCTCGATAAAGTTTACTTACGAGATTCCCATTCGTAGCCTCAATCGTAAAAATAGAAATTCTAGTCACTCATGGCTTATTTGAACATAATTTGTTAAAATTTGTTAATACTTGTGACGAAGAACTAACCCTAACTCGGATGCTAAACGTGCTTAAGAATAGTCCTACTATGATGGAGTAATGATACCATGACTCAAAGGTCTTATATACATCATAATAGTCGAAGAAACATTTTGGCGAACCCCGGCACGCCGCTTGGCGCGCCCCTTTTCTGCCAGTGGAAACAAAAATTTGGGCCAGAGCGGCCTGGAACGCCCTCTGCAGCGCCCCATGCCAAATTTTTGATTTTGGCTCTTCAATGCGGATTTAGTTGGATCTTTCAAGTCCCAACCTTTTGCTTACCTCTTAGCTTTAAGACTCTTTGATTGGATGTCCCTTTAACCTCAATTTTTCACCCCACAAATGCTCCACAAAGTCACAAATGCCACCCACTACAAAGGTCTAACCACATGTACTAGGCCCAATATCAAATATTTCATTAATGACACTACAAAATACATACTTATGGCTCTCAACACCGAAGTAAACATTGTTCAAAGTCGTCAAGTAGGGTCGGGAAGGTATGGGGTGTTACAATAGGCCATCAATACATATCAAGTAGTTCCCTCAATCAATAATCATTCTAATCAAGCAAGCAATGTCAACAAATAAGTCATGTAAGCTACAAACAATTGTATGAGAATAATTAGGAATTCACAGTCTTAGTAATCACATCACAACATAGATCTATGTCCATCTCAATCTCACATTTGTATTTCTTTTCCTTTTATTATCATCTCATATATCATACTAACTCTCATCTCAAATCTAATTTTTATACAAATGCTAAGGGACTTATTTCTTCTCAACTAGTCATAACCTTTTTTAGGATGCACCAGGTTTCATGTACCGTACCATCATGGTACCTCATTCATAATAGTAATAACAATCTAGTACCAGTGTGTTACCCGATCCATCAAATAATACTGTACCAGCATGATACCCAATCCATAATAATTATATTAATTATATTTCCACTTTTACTTATCTCTCAGGATATATCTTAATGTGCACCCAATTTTGCAAGTACCCTTCACAATAAAATATAAAATTCAACAGTTCATCAATCAATACCTTATTCATTCAAGCATTAACAAAACAATAATCATTCGCCTCAAGTATGTCCGAAGACCAATCAACATGCTATTTAAATTATGAGTGTATAAGAAGCTAAATTAATTCTAAAATCCATTTAAACCATAACCTACCTCAACGAAGAACCCAAATCCAAGCTAATTCGTAAGAGTCTTGCCCTTCCTCAATACCTCAGATTGTTTATGGTCTAAAATAACAAATAAAAAAGTAATTAATCACTTACTCTTCAATTAAAAGCCTTGGGAATCAACCCCACTAGTTTTACCCTTGTTCATTGCCAAACCATAGCCAAGGATTTTTCAACCATCCAATTACCCCGAATTCCCATAATTTATGTTCAATAGCAATAATTCTATGCTATGACATATTACTTCACAACCTAAAATTAATTCTAGATAAGTTTACATCTATCCATAGGCTCTTTCCCTACTTTTCATGAATTTAGGGTGCTAACTCAAAGATTCCTCCATTACTACCAATTCTAATGATTGTACAGTATGAATGGATTACTAAGTGATAAGAGAAATCAATTAACTTACCTCAATAGAGAAAATCACCCTAACCCTATAGAAAATTGCCTCTCAATAGTTTTAGAAGGAGTCCTTTGAGTTATGAAATAAAACCCGGATAAAAGCTACTTAAGAGAATAAAAATACTTGATGCACGCTGCCGCACCCTCAGACCCTCAATAGAGTATCCCACTACCACGCCCTCTGCCACATTAGCACCACAGCTAAGTGGAGAAGTAACTGCTACGACGATCTTTCTATAGCGACAAGACAAACCTCAATTTAGGACATCAGTGAGTTATCCCAATGCAGCAACCCCTATAACTGAAGTTCTACAAATCCATTCATTATCCAAAAACTTCCTACTAAAAACTCTATCCCTTGACCAACCTATAGCAAACACTAAACCATGTCACAAGTCACCACTAAAGCACACAACATCAAATTTTTTGTCAGAAACCACCCTACCTTTAGATTTTATCACCTCTAGTTTTCTAGAGGAAATTCTAGCAGTGTACATATGCCCTAAATAATGCTATAATAATGGGATGGGTTGTTACATTAGATACCAATTAAATAATTATTCTTGACCGAATGGACAAGAAAGAAGTAATAGAAAATAAAGAGTTACCTGACTCGACAAAAAAAATGGGTATACTTGCTACGTATGTCTGCTTTGGTCTCCCAAGTGGCCTCCTCAACACGATGGTTCTTCCACTGGACCTTCACAGATTTAATCTTCTTTGTTCTAAACTTGCGGACATCTCTATCTATGATAGCCAGGGGTTTCTCTTTATAAGAGAGGTTTTCATCCAAAAAGACTGAATCCCAGTAAACAATAGAGTTACCATCACCATAGTACTTTTTTAGCATAGACACATGAAATGCCAGATGAACTCCCAACAAACTTAGAAGCAAAACCAATCTATATGCCAATGGCCCCGCACACTTATAAAATTTGAACAGTCCAATATACCTTAGACTGAGCTTACCTTGCTTACCAAATCTCATAACACCCTTTATGGGTGAAACCTTGAGTAATAATGCTCACCTTCCATAAAGTGCAAATTTCTCACCTTTTGATATACCCATTCCTTTTACCTACTCTGAGTCGCTAAAAGCTTCTCTTGGATAAACTTCACCTTCTCCAATGAATCCCTCAAAAGGTTAATACCCTACAGTCTTACCTCAAAAGCATCAAACAAGCCAATCGGAGATCTATACCTCCTTCCATACAATGCCTCAAATAGATCCATACCAATCCTTGAATGGTAGCTATTATTATATGCAAACTCCGCCAACGATAGAAAAATGGTCCCAATGACCTTTAAAGTCCATTATGCATGCACAGAACATATCATCCGACACTTGAATTTTCTTCACAGACTGACCATCAATCTGAGGGTAAAATATTGTACTGAAGTCCAACCTAGTATCCAACTCCTGATGCAATTTTTCCAAAAATTAGAGGTAAATTGAGTACCTTTACAAGAACAATGAAAACTAATACCCTCTGCAATCGGATAATTTTTCGGAGATAAAACTTGGCTAACTTCGCTGAATTATAAGTTATCTAAACTGAAAAGAAATATGAAGACTTAGTCTTCCTATCAATAATAACCCATATGGAGTCAAATTTCTTCAAGGTATTTGGAAGACCCACCAACAAATCCATCGCTATCCTTTCCCACTTCTATTTAAGAATGGGTATCCTATGAAGTATCTCACTAGGCTTCTGTTGCTTATACTTTACCTACTAGAAATCTAGCATCATTCAACAAAATTGTCTATGTCATATTTCATCCTACCCCACCAATAGTGCTATGTCAGGTTGCAATATATTTTTGTCACACCAGGATGTATAAAATATTTTAAACTATGAGCCTCTACAAGAATAGCAGAAATTAAGTCATCAAAATAGTGCATAAAAACTTGCCCCTTGATCGTCAAGACACTCTCATCATCAATCATGGCCTTTTTGGCCTCACCTTTCAAGACCTTATCATAAATTTTGCTCAACTTTGCATCCTAAAATTTGCTAGCCTTGATTTGATTTAGAAATAAGGACCTTGCTTCTACACAAGCTAGCATTTCACCTCTCTCGGATACTTTAAGCCACATGAAATTGTTTGCTAGAGATTGAATCTCTCTAGCCAACTGACATCTTGGTGGACATTGGTTTATAATAGGTTGGGGCCCATATCTGGTGATAACATTCCAAGGCTAGACCGGGTTGCTTTGGTGGCTAGTATTATAGAGGGGTACGAGATCAACATTGCTAGGATTATTGCCTAAGAAATTTGGGATAGAACTCTGAATTTAGAGACTAGCATTCTATTCCAATGCCTAGTCACTAAGATGTGTTTGAAAGCTGGGGTTCCAATTCTGCTAGAGGTTGATAATTTCATAGTGCTTCATCGAATTACAGACTTGGGACTGATTTGAGAATCGACGAACCCAATTTTGAAGGCGAAGGTTGTCACGAGTGCTATATTACTATAAAGTGCTCTTCAGTTGGGTCTGTAGATGTATATTGACACCCTCAATTTTACTAATATTAGAGAGATACAGGTTTACTCCCAGACTGAGACTATGAGGTACGAGCCTCAGGCTACAGCTGATGCTACTACTTCTTTTTCCTCCCAGCCAGAGTCAGTCCTTATTTCACCTATAACTTCTTTGAGATCATCCGTACCTCATCCACCTATTTGTGGGTATACTTTATTGTCACAAGAATTTCTAAGCCAAGTGCTAAAAAAGGCCACTATTGAGTGAAAGGTAGACAACATTGAAAAAGGTGTAAAGCCTTGGGTTATGAAGGAGATTTAAACAGAGATACGTAGTATATAGCCCAAATTTGATAGCTTTAAAAAGAAAATCACTGATAAAGTTGAAAGAGTGAAGTCCCCAAATTTGACGGGGATTAAATATGAGTTAGCTACACTTTGGGCTACTATAGAGTACATGGTCTCCAGATACCTCTTTCTGCCCCCCACGATCCCTATTAATGAGGAGATGGAGGAGGTTGAGGTGGCTGACATATGAGGCACCAAGGTAAAGGAAAAGAGCACCAAAGTTTGTGGAGCAAAAGGAGAGCAAAATAAGAAAGATAAAAGGAGAGAAGGAAGATGTGAAGAGAATGATGGAGGTGAGTAAAAAGACCTCCCAGGACCACTTGGCTAGGATACATAAGATGTGATGTGGATTTGAGAGTTCATAAGGCCCTGATTGATGATGATGTTACTATTGAGGAGAGTGGGGGTACAACAGTTTCCCCTATTAGTTTTATAACATTAATTACACTATCCATAACTAGTGCCAACTCTGAATTAAGTAACATCCCCACCACCGAGACCACTATTGTTGAGACTGGGGTAACTTCTGAAACCCCAGCAGAGGATGCGACCAGATCTGGTGCATGGAGCACCATAAGTATGTCCTTACCCCTCATACTTACTTTTTTTATGTGCATGTAGTGAGTATACTGCATGTTCTCAAAGTTAGGGGTAGGGGTGTACCACCACTCGGGGATTTTTATTGCCATGTTTCTTTTCCCCCGTGTGTGCTATCATAGTAGAATCATCATGTTTAGGTTGTTTTTATTATTTTCATGTGTTTTGTTTGATTAGGAGAAAAATAGAGGATCCTTAATGTAGTCAAGTGTTGAATATTTTTATTTTGGGGTGAAGTATGAGTAACCCTGATGAATGCTGATTTTTTTTGCTGTTTAAAGGATTCCCCTTTGAAAAAATTACTTTTAACAAGGTGTTTTGTTTGTATTGTAACCATTGTGGATCTTGTTATGTCATTAGTATTATAGGTAGAATAACCATAGCTTTGTAATGCATGAACTGGATAGGTAGTAAGTGATAATGTAACCCTATGCTATGTGTGTGTGATGCCTACGTAGTTCACTTTGTGTGTGTCATCAAGAACTTTCCCTGTTAGTCTTGCCTATATTGTAGGATATTTGATTAGCAAAGGATCATATGATGTTTTTGTATTAGCCTACTTTTAGCCTAAATGCCCAATAAAACAAAATGCTTATCCCTTGATCCCGAGTTTGAGCATAAATTGACTTATTTCTTTCATTAGCCTATTCACCTTCCTATTTATAGTTACAATGAACCTGTTTTGTCTTTGGTCCCTCTTTGGACACTATGTACCTCAACTTAGGCTAATTTCCTAAGTTGAGAGTGGCTATCATAGGGGTACGTAGCACAAAGTGGGTATGAAGAAGAACTTAGTAAAAGAATAGCAAAAAGGATTCGGGGGCGGTAAGAAAGAAAAAAAATGTTTTTGAATAAAGTATGAAAAAAAGACGGATGTTGTGAAAAGAAAACCGCATCCAAAATCCTTGTAAAAATATATGAGATTAAGGGTAATGGAAAGAAAAGAGGAAAAGTGAAGCCAAAAATAGTGTGGTGTCAAGGAGGGTTGAGTTACTATATCCATATCTACTATACCCATCCCCAAACCTACATTACTAGCCGAGGAAAGTCCTTTAGTGGTCCCAGTCCAACTGTCCGAAAAACTAAGGCATAGAAAATAAGGGAAAGCCTTTGGTATTTCACGTACATTTTTCAAATTTCTTTGAGAGATTAAGTTTTTTGAATTCATTCCCTAGTTATAATTACATCTTTAGACTGTAAGCGTATGAGACCTCTTTACTGATAGGGCACATGGGTTGCATTGTTGGTTGCTTTCTATTCGGTCAAATGACATTTGCACATATTTCTTGGTTGTTTGTTTATAATCTACTGCCATCTCTTGATCCCTTTCTGTTATGGTAATGGGTGATGTATGTACATACAGTGGTTTTTAAATATATGTAAATAAGGGGGTTGAAAATGTTGTGTTAAACGACGTGGATTGACTGATGTAGATCCCTTAGGTTTCTCTTAGTTAAGCGGCATGACTTTTTGTGTTGTTTTGTTTCCCTGAGGACATGGAAATGTTCTAAGTTGAAGGTGTTGATATTTTATGGTTTTACAACTCTTTTGATGCTTAAAACGAGGAAAATATTCTAAGCCAAGGGCTCATTTTTGTGGATGTGATGTTTTAGAGTTAGTTTTGCAGGAAACCAGGGTTTAAAAGTGGGCAAAGGAAAAATAATGAAAAAATGCACAATTGTGGGAAACAGAGGCTGGCTACAACTCATTGTGTTACACTTTGAGTCATAGCCCAAACTGTTACATTACCAGTGATTCAAGCTTTGTAGAGTTGAAGTTGAGTATTAGCTATGAGTTCAAGTAACGACCCGTAGGGTTAGGCGATGAGTCATCATGAAGACTCTTCCTAAGTGCAATTGCAAAAGTTCTGAAGAAGTGAAATCCATTCCATTGCCAAGTGTGGTCTCTACAAGTCGTCACAAATGGCAATGAGTTATTGTTAATAATTGCTCTTAGAAGAAGGGACCAAACACCTGAGTATTAGAAAAATCACCCAAGTGGCAACGGGTAACTCAACAAGTCATTAGGTGACCATATAAGTAATCACCAGTGTTTGAAGAGGACAAGGCAATGGGTGCCCAGAGCCACGTGATGTGTCAAAAGCTGAACCTGTGACTCATTGTCAGAGTCGTCGCCATTACTGACCTTGCAAACCTATTCCATTTTTGAAATGATTGTTTGGTATCTATAAATATTCTTAATAGTTCTTTTGTTTTAGTTTTCATTCTATTACTACTTTTGGAACTTATTGTTACAAGTTGTAAACACTGATTTCTAGGGTTTTGATTCATAATTGAGATTCGTGGTTGTTCATCTTATTTTTTGTAAATCATAACTATGCTTTCTTTCTAGAATTATTATTACGTTCTTATAATCATGGGTAGCTAAGCACCACAACTAGGGTTGTGGGAACCATGATAGATTAACGAAGTAGGATCCTTAGTACAAAGTGATTCTCAAAGGGTGTTTGGGTTTGTATTATTGTTCTCTTCAAATTTATTGCTTTCTAATGGTGTACAATTTTAGAACTCACCTAATCTTTACTTTAGATAAAATGATGGGTAACAGATGGTAAAATGGAATAAACAATAGGGACTTGAAGCCATCAATCTTCAATTAATAACTTGATTCGATAATCCAGGGAAGCTAATCTGGGATCCATGACAAGGTTAGTAGTGCAAAACTCAAAAGATGAGAAAATGTACTTGAGGATGGTTACTTAAACAAGTGTAAAAATCCATTTAGGTGAACATAACCTATCAATTCTACCTGCTAAACACTAGGAGAGGTCACTCGTACTAAGAACCTACGAAATTATGAAGTTATAGGGTACACAATCCTAGTGTCTCTCCTATATTGATCACAAACTTGAAGATATTAACAATTGATATTTTTTTGATGATACAATTCATAATCCCCCCCACAAATTACTAGAAATTGTTCACTAACTGATAAGATGAGTACATTGATAGATCGATCCCAACCTAGTCGGGTTCTATATTTGGTAGAACAACTACTTTGTACTTCTTTTGGAGGTGTAACTTGGGTGACATCAGTGACCCTAACCTCAACTGTCTAAATACTGCTAGCGGTATCAGATTATTGGTATCACCCAAGTCACACAAAGCCTTTGCAATATTGAAAGCCCTAATGGCACATAGAATCATGAATGCTCGAAGATATCCCTTTTTCTACACAAGAAAGTGGGAAGCTATTGCACTACAATGGTGCAAATTATCAATAGGATTAAAACTCATGGTCCTCTTCTTTTTCATAAGATCCTTCATAAACTTTACATATCCAGGCATTTGGTCAAGTGCCTCAACTAAAGGATTTTCACGGACAGCTACTTCAGTATCAAAATAAACTTATAATACTTCCCTTCTTCGGCTCTCATCTTAAACCTATATAGAAATGGTGGAAGAGGTCATGGAATAGGATTCAAAAACTATGGTACCTCCTTCTCCTTCCCCCTTCTAGCCTCAATCTCTTTTTCAACAACTGGAGATGGCTTTTCAGATGACTTTTCATCAACCACCTGATCTTTGAATTTGGCAAATTTTACAACATCAATCATCTCACGCTCGACCTTATTACTAACAACTATGGGAATAGGTGGATCGGTAGTCATCTTCCCACTTCTAGTGGTTACATCCATGCAGTGACTGTCATTCTTTAGATTCTAGACAGTGTTGCTTTGGAGTGTAGCTCTTTGACATTGATTTAGTGCTAAAGAGATTTGTCCAAACTACTGTTCAAGTTGATTAATAGCGGTAAAATGTGAATCCACTATTTGATTTACCCAAAAACATCTGCTCGAATCTCCTTAAGGTTTTCATTAGTTTTTGCTACCCTTTTCAACACTTTAGAGAGCAGTTCCTCTACCCTAGAATTACTCGATTTAGCATCATGACTACCAGGCAGAATGTATAAGCCATTTTTACCATCCTTGTGATCATCCTTACTTTTCCAACCACTGTCTCCACCTCTACTCCTATCTCTATACCTAGAATGGTTGTAGCTGTTGTCCTTATAATAGTTACGTCCTTGATTTCCTTGACCAGAGATCCATTTTTCTTGATAAGACTCTTAGCCTTTGACTCAAAAACCCGCCATCGAATCATCCAAATATTTTGCCTCCTCCTCAGATCAGAGTCATCATGATTAGATGTTTTACCTTGAGAATGGACTGCATGTACCTTTTTTTCCCCCATTCCAGTAAGGTTCTTAGAAATTAAACTCAAGTCTGTTCTCATCTGGGCTACTTCTTAAGCATGGCCACCATTTACTCTTCTATGCACTACAAATGCCCCAATCAAATACGTACCTGCGGGAACATCAGAATCCTCTGTATGCCAACCCCTGTTGGTTTTAGTAATTCTATCCAGTATCGCTGAAGCCTGCTCCTAAGTTAGACTCATTAATACACCTCATGTTACAATGTCAGCTACAACCTTATTGTTAGCATTCAACCATAGATTTCAAGCAAACTGTGATTAAGCACTTGTTGCAGCTTCTTCTTAAACCTCAACCATGACCCATACAGTGCCTCTAAATGTATTTTCCTAAAGTTGTAAATCTTATCTTTCAACTACAACATTTTTGATGGTGGGAAAAATCTCTACGAGAATTGCGTCTTCAACTCCTGCCAGGTAGGTATTGATCCACTCGGCAACTCTATCAACCACAGAGTAGCTTCACCATTCAAAGAGAAACAAAAATACTGCATGCTGATAACATCTTGGTTTACCTCAGGTATCTTGTAGGAATTGCAAATCCCTACAAAGTTCGGTATATGCAAGTTCACATCAGCAGTAGCAAGGCCAGTGAATACACCTTTCAAGTTCAGTAATTGTATCATAACGTTGGTGATGCCGAACTTAGTTACAACTAGATGTGCGGGTAGAACAATAGAACCTTCTTCACTTGTATCATCTAAGTTAGCATTATTATATTCATCATCAAACTATAGGACTTGACGATGAGGGTGTTCATGACTCCTATTTCATCTTTTCCTTGGTTGTCCATCTAATGTAGCCCAGCGAGCTTCCTCATTTTGCCTAGCTTCTTCCTATCTAAGCTATTTCTATCTAGCCTCTTCCTCACGTAACATTCGGGCTATGGCTTTCTCTGGAGTCTCAAGCTCTTCATCTTGTTCTCCGTTATTTACTCTGTCATTTACTCCGTCATTAACCATTTTCTCCAATTTCTCAGAGTCTTATCAAGTTCAAGATCAAGTGGAATAAATATATTTCCATGAATCCGAGTATTGGGCATGCACCGGTATGCCACTAAAACAAAAATAAAAATAATTGTAAAAGTAAAATTAGGAAATATGGACTAACAGTTAAATAAACACAATCGATCTTACCCTAAACAGTATTCCCAGGCACCAATGCCAAAATTTGATGTTGTCCAAATTACACCTTGCAATTGAAGTATTAAGCGATCGTTGAATAAAATATATAACCCAACCAAGGTTGGGGTCAATCTAATGAGGAATATGGTTAAAACCTTAATCAATGTGGTTATTTCGACTATTAGTCGCTTATTTACAATGGAGGGATTCAAGTGGACAAGTAACATAAATACATCATATCCACATAAATGTGCCTCTTAACTAGCATATTTTCCATATTTTGATCGTTGAAAGTGCCTTAAAACCATGGCACATCAATACTCCAATAACAAGAATACAAACTAGCTAGGAATTTTGAGAGAAAGTTCGTAGACCCCCACTGATTCAAAAATTCAAGATTTGTCTCAAAAGTATTTAACTAGGGCCAAAATTTTTAGGAGGACCTAAAAATTTCCACCAAGCTTTATTCGCAAGTTCAGCTCCAAGAGCCACCCAGAACAGGAAATTAAGAGTCAACTTCAAAAATTACCAGCTGCAAGAGAGTCCAAACAGACGAATCCCCAGCTATGACAATTTCTCAAAAAAACACTCTCAGACTCCTTGACAACGACAGTGGATTACCAGAGATTCTCCGTTGGGTGAAAGATATAACCAAGCCATGAGCAAAAGACATTCATAGAGCTAGCGCATGAAATGACCAGCATAGTCTTTTTCTAAATCTTTGACATAGGTTTTTTCAAAATAAAACTACTTTTGAAAACCTTTATATTTTCTGCTTAACTAATTTTTCCTTACATCTATCGAATTAGGGGAGTCAGGACAGGGGTTCGAATATTACCAGTATTCAGAAGTTGACAAAAATGTAGACAAGAGACTAAAGGAAGTCAATACGGATCAGTTTTGCAAAAACTAACTATTTTTCTATGGATGCAGGGACCACCACACAAAAAGTACACGTAAATGATTCAACACAATGATAGCGCAATCAAAAGGATCGATAAAAAAAGAGAGAGCAATGATATCCTCATCTGACCCATCATATGTCAAAATGGACATATGACATTCAAAAGTTGTATCTGTGGTTGTCCCCAGAAATGGGTTTCAGCCACTTATTTACATTCAAAGAGTTTTGTTTATGTATCCCCTTGAAAAAAGAAGCTTGATGTCAATCCAAGTCATTTGAGTTATGTTTTGAATATTTTCTTTAATCCCTTCTTAATGATTGACTGTAGTCACTAGCAAAAGTGACACTATATCTACTAATCACTTACCTTGAATGCACGTACACATAGAATAACCAACATGCCAACAAATGAATCTAGGTAAGATTCTCTTCAAACTGTCGAGAAGGCCATTGCATATCATTGCCAAGAGGTCCATGCAGAGAAGAATATTACATATCATTACGAAAAGGGCCATGCTGATAGGACCATGCCAAGATGGCCATTTTGTATCATTATCGAGAGGGCCATGCTGAGAGGGCCATTGGGTATCATTATTGAGAGGGCTATACCGAGAAGACCATGCTAAGAGGGTATAATGTCATACATAGAAGTCTTCATATTCACTTATCATGATAGATGATGAAGTTTGTCATTGAAGGATTCTTTGGAGAACATATATCTGTTAATTCCGCATAGATGATAGAGTCTCACATCGAGGATATTTCAACATTTTATCCATTTATCATGCATAGATGGTGGATCCTGTAGTTGAAGGATATGTATCATCATCATATGCATTAACATACTAGAGTAGACGAAGCAAATAGTCCAAGCAACGTCTCTAATTCGTTATCTAAAGGCGGACGACAAGCCTGACATCCTAGAAAATTGACAATCTGAAGGTCATCTATAAGATGCAACATTAGAGATAGGATAGTATGCAATGTTACCTAGAAGTTCATAGTTCATGGGTCATCCATAAGCCACAACAACATCCTAATTGGATAGTGTGCAAGATTTCCCAAAAGTTGATAATTTAAAAGTTATTCATGAGCCACAATAATATCCTTATCCAATAATGTGCAAGACTAACAAAAATTGACATACGCTGCACCATATCCAAGATTGATTATGCACAAGATTACCCAAGAAAAGAAACTTTAGGGGATATTTGTAGGCCACATTTTATCCAAGGTTGGATGATGTGTAGGATTACCTGAAAGTTGGCAGTTCGAGGGATATCTATAAGCCATCCCTTATACAAGGTTGGATAATGTGCAAGATTACCCAAAAGTTAGAAACTCAAAGGATACATGTAAGTCATCTCATATCCAATATCAGATGAAGTGCAAGATTACCTAAAGAATGAAAACTCAAAGGATAGTTATAAGCCGTATCGATATGAAAGAGGCACAAGATTTACCCAGGAACATATGCAAAAATGAACATTATCGATAGCCAAAGAGCTTGTCACATCAAATGCAGAAAGCATTATTGATGGACAAGAGGGTTATCATATCGAACAGAAGACAAAATGGTTGTAGGGAAGGTTCTAGAAAATATCTTCGGTGGCCAACAGGTCACCCTATTTTGAAAAATATTCAATCGTTAAGAGGGACATCATATCCAACAACCAAGAGGTTGTTGTGTCTATGCTGTTGTGGAAATATTGTCTTCCAAAAAAAGGGAAAGAAAAGGATGGTGCTATCAGCCGGAGCCAACACACGCAGAGATATGGTAAAAAATATTAATCCCTTCATGAATAATAGTTATCACTAACAATTTTGTTTAAGATGTTATCGAGAAGATCAAAGAGGATGAGATTCTCGAACAAAAACCACAAATGTGGAAGACTCCAAAAAGGATGCAACACAATATTAAACTTTTTCTTTACAGTAAATTGGGATGTAGTCCAGAGAGGGATATCAAATTATTTGGATGTGAGCTAAAGGATGAATTCCATCAACATCAAACCACACCTCTATCAGAAGGCATCTGGTTATTTTGGGATATTTCAATTTTAGTTTTGGATTCAGGGTTTTTCTAAACTCACACTGGAAATAACATTCTTTTCTTTGAATTCGGGTGACAATTCACCTAGAGCTTTGGAAGTTATGTCTAGGTAAATTCTTACCTATGGATGTGAAGAGCTTCATATTCATAGTTAAGAGGTTACAAGTGATAAGTTGTAATTTTGCCACTTATTTGTATCTCTTTTCTTATAATGTTGAGTCATTAATCTATAGTATAAGGATAATTATCTTTTGAGTGGTGTCTATTTCTGGTGTCTTTGGTTTACAAGGAGTTTGGATGAAAAATAGCAGAAATGAGAAGAAAAAGAGCTAAAAAGAGGAAGCTGTAAAAAAACTGAGGAAACACCCTCAGATACCGCTTAAGCGGCCTGAGTAACGCTTAAGTGAAGTCAACAAGACTTCTCAATAACCACTAAAGTGTCTTGAGCTTCTCTTAAGGTACCGGTTAATAATAATTCAAATACCAGTAAGAGGCCATTTTAACCGCTTTAGTGGTCGGGTCAAGGTCAACAGTGCCGCTTAAGCGGCTATTTGGACCGCTTTAGGGGTCGTCGAGCAAATTTCAAGGGCAAGTCTCGAATTTCATATTTTTGGATCCCAAAACACATAAAACCTTGGAGGCTATGGTTCTTGACACAACACCCTTGGATTTGAAGATTGGAAGCTTTGTCGTGATAAATCTTTACTCCTCTCTTTATTTTCTTGCTTTGTATAAATTATTTGGGTGTAGATAAATTCATACTTGGATATTGTTGTTGGAAAAAATGCAATGTTAATGGTTAGGATTTGGATTTTATTCTATCTTATGCTTTCATACTGATTGAATACTATTGATTTATAATGAGTTTTTCTTGTCTAAATTGATCCTGTGCTTTATCGATTTCTACTCTAGGTGAGTTTGAAAAAGGATAGTAGAGTGGGATTTGTCCATTTTTCTTGATTAAGATTGAAGAGTTAATTGATGTTGGGAAAGGTTAATTTAGCATAATTTTGGTCGAATGACCCATCTAATGGAATTTGTTGCTAGACATAGTCAAGTCTGAGTGTAGCTATAGATTGGAACTATTCTTGTTGACATTTGGCTAATGTTCAATGAAAATTAGCCAAGAAATATTCGTCACTCGGTCGAAATACATGGAAGATACTTGTGGTTCCAAGGCTACTTGGTAACCCGTGTTTAATGATGAGTATTTGATTTAAATACTTTGGATCATTGATAGATTTGATTTCCCGTTATCATTTTCCCTGTTTCCTATCTTTTCTGAAAGCCATTGATCAACTTATTCATATTATAATTTGTTCTATCTGTGTTACATTTTTATATCAAAAAAAACCCAAAACATTTGTATCCTTTGTTTAGATTTTAGTGATTTTCTTTTATTCAATACTTTCTTGATCTCTAGTTACATTGTACCTTGTGGGATCGTCCCCAACTCTATTGTTCAGTAAAATATATTTCTAACGACCATGTACATCCTTCCTTTTCTTGGGTGTAATTGAGCATTATCAAAAATGGCGTCGTTGCCGAGGAATAATTTGAGATATAGATTTTAGCTTACTGCTTTGATTCGAGCTTTTGAATATGCGTTCGTGATTTTCTTTTGTTTCTTGTGTTATTTAATTTTTTGTTTTGTTATACTTATTACTATGGCATCATGGAATGAAAATCAGTTTGGTGGTTGCAAATCTTATCTTAATGACTCATGTCTGTATTCTGGAGGCCCCACTTTTGGCAAGATTATAGAAATACTCCTGGGAGAGAGGTGTGTGCACCAACTCAATCCTATAGGGAGTATGATTGTTACCTATGTGGTGGTCAAGATTGTCATTAGAGTGATTTTCCCAATTATTTTGCCCCTTCCCCTAGTTATTCTTATGAAGATGCTAGTTGTTCTTTTAGTTTGATAGGTATCGTGATGTGGCAAAGGAAGAGCAAAGTATCGTCCACAAAGGTATTGAAGCAATGCTTCAAAATATCTTGGACGGGGTGACTAACATGGATGAGGATATACATATCTTACACCAATCCATGTCGAAATTTGGAAAGGAATGTGAAATAGAAGAAGACCCTTTTGAATATGACAATCTCTCAAGTGCCATGAATTTGCCTAGTATTCAAGGCGAAGTTGGTGAAAAAGAGATTTCAAGTTATGTGTTTGACCCAAAATTTGGTGATGACTCAAATGAAAATTGTCAAAGTGAAGAAATGGCTCAAATTGAAGAAGAAGAAGAAGAGTAAAATTGTGATGAAGAAATCTCGAATTCTCCAAAGAAATAAATAGAAAAGATGTTGAAAGACAAAATGGAGAAAAATAAAAAATGTGGAAAAGTCTTTGCTAAATGGTGGGACCTAGTTCAACATGGAGATGATGAAGTTTTCCAAAACATGGATTTTCCATGGGTGGATTTTTACAAAAGGTGATTGAGTTCAAAAATGAAGAAAAAGTTGACAAGAACGAAATTGTGAGCCGAGAGTGGCTATTGAATCAAGCTCAACAACTTGAAGTCCATGAGGGTCAACTTAGTAGAATTTTTCTAATGATGGATGAATCCCTTAAATTGCATGTTGAGCCATGTCAAGTATGGAGTCAAATTGAAATGGCTACCCAAATATTGGAAACTAAGTTGAATGCAAAAATTGAGGCATGTGGTGTTCAATCAAATGGTCATAATAATTGCGATGAAATGGTTTCCAATGAATATATGGTCAAGATCGGTGTTAAAAATTCATGGTGATTTTTCAACCAACCAAACTAAAAATAATGAAGTATGCTGAAATTGATGAACTGATAGTAGAGTTGCAAGAAAAAGTCAATCAAATCCTTTGTGAAGGCTATGGCTCATTTCGGGGTGAGAATTTCAAGAAATATGTAAATTTGGAAATAGAGAGGCTTAAACCTCATTCCAACAATTTTTTGACGTTGTGCTTGATGTATATGATGGAAATTGAAATAACCGAGAAAATGGAGGAATTTGGAGATGATAGTTTGTCATCCCAAAAAAAAATAATGTCCTCACTTGAAGGTCAAGAAGTACAAAATGCGGTTCTAACAAGTGGCCAATTGATCTTCTCACCGACACCCAATGAGCCTAAACAAAATTTTGATGTGAAGTTGGGTAAAAGATTCAAGTCTTCAAAATGGCGAGATAGAGTTGGTATCGTTGCTTTCTTACATTTGTCACATGAACTTCATCGAACTATTGATGTAAAATTGGTCGAAGATTAAAATCCTCAAAGTGGAGACATAAATGGTAATGTTGTTTGCATCGTGTCGCGACGTTATATCAAGCGCTTTTGATGGGAGGCAACCCATCATTTCCAAAAATTTTGCTTTTACTTCTGAAATATTAATTTTTGAATCACTTAGGATTTTATTTTTTACTAATCCGCAAAATTTTAGAGTTCTTGGAAGTGATTCGAACATGTTTGGAAGAAAGAATTTAAGAGAAATGAAGTTTGGGGTTCTACTACCTTGAAAATAGGACTTGGATCAATTTTTGGGAGTGTATGGATCGAAAAACTCAGTGGCGTATCGAAAAAAGTAGCCTGGTAATCAACAAAAATGACAGAATCTACCTAGAACAAAATAGTCTCAGATACTACTAAAGCGGACAATCAATATTTGGTCAAGGGCACTTAATTGACCCTTTGACCACTAAAGTAGATGCCAATAACTTGGTCTAGGGTACTTTAGCAACCTAGTGACAGATAAATCGGTCAGTAAATATCAGTCAAAATCGAAAGCGACTCTCAATGTTTAAAATTCTTCTGGGTAAAGGTTAGAAAAAATGCAAAACAGTGTATAACTCTGAAATCTTCTCACTTCTTTTATTTCTCTCAAAATTCATTTTCACTTCAACTGCCATTACACAAATCAAGGTATGATTTGTGAACATTCTTACTCTAAAGATTGCATTTCATGGTGTTCCCTTTTCTTCTTTTTGTCTCAATGTTTTAGGGTTGAAATGGTGTGAAATTTTGATTTAATGTGCTTAAAATTCTTGTAGGATTTTGGTGAAGTATGGAATTAGTAGCGTTCATCAAGTTGATGAGAACAATGGGGAAGTCTTGAGTACCTTTAACTTGTTCAAATAAGTTATATAACCTTTTGTCCACCTAGTGTTTGATTTTAGGTTTGTAAGAATTTTGTGGCTTGGTGATTGCTTTTTCATGAACTGATAAGGAGATTATATTGCATTTCATACCTTGTGGAGTTATAAAAATTGTGTTGTTGGTGTTTGATATGAAAAATGGTTAAAAAATTAGATTTCAGTTTGATGGGGAAGAAGGATCCACTTAAGCAGCCCTTCCATCGCTAAAGCGGTGCCCGCGACCATTAAATCGGTACCTGCAGCCAAATTCAACAGAGTTCAAAAATGTGAATCTTGATTCATGTGTCCCTAATGTAGTTTTAAGCTCATTTTTTTAGCTTACATCACCCATATTGCGTTGTTTTACATGCTAATCTTATGCGTTCATTCTTGTGGGATGTTTTTGGGTTTCCAAAATCAAAGATGGAGCAAAATTATAGGTTGATTTATCAAGTAGAGGTCAGAGTGGAGTTTGATCAGAATCGCTTCCTCTCTCTTGAGTGTCAGAACACCTGCTACTCTGACTTGGCTTGGAAGAAGTTGTTCCCCGATAGGGGGATTTCACTTGATCGGGTCCCCGAGACTCTCCTCTACTTTTATTAAAGGTTAGATACCTCATGTTGGATTTTGTTTTGCCACTAAATCATGCAAAGCCAACGAGCAATGGGTGAGAGAGTTCTATGCCAATATCAAGGCAGTCAATCTAAATAATCTGGTGACAAGAATTAGAAGTAAGACTATCAATTTTGGGGCTGAAGTGATCAATGGAATCCATAGGATACCAAACCCTGACCCCTCTGATTTAACAACGAAAGATTGTACCTCGGGTAGTTGGTTGGTTTTAAAGCTTTACGGGGAAATAATGTACCTTGGGGTGTTACAAAAGTAAGGGTCACAACCAATAAGTTCACAACTGAGGCAAGAAATTGGATATCTAATATTTGTAGCCGAGTTTTACCATGCAGTAACACATACACTATCCTATTGATGGGGGCCCAGATGGGGGCTTTCATTTTGGAAAACATTTGGGTGAATGTGGGTCACATGTTCATTTTAGAGCTAAAGGAGTTTAAGGTACAAGATATCCCAACTCTCATATTTCCTTAATTGATTACTGAGCTATGTAGATGGGCTGGGGTAGATGAGTTTTAGGGAGATAATTGGGTTGCGCCAACAGGGCCGATCTTTCAATTGAAAAAGCATAGGGAAGGTTCTGTCACCAAAAGAAAGAAGAGGAAGATTGATTTAAGGAAGTCCCTCATGTGGAGACTGATTCTTTTAGGCCATCGGCTACGGGACCTTTTGAGAAACTGATAGATGAGTGGAGGATGGTTAGAGTGTTAGTGACTAGACTTCCTACCGGGACAAGTGATACATCGAAGGGACCTACTAATTTTTACCTAAATAAAGACTTTGTGAAGTTCTTAGAGGACTAAAGGAGGCAGGGGGGCCATCTCTCAAGATTGGAGAAGGCTTACACCGATCTAGCCAATTCACATGGATAGTTGAGTGAGTCCCACACTAATATGAAAATGTGAGATAAGAAGAGAGAGAAATTTTTCACATTTATGTGGAAAGGTATGAAAGGGTTGTGGAAGGTCCTAAATCCTAAGGATCCACTTTCCACTTCCCTCTTTGAGGCCTAAGGATAAGGATGATATACTTGCACAGGGTCTAATTATAATGATGCTGATTCTGAGGGTGTAGATTATGATGAGACTGAGAGTGATGGGAGTGCATGATGCAGCTTTTGGGAGACCATTACCTCATTCTCTTACTTTATTTTGCTTGCATTGGGACAATGTAACATCTTTTAGTTGGGGGTGTGATAGCTTAGCTCTCATTTGGTTCTGTATTATTGATATATTTTGATATATTTGTAGCGTTGCCTGGACTTGATCTGTTTTATGTTTATGTTGATACATTTGTGCCCTTGTCAGACTTTATTAAAAGAAAAACTACATAAAGCTAACAAAATAAAGAAACTAATCTAAAAATGAAAAAAAAGAAGAAGAAGAAGAAGAAGAAGAAATTACTAATCCAAGAAAATCAAAATTAAGGTCAACCCCAATGAGGGAGAACAACATCTATTTCAAAATAGAACAGGCCTGGCAAGGGCACACAATAAACCACAAAAACAATAGTCAAGCCTGACAAGGGAACAAATGTATCAAAATAAAACAAGTTTCAAGATAAAACAAAATATGAATCAAATCCAAACAAGGGCATAATTATCAATGTCAATACAAGCCACACACAACTAAAGAAATTATAGTGTATTCATTGCATAACATTAAAGCATAAAGAGGTAAAAGGGCTCCCTAATTCCATATCACACACTCCCATCACTCTCAGTCTCATCATTATCCATAACTTCAGATCAACATCATCATTATCAGACAACTGTATAGGAACATCGTTATCCTCCTCTGGACTTGAGGACCTTCCATAACCCTTTCACACCTTTCCATATCTGTGTGAAAGATTTGTCTCCTTCCTTATCTCTTATCTTCATCTTAGTGTGGGACTCCCTTAACTCTGTATGTGATTTACCTAGATGGGTGTATGCCTTCTCTAATCTCGATAGATGGGCCCCCTAATTTTTCTAGTCTTCCAAAAACTTAGCAAAATCTTTCTTTGGGACATAAGTGGTAGTCCTCTTAGATGACTCACCTGTCCAAGTAGGAAGTCTAGACACTAAGTCTCTAAGTGTCCTCAACTCATCTATCAATATCTCGAATGGTCCCACAGCCGATGGACTATAAGAATCATTCACTACCTGAGGTGACTTCCCAGAATCAATCTTACTTTTCTTGCTCTTTGTAATAGTACCTTTTGCATGCTTCTTCAATGGAAAGATCGGAGTTGTTGGATCAACCCAATTATCTCTTGGGTACTTATCTACTCCAGCCCATTTACATAACTTAGTAACTAATGAAGGGAACATGAGAGTTAGGCTATCTCGTACCTTGTACTTCTCCAGCTCCAAAATGAACATCTGACCAACATTCACCCGAATGTTGTCCAAAATGCAAGCTACCATCTGGGCCCTAGTCAAATGGATAGTGAAAGTCTTAATTCATGGTAAAACTCAATGACAAATGATACATATCCAGTTCCTTGCCTCAACAGTAAAATCTTTGGTCATGATCCCTGCATTTGTCACACCCTAAGATACATTCTTTCCCGGACACAACTTTGAGACCAATCAACTACCCGAGGCACAATCTTTTGCAGAGAATTTTGAGGGATCGAGATTTGGCAGCCCATAGATTCCATTGATCACGTCAGCCTTGAAATTGATAGTCTTCTCTGTAATTCTTGTCACGTATATTTTAGATTGATGACCTTGAAATTAACAAAAGACTCTCTCACCCAATGCTCATTGGCCTTGCATGGTTCAGCTGCAAAACAAATCTAGGCTGAAGTCTCCAACCTTTGATAAAATTCAGGGAGAGTCTTGGGAACCTGATCAAGTGAAATCCGCCTCTCGGGGAATAATTTCTTTTTAGCCAAGGCAGCATAGTAGGTGTCCTGACACTCAAGAGAGAGGAAGCAAATTGGATCATACTCTCCTCCAACCTCTATTTCATCAATGAGTTGGTGTTCCATTCTTGGCTTCTTAAAAACCTAAAAACATCACAAAAGTATGAACGCCCAAGATTAGCATGTAAAACAATGCAATGCGAGTGATAGAAGCCAAAGAAATGAGTTAAGAATCCATTTGGGGCTCAAACATAAATTTTCAATTTTCAGACTCTACACATAACAACCTTCAGGTACAATGAAAGTGGTCCTGGGTCGCTTTAGCGAACATTAGCTATAACGGTCAAGGTCGCTTTAGCGGTCAAGTCCATTTTAGAGGGGGAAGACCACTTTATCAGACCCTTTATCCCCAATGCACCCAAAGCAGATTTTTGATTCAATTTCTCACAATAATACCCACCAAAAAGATTGTATACTCAACAAGATATGAAATACGCTCCAATTTCATTATCAATCATGGAAAATCAACCAATAAACCACAAATTCATACAAACCAAAAATCAAAGACTTAGGAGGCGTACAATTTTTGAATCATTTTGAGCAATCAATGGGTACTCAAGACTTCCCTATGATTTATATAACAAGGATTCTTACTCAGATTTATTCTCTACCAAGGGACTACACAAAATTCTAGCATAATAAATCTAAATTCGTAGACACATTTTATCCTAAACATTGAGACAAAAGGGAGAGAAGAATACATGAAGCACAAACCTAAGAACGAGAGAGTTTGAGAAACATACCTTGATTTAGTGCAATGAGAATAAAAGTGAAAAGAAATTTAGAGAGTAATGAGGGAACTGAAGTCGAGTGCAATAAGGAAAAAAATATCTAGTTTTAGGAACTTCTTTTATTGTTTTGAACCTTTTCCCTTTCCCAAGGGAGGGTTGGTCGTTGGATGACTGCTTTAGTGAACCTAAGACTATTGTTGACTTCTTTTGATTGACCACTTTAGTGGTATATGGTTCGCTTTAAGGACCTTGATCCTTTTGTTGACTTCTGCTTTAGCGAAAATGGGTCGCTTTACTGTCCGCTGCTTTAGCAGACCTGTGACTGCTTTAGCAGTATTTGAGGCTTTTTAAACCTAGACTGAATCTGTCATTTTTGGCGATGCTCAGGCTAACTTTTGCAATATGCCACAGATTTTGGCAATCCGGACACTCCAAAAAAGTGTTCCAACTCCCATTTTCATATTAGCACAACCCCAGACTTCATTCCAACTAAATTGTGCATCCAAACCTCTTCAAACCACTTACAAAAGCTCTAAAATTTTGTGGATTAGTCAAAAATAAAATCCTAAGCTATTATAAAACCTAATGTTAGAAAAGTAAATTCAAACATTTTTGGGAACATTGGGGTACCTCCCATCAAGTGCTTGATTTAACATCCCAGCACGGTGCAAGCAACCTTATAATTTATGTCTTCACTTTGATGATTTGAATCTTCGGCCAAAATTTAAATCACAATTTCATTGAGGCACATCAGACAGAGGTAAGAAAGCAATAAAACCAACTCTAACTCTCCACTTAGAAGACTAAAATATTTTACCCAACTTCATATAAAAACTTTGCTGCTGCTAGTTAGGCACCAGTGAAAAGATCAATAGGCCACTTTCCAAACAACACATTTTACACTTCTGGCATTCAAGTGAGGGACGTCATTTTGCTCTCTTAGGATGACAAACTCCAAAATGGAAGGACTTTGTCCCTCGTCTCCAAAAATCTCCATTTGCCTGGTTATTTTGACTTCTATCACATCAACTAAGCATAATGTTGAAAAATGGTTGGAATGAGGTTTAAGCCTTCCCATTCCTGAATTTGCCTGTTTCTTGAAATTCTCACCTCGAAATGAACTAGAGTATTTACAAAATATTTTCTTGACATTTACTTGCAACTCTAGTAGCGCTTCTTCATTTTCGGCATCCTTCATTATTTTTGGATTGATTAGTTAGCAAATCACCACAAATTCTTCAACATCAATCTCACCCATATCTTTATTGGAAACCATTACATCGCAATTATTCATGACCATTTGACATTGAGCACCACATGCATTAATCTTTGCATTCAATTCATTTTCCAATTTTTGGACAGCATTTCAAGTTGAATCCACACTCGACATCGCTCAACGTGCAATTTGAGAGTTTCATTCACCAATAGTAGAATTCTATCAAATTGATTCTCATTGACTTCAAGTAGTTGATCTTGATTCAATAACCACTCTTGGCTCATAATTTCTTCCTTATCAAGTTGTTTCTCATTTTGGGACTCAATCATCATTTGCTACAGTTCTCTTATGGAAAAATCAATGTTTTGGACAACTTCATCATTACCATGTTGGATTAGGTCCCACTATTTAGCCAAGACTTTTCCACATTTTTCATTCTTCTCCATTGGGCCTTTCACTATCACCTCTATTCATTTTCTTGGAGAATTCGAGATTTCTTTATCACAATTTCACTCTTCCTCTTCAATTTGAGCCACTTCCTTGCTTTGACACTTTTCATTGGACTCATCACTCATTTTTGGCTCAACCCCATGATTTGAAACCTCTTCTTCAACCACTTTGTTTTGAGTACTGGGAAAATCCATGGCATTTTCGAGATTGGAATTTTCATAAGGTTCTTCATCTTTTTCACATTCCTTTCTAAATGCAGCCATGGATTGGTGCAAGAGATGCATATCCTCACCCATTTTAGTTAATCGTTCTAAGATATTTTAAAGAATTGCTTCAACACCTTTGTGTCTGGCACGTTGATCTTCCTTTGCCATGTCATGAGACCTATCAAACTCACAAGAACAACTAGTATTTTTGTTAGCATAACTAGGGGAGGGGGCACAATAATTGGGACAATCTCTCCAATGTCCATCTCGACCACCACAAAAGTAACAATCATACTCCCTATAGGATCGAGATGGTGTACACACCTTTCTCCCGGGAGCATTTCTAAAACCTTGCCAAAAGTGGGGTCCTCTGTAACAAGGACATGGATCATCAAGATAAGATTCGTAGTAACAAAAATTATTTTCATTCAATGATGCCATTGTAACAAGTATAACAAAACAAAAATCTAAATAACACAAGAAACAAAAGAAACTCATGAACACATATTCACAAGTTCGAATCAAAGCAAGTAAGCTAAAATTCCAAACTAATTCAATACGTCAAATTATCCCTCGGCAATGGCGCCATTTTTGATAATGCTTAAATACACCCTAGAAATGAATGTACGCGATCATTAGCAATAAATCTACCTAACTTAGAGTCTGGGTCGAATCTATGACGATAAATGTGACTAGTGATCGAGAAAGTACAAAATTAAAGCAACTCACTAAAATCCAAACAAAAGATATAAATATTTTGGGGGGTTTTATAATTAAAAACGTAACACAGATAGAATAAAGTAAAGTATGAACAAGTTGATCAATAGCTTTCACAGTAATATGAAACGAGAAAAATGATACGGGGAATCAATTTTTTCATTGATCCAAAGTATTTAAATTAAGTACTCAAGATTAGTCATAGATTAGCAAATTAACCTAGGAACCTTAATTATCCACCACGTATTTCAACCGATTGACGAATATTTCTTGGCTAGATTCTTTCAAACACTAGCCAAGTACCAACACAAATAGTTCCAATCTTTGGCTACACTAAGATTTGACTATGTCTAGCAACAAATCAATACGATGGGTCATACATCCCAAATAGTGCTAAATTAATCTTTTCTAACCTCGATTTACTCTTTTAAGCCTAATCGAAGTAGATGGGTAACTCATCAGGTTAGCTACTTCCTCATGAAATTAAGTGAAGAATAAGATTAACTTAGACAAGCAAAATCAATTTCATAAATCAAAGAGTAATCAATTTAATACCAAAGCATATGATAGAATCAAAATCCAAATTCAAACCATAAGTATTGCATTATCTCTAAGTACAAACACTCAAGAATAAATTTAACTACACCCAAATTTTCAATACAAAGTAAGGAAATGAAGAAGGGTTTAAGAATTTTAAGAATTTAACAATACAAAGCTTCCAGATCTTCAATCAAAGGGTGTTGTTTCAAGAACCCTTGCCTTCACTATTGAGAATTATGACAAAGATGGTCTTCGAATGGTTTGGATTTAGATTTATGCGATTTAGGGTTGAACAGTGTGTAATTCCAGCTTTGCCCTTGAAATCTACCCCGATGACCACTAACGTGCCTGATTGGCTGCTAAAGTGGTCATGTTGATCTTGACTGGGCCGCTAAAGCGGTCAAGGGGGCCGCTAAAGTGGTTGTTGACCGATTTGATTGACACACTAAAGTAGTCACATTGGCCGCTAAAGCGGTTTTGACCTTGTTGAATGGACCACTAAAGTGGTTTAAGTGGCTGCTAAAGTGGCCTTGACTTGATTTTAACTTGACCGCTAAGGTGTACCTTAGGCCGCTTTAGCAGCACCTAAGGGAAATTTCTGAGGTTTACTTCCGTCTCTTTCTTTTCAGCTCTTTTTCTTCTCATTTTCACTTATTTACATTCAAACTCCTTGTAAATCAAAAATACCTAAAATAAACACCATTCAAAATAATTAGCCTCATATTATGGATTAACGATGCAAAATCATAGGAAAGAGATACGAATAATTGGCAAAATTTCCACTTATCAATGATAACGCTCAACCTCTATATGTATGCGGTTGCTAGCAATATAATTTTTACCCAACTTGGAGCCGGGTTCAACTCCACAAGGAACGAAGGAAATAGATTCTCCTTTGAGTGTCACAAGTGACTATAGGTTTACTCGTGATGCTAAAAATAATGCAATCAAGTAAAATGGGGGGTTCGTTCAATCAATTTCGTGTTCAAATAATTAATTTTGAACTTTGATTTGCAAAAGTGAATTCTAATATGTGTAATCAAGAGTAAGATATACTTGGGTTATACCCTCATGAGTGCGAATATATGCATGGTTAAGTACCAATTTGCCTAAATTCAACTAATTATTGCGGATAGGCTAGATTATAGGTTTCAACATCAATCTTTCAATAAAATGCTTAAATTTTATATGTGGGTTCTTTTGAACACTTCACACATGTTTCCTTGAAACCAACCAAATATCTTTATTAGTAGACTTATTTCTAAGCTCTACTATTAATTGATAAAACCAAGTTATTGTTAATCATTACTCCTCACCCTTCTCCCCTTTGTCAAGGATGAAAAGGGTTCTAAGCAAAACTAGAATTTTCAACCTCTAATCTATGGTTAAAACATGGAGTAATAATTAAATCCTAAATAATTAATAGATTATCTAGACAAATGGGCACTACCTATACACAAATCATAACTTTATTATGCAAAACCCCATGTTGGCGATTTAGCTACTCATAACAAGAGAAGAAGGAAATATACCTATATTCTCATTAAATTCACCATAGAATCAAATTATTCCAAGAGAGATTCCAAATTTCAAGCTTGAAATCAAGCACAAATACTAAAATCCCACTCTAGGTTTCAATTACAAGCTTTAGACTTCAAAACATGGCAAAAGATGGAATTTTAGAGCTGGAAAAAGCATAACAGATAATTATAAAAATGCCAAAGTGCTTGGCACATGCTGGTACACATGCCAGCTCATGTGGCAAGGTGCACATGCATGTCACTCAATATGTCAAGGTTTTGCCTTTTTCCAGTTCACTACTTAGCCTTGTGCGCCCTTGACATACTGGAGCACATGCCCAGGTGCAGGCGCATGTGGCCATGCATGTCAGGCCATATTTTCTTCAGTGCTTTTGTGTGCTAAAATTCTCCATCACTTATGGGGGCATATGGAAAGATGCGGGAGCATATGACCACACCAATCCTTGTCTTCCTTCCATGCATCATTCTAAGTCTTTTTTCTTCATTCTTGTGCTCTTCTTGACTCGTAAGGCTAGCTCATCCTCAAGTTCATAAACTACCTATACAAGTGAGCATTTCAACATAAGATATGCATTGAATCAAAGAAAACAAGACAATAATTCAAGCTAAAAGAGACTAAAAAGTTGGCAAAATGCCAACTTATCAACCCCCCAAACTTAAACTGTTACTTGCCCTCAAGTACTGAAGGACCTACCCATCAACAAAGGGTATTATTCTTGATGCCAAAACAAACATAGCACACTAAGCTATACAACCAAGATCACAAAGTCCAATTGATTCTCACAATAAGTCATGGCATACAATCAATTTAACACTTCTCCTTCCAAGATACAATTCTTTACAAAGATAGAAAACATCCAAAGGTAAGAGTTTTACAAACAAGAAGCTTCTTAAGACTTGACACTAGACTTTCAAAAATTGCCTCACATTCACTTAGCGGTTTTTCTTGCTCGCTTTCCCCAATTGAAAGTAAGACATCACTCTCTATTTCAAAGTATAGGTGCCACTCACAAGAAAGATTTTGTTCCACTCACATAACATAACGCAAATCACAAGGAACAAAGAGAGAGAAATAATTTCCACTCACTATCACAAAGAAATTCAAGTTCAACAAGTAGAACTATAGGTTTGCCCTTTGTGTCATTCACCACTAATATATACCTACAAGGTTTGAAATCACCAAAGACTTGCGGGCATTGATGTAGGCTAGGGTTAAGGATGGAACTTTAAGGATCAAGTGACTCGAGAACCTCCCTAAACACAATCACTTAAGCAATCTCGAAGGCCTATTTCTTTCAAATTTTCCACCTTAGTCACCCTCTTTTATTTTCTTGCATTTCCCCAAATCTCTTTCAGCCCTTTGCTAATCACACTTATGAGATTTTCCTCTTCATTAATTTCTTTGGTTCTTTCAAGAGATTTTCTCCTAACTAGTCATTCAAGCCCACTATTCTCATGCTTTTCTACTTATTCATTTCATTTTCCACAGGCTAGGCTCCTAGCTTTAATTTTTTCAAGCTCATCTCTTGTTTTATGAAGCATTCTTTGAGATAGCTAACAATACACCTCCCATAAACAAGTATTGAAATCCCCCTCCCCCCCCCCCTCCAAACTAAGGCCTCTATCCTAATTTTTCATTTTCACAACTATGCACCCCCAAACTTAGGCAATTTCCTACACCGGCCTACATTAAAAAAATACAATGCATTCAAGGATGTTGGGTGCCAAGAGAGGGGATATTTAAAAAGGTTATGGTGTAATAATATGGTTATCATAAAGAGATAAGAAAATGGCAAGAGTATCAAATGGGTTTGACTAGGGAACATGTTAAGGTGGGTTTCAGCCCATGTGACCCGAGTCATCTTCCAAACTAAGAGTAGTCTAGGATTTTGCCTTGAATACACTTGGGGAAAGTTATAGACTATAATGCATGCCCAAGAATTGAGTAAAAACCTCACCATACAAGGCACTACACTCTTAAAATAGAAAGCTAGTCTTCCATACAATTTGGGCAAATGAACTAGACAAACTACTCTAAATCGAAAAATCTTCTTTTGGGAAGAAAGAGAAAAAAATTAAATTTAAAGGTCACGATCCAAGAGAAAGCTTGAAATTCTTTGATCTTTCCTTTTCAAAGATCATTCCTTTTCAAAAATCATTTCTTTTAAAATATCATTTTACTTGCCAATGATAAATTTTTGGAGGTACCTTTCAAACTTTACAACCCACTCACTTGACTCTAACTCTAAAAGACGGGCATTTCCCCTAAGAAAGTAGCCTGCTCCATCAATCATAGGTAAATACCACTATATTCGACAAAGAAAACAAAATAACAACAAGAAACATGCACCTTCAGAAAGAATCGTGTTTTGAAGAAAACCCTTGGAGTTTATTTGCCACGTATTTATAAGAGTCAAATAAATGATACTCTCAACAAACAAGGACATTACCCAGAATCAATAACCAACACAAGAAAAGGGTGCATGGGCCTCAAATGATATAAAAAGTACATAATACAAGCACGGCAATGGCTAATAGAATATAAACCAAAACATGAGCCCAACGAGGTCAATATCAAGAGTGTATCACAAAGATGAGCTCGACAAGGGTAATGTCAATAATAAGAGAGTATATCAAAAAGAGAAAATATTATAGAATAAGAATAAAATATCAGGATTAAAATGTCCCATGCCCATCTAAAGAACGCTGCATTGTCCCCAATACAACAATAGAGAATGATAGGAAGGAAGAGTAAAGACTATATGAGGTGCACTAGGTACGTTTATCCACATCATGAGTGGTATATAACTGATCATCATCTGAAATATGAGAAGCCCCCTCATACTGGGCTCTTGTGACTTTAATCGAACAAACATGATGATACTAAGGAAGCTGCAAACTGGAATTGGCACCAACTAGTATGGCATAATGATCATCCAATTACAACTGTGTGGAAACCCAAATCTATCGGGCCTCAGTCAGCCCAAAAACTAAATCAACTCCTGCCTCACCTCTCTTTGTGGTACTCCTGAACAAATCAGTAAATAGTAAACTAGGTCAAGGGCAATCTGAGATAGTGTCATCTGGGCATCAACCAAACATAAGTAATTATTTAACAACATGAACTCCTCCTAAAGGCTAGTAAGATCATCCCTGAGAGTAGCAACTGCCTCACTATCCTCTCTCTCCTCAACTGCTGCCAATCTCTGCTCATAATCTCGCATCTAAGCACGAAGGGGCTCAAGACTTTTATCAATGGAAACCTGGATGAAATGTTGTATATAAATGACACGCTGAACTACAGTGATATTGTTTACAAGGGTCATGGAGGCCACCTTAGCAAACAAAATCACCTAACCGTCTCTAGGAGACTGTATAGTGCTCGAAGGAGGCGGTGCAAGAGGTAGATCAATCATCGGAGTAGTGCCACTTGAAGTCTGTAGGGGAATCTGATAAAAGTGAAATCACAGTAGTGGTTCTCATTCCCTCAAGACTGTGTATCTCTCCCAAAGATGAACTACATACCTCAGAAGCTTTCCTATTTTTTCCTGTAGGATTGGCATCATCCTGACTTTGATTGATGTCAATCACCCCAGTACACTTTAGTTGTGGATCAACTTAAGGAAAAATAAGAACCTTAGTGTAGAAGAACAATACATAAATGAGAAAAGTAAATGGAAACAATGTCCCATGTTGTTTTGCTCTTATCTTGATCATTTCGGCAATTATTTCTCCCACATTAACATGTATACTACTCATAATGCATCCTACTAGGATGGACCTCTCAATAGTAATGGTTTGATCATTGGTGGAAGGAAGTAATCAGGAATCCACAAAGCCTAGCCAATGCTTGGCTTGAATAGAAATATCACGTCTTTTGATTTGACCTTTACAATTTGCACATGTAGGAATGCCTTTAGCTATGATTGTATCAAGCCAAGGAAATTTAGTATGCCTAGTATTCATCCACTCTTTACATTCAGTATCAGTATCTAAAGAATTATCATAGTAAATCTTTTTAATGGCCTCGGGGGTGCAAGTTACCTCAACCCCTCGCATAAGAACACTAGGTAAGCAAGGTTTCAACTCCACTGCTTATTTATACTTATGTTGCTTATGTAGAATGTGGAAGAATGCATAGAACTTCCTAAAAAGATCTGGAAAGTAGGTATCAGATATTTGTGAATCATGATCATCCATAAATATTTTCCATCCACGCTCCTCAATTTGCTGTATAATATCATGAAAAGGTTTGAGGACCCTTTTCAAGCTTAACACTTTTTTTAGGTTGAACCCTAGGGTGCTTACCCAGTCAACATAAAGATCACGTACTCCCTCTAGCGCAAATTGTATTTTATATTCTTTTTTTCTTCTAAGTGTCGCAATATCCTTGTCCAACCCTATAGAAAGATGAATAGCTTTTTGAAGTTTGGGGTCCAAAGAGTCATCATTTTGAGCATTCTTTTTAGAAGTGGCGGCTTGATATTTACCCTTATCATTTGCGTTCCTCGCAGTACGAGGCATAGGTTTTTTGGAAATCATTTTTGAGAAGAAAACATAAGAAACAAAGAAAACAAAAAGAAAAGGTAAAACCTATTTTTGGATTTTTTATATATTATAAAAGAAAAGAAATACTATGCTAAACTAGAGGGATGCAAAGTAAAAAAGACATGAAAGAGCATATGGAAACAAATGTGTGCAAAAGACTGCCCATGTGAACCACAAACACTGATATGCGGGTGCATCTAAGCAGATACAGAAGCATAGCAGTGTGCAGGTGGAAAACAGTGAACAAATGGGTCACATGCAGGGTTAACATGAGCATTCACGTGACCACATATGCATGCTTGTGACCCAATTTTATCTAGGCAGAATCATTTCAAAGGCATATGGACCCTTTTGACTATATATTCGGGTTTTGAGGGGTTTTACACGAGATGTGTGTTCCATGAAGACTCTAAATGAGTTTTGGTGGTTATGCACCTTTCTTGTTTAGTGTTTTCAAGGACACACAATAAGTTCCAAACATGTCATATCCTAACTGAAAGCTAAAAAAACTAATAGAACATGCCAACCATTTAAGCTACAACATCAAACAAGATTTTTCTCCGCACTCTTAGCATTTGGACACAAGAACGGAGGAGGACTAATGGATTAACCAAATGATGATTTTACCTTAAGAATGACATCCCCCAATTTATTATCGGCAAAATCATGCATTTTGCTTAATGGGGTTACTCAGACTTCGCCCAAAGGTTGAACTTACACACAATCCAATCAATTCATCAAGGTTCATAACCATAATAAAATGCTTCAACTAATAAGCCACCACTCAACTTGAGCAACCAATAAAATGCTCTTTAAAAGACTTGAAAACTTGAATTTAAGTGCACATAGTACCAAGAACACTTCCTAATAACAATTTGTTCATGAAAAATGGAAGAGAGTAGAGAAAACTACACTTATCAATTTCATCGAACACATGGTGGGCATCATAAAGTGACATCTTTAAGAGTTGTGTGGGTACTCAAGAATAACCAAACTTGACATTACTCAACTTCAAACAACAAACAACACACTCTTTAGAATCCATCATAACTTTAAATCAACTCCACATAACGAGAAAAGCACTTAGCATTAGCAATTAAGTCATTAAGTAAGAGAGAACAAAGTGGATATTTCACTTAGGACTTTTATCAAACACATGGTGGGTGTTAAAGTGGGTACTTAATAATTCCCCAAATTTCATATCAAATATGACACCCACTCTAAACAATTCACAGAGACCAAAATTTTTTATGTTGCATAATTCATTTCAAGTACAAACAACACATAAAAAATAAAGAAAAGAGAGAAAATAGAACCAAGTTACTATTTAAGAACATTTGTGTGGTTCAATATTTTAAAAAACATACCCAAAATTTGAGTTGAACTCAAAAGATTAAGAAAAAAAGTGCCAAGGAGGTGTTCACCGGAGTTGGAGCTAGTGGTTACCAAAGTTGGTGAGGTGTGCGAGTGTGCAGTGTGAGGGAGAGAAAAAGAATCCGGTGTCGGTGGGTGAAATTTTGAAGGAAAAATGAAGGAATTAAGGTTTTAGGGGAAAATTAAAGGGTCTTGGGTATTGGGTTGATCGGGTAGTGTCAGGACCAGCTATCTCATTTTTAAAAAAAATCGAACACTAACTTGTGGCATGCACATGGAGATACATACGCTGGTGCGAAGGTGCACAAGCATCTTGGCTTTAAAAGTTTATCGAAACCACCAAGTGTATTGCCTCTTGACCTGTGATGCCACATGCACATACATGGTGGCATGTGCGGACGCAGGTGAGGCTTCTTCCTTAGTCTAGAATTCTTCTTTATTTTGCTAGGCATATGCGGGTGCATATGTGCACACGCATGCACCATTTTCTGGACCAAACCAGTGCTAAACTTTATTAGAAAGGTAGATGTTTATATGCATTCACAATTACAACCTAAGTAAGTATAAAACAACAAAAAGTAATCTTGGGTTGCCTCACAAGAAGCGCCTTAGTTATTGCTGTGGCACGATATTATTTCTCATCAACGAGCATCTTTGAAATGGAGTTCCTCTACTTTGGCAGCTCAGGGTCCACAAATATAGAAGTGTTTCAACCTTTGACCATTTATTGTAAACCTTCTCTTCTTGTGGTCTTCCAACTCAATAGCACCATTAGAATATATATTCCCCATTGTGAAAAGGCCCGACTGTTTAGACTTGTGTTTTTCCATGAAGTACTTTAATCGTGAATTGATGAACAATACCTGATCTCCCACATGATTTTTCTCTTCAATATCTTGGAATCATTCCACCTTTTCATTTGTTCTTTGTATAAAATAGAGCTCTCATACACCTGGAGCTGAAATTCCTCCTACTCTTATATTTTCTCCACTCTAGACTTGGAGGCATCCTCCCAATCCATTACAAGACCCACAACACCTTATTCTCTAATTCAATGGGGAGGTGACAAGCTTTTCCAAACACCAATTGTATGGCAACATGCCAATAAAAGTTTTGATTGCGGTTCTATAGGCCCAAAGAGCATCGTCCAATTGTTTCGCCCAATTTATGCATCCCACATTCACAATTTTCTCTAAGATTAATTTGGTTTCTCTATTTGAAATGTCCACATGGCCATTGGTTTAGGGGATTATATGGGGTATCCATCTTATGCTTCACCCCATACTTATCAAGCAAAGCACCAAACGCCTGGTTACAAAAGTGAGAGCCTTCGTCACAAATAATTTCAGGGGAGTCCCAAGCATTGTAAATATGTGTTTCTTCAAGAAGGGCGTGAGACTCTTTCTCTCATAGTTTCGAAAAGCAATTTCCTCCACCCACTTTGACATATAATCCACTGCCATTAATATGTACCTGTTCTTATACAAACTCACGAAAGGGCCCATTAAGTCGATGCCTCACAAATCAAACAACTCCACCTTGGGATTATGCTTCAAAGGCATCTCATGCCTGCTTGAAAAAAATCCTTATATTTGACATTGAGTACAAGTTCAAACCAAGTCATGAGCATCCCTATAGAGTGTGGGCTAATAAAAATTGCTTTGTAGGTTTTTGGCAGCTGTTCTCACACCATCTTGGTGACCACTAAATGGGGATGAATGGCAAGCCTTAAGAATGACCGACATTTGTTATTCCATCACACACCTATAGATCACTTTGTCTGCATACTCCCTAAATAAATAGGGTTCATCCCAATAAAACATCTTCACATCATAGAGGAATCTCTTCTTTTGACAATGATTTATGTCTTCGGGGAATAAATCACATACCACATAATTTGCATAATTTGCATACCACAGCTTTTTGCTCCCCGAAAGTGCCATGATCAGTTTTTTGGGAAATGTTTAATCAATCTCGATTTCACCGAGCTTTTCTTTATTGGATTATAGATGATCTGTCACTTGGTTTTCACAACCTTTTCGATCCTTAACTTCAAAATCAAACTTTTGAAGTAGTAATATCCATCGAATTAACCTGGGGTTGGCCTCATTTTTATCCATTAAATACCCAAAAGCCACGTGGTCAGTGTGTACAATAACCTTCAAACCCAACAAATAGACCAGGAACTTTTCAAAAGCATAGACTACGGCAAGCAACTTTTGCTCTGTAACCGTATAATTTTCTTGAGCATCCTTCAATGACTTACTAGAATAATATATACGATGAAAAATCTTGTCCTTCCTTTGGCCTAAAATAGCATACAACACCAAACCATTTGCATCACACATCAATTCAAAAGGAAGTGACTAATTTGGGGCCACAATGATAGGAGCCGACACAAGTTGCTCCTTGAGACAATTAAATGCTCTCACGTAATCACCATCTAATTCAAACATCAGCTCCTTTTCAAGAAGCTTACATATAGGACTATCAATCTTGGAGAAGTATTTGATGAAATGTTTATAGAAACTGGCACGCCCAAGAAAATTTTGAACACCTTTCACGGAGATAAGAGAGGGTAACTTGGCAACAACTTCAAATTTTACTTGGTCAACTTGAATTCCTTGACTCGAAATCTTTTGCCCAAGCATAATGCCCTCATTTACCATAAAATGGTACTTCTCCCAATTCAACACAAGATTAGTTTTAACACATCATTTGAGTACCTTGCTAAAGTGTTCAAGGCATGATTCAAAAGTGTCACCCATGATGGAAAAATCATCCATAAATACCTCCATAGTATCCTCCACCATATCCAAAAAGAATGATAGCATGCACCTTTGAAAAGTGGAGAGTGTATTACATGACCCATAGGGCATGCGCTTGAAGGCAAAGGTATAATATGGATATGTGAAGGTAGTCATCTCTTGATCCTCAAGTGCAATGCAAATTTGATTATATCTGGATTACCTATCTAAGAAAAAATACCATCCTTGCCCCTCTAAATAACCAAACATTTGATCCATGAATGGCATGAGGAAGTGGTCCTTCCCTATCCAAGAGTTTAACTTCCAGTAGTCCATGCATACTCTCCATCCTATAACTGGTATCATGGGGATAAGCTTATTATTTTCATTAGGAACCACATTGATTCCTCCTCTTTTATGGAGGCATTAAACCAGGCTCACCAATGTTCTATCCGAGATTGGATACACGACGCCCGCATCTAACCACTTGATTATATATTTTTTTAAAACCTCTTGCATTGTAGTATTTAACCACCATTGATGATCAACACTGGGTACACAATCAAGCTCTAACTTTATCTTGTGAGTACAAATGTAGAGAGCAATCCCGATAATATCCCTAACAGTTCACCCAATGGCCCGAACAAATTTTCTCACAACTAACTTCAATGCTTCTACTTACCATGGAAATAAAAATCCCATAATAATGATGGTTAAGGTGTTACCTTCCCCTAAGAAGACATAGCAAAGGGGCAGGGGTAATGGTTTGAGCTCAAGTTGTGGTGGATCCTCAATTAAAGGTTTGGTGAGAGGACTCTCCCACTTTTTCAAGTCAAGGTCTAATTTACATGGGTTCGTAGCATATGAAACAAGACCCATAAAGGAAGCCATGAACTTATCATAATCCTCAATCTCATTACTTCCATAAATCCATAAAATACCCGCTAGTGGCTTACTAATGAAATCCACCTCCATAGCATCCACCAACTCATCATCAATCATATCAATCACTGATATAACTTGCAAGTATTTTGGTTTCTTCATTTAATTTCACACATTGAATTTTACCTCTTCATTGTTCACTCTAAACTTCATCTATCCACATTCTACATCTACTAATGTCCTCCTGGTAGTAAGTAAAGGCGTACCGAGAATGATTGGAACTTCGAAGCCTATCTTACAATCTAGGATCACAAAGCCGGTGAGGAATATGAATTTTTTGACCCAAACAAGTACATCATATGGAATTCCCATCGATGATTTAATAGACTGATCCACCATTAAGAGTCTCATAGTTGTGGGCCTTTTCTTGAATATAGCTAGAGCTATCAAGTTTATACTTGCCCCTAAGTTATAAAATGCTTTGCCAAATTTATACACCTTAATGGTGCAAGGAATACTAAATGCACTGGGCTCTTCTTTCTTGACCACTATATGGCTTGACATGATAGTGCTACAACTGTGTGAGATCTCCATGGTTCTTTTCTTTGTCACCAAGACCTTTATGAACTTTGCATACCCGATCATCTCTTTCAAGGATTCTAATAAAGGAATGTTCACTGATAAGTTCCTAAATTTTTAGATAAACTTCTTAAACATTGTATCATCCTCCTTCTTCTTGATCCTTTGTAGGAATAGTAGAGGTATTTTGATTGGCATCTTTGATACAATCGAACCTTCCTCCGATTTTGAGAAATTTTCATCAGCCTCTTATGGTAGCTCTTCAGTTTCAACACTTTTTTCCACTTCTTTCATCTTTTCTACATTTGGTTGATTTTGAATAGGGGCTGTCATTTAACTTATCAAGCCATTTTTTTTTTATGCTCACTTGTTCTTCAACCACATTTTTATTGAGGTCATCATCAAGATTCACAATATCATTTTTCATATTTCCCACAGTGTCACTAGGTAAACCACCCTTTTTCCTTGTATTTAGATAAGCCGAGATTTAGCCCAATTATGTTTCAAGTTGCTTGATGGAGGCCGAATGTGAGGTGACCATTTGTATGAGTTGCTAAAAGTTTCTCTTCATATTCTTTAAAATCTTGTAACTTTCTTCAACCCCCATAAGGGTATGAGAAAGCACATCTTCTTTTTTATAACTTTCCAAGTCCACGGTGGTAGTCTCTTTACCTTTTTACCTACCGTGAGAAGGGATGTATCTATAATGGTTTCATTCTTTGTCCATCCAATCAAGATCCCTATCTCTCTCTTTATCTTTCCAATCACTTTCACAATCTCAATCCCTCTAATCATGGTCTTTCCAATCACGATCCTTTTCCTTCCCACCTTGATTCCCGCCTTGCCTTTGATAGGTAGGTTGGGAACCCCTGCTTGGTTTGACAAGTAGAAAATTTCTTCATCAAGTGACTCCACATCATCATCTTCATATGCTTTAGTCCCCTTTGAAGCTATGGCATTGACCACCTTTAGAGTTGAACCCATTACATGTTTTGTGAGGAGATCCATTTGTGTCATTACTTTGGCCATAATTTTGTCTCTTTCCTCATCTTTCTTTCTTTGTTCTTGGTTCACATAAGATGTAAAGGGAGCCCCCACGACTACCTCGGTATCTCATGTGTGCCATGCTCAACTTTGCTTTGTCACTTGGTCCAACAACCTCGAAGCAACTCCAAAAGTTTGTTTAATAAAAGATCCTCTGGCGGCATTAGCCGCCACCATATTGTTCAGTTTGTACAATGATCTATTGATGATTTGTAGATGCAATTTATCCTGCACTTCATGGTTTGGGCATTGCAGCAACATCTTATTAAACCTTAACGATGATTCATCTAATAGCTCACCACTCAATTACTGGAAGTTTATGATCTCATTTCTTAATTAGAGCATATGGGATGGTAGAGAGAATTTGTCTAGAAAATCTTCCATCAACTCAACCCAAGATGTTATAGACCTTTTGGGTAATTCCCATAACCACAACACTATATCACCCATCAACCAGAATGGAAATAGCCTCAACCAGCTAGACTCTTATGATATAGGAGCAATGTCAAGTAGGGTGCAAACATCTATAAAGTTCTTCAAGTGGAGCTTTGCATCCTCGTGAGCTTGTCCACAAAATAGGCCATTCATTTGGAGTAAGTGGAGCATCACAATTGTGACATAAAATACTCCATTACCATCTGCGAGTGGTATGTAAATTGCACTTGTCCTTCCGTCATCCCCTAGGTGATCTACGTCCTCAAGGTGTCCATCAAAGGTAGCAGTGTCGCTACCAAGTTGACTCATTGTGTCATGAAGACTTAGATTATCACCTGAATAAGACTAAAAAAACATATAAATTAAATTTTAAACTACGTCTAACAAAAGTAAATTCTAATACTACAATGAATGAATGCTACATTTTATTCCCCGGCAATGGCGCCCTTTTGATAACACCTATAGATGTATGCGATCGCTAGCAATATTAATTTTAGCCAACTTAGAATCGACCCGATTCCATAAGGAATAAAGGTGATAGGTTCACCTTTGAGTGTCAAAAGTGACTATATTTTTACTCGTAATGCTAAAAATAATGCAATAAAGTAAAATGGGGGGGCTTGTTCAATTAATTTTTTATTTAAATAGTTAATTTCGAACATTGATTAACAAAAGTGAATTCTAAAGTGTGTTATAAAGAGTAAGAGATACTTGGTGTTATGCCATCATGAGTGCGAATATATGCATGGGTAAGCACCAATTTACCTAAATTCAACTAGTTGTAGTGGATAGGCTAGATTATAGGTTTCAACGTCAATCTTTCAATAAAATATTGAAACTTTATATATGGGTTCTTTCGAACATCTCACACATGTTTTCTTGAACCCAACCAAATACCTTAATTAGTGGACTTATGTCTAAGATCTACTATTGAATGATAAAACCAAGTTATTTTTAATCACTATTCCTCACCCTTCTCCCCTTCGTCAAGGATGAAAAGGGTTCTAAGAAAAACTAGAGTTTGCAACCTCTAATCTTAGGTTAAAACATGGAGTAATGATTAAATCCTCAACAATTAATTGATTATCCAGAAAAATGGGTACTACCCGCACATGAATCACAACTCAATCATGCAGAACCCCATGTTGGGGATTTAGCTACTCACAACAAGAGAAGAAGGAAATATAACTTTATTCTCATTAAATTCTTCTATAGAATCCAAATATTCCAAAGGAAATTTCAAATTTCATGCAAGAATCAAGCACAATAATAAAATATCACTTTAGGGTTTTGATTACAAGCTTTAAACTTCAAAACATGGCAAAAAATAGAGTTTCACATCTAAAAAATCCTTTTTATACAGATAATTACCAAAATGCCACCCTACCTCACACATGCTAGCGCACATGCCATCGCATGTGGCAAGGTTCATGCAAAGTCACCTCCACATGTCAAGGTTTTTACTTTTACCAGTTCACTACTTAGCCTTGTGTGCCCTTGACATGCTGGCGCACATGTCCAGGTTCAGGCGCATGTGTCCACATACGTTAGGCCAGTATTTTTAGTGATTTTATATGCTGATATGCCCCTTCACATGTGGGGGAATATGGTAAGATGTTGGAGCTTATGACCACACCAATCTTTGTCTTCCTTCCATGCATTATTCTAAGTCGGTTTTCTTCATTCTTACGCTTTTCTTGACACGTAAGGCTAGTGCATCCTCAAGTTCATCAACTACCTATACAAGTGTGCATTTCAACATAATATATGCATGGAATCAAAGAAAACAAGACAATAATTCAAGTTAAAAGTGAATAAAGAGTTGGCAAAATACCAACTTATTAGGTGACCTTTTCCCAATGATAGATTGAGTGGTGACATACTTTAGGAAAATTGTTGTTTTTGGGTGTTGGTGTCATATGTGCTGGAGAGGTCTGAGTACCCATAGCCATTGTGAATTTGGATTGTGATTTTTGTTATAGTGAAGTCTGTGTTGCCAATCGCTAAGGTGAAGTCTAAGTAGCCATTGCATTATTGCCTTTGTTGTAATCAAAATATGGGATTGTGGCATGTTTGGTGTTAATATAATTAGTCTAGCATGGTGAAATGTTGAAATGAGCATACCCCTCCGACTAAAATTTTTGTGGAAATAAGTGCATTGAAGTGAATAATGTTTGTGATAATACTTTGATTGTGTGGTGGGTCAAATGCTAGTTTTGATTATGTCTGGTTGGTCAAATGATCTTAGGCCTTTTTTGTGATTTTTGAAAACCTCTTTAGCCTTAAAGGCCTACCCGTGTATAAATATTATCACTAGTTACCCCATTTGAGCCTAATAACTTTTCTTTAGCAACAACATTACAAACCTTGAACCTTTTTGAATATTCCCTCTTTTGAACCCTATCCTTCTTGAACTTTAAACTGCCAACTTGAGGGTAAAAGCCTATGTTGGGGGTGGTTGGAAAAAGTGATCATGTGTCGTGATTTTGTAAGTGAGTACCTTAAGAACAAATCAAGGATTGAATAACAAAAAAAGCAAAAGTAAGAAAAGAAAAGAGAAAGAGAAAACTGAAAATGAGAAAAGAAAAGAAAAAAAAAGAGTAAGTTTTCAATAAGTGGGTGAACTATAATGAAAAGGAAAGGCATGTTGTGTTGTATGGTAATGAAGAGGCAAATGACCAAAGTTTGAATTTTAAAGTGTTTTGTAGAGTTCAAGGAGGGTGTAGGCACTTTTATCCCAAACGCTTATCTTACCCTTCCCCAAGCCTACATTACAAGCCAGAAAAAATCCATCTAGATCACTAATCGAGTGCTTTTGAGTTAGTAGTGATTGAACATAAGAGCAAGCCTATATGGTACTTATTTGGATTGCAAATTTTTTTGTTAAGTGTGAGTGTTTGTGCATTTGTCCCTTGTATAAGTGTTGTAAATATTGTGTTTTGGGACTTTGTTTCTTGTGAGGGAATGTAAACTAAGATAGATTGGTGAAGTTGATAAATTCCAAAAATGAGTCAAGGAAGAATTTTTGGTTGACTAGTGGTTTTGAGTCACTTCTTGAGAATTAGTTGTTACTTGATAATTCTTGAAATTCCATTGTGTTTGATTTTGATGGAGTTGCTTTGGTAAGACTCACATGCTTGTTGACTAATTGTTAATACCAACCAAAGTCATAGTCATTGTACCCATTTTGAAAATATGAAGTGAAAGTGTTGATGTTAGTTTTTGAGCTTAAATTGATAGCCTCATTGAATTTTGATTTCGTGTTGCTTGAGGACAAGAAAAGTATTTAAGTTGGGGGAGTAGATAAGTGGCAATTTTTCCACTTATTTGTATCCTTTTTTTATGATTTTTAGTCGTAATCTATAATGTAAGGCTAATTATTATTTGAATGGTGTCTATTTCAGGTATTTTGGTTTACAAGGAGTTTTGATGGAAAGAAGGGGAAATGAGAAGAAAAAGAACTGAAAAGAACAAGCTAGAAAAAAACCAAGGAAACGCCCTCAGATACCGCTTAAGCAGCCTGAGGAATGCTTAGGTGAAGTCAGCAAGACTGGTCAACAGCTGCTAAAGTGGCTTGAGCGTCGCTTAAGCGATCGGTCAACAACAAGTCAGCCATCGTGTAAGCGGCCATTTTGACAGCTTTAGCGGTCGGGTCAAGGTTAACATTTCCACATAAGCGGCCAGTTGGACCGCTTTAGCAGTCATCAAGCAGATTTTAGGGGCGAGTCTAGAATTTTATTTTTTGCATCCGAAAATGCATAAAACTGATCCCAAGCCATTCCAAGTCTATCTTTGGTATATTTCTAAACCTTGGAGGCTAGGATTCTTGACCCAAAACCCTTAGATTTGAATATTGAAATCTTTGTCACGATAAATCTTTACTCCTCTCTTTATTTCCTTACGTTGTATAGAATTTTTGGGCGTAGATAAATTCATACTTAGGATTTTGTTTTGATTCTATCTCATTCTTTCATATTGATTGAATACTCTTGATTTATAAATGGGATTTACTTATCTAAATATATCTTGTGCTTTATCGATTTCTACTCTAGTTTAGTTTGTAAGATGAGATTAGAGTGGGATTTGCCCATTTACCTTGAAGTATGAAAGAGTTAATCAAGGTTGCAAAAGATTAATTTAGAGCGATTTGGGACGTATGACCCATCTAATAGAATTTGTTGCTTGACATAGTCAAATCCTATATAGCTATACATTGGAACTATTCGTGTTGACACTTGGCTAATGTTGGACGGAAATTAGCCAAGAAATATTTTTCAATCAGTAGAAAGACATTGCAGATACTTGTGGCTCCAAGGCTACTTTCTAACCCGTGGTTAATGATGAGTATTTGATTTAAATACTTTGAATCGTTGATAGAATTGATTCCCGTTATCATTTCTCTTGTTTCCCATTTTTTTGTGAAAGCCATTGATCAACTTTTTCATATTATAATTTGTTCTATACATTTTATGTTTTTATATCAAAAAACATTTGTATCCTTTGTTTTTATTTTAGTGTGTTGCTATTATTCCTTACTTTATCAATCTCTAGTCACATTGTTCCCCGTAGGATCGACCTCGACTCTATTGTTGGGTAAAATATATTACTAACGACAGTGTGCATCCTTTTCATGGATGAAATTGAGCGTTATCAACAAGGCTCTTTTTCATTACTCAATTGACTTGTAACTCATCCCAAGCCAAAGTTCGTCCAAAATAAATGACTATCTTTTCTATCAATTGAGTTGAACTACAAGCAGTCTGATTCCCTAAATATTGGGCTATGCAGGATGGGTTCTGTGGTGAAAACTCGAATGCATTCCAAACCCCTCAATCCTCTTATTCCCTAGCTTTTTGGTTTTACCAAAATTAAAAATAAGGATAGCTTGTGAATTCTTTGAAAATTGTGATAAAAATCAAGTGTTATGAACTACAAGTAGTCAAATTTTTCATATAACCTGAGATACGTAGGAAACCCGAAACCGAGGATCAGACAAAATTAGGAACGTCAAACACCTTTTTACCCAAGGTTACTTGCATTCACCCAACCCAAAGGGAGGAGGTAGTTGTTGACACCTAATTTTTGCCCTCGACAATTTAATATGATTTTAGAGCTTCTTTAGTTTAAAATAAAATGGAAATAATTACTTTATGACAATAAATAATTTTCTCAAATAATTTCTAGGTTAATTTGGTCATTTAAAATAACAATTATGCATTCCTATTGTAACACCCCGTATGTTTCCGACCCTATTTGATTGTCTTAACAATTATAGAATCAGGTAGACATGAGATTTTTGAGGAATTATGCATTAATTTTGATAGGCTGAATTTAATTTAATGAATTGGGCTCAAATGAGGCCCAAATTTTATATAAAAGACATGGCCCAAATGGGGAGTGACCCATTCTTGTGTTTGACCAAGTAAACAACATTTAATGTGGCTAAGGATGACCTTTGAGGCATTATATAAGGTGGAAAAATCAGCTTTTATTCATTAGACACACATGCCAATTTCTAGAATGTTCAAGACATTTCTCTTCAACCCCAAACCCTAAGCCATCACTCTTTTGGTCAAAATCATCATCTTGCAAGCTTTGGTAAGTATTTATTCTCATGGTTTAATATATTATATGCATGGAAGATGGTGTAGATCATGTTCGTTTATGTTGGTGAAGTGTGAGAAGTTCACTATGTGTGTGAAACAATTTGTGTTTGCTTAATCGGTGAAGGGTTTTGCATTGAAAACTTGAAAATGGACTTGTGGTATTGAAGGAAGTGAATTTTATGGATTAAATATCAATATTTATGATGTGTTTATGTCCCTAACTTTCTTTCTCCTTATGTATAACATTTGGAATTGTTGTTGTGAAATTTAGCATGGAATTGGTGACGTATTGAAAGAAAAATGTAGTTTGGTGATGTTTATGTGCGTTGTGAAACCATGGTTGTTATTTGGCATCTAATATGATCTAAAAATATGTTAAGAGAAGGTTAGTTATGATCATGGACCATTTATTACAAAAAAGGACCCAAAAGAGACCCTTTTTGGTCGAAACTGGCACCCGCCCTCGCAGATGAAGCACCTGAGGGCGCAGGTGACTTCGCAGGTTCCCATGGACACTGCCAAGGGTCACTTGCGGCCGCACCTCATCCACCTACGGGCGCATGTGGCTTCGTAGGTCAGGCCAGAACCCCGTTTCGGTTGTTTTTGCATCTCTTTGACCCCCCAAAGCCCCTATACCCTTTATGGATGCAATTATCAACTTGTGGTACCTTTTGAATGACTTTAAAGGAGTATCCCGGAGGTATTTTGAATGGTATCAATTATGTATTGTTGTTAATGTGTTATTGCGAAAGCTATCGAGTGACTTGACGGAGAAAAGGTAACGTAGTGTTAATGAGGAAGTGTAAAGGGTAAACTTGGTGTGAAATGCTATTGGTTTATGATGTCTTGGTCAATGTGTGGAATGTTATGGTATTTTTTGTATGGTTATGCAATAAATGGTATCGTAAGAGGGCGAAATGACGTTATACGGCAGTCACGTAATTCATTGTCATCGTATGCATTTGTAAGCTGGTTGGTTGTTAACATGAGCTTCGTTATGTACTTGTGTTGTAGAGTAACACGTAAGGAAGGAGCTAGATTATTGCATTCACATATAGTACTGTGTATTCATGTTGAGGATATAAGGTATGTAAGGTTACTCTTTTCGTATCCTTCTGCAGCACATAGCGTTCTCATTGACATTGTACTTGTTCCATTCCGAAGTGTTCTAAAGTATCCCATCTCAGGTTGACATATATTGTTATTCGCATGTTTCTTATTCTTAGATCGATTGTGATTCATATGTCTCTTATTCATTGACTGAAGTTCCAAAGCTCGACTAAAAGAACTATCTCAAGAAAAGTAATGACGTAGGGAGAATCTATTCATTCTTGAGTAGCATTGCCAATAATGTTATGAAAACGAATGTATCAATCTCTCAAAAGTAAGAAGTAATGCATATTTGTTGGTTTCAAGAGGAAAGGAAGTGAAGTAATGCATATATGGTTACTTACTTTACAGTTACTTTATGGTTCTTTGAGTACGGGTGGCAACTCTGGAGGCATAAGCCTAGCTCGAGCCGAACCTGCTTTGCATATTGACAGTTACTTTTATTGACGGTTGCATATTGACGGTTACTCATATTGACGGTTACATATATTGATGGTTATGTATTCAACGGTTATGTGAATGGTAATGTACATAAGGAAAGAGATTAATGAACATAAAATACATGGTTCCAAGCATTCAGATTGATGGTTTGTCTATATTGGCTATTCCTTCATATTTGATTCCATTAAGGGCCTTATGTATCATGCAGTTTCTTATAGCCTTACATACTCAGTACATTCTTCGTACTGACCCCTTTGGGGGAATTTACCTTACTTGCTACAGGCACAGGTACTTACAAACCTCCACCGTAGGTTGCGGATTGTTTGCGGATCTTTGGTGAGCTCCAATTGGTTCAGGGCTTTTCGAGTCGTAGTGTACATTGATTTTGGTATTATGAAAATGATGTATAAAGCGGGGACTTGTCCCGAATTTTGGATGGTTATGTACATGTATCTGTAGAGGCTTTGTGGAGGTATGTGGGTATATGAATGAGAGAGATGTATGTCCACTTTGACTTGATGGCCCTGACGTCCAAGTTTCACATATATCAGTATCACATTTTCCATGATTTTCGATATTAGCATTTTATGTTCTTATGTGATGGTGATGTTTCTTATGGCATGCATACGAATGGACATGAGCAAAGATTGGTTCTCTCGGGCCTTATCGGCTTCGTGTGCCAGTCCGCCTCAATGGGATTTGGGGTGTGACAAAAGTGGTATCAGAGCAGGTCGTCCTAAGGGTGTCTACAAAGTCGTGCCTGTGTAGAGTCTTGCTTATGGATGTGTTGTGCACCATATTTATAAGTAGGAGTCTACGGGACATTTAGGAGTTGTTTCTTTCCTTCATTTCTAGATCGTGCAATAGAGCCAATGTTGTAGGTGAAATTATAACTGACCAGTGTCATTGATTTTCTTTATTATAGTAAAATACCGATGACAAGAAGAGGTAGAGGCAAAGGTAAGCAAGTAGATGTGCTTGCCGGTGAAGGCACAAGTAAATCACCACCTGACCAAGCTAGTCAAGGTGGAGCTGATGCTGAAATTGCATCGCGGTCTTCTTCTACTTTTCCAGCTCCCGAAGAGCCAATAGGTAGAGAAGTACCTGCAGAACCGCCTACGAATGCCACTGACTAGGATTTATGGAATGCAGTACATATGTTGACTCAGCTAGTTGCTGCACAAGGTCAAGGATGAGTTGGTCCAATGACAAATGAGGATGATGCGGCTAGGGTAGCGAGTCGCAGGACACAGGATTTTCTGAAACTAGACCCTCCCATATTTACTGGGTCAGACCCGAAAGCAGATCCACAAGACTACGTGGATCAAATTCAAAGGGCTCTAGAAGTTATGCACGTGACTGGTGTTTAAACAGGTGAACTTGCGGCTTATAAATTGAAAGGTGAAGCGATATTGTGGTATGAAGACTGGAAAAAATCGAGGGGTATGGATGCACCTCTAGCAGGTTGGGAGGAATTTAAAATGGCATTCCTTGATCATTACCTCCCATATGAGATTTGGGAGGCACGTACGGATCAGTTTCTAAATCTACGTCAAGGGAACATGAATGATAGAGAATATAGTCTTCAGTTTAATCCATTGGCTCGATATGCTCCGAATGTAGTGGCCACAATGACAAACAGGGTCCATCGATATGTGGATATATTAGAGACATACTTGGTGAGGGACTACACTATTGTTGCGCTAAATAGAGATATGGATATAGCAAGAATACAAGCCTTTGCACAGAAAATGGAGGATCAGAGGCAACAGAGAAGAACATAGGTATATGAAGAAGAGCCGTCAAAGAGAGCTAGGTTTATGGGACAGTTTATGGCCTCCCAAGGAGACTTTAGACCTCGGGTTTTTGATAGACCTCCGAGACTCTCACTTTCTTATCCTACAACAGAAACCCAATCTCAATTCCAAGGGCTTAGAGGCAGTTACGTTGATCAAAGTAGTGGAATTCGAGATTCACAAATAGCGGGGTATCGAGAACAAGGAAGTATGAACCAATTGGGGTTTTCTCGCCAGCCGTGTCAACATTGCGGAAAGCTTCATTTAAAGGAATGCCGATTTGGAATGAATATTTGCTTTTGGTGTGGTATGTCCGGGCACCTGGTGAGAGACTGCCCAAGAAGGGGCACGGGTAATAGGAAGCGACCTATGGGATCAACCATTGCATCATCATCATCGGTTCCTTTATTAGGCCGAGGTGTATAGCCTGTTGGTCTTGGTAGAGGTACTATAGGAGCAGCCAGTTTTAGTGGAATACAGGACCATACCTATGCTCTAGCGGGTCGGCAGAATTTGGAGGCCTACCCTGATATAGTGACAGGTACATTATCTGACTTTTCATATGAAGTATATGCATTAATTGATCCGGGTTCTACCCTACCATATGTTACTCTATTGATTGCTGAAACTTTTTTTAAAAGAACACTGGAATTATTAGTTAACCCATTTGAGGTACCTACACCAAAAAGGCGAATCTATTGTAGCTAAAAGAGTTTATCGTAATTATATAGTAATTGTTTATGGTCATGACACACTGATTGATCTTATTGAGATAGAAATGATGGATTTTGATGTTGTAAAGGGGTTGTGCCATAATAGATTACCGAGCTAAGAAGTTACATTTCCATCTTCCATAAAAGAATGTTCTTGAATGGAAGGGTAATGTGGAATTGCGGAGAGCAAAAAAATGATATCAAGGGAATTTATAAGGCCCAGTATGTTCCCTTGGGGTGCACCAGTATTATGTGTACGAAAGAAAGATGGCACATTGAGAATGTGTATTGATTGTTGGTAACTAGATAAAGTAACGATTAAGAGAAAATATCCCCTCCCCAAAATTGATCATGTATTTGACTAGTTACGGGGTGCCAAATATTGTTTTTAACAAAAAAAAAAAGAAAAAAAAAGATTGATTTGGGATCAGGATATCACCAAGTCAGGGTTGGAGGAAAAGTTATACCCAAGACAGCTTCCGGAACATGGTATAGACACTATGAATTTCTAGTTATGCCATTTGGTCTAACCAATGCACCAATAGTTTTTAGGGATTTGATGAATAGGGTGATTAGTTAAGTCAATTGAAATATCTCCACCTATCGGTGAATTTATTATAGGTAAAAGAACATATTAAAATGTAGATGTTTGTGATCATAGATGATTAAGTACTCTTAAAAGCATCACCAATGAAAGGGGATTTGGAAAGAAAGAAAAACTGGCCCTATACAATAAGCCATGTGAAATTGCCTGAAGTGCATAAGAGTTCTATTTCGTATTGCTCCTATTGCAGATGTACAAGTTACGAAGTATCTCACCTATGAAGAGATACCTATGGTTGTGCTGTATCGACAAATGAAGAGGTTGAGGAATAGAGGAGTAGGTAGAAGAAATCACATGGGAAACCGAGGAAATGATAAAGTTGGAATACCCGTCTTTGTTTCAAACGGTAGAAGAAGTTCAAGGTGAGGAATTGGAACAATGACAAATAAGTCCTTACAAGCATTATGTGCATAGGATAATGTGAAGACTGATCCTAGACTTGAATTGGTTTAAATTGAGTAATGCTACTAACATTCGAGGACGAATGTTTCTAAGGTGGGAAGGATGTAACACCTCGTATGTTTCCGACCTTATTTGATTGTCTTAATAATTATGGAATCAGGTAGACATGAGATTTTTGAGGAATTATGCATTAATTTTGATGGGTTGAATTTAATTTAATGAATTGGGCTCAAATGAGGCCCAAATTTTATATAAAAGACATGGCCCAAATGGGGAGTGACCCATTCTTGTGTTTGACCAAGTAAACAACATTTAATGTGGCTAAGGATGACCTTTGAGGCATTATATAAGGTGGAAAAATCAGCTTTTATTCATTAGACACACATGCCAATTTCTAGAATATTCAAGACATTTCTCTTCAACCCCAAACCCTAAGCCATCACTCTTTTGGTCAAGATCATCATCTTGCAAGCTTTGGTAAGTATTTATTCTCATGGTTTAATATATTATATGCATGGAAGATGGTATAGATCATGTTGGTTATGTTGGTGAAGTGTGAGAAGTTCACTATGTGTGTGAAACAATTTGTGTTTGCTTAATCGGTGAAGGGTTTTGCGTTGAAAACTTGAAAATGGACTTGTGGTATTGAAGGAGGTGAATTTTATGGATTAAATATCAATATTTATGATGTGTTTATGTCCCTAACTTTCTTTCTCCTTATGTATAACATTTGGAATTGTTGTTGTGAAATTTAGCATGGAATTGGTGACGTATTGAAAGAAAAATGTAGTTTGGTGATCTTTATGTGCGTTGTGAAACCATGTATGTTTGTTGGCATCTAATATGATCTAAAATATGTTAAGATAAGGTTAGTTATGATCATGGACCATTTATTACAAAATAAGACCCAAAAGAGACCCTTTTTGGCCGAAACGGGCACCCGCCCACGCAGACGAAGCACCTGCGGGTGCAGGTGACTTTGCAGGTGCCCCTGGACACTGCCAAGGGTCAAATTCAGCCTTACCTCACCCACCTGTGGGCGCAGGTTGCTTCGCAGGTCAGGCCAGAACCCCGTTTCGATTGTTTTTGCATCTCTTTGACCCCCAAAAGCCCTATACCCTTCATGGATGCGATTATCAACTTATGGTACCATTTAAATGACTTTAAAGGAGTATCCCGGAGGTATTTTGAATGGTATAAATTATGTATTGTTGTTAATGTGTTATTGTGAAAGCTATCGAGTGACTTGACGGAGAAAAGGTAACGTAGTGTTAATGAGGTAAACTTGGTGTGAACTGTTATTAGTTTATGAGGTCTTGGTAAATGTGTGGAATGTCATGGTATTGTTTGTATGGTGATGAAATAAATGGTATCGTAAGTGGACGAAATGATGTTATACGGTAGTCTCGTAGATCATTGTCGTCGTATGCACTTGTAAGGTGGTTGGTTATTAACATGAGCTTCTTATGTACTTGTGTTGTAGAGTACCACGTAAGGAAGGAGCTGGATTATTGTATTCACATATAGTACTGTGTATTCATATTGAGGATATAAGGTATGTAAGGTTACTCTTTTCGTATCCTTCTGCAGCACATAGCGTTCTCTTTGACGTTGTACTTGTTCCATTCTGAAGTGTTCTAAAGTATCCAATCTCAGGTTGACATATATTGTGATTCGCATGTTTCTTATTATTAGACCGATTGTGATTCATATGTCTCTTATTCATTTACTGAAGTTCCAAAGCCCTCATAATATTGTAACGACTAAAAGAACTATCTCAAGAAAAGTAATGACGTAAGGAGAATCTATTCATTCTTGAGTAGCATTGCCAATAATGTTATGAAAACGAATGTATCAATCTCTTAAAAGTAAGAAGTAATGCATATTTGTTGGTTTCAAGAGGAAAGGAAGTGAAGTAATGCATATATAGTTACTTACTTTATAGTTACTTTATGGTTCTTTGAGTACGGGTGGCAACTCTGGAGGCATAAGCCTAGCTCGAGCCAAACCTGCTTTGCATATTGACGGTTACTTTTATTGACGGTTGCATATATTGATGGTTTGCATATATTGATGGTTATGTATTCAACGGTAATGCGAATGGTAATGTACATAAGGCAAGAGATTAATGAACTTAAAGTACATGGTTCCAAGTGTTCAGATTGATGGTTTGTCTATATTGGTTATTCCTTCATATTTGATTCCATTAAGGGCCTTATGTATCATGCAGTTTCTTATAGCCTTACATACTCAGTACATTCTTCGTACTGACCCGTTTGGGGGAATTTACCTTACTTGCTGCAGGCACAGGTACTTACAGACCTCCACAGTAGGTTGTGGATCATTTGCAGATCTTTGGTGAGATCCAATTGGTTCGGGGCTTTCCGAGTCGTAGTGTACATTGATTTTGGTATTATGAAAATGATGTATAAAGCGGGGACTTGTCCCGACTTTAGGATGGTTATGTACATGTATATGTAGAGGCTTTGTAGACGTATGTGGGTATATGAATGAGAGATATGTATGTCCGCTTTGACTTTATGGCCCTGACGGCCAAGTTTCACATATATCAGTATCACATGCTCCATGATTTTCGCTTTTAGCATTTTATGTTCTTACGTGATGGTGATGTTTCTTATGGCATGCATACGACATGAGCAAAGATTGGTTCTCTCGGGCCTTATCGGCTTCGGGTGTCAGTCTGCCTCAATGGGATTTGGGGTGTGACACCTATATTCAAATAAAAGGGATTTATAATTTTGTCATCTAATTAAATAATTTTTTAACAAAACTAGCTTTTGATTGAGTTTCGCCTTTTAAAAATTGATTTAATTGAGAAGTACAAGGTAGACCACCCATGAAATCCATAGTAATGTACTCCTATTTCCACTTGGGAATGGGTAGCCTCTAAAGTAAACCACCTGGTCTCAAGTGCTTGGCCTTCACCTACTCACAACACAAACACCGAGCCATGAAATCCGCTATCTCTCTCCTCATACCGCTCCACTAATAATGTTGTGTCAAATCTCTATACATCGTAGCTATCCCAGGGTGAATAAAATATCTGCAGCTATGAGCCTCTTTAAGTATCAACTGAATCAAGCCTCTTATTCTCGGATCACAAATACGACCATCAAATCTCAAAATAATCTTAGAGTCTAAGTTATCCCTTCGAGACTTTCTCCTCCGCACCTGATCCCGAATACCACATATCTAACTGTCCCCAAACTGCCAACCTTGAATCTGCTCTAATTTAGTGGACCTAGCCTTCACACTAGCAAGGATCCTCCTAGGGTTAAAAATATCAAGCTAAATCAACCTGTTGGCTAAGGATTGGAAGTCCAAGGCCAACGGTCATTCCGAAATTGAAAGAAAGGACAAGCTCTCCATACTTATCGCCTTCCAATTCAAGGCATCCGCTACCACAATTTCCTTGCTCAGATGGTATAAAATAGACAGATTAGAGTACTTCAGCAATTCAATCCATATGTGATGTCTCGAATTAGTGTCCTTCTGAGTCATAAAGTACTAAAAATTATAGTGGTCAGTGAATATCTCACAGATAACAACATACAGGTAATGCCTCCAAATCTAAAGCGCGAAGACTACTACCGCCAAATACATGTCATGAGTGGGTAGTTGCGCTTGTGTACCTTCAGCTGTCTCAAAGCAATCGGAATAACTCGATCCTGCTGCATCAAAAAATGACTCAAACCAACACCTAAAGCATCAAAATATACAGTAAAGCCCTCACCCTAAGCTGGAAGAGTTAGAATAGGAGCTAAATTAAGGAAATCCTTGAGCTTTAGAAAGCTCACCTAATACCCACCAGACCACTGAAATAGAACCTCCTACCTAGTCAATCTGGTCATAGGTGTAGCCTGCCAATCAAATAATGTTGTGAACCTCGGTCGGAGTTGTAGGCCTATCCCAATCACGAATGGACTCATCTTCACCAGGTTTACCATAATCCCATCCTTGGACACCACATTCCCCAAGAATGTTATAGACTCAAGTCAGAACTCGTACTTTGTGAGTTTGGCATAAAGCCAATGATCTCTCAAAGTGTGGAGCACAGTCCTTAAATGCTGCTCATGCTCCTCTATACTCTTCTAGTATACAAGGATGTAATTAATAAATATGATCATGAAGAAGTCAAAATAAGGCCTCAATACTTTGTTCATCAAGACAATAAATGTTGCTGGGGAATTAGTCAATCCAAAAGACATCACCAGGAACTCATAATTCCCTTAGAGAGTCCTGAAGGTTGTCTTAGGAATGTCCTCCACCAGAATCCTCAACTGGTGGTAGTTAAATTTCAAGTCAATCATAGAAAACATGGCTGCACACTGAAGCTGGTCAAATAGATTATCAATATGAGGCAAAGGATACATATTCTTCACTGTCACCTTATTTAGCAGTTTGTAATCGATAAAAACACATAGAACTATTCTTTTTCTTCACAAAAAAAATAGGAGCACCCCAAGGTGAGACATTCAGTTAAGTTAACCCGTTACCCAGAAGATCCTAAAGGTGAACATTTAGATCTTTTAGCTCAGCAGGAGACATATAGTAAGGTGCAATAGAGAATTGGTTGGGTTCCCAACTTAAGATCAATAGAAAATCTATATCAAGCTCAGGAGGAAGGTCAAGTAGGTTGGTAGGAAACACATTCGGGAACTCACGGTCTATAGGAATAGAGTAAAGCAAAGGACTCTCAATACTGACATCACGAACATATGAAAGATAAGCCATACACCTCCTGGAAAGAAGTCTCCTAACTTGAATATTAGAAAGAATCCCCTTCAGTGCACGACTATAAGCTCCCTGCTATATAACGGGGGGTATGCCAGACATAGTTAAGGTAACGGTCTTGGCAAAGAAATCCAAGACTGCATGATACGGGGATAAATAGTCCATCCCCAAAATCACATCAAACTAAACCTTGTATAGCATAATAAGATCATCTCAAGTGTCATACTCCTGAATAGTCACAATGCATGATCTATACATATGATCCAATACTAAAGTATTAACCACGGGAGTAGCTATATGCATAGGAACGTATAATGGGTCAAAAGACAACCCCAACCGAGACGCATAAAAAATATATGGAGCTTGGATCAAAGAAAAAAAAAATTGGATAATGGCACAATGAGATCGTACCAAAAATAACAGCATCCGAAGCCTCTACCTCTGGTCTACTTAGAAAAGCATATAGATGACCCTGGCTGCTTTTGGACTGGGTGCCTACCCTACAACCTAATCTACCTTTCTGAGGACATATTTAAGAACCCTAGGGACCATCCCTGCGACCCTATGTACAACCCCTAGCTAGGGGCGACACTGACCTGATCGATGGAACACTCTGTGCAACAGGCTCAATCAGCCCATGTTGGGGACACTCTCTAGCAAAATAACCAACAATCCTACAATAAGGACATGCCCTGAGTGCTCTAACCTGAAAACAAGGTTTGACTGACCCAAAATGGCCACCTTATCCTGAAAAATTGAATGGATACCCCTCAGAGACTGACCATGGCTCTACCAACTGAAATCACTATAACAGGGCTGACCACCATCTGAAAATGGTAGCATTGCCAGAATGGGCCCACTAGACTGACCTTGAGGATGATACTGCTACTGCTGTAGATATCTACCCTGGAAACCTCTACCTCTGAACTGAGAGCCACTATAGCTCACACTATAAATGCACTGCTGACGAGTTCTCTTATCGGTACCTCCACAGGCCTCGCGATATAAATCCTCCATAGTATGAGCATACTCAGCAATATCCACAAATGACCTGCGCACAGCTACCAGACCCTAAGTGGCCATGCGGAGTGGAAGTCACAACAGTCTAATGAAACACTGAATCCTCTCATACTTAGTACGTAGAATCATAGTGGCATGTCTGGCTAACTCATTAAATTTTACTGCGTACTTTACCACTGACATAGAACCCTACTGTAACCTTGTGAACTAATTCCTCAGGCCTTTGCACATGCTGTGAGTCATTTACTTCTCTAAAAAAGCCATAAAGAACCGACTCCATGACATATGAGGAGATCCAGCTGGCCTGCAATCAAGGATTCCCCTCCATCACTATCTCGTTATTCTATAAAATTAAAAAGTGGTGTAATCCACAACATGCCACTCAACCAACCCAAATCATGTAACCTCACCTTACAGCTGCTAAAGAACTCAAATGTATCATCTCTTCGGGCCCCAGCAAACCTCGGTGGAGCCAATCTAAGAAATAGGCCCAGCATCTTCTGTTCCTCAAAGGTCATGGCTGGATGGGCTACTGATGGCAATGAAACCACTGGTGCTGGTGGAATCTCTACTTTGGGAGCCGCAACTGCAGGCTGCGCCCCTATACCCAATCCACCCTGAGCTACCCCTTGAGTGAATTTCTGGGCCTCATCCGTCAGTTGGCCACCATGAATACTTAATAACTTTACCAAGGCATCCCAAAATACAGACGAAGATATAAATCTAGGTGGGGCCTGGGCTTTCCTTGGCCTACTGACTGCTATGGCGGTAGTTCCTCTAGTGTTACCTCAGGTACAAACTCTGCTCCTAATTAATAAGCGGCTCACTAGCTCTAGCTCGACCCGGACCTCAAGGCTGACCTCTACCTCTTCCACTACCTGGAACCCTAGCTGCAGGCTTGGGGTTCACATCCGCGTCTGTCGTGGCTCGTATCCTAGCCATCTGCAAAAAATAGTGAAACAAATGAGAATCTAGGAACCAATAAAGACATAACTCACAATAATGAATCAAAAAAAAGTGATATTTTCCTAAGAATATCCTATAGCCTCCCAAAGATAGGATACAGACGTTATCATACCGATCTGCGAGACCATACTGGAGACTTGCTCTTGTACCGACGATATCGGTGAACCAAGGCTCTGATACCAGACTAACAAAACTTTATTTTTTGAGTCCTAATGGGACCTACTTTATCCAACCAGTACGTAAGCCAAACCATAGCCTAAAATGGAGAGTAATTGGCTAATAGAAAGAAGAGAAATAAATAAAGACAGAAATAGTAAAAATAAGCAACAAGCAGAAGATATGTATACAAGTGTGTCATACAATAAAGGGGAGAGGACAAAATATACCAAAAGAATCCCCCGAGACTTGGTAAATTCAATACATAAGCCACTATACTAAAAAGGATTACTAGACAATGAAAAAATATACATCATAGTCTCAAAATATACAAATTAAGACTATCATGAAAGTAGAAGGAGAAGGATAAACTACAGACTCTAAAAGCTCACCCAAATATCCGGTAAACAACACAGCTCGAGATAAGCATCAATGGTGGTGACTCGTACTAGGGTCTGCATCAGGAAAAAAGATGTATAAGTGTAGTATGAGTACTAAAACACGGGGTACTCAATAGGCATCATAGGCCGACGGAGCTCAATTATAGTTAAAGCATAAATAAAGTGTGAATATGCATGCTAAAGTTAGTAAATGAGGGGCAGAAATGGAATAATAGGCTATGCTAAGCGAAAGCGATAAAGCAAATAGAAAAAAAAATTCAACACAAAAATGACGCCTAGCTATAACCTAACTGGGGCCCCATAAGATCAGAAGGTACACACAAGGAGAAACAAACCCAACCTAGGCGGCCTCATAAGCACAACGGATATAAACAAAGTATAGCACTAGTACAATGACAAATATAATTACAAGAAAAGTAAATGTGAGTCAAGATGTGATATGCATACCGTACAGTCCTCCTTCAGTCATAACCATACTCATACTAGTCTCAAAATTAATTTCCCAACCCAAGATAAATAATAATTATAAATGCCGGACTCAAACTAGAACTAATAGAAGATATCCATTATAGGGGCGGGACTCGAACTGGAACTAATAGAATATAATCAATAAACAAGGTTCCAGACTCAAACCGTAACTAACACTAAGCAGCACATAGAAGAAACCCAGAATCACACTCCCTTTCAAGTCCATCTAGTCATTTTGCACATTTTTAGAAGGCCAAATATATTAAAGGAGAATCGGGTTCCATTTATTTAGTCCAAAGTCGTGATTTAAAGTAACCTACTAACTAGCCAAGGGTAGCAATGCTTAAAGGGCTTATTATAATGACTAAGTTAAGCCAAACCCAAGTAACATTCTAAACAAGCAGTTTTGTACTCATTTAAGCAAAAAAAGGTGATATTCTAAAGCAATCTATCTTAAAAAAGGCGATAGGGCCCACTATAAGTCCCAAAATCCCAACCTAAGGAAATCACCTAAATGAACCTAGGACAAGGCTTTGCAATCCCATCCCAATTCACTAGGTAAGATAAGTTGAATCCTAAAGGACAAGCAAATACTATCTTAAGGGAAACGGGGCCGAAATCTACCCTAAAATCCCTTAATCGGCTAAATATAACCATAAGTTACTAAATAAGTATCCAAACCATGGGTTACCCACCCGTAACTAGCACAATATCACGTTAATACAATAACAGAGAAAGGTCTAGAAGAAGGGTAAGCCTACCCTACCTGAACGCCATCGAAAACACATAAAGTCTTCTATACCAGAGCTTTTTCCTTTCGAGAAGCCACCGACCATTGCCACTCTATCAAAATAACATTCTGAGCATCAACACAAGAACATTGATACCCATATTGTAAATTTACTTTTCGGGTCATAAATCCATCTAAAAATCAATTAGTGGGTCTATTGATAGAATCAAGAATCGAGTCTATCATTAGGTCACTCTTAGCTCAAGGATCACTTCCTCCAAAATTGAGTGTGATCTGAGCCTAACAGAGTCCCCAAAATAGTCACCAAATACCCGAGTAAACAAGAACCAAAAATAGAGAATTATATCAAAAATAGATCGGAAACTTACGGATAATGACGGAAAAATGATCACTCTAACGTCCTCAAGCTAATCCTAGATCCAATTTATGATTATCCCACTAATTTTCAGCTCGTAATATTGATAATGGTGGAAAAACAATTAGAATTTAAGCTAAAAACAAAGTGGAAATAAATATATGTATATATATATATATATATATATATATACATACATACTCTGGAGTGGCCGCTTAAGCGGCCAAATGATCGATTAAACAGTCACCTCTAAAGCAGCCAAAGGGCGTTTAAGAGACCCTCACTCGCCTTGCCAGCTACCTCTAAAGCAGTCTCGAGCCTCTTAAGAGGTTACCACTAAAGCAGTTTCTAGGCTGCTTAAGCGGCTGCACCAGCTACTTGACCCCAGATGTTTTTATAAGTTCAAACGGACTCCGATCGGGTGCTCAAGATTCATTTGGAACCTCGTGCATGAAAAAAATATGCTACCCAACAAAATTTGGTAGTCCAGACTCAATAGAACCATCGAAAATCTCATTCAAAGTTGGTTTAATAGAATGTGGGTCCCACACCCAAGGTTAAAATTTTTACCAAATCCATCGAATAGCCCAAACTGAGTTCAGAAGCCTTGGGACCTGGACCAAGAGTCCCCCTAGCCTAAAATCAACATTCTAGACCTAACAAAATCATTAGAATTGCCATCCGAGGCTCTTTACCTAATGTTTTGTCCTGAGACCATTTTCTTAACTTCAAGAGCTCTAAAACAGTGAAATAGCTATAAAAACTAAACAAGCTGCCCAATAACCGAACTGTCAGTCCCAGCTAGTCATAAATGACTTGGGAAGCTATAGAAATGCTATAAATACTGAAAATGCACAAAAAACAAAGTAATTGGCCTAGAGGGTCATTACACTAGCGAACATAATATAGCGATCATGCGCACCCGATCCTAGGAACTAGTTTCTCAAAGAAAACCTATAATCATTTATGTCTAAAGAGGGTGTCTCCCTAAAGTGATACTATCCTAAACGGAAGATTATAACTAACCTAATACAAGCATCTATCCAAACCTCGGCTAATGCTTCTAAATCCAAACTCAAGGTCCTAAGTAAGCTATGTCAAGTCTGAAAGAAGTAGCAACTACCAAGTTATGGGAATCGAGGCCGAAATTCATCCTAAGACCCCCTAATTCAACTAAAATAATTAGGGATTACCTAAACGACTATCCGAAGAATACCAACCCACCAATAATTAGCAAAATATCATACCAATACCACACAAGAGCAAAGTCAAAAGGAAGGCAAGCCTAGCCTACCTGGACGCCGCTGAAGCACTCGAAATATATTAAATTAGAGGTTTTTGCTTCTGAGAATCCCTCGACCGCTTCCATATTATCAAAATAGTAATATAGGGGTCACTATGAAAATAACAATACTCATAATGCTAAAATATTCCCCTGTTAGAAAATTGGGCTAAAATTTATCTGTAGGGGTCGCATACAAAATTCAAAAATAGAAACATACCTTAGGGAACAATGAGCTTGTGCTCAAAAATTGAGCACCATCATCTCCATGATCATCCCAAAACAGCCCCAAATTAAAGATCAAAATTCAATAACAAAAGGAAGAATTAAATGGGAATTAAGTTGGGAACTGATAGGGAAATGATGGAAAATGATCACTTTAGTGTTCCCAAACTAGCCCTAGCTTCAATTTATGATTTACCCACTATATCTTGAGCTCCAAAGTCCTACTTTGGAGTTTACACTTACAATTTTAGGGCGAAAAAATGAAAGGAGCAATAGTTATATTTCCAGGGATCCTTTCTTCATGAAGGCAAAACCCCTATTGCGAACGTGATGCTAGACCGGTCCAGGCCTTCACGAATGTGGCCGGTCCATCGCAAATGCAAAGAAGAAGCCTGAATGGGCCAGGCTTGCTACTTCTTTGCGAATGCAACGGGTAGATCACGAATGTGAAGGTTAATAATTTTTTACCCTCGCAGATATGGCCAAAGCCTAGTGAACGCGAAGACCATTTTTGTTTGTACCATGTGCGGCTGTACCAACAACTTTAGCTAAGTTTTAAATCTCCACACGAGTCGTAGTGATTCGTTTGGAAACCCATGAACACAAACAAACTATGCTACCCTACCAAATTCAACATTCTATACTTAACAAAACAATTAAAATTTTAAAAAGATGACATTTTGACAAAAAGTGGGCCCATACCTAATGTGTTGTTTTTACCAAAATCCAACCAGTAGCCCAAAATGAGCCCGAAAGCCTTGGAACCTGGACTAAGGGTCCCCCTAGCCTAAAATAAATATTTCGATGCCAAAGAAACTCACAGAATTGTCATCCGAGGCCGTTCACCTGAAGTTTTAGTTCGAGACCATTCCTCAACTTAAGAATCTCTAATACAGGGAAACTGGTATAAAAATCAAACAAACTGTCTAGGAATCAAACTATCAGTCCTAGCAAGTCATAAATAACTTGGAAAAGCTATAGGAAAGTTCTAAACATGGAAAAACATGAAAAAACGAAAAATGACCTAGAGGTCATTACAATTAAGGATTACCATGAGGCAGATAATTATTGGTTTACATATATACATTTTTATATTAGTAGGTTGTGGAAGTCTTACTAATTATATGTAGTGTAGAAATTTCTTATACCTCTAGCATTAATCACACATAACCCTAATCTAATGTCAATAATATTGTCTATTTCCTCCACTTTCACATGGAAGTGGAGGTGGAAATTCAACATAAATTCCTATCCCACAACATATGCACTTGGATATTGTATGAGTTTGTGGTAAAATAAACATAGATTTTTCGAATATATATCAATTAATAGTAAATCATTTTGAATAAAGTCTACCTCATATAACAATAAATTTTTAACTTAAGTAGACTTACTATCACCATTATAATATTATTAAATTTTTATTTAATAAATATATACACAAATATATCATAACTAAAGATTTTTTCATAAATATTTATGACATTTTAGGAAGGAAATAAAAATGTAACCTTCTTTTAAGAGACCACCTTTTCCCCCTTGAGCATTATTATTATTATGAGAAAAATGTACTCAATTTATTTGACATCTTGCTCAAAATAATATATATTGATGTACAAGTTGTGAATTTAGAAATCCACTTTTAGTTGAGCAAAAAAAATTACTCCTTTTATCCTCCTTAATAAATCCAAATTATGAAAAGGGGTAGAAATATAGTTCATATTCTAATTTAAATTGTATATTTTGAAACGCGAGATGTTAGTAAAAATCTCAAATATAGTTTTGCAAGCCTTCAACATAGGATGAAGGACAACCTTAAACACCCAAGGTGTTACACATCCATTTATGAACCCACATAAACTTTGTACCTCTCATGTATATATAATCAACTTGAATATTTTGTTTTGTGTCTGAGAGGTTTCAGGTGATTTTCAAAGTCTAGAGTTGTATTATAGTTGAATTTAAAGTCAAGAGTTAATCTCAGTAAAATAGTTTATGAAACAAGCTCGAATTTATGATCTGAAAGTTTCAGCAAGTTTGTATGATAAATTTTGATTTGTTCATAAATTTTGGTTTAATTTCGATGAGTTTTGTCATAACCCAATTTCTCAGGTCATGATGGCACCTACTTCAATGCACCAGTAGGTGAGCCATACCATTGCCCGAAAAGGCAAGTAACGGGCTATCAAGCAGAAGATCAAGAAATATGGATAAGACAGTAATAATATGCGACTTGATGGGGAATATATATATATATAGATAGATAGATAGATAGATAGATAGATAGATAGATAAACATGTTATACAAGAGAGAGAAGAGGACCAACATACAAAAATGAATCCCCCAAGACCTAGTAAGGTCAGTAAAAGATCCACTAAAACAAAAAGAATGCTAGATGGAGCCATAATATACGTCTTAGTATCCTAATATATAAATCAGCTCTAGACTCAAAAAATTAACCCAATCTCCAATCAACAGCACAGCCTGAGGTGAGCATTAGTGGCGGTGACTCATACTAGGGTCTGCATCAGGGAAAAAGATGCAGAAGTGTAGTATGAATATCAAAACACAGGTATTCAGTAGGCATCATAGGCTGACGAATCTTAATTCTAATAAAAGCATTAATAAAGTATAAGTATGTAATTTAAAGTCAATAATTAAGGGACATAAATGGAAATAATAGGCTATCTAAGCGAATGCGGTAAATCAAAAGTAAGTCACCCAAAAGTGGAAATAAATGCTTAGCTATAACCTAATTGGAACCCATAAGCCCAGAAGGCACACGCAAGGAGAAATAAACCCAACCGAGCCCCCATAAGCATGGTGGGTACAAGCAAGGAGTAAAACAAAGGTAAGGACAACATATAACAGTAATGAAAGTAAAACGAGCCAAAATGTACGATATGCATACCATATACTCCTCCTCCAGCCATAACCACAAATATTACTGATCTGCACCGCGTTTCAAACCCCAGATCAATAATAATAATGATAATAAAGGACTCAAACCAAAACTAGTGAATAATTACAATATAATAGATGTCGCACTCGAACTAATAGATAATAGTAATAAACCAGAGGTTGGACTTAAACCGAAACTAAAAGATAATAAATTATATGCCAGATGTCATACTCAAACCAAAACTCTTAAGTAAACCATTCATAGAAATATACCGAGATTATGATTCTTCCCTAATTCATCTTAGTCATTATTTCCATTTTAGAAGCCAAATCATTAAGGGAGAACCAGATTCTATTTTTTAAATCTAATGTCGCGATTTGATGTCAAGATTCTAATAAAGCAAGGGTATCAAAGCTAATAAGCTTAAAGGTAATGATTTAGGTGATCCAATCCCCAATGACCCTCCCCAGAATAGTTTTACAACCAAATTAAGTAAAGAGGACACTATTCTAAAGCAACCTATCTTAAAAGGGTCGATATGACACACTACCAGTCCCAATGATACAACCTAAGGAAAGCACCTATAGAAAACTAGGCCAAGGCTTCACAATCCTACCTCAAATCCCTTAATAGGCTAAGTCTAATCCTATATGATAGGCAATTACTATCTTAAGGAAAATAGGGTCGAAATCTACCCTAAAACCCCTCTAGTCGGCTAAAGTTAATAAGAAGTTGCTGAATGAATATTTGAACCATAAGAACCCACCATTAATAAGAAAAATGTCACTCTAATACCATAAATGACCAAATTCTAAAAGAAAATTAAGCCTAGCCTACCTGGACACTGCCGAAAGCACGTAATTTCCTCTACAATGGAGCTTCCCCTTTTAAGAAGCGTCGGACTACTTCCACTATATCAAAATATTATTCTACATGTCAAGAAAATAATATCGATACCTATATTGTGAATTTAAACTCCGGGTCATAAATTTGACTAAAAATCAAATAGTGGGGCCCACTAATAGAATCAATAATTGAGTCCGTTATCGAGTCGATGTCAGCTCAAGGATCACTTGCGTCAAAATTGAGTTTGATCCAAGCTCAATAACAACCCTAAATAGTCCCAACACAAGTCGAAAACTCAAGAACAAAAATGGAGAATTAAATCAAAGTTAAACCAGAAACATACTGAATAATAATGAGAAGATGCTTACTCTAATGACCTCAAGCTATTCCCAGCTCTAATTTTATGATTATCCCACTAGTTGTAAGCTCATAATATTGATAATGATGGAAAACACTTAGAAATAATGGATGAAAATCTAGGAGAAAATCTATATATACATTCAGCAGTGGTCGCTTAAGCAGCCAAATTACAGCTTAAGCAGTCATTTCTAAAGCAGCTAAAGGGCACTTAAATAAACCTCGCCTGATTAGAATCTACCACCAAAGCCGTCCTGATCTACTTAAGCAGCTACCACAAAAGCAGTCCCAGCGTGCTTTAGCGGCAGCACCATCAACATGACACTAGAAATTTTTGAGCTATCTAAAAGAACTCCGATTTGGTTCTTGGGATTTGTTCGGAACCCCATGCATGCAAAAAAACTATGCTACCCTATCACTTTTGACGTTTAAGATTGAACAAAACCATAAAAATTCCCATCCGATGATGTTTTGGTAGAATGTGGGCCCCATACCTAAGGTTTTAGTTTTCACCAAAATCCACCCAATAGCCTAAAACGAGTCTGGAAGCCTTAGACCAAGACTAAGGGTCCCCAAGACAAAAATTGACATTCCAAAGCTAATGGAACCATCAAAATTGTCATACAAGGCCTTTTACCTAATGTTTTGGCCCGAAAACTTTTTCTCAACTTTAAAAGCTCAAAAATAAAAAAACAAAGGAACTGCCCATAATCGAAATGTCAATTCCAGCAAGTCATAAATGACCTAGGGCAGCTATAGGAAAGCTCCAAATAGAAAAAAAGCATGAAAATGCAGAAAATGACCATGAAGGTCATTACAACATTAACAACTACAAGGATTTTCTTCCGTGAAAGTAAAGAGTTACGAAGTATCCAAAGGCTCAAACAGGTAAGGATACTGAGTTCACATATCATTCTTGTTCTCGCATGTAGCATTCTTGACGGAATGGTGTCTCCACTGAACCTTAACCAAAGGAATCTCTCTAGAACACAAGTGCCTAATATCTTGGTCAACATATCATCCAACTAAACTGAGTCCTATTGGAGCACGTGAAACTCATCCATAATATAGCATTAAAGTATCAGCACATGAAAAACTAGATGAATAGCTGAAAAGGCTGGAGGAAAAGCTAACTCATAAGCTACCTTCATAACTGTCTGGAGGATCTCAAATGGCCTGATATACCTGGGGCTGAGCTTGACACTGTTCTTGAACCTCATCACTCCCTTCATGGGTGACACACAAATGAAAACCTAATCACTAACTCAAAACCTCAATGTACGAAGCCTAGAGTCAGCATAACTCTTCTGCCTGCTCTAGGCTGCCCGAAGCCTATCCTAAATAACTCAAACTCTATCCAATGTCTCTTAAAGAAAGTTGGTACCTCATGGTCTGGTCTAGCCTCTACAATCTAAAACCAACCAATAAGAGATTGGCACTGCCTACCATATAATGCCTCAAAATGTCTCATCTGAATGCTCGAATGGTGGCTATTATTATAAGCAAACTCTACTAAGATGAGAACTGCTCCCACTAACTTCCAATATCTAAGACACATGCTTAGAGTATATTCTCAAAATCATGAATAATCCGCTCCGACTGTCCATTAGTCTAAGGATGAAAAGCTATGCTAAAGTCGACCTGGGTACCCAACTTCTTCTGAAAGTCCCTCTAGAAGCTGTAGATAAACTGGGAACCTCTATCTGAAATAATAGACATGGGCATCCTAAGAAGGTGAACCACCTCTCGAACATAGATCTAAGCCAACCTCTCAGCACTGTAGGAAGACTGAATAGTTATGAAAAAAAATAGATTTGGTCAATTGATCTGTGATGACCAAGATGCTATCAACACTACAAGAAGTACGAGGAAAACCCCTATAAAATCCATAGTAATCCGCTCATATTTCTACTCAAGAATAGGTAACCTCTGATGCAAACTATATTGTATCAAGTGCCCGACCTTCACCTACTAACAACACAAACATCGAGCCATGAAATTTGCTATATCTCTCCTCATACCACTCCACCCATAATGCTGCCTCAAATCTCTATACATCATAGTTGTCCCAGGATAAATAGAGTGTATGGAGCTGTGAGCCTCATGGAGTATCAACTAAATCAAACCTCCTACTTACAGAACACAAATGTGGCCGTCGAATCCTTATATACCCTTAGCATCTAAGATAGCACTCCTAGACTCACCCCTTCGCACTTGATCTCGAATACCACACAACCTACTATCCTTGAATTACCATCCTCGAATCTACTCCAACAAAGTAGATCTAGCCTCAACACTATCAAGAATCCTCTTGGAATCTGAAATATCTAGTCGGATTAACCTATTGGCAAAGGACTAGATGTCCAAGGCCAATGGTCGCTCTGAAACTAAAAGGAAGGCCAAGCTCTCCAAACTCATCGTCTTCCGACTCAAAGCATCTGCTACCACATTCGCCTTGTCCGAATGGTATAAAATAGAGAGATCATAGTCCTTCAGCAACTCAATCCACCTGCCCTATCTTGAAATAAAGTCCTTCTGAGTCATAATATACTGAAGACTATGGTGTTCAGTGAATATCTCACAACAAACACCATATAGATAATGCCTCCAGATCTTAAGAGAGGAGACTACCGCCGCCAACTCTAAGTCTTTAATAGGGTAGTTGTGCTCATGCGCCTTTAGATATTTCTAAGAATATGCTATAATTTGGCCCTAATACATCAAAAAACAATCAAAACCAACACTCGAAGCATCACAATAAATAGTATGCCCCTTGCCCTTAACTGGAATAGTCAAAATAGAAGCTGAAGTGAGCAATTACTTGAGCTTTAGAAAGCCCACCTCACACCAATTAGACCATCAAAATAAAACCTCCTACCTAGTTAATCTGTTCATAGGTGCAGTAATAGAGGTGAATCCGTTAACGAACTGTCTTTAGTAGCCTGCCAACCAAATAAAGTAGCGAACCTCGGTCCGAGATATAGGCCTAGTCCAATCACAAGTGACCTAAATCTTTACTGAGTCTGCCATAATCCTATCCTTGTACACCACGTACCCCAAGTATGCTACAAACTCAAGCCATAACTTGCACTTTTAGAATTTGGCATAAAGCCGATGATCTATCAAAGTGTGGAGCATAGTCCTCAAATAATGCATATGCTCCTACCTACTCCTCGAATAGACAAGAATGTTATCAATAAACATGATCACAAAGGAGTCCAAATAAGGCATGAATACACGATTCGTCAAGTCCATGAATACTGTTGTGGCATTAGTCAACCCAAAAGACATCAACAAGACTCGTAATTGCAGTGACGGGTCTTGTAGCATGTCTTAGTGATGTCTTCTTATCGAATTCGTAACTGATGGTAGCCATATCTTAAATCAATCTTAGTAAGCAGAGTTTCACCTTGTAACTGGTAAAATAGATCATTGATATGAGGTATAGGACACTTATTCTTCATCGTCACCTTATTCAACTACTCGTAATAGATACACATAGACATAGAACCATCCTTTTCATCACAAATAGTATAGGAGTATCCCCAAGGTGAGACATTTTATCTAATAAACCCCATACCTAGAAGATCTTGAAGCCATATAGTAAGGAGTAATATGGATAGGTTGAGTGCTCGATTCAAGATCAATAGAAAAATCTATATCACACTCAGGAGAAAGGCCAGGTAGGTTAGTAGGAAAGACATCAGGGAACTCGTAGCTATAGGAAGAGAGTCAAGTGAAGGACTCTCAATACTGACATAATGAACATAAGAAGGGTAAGACATACACCCTTTGATACCAGTCTCCTAGCCCAAATATAAAAAATAATCCCTATCAATGTGTGACTCCAAGTACCCTGCCACACAACCGGGGGAATGGAAGACATAGCTAAGGTAACGGCTTGGTGAAGCAATCCAAGACCACATTATAAGGGATAACTATTCCATGCTTAGGTCACATTGAAATCAACCATGTACTGCATAATAAGATCAGTACGAGTGTCATACTCTTGAATTGTCATAATACACGATCTATACACATGATCCACTATTAAAGAATCACCCACGGGAGTAGCTACAACATAGGCACACAATTGTAATGTCGACTACAACAATGCGTCTTAAGACAACCCCAACCGAGATGCATAATAAGCAAAAACATATGAATATATGGAGCCTGGATCCAATAAAGAAGAATCTGGTTAATGGCACACAAAAGTTGTACTTGTAATAATAGTATTTGAAGCCTCAGCCTCCGACCTAACAGGAACAACATATAAATGCCCCTATCTACCTCTAGACTGGGTGTCAACCCGACCTCCTACCCTAGCTACCTTAGGAACTCCATGAGAACTTTGGGGACCACCTCTGCGATAATGTGTACCACCCTTAGCTGGGGGCAACACTGACCTTAGAGGTAGAACACTTTGTGTAGAAGGTTAAATCATCCCATTTCGGGGACACTCTCGGGTGAAATAACTAACAACCGCATAATTATAGCATGCAATGGGAACTCTAAACTGATGAGAAGATTTAAGTTCCCCAGAATTTCCACCTCATCCTGAAGACCCTGTATGGATACCTCTAGAAGACCTCTGTTCTTCCTTCTAAAATTACTATAACTAGGTTAACCCTTGTCTGAAATATGTATTGCTTCCTGAACAGGCCTACTAGGCTGACCCTGACGCAAATATGGTTATTATTGGGGATATCTTCCCTGGAAACCTCTACCTCTGAACTGTAAGCCAATATTGTTCCCACTATAACTGCCCTACTGTCACGATCTCGTATCGCTGCAGTCATAGGCATCGCTTTCCAAATCATCCATAGTAGGAGCATAGTCAACGATATCCATAAATGACCTACCTGTAGCTACCAGACACTAAGTAGCCATACGGAGCTGAAGCCTCAACCTTCTGACAAAGCACTGTATCCTCTCTTACTCAATAGGTAGAATCATACTGGCGTGTTTTGCCAATTCATGAAATCTCACCTTGTACTCTGGTACTGACATAGAACCTTGTTACAACCCTGTAAACTGATCCCTCAAATTCTTGTGCATGTTGTGAGTCATATAATTCTCTAATAAAGCCTTAGAGTACTAACCCCATGTTATAAAAAGAGATCCAGATGGCCTACAATCAAGATATCCCCTCCACTATCATCTTACTGCTCTATCAAATTGAAAATTGGTGTAATCCATACCATGTAACTCAACTAGTCCTAAATGGAACAACCTACCCTCATATATGGTAAGAACTCAAATACATCCTCCTCTAGGGCCCCTGCAAACCTCGGTGGAGCCTATCTAAGAAACCAGCCCAGCATCTTTTGCTCCTTAGAAGTCATGGCTGGCTGGGCTACTACAGGCTGTGGAACTATCGGTGCTTGTAGAACCTCTACCTTGCAAGCCGCAACTGTAGGTTGTGCTCCTATAAAAAGTCCACCATGGGTTGCTCACTGAGAAGATATCTAGGCCTCTTCCATCATATGGCCACCAACCACACCCAATAACTGCACTAAGGCATCTAAATGGAGAGAAAAAAATACAAATCTAGGTAGGGATTGGACTACACCCTGGACCACCGACTGTTATCGTTGTAGATCCTCTGATGTAATCTATGGTTCAAGAACAATAATCAGATCTCGTGTAGGCTCCTTGGACTAGCCTCAAGCTAGGGCTTCAGTTCTAGCCTTACCTCGACCTCAGGGTCGACCTCGGGCTCTAATAAGTTCCCTAGCTACAAGCTCGGGGTCCTCATCTATAGGGTGTCATGTTCTGTGTCCTAGCAATCAAATGAGAAACTAGAAACCAATATCGACATAATGCACAAACATGAATCAACAAGATGAGATTTTTCTAGGAATGTCTTGTAGCCTCTCTAAGATAAGATATGGACGTCATCGTACCAATCCACGAGACTCTACTAGACACTTTCTTTTATACTGACAATACTAGTGAACCTAGGCTCTAAAACCAGACTATCACGACCCAATTTCTCCAGTCATGATAGCATCTACTTTAACCCACTAGTATGTGATCCAAACCATAACCTAGAACAGAGAGTAATGGGCTAACAGGCAGAACATAAATAAATATGGATAAAACAATATTAATATGCGACTAGATGAGAAATATATATATATATATATATATATACACACACACACACACACAGACTCAAGCATGTTATACAAGAGAGGGAAGAGGACAAAACTACCAAAATAAATCTCCCAAGACCTAATAAGGTCAGTACAAGAGAAACTACACAAAAAGAGTAGTAGAAGGTATCAAAATGTACATCATAGCCTTAGAATATATAGAATAAGACTTTCATGAAGATAGAAGGAGGAGGATCACCTCTGGACTCTGGAAGCTCACCAAATCTCTTAAAAACAACACAACCTGAGGTTAGTGTGAATGGCGGTGACTAGTACTAGGGTCTACATCAAGGAAAAAGATGCAGAAGTGGAGTATGAGTACTAAAACACTGGTACTTAGTAGGCATCATAGGCTGACAGAGCTCAAATATAGTAAAAGCATAAATAAAGTGTGAGTATGTCATCTAAAGTTAATAATTAATGGAAAAAATTGAAATAATAGGATATGCTAAGCGAATGTAGTAAATCAAAAGTAAGTTACCCGAAAGCAGAAATAAATGCCTAACTATACACTAACTGGAATCCCATAAGCCCATAAGGCACACAGAGGGAGAATAAACCAAACCAAGCCCCCATAGGCATAGTAGGTGCAAGAAAGGAGTAAAGCTAAGGTAAGGACAAGATATAAAAGTAATGAAAGTAAAACGAGACAAAATGTGTGATATGCATATAATATACTCCTCCCTTAACCTTAACCACAAATCTTACCAATCACGACCGAGTACCCAACCCTAGATCAATACTAGTAATGATAATAAATTTCATACTCGAACAAAAATTAGTGAATAATAACAATATAACATATGCCACACATGAACAAAAACTTATAGATAATAGAAATAAACTAGATGCCAAGCTTAAAATGGAACTAATAGATAATAAACAATATGCCAGATGTCAGAGTCGAACTGGAACTCATAGGTAAGCCATTCACAGAAATATACCGAGATTATGATTTTTTCCAAATTCATCTTAGTCATAATTCCCATTTTAGAAGCCAAATCATTAGGGAGAACCAGATTCCATTTATTAAGTCAAAAGTTCTGATTTGAGGTCAAGAAACTAATATGGAAAGGGTATCAAAGCTAACAAGATTAAAGGTAACAATTAAGGTGATGCAATCCCAAATAACAGTCCCTAGAACAGTTCTATTACTGAATTAAGTTAAAAGGGATACTTTTCTAAAGCAACCTATCTTAAAAGACACTACAAGTCCTGATGATCCAACCTAAGGCAATCACATATCTAGAACTAGGCCAAGGTTTCTCAATCCCACCTCAAGGTGTTAAATATGTTATGTCTAATCCTAAAGGATAGACAATTACAAACTTAAAGGAAATGAAGTTGAAATCTACCCAAAAAAACCTCTTGTCTGCTAAAAGTAATCAAAAGATGCCAACAGAATATTCGGACAATAAGAACCCACCTACAAAGAGAAAAATATCACACTAACATCATAAAAAGCAAAGTCTAAAAGAACCTTAATAGCCTACCTGGACGCTGCTGAAAGAATGTAAATTCCTCTACAATAGAGCTTTCCCCTTCTTAGAAGCCTCGTACCACAGCCACAGAATCAAAATATTATTCTACATATAAAGACAAGAACATCGATACTCATATTCTAAATTAACTCTCTGGGTCAGAAATCAGGCTAAAAATTAAATAGTGGGGACCATTAATGTAATCAAGAATTGAGTCCATTTTTGGGTCCCCCTCATCTCAAGGATCACTTACCCCAAAATTGAGCGTGATTCAAGCTCTATAACAGCACCAAACAATCCCCACACTAGAAAATAATGGATAATTAACTGAAAGTTTAACCAGAAACATATGAAATAATAACGAGAAGAAGCTCGGTCTAAAGACCCCAAGCTATCCCCAGATTAAATTTTATGATTATCCCACTAATTGTAAGCTCCCAATATTGATAATGGTGGAAAACCATTGAAATAATGGATGAAAAATGAGGGGAAAATCTATATATATATTCAGTAGTGGCCACTTAAATGGCCAAATGACCGCTTAAGCGGTCACCATTAAAGCAACCAAAAAAGTGCTTCAGTGACCCCTGCCCAGGTGGTAGTTATCGGTACAATGGTCCTGAGCAGGTTAAGCGGCTACCTCTAAAGCGGTCCCAGGCCGCCAAAGTGGTCTCCAGGCTACTTAAGCAGGTGCACCAGAATTGGTTTTGCAAGTCCAAAAGAACTCTGTTGCTCGAGATTCATTCGGAACCCCGTGCACATAAATAAACTGTGCTACCCTTTAAAATTCAGTGTTTTGGACTCAAAAGAATAATCAAAATTCCCATCCGAAGTGGGGTCCCACTTCCAAGGTTTTGGTTTTCACCAATAGTCCAAAATGAGTTTGGAAGCCTCAGACCAGAATCAAGGGCCCCCTTGCCTAAAATTGACATTCTACAGTTAACAGAACCATTGAATTGACCTCGAAGGTCTTTTACCTGATGCTTTGGCCCGAGACTAATTTCTAAACTTCAAAATCACTAAAATAGGGAAATGACTATAAAAAACAAATGAATTGTTCGGTAACCGAACTTTCAGTCCTAGCAAGTCATAGATAACCTCGGACAGCTATAGGAAGGCTTCAAATATAGAAAAACATAAAAACATAAAAAATGAAATAGAGGGTCATTAGAAGTTTCGAATGAATTTTGAATATTTTAGGTGCTTTGGCCTTGTTTACGCATAAAAATATGATGAGTTAGAGGTCCGTTTCAATTCTAGATCAAAAAATTATTTTGAGACTTCTAAAACTTTTAGCATGTGTTATTGGACTGATCTAGAAAGTTTGATGCAATATTGCTAAATCGAGATCAAATTTTTATTGCAAAACATGAAATAAATTTCCATTGGGCAAAAACGATATTTGACTTGGCAAACGAGCATAAAATTGTGTTTTGATTGAATGAGTAGGTGTGTATCATTATTTCAAACTCATAGAAAGAAGCATAATCAAATTTGAGTGTCGTATGAGATGGTTATCATAATTTTAGTGCTAAATAATGTTCCAGATCTTTTTGGGGAAATAAACTTGAAAATACCAAATAAGTCTCAAATGTAATATAAAAATATCTGATCTGAATTATTTTATTTGGGAGCACTTTTGGGCCATCAAAAAATGAGTTTTTAGAGAAAAATCAATGAATGATCATGGGATATCATCATGGTATAATTTCTAACTCGAATCAATGAGCTTTATATGAATCTACGCTAGATTAAAGAACAGAGTTGATGATTTCAAAAAAGGTTTTATTTTGGGAGACCTACATGTTGATTTTGGAATATTAGTGTGTGATTCTTGATCAGATTTTGATTTTGGACGTAGATTATTGATCCTTGTGATGAGAGCTTTCCATTGATGTATGATATGTCTAGTTCCGACATTGTTAACCAGAGATCTAATTTTTAACTCAATATTGGTAAACTAGAAATTAATCTCAACTTTGGGAAAATTTGGTGGCTAATAGCTCAACTTCAAAGAGGGGTAAGAGTATAACCTAGTACTTACTATTTCCATGACTTTCCATCATTTATGTTATTGATTAACCACGTATGAGCATGAGAATCGACAATTCTGAGCCTAAAGGTTAAAAAAAAAATCATATTTTGATCATATGAAGGTTAAAAAAACCATATTACATTACTGAGCAAAACGTATAATGATATGGGTGTCCATAAATTCATTTTCTTATATATAATATGTATTTGATAAGATTGAGCTATATAAGAGGCTTTAAAGAAGGGTAAAATCGGTATTTAATATTTTAACTTTGACTCTTTATGAAGTGGTCGTGTATTGTTGTTTATGTGTAATAAAGAAATAGGTAATGAGGGTTTCATATAAATTTTGGGTTCAGGTATATTTTGATGATTGAAAAAATGGTGGAACACATACATAAAATAGGTGGATGCTACATGTTCTTGTGTAAGAGCTTTCTGGAGTAAATGAATTCTCAAGTAGAAAAGAAAAGCATATCTTGGACATAAGTTCACAAATGTACAGACTTAATCATCTAACAAAATGGGAGTACTTGTCAATTAAGAGCTCCTACAGTCTGAGAAAATCATAGCTAGATAAGGAATCCACAAACATATAGGCTCAAGCATACAAGCAAGATGGGAGTCTTTGTCAAGCAAGAGTTCTTGTTAGAGTCGGATGGATTTTTATAATTGAAACAAATGAGGAACATATGCAACAAATAGGTTTCTACTACATGTTACTCTTTGGAAAAGTTCAACTAGGATAAGGAGAAGGTACCCAAGTCATGGTGCGACGTTAAATCAGGCACTTCTTGGAGGGTAAACCGAGGTGTTTAGTTTGTTTATGCCTTTATTTTGAATTTTTCTTAGGATTGATGTTTGTTAAGTGTGTAGGGATGACTTGAATAGGAAAAAGGAAGAAAGGAAAAAATGTACAAAACTAGAACCACGAGTCAAACAATAGGTCGTGAAACACCTTCACCACTCATAGTTCCCTTCGTGGTAAATTAGAAGAAAAAAGAAGGAAAAAAAGGGTGGATTTACAGTTGGTTTCATGATCTGTTAATTCAAACCACAACTTCTTAACCTTAACATAATTCCTGACCTAAAATTGTACCTTTCCGAATCCAGTTCTAGAAGTAACAAAATGATCCATGTTTTATTTTCACAAATCATGAAGTTGCTCGTAGAAACCTGGAATAAAAACTCCTGAACACCATGTATTCACGAGCCGTAATATGAATTATAATTTTCATTCATGATTCATAATTTGCTTCTACAGATCCCAAGTAAGTTTACTAACAACCAAATTAGTTAACTGAGATCACAACTCGATGTTTCAATTCACGAGTTGTGATCTTGATCATGGTTAGCTTGGTCTCAAAATTTTAAACATATGTTGTCCCTAAGCGATTCCTTTTTATTTTTCTCATCCACCCTAATACCTTATCCCTCATACTCTTTTGAACATTAAACAAGTCGACTTCACTACCTCCATTAATTACAACTTTGAAATCACTCTAATCATTCATAAAATCACACTCTAATTCCTTCTTAATTGTAATTTCCCAAAATCAAACTCCTCGTATCGATCAATGTCCCTCTATAGGCAGTCATTACTCTGCATTTCCCCTTTTTCTGAATAGAATTAAGAGTCATTGTGAAGTAACTAAATCCATCACTTTATTTCTCTCAGAATGATTTTTGATTTGTATCTCTGTAAATGGGTCCCTTTGTTTGAATGTTTGATTAATTGAAACCCTAGGGTAATTTTGAGAGGTATGATTATGTTCTAAGATTATGATTCATGTGCTATGATTGTATGGATTGGGTTGCATGTGAATAAATGGTTATGTGTCACCATAGGAGTGATTTTTTCAATTAAAATAAATTGGTTTCATGAATTATAGAATGGAAAATTTAAATGTGAATCAGTGCTTGTAATGTTAAAACATATAGGGTTGAGTAAATAGCCTAAATTTTCATACCATGCTCAAAATATACTGATGTTGGTTAGGGTATTCATACCCATTTAGTCGGTGGCTATTACGATCTAAAATTTTCTCAGAAATAAAGCAAGGATTGTTTTTGCCCCGCCCAACTTGAAACAAAATTGATTTTTGATAATACGGGTGAAGTCTAAGTAACCCTAAGTACTTCAATGTGTAAGCAGGAGGAATATTTAAAATTTGCAATTTGATGATCTTAATTGAAGCTTGGACTGATATGTTTATATTGAGACTTGATAATTTCACTCTAGGTTGATACTTACGACCCTTGAAAACACTTTCATGGGTGATGTCGCCCAAACTATACCTCCAAAAAAAGTATAAAGCGGTTGTTGAATCAAATATAGAACACAATTAGGTTGGGATCGATCCCACAAGGAATAGGTCGAAAGTCTGTCAAATGCTAGTCTGAGTAATTGGCAAGTAAGTAAAACTGGGGGATTTTTTTAAGCAAGTAGTAACAGTAACGATTGTTGATTATTGGATTTGTTATCTATATGAGAAATACACTAGGACTGTGATCCCCAATGATTCCTTAACTTCACCATCTACATGTGCTGGCAAAATTGTCCCGCTGCATTGCATGCAAAATCTAACAAGATATGTTCATCTAAGCATCTCTCGATCTTGGTTAGACTAATTTCACTCTTCTCCTCTCGTTCACTAAGTGTCGCACTACTAAACCTTGTTCTGGATCTCAGATAATTATCTCTGTTACGGCTCAAGTTATTAGATGAAGGTTGATAGCTTCAAATCTCTATTGTTATTCCCTTTTCCTGATCTCTACCTCTCTCTAAAGCAAGTCTAGAATACTGGAGAGTTTCTAACGTTTGCAACTGTTAGAAGATTAGTAACAACAAAATAAATAACAATACACGCAGTCACACCTGTTAAGAATTGCTTTGCACTTAACCTGTTTCGTTAATTTCTCATGGTTCAAACAACCCTAGTTGATGGGTTTAGTTACTCATGATTGCAAGAACACAAGAATAATTCAATGATGAAAACATAATTGTGAACTCACAATAAAGAAGAAAACTCAGAAATCTCAATATCAATAAAACCCTCGAATTGGTGTTCCAAGTTTACAAAACCAATAATGTATTTATGAACTCAAAATAATGAAAATATGTCTCAAAACAATGTAATGACCAATCCCTAAACGTAGGACAATATAGGGGTATTTATAGATACAAGATGAATCTTATCCTACACAAAATAGGAGAACAAAGTCATCAACTTTCCACGGTTCCGTGGGTTGGTATCCTGGAACCAACCCACATCATGTAGGTCTCTACCACGAAAATCAGTCTTCATCACACCTTTCAGGAGTTGACCTATGAACCTACGACATTGACCTACTTTCGTAGGTCTACTTCATGTGACGTGGGTCCCTGCGTGAGTCTCTCCTCTTGTTTTGACTTGGCTCTTTCATCTTCAAATGCTCCATTCTAGAGCATGCTTCTTCCCTTCTTCTCCATTTTGCCTCCATAACCTATTCTCCTGTAATATAGAATAGAAACGCATCATACCTACCAAACATACCCAAGTTATTGCATATTTTCCTTGTTTTAAGCATCGAAAGTGCCATGAAACCATGGCACATCAACACCCTTAACTTAGAACGTTTACATGTCCTCGGGTGAACAAAACAAAATAAACACAATTGATGCTTAACTAAGAGAAACCTAAGAGACCTACGATAGTTTACTCATTGCCTTTGGCACCAAACCCTTTCTGACCCCTCCTATTTGCAAATCAAAACCACGATGTGTATATATGCAGTAGATTAACATGACACAGAAGGGATCAAATAATGGCATCAGAGTATGAACAAACAACTACGCATATACGCAAATGACATTATCTGAACAAATAGAGGCTAACAATGAAACCCATGTACTCTTACAACAACGAAGTCCCACACACTCACAATGTACTAATGAATATCAAAGTAGGGACTGGGTCAAAATACTCTATCTCACAAAGAAGTTCAAACAATGTGCATGAAATACCATAGGCTTGCCCTTATTTTCTATGCCTTAGTTTTTCGTACAGTTGGACTAGGATCACTATAGGACTTTAATCGGCTTGTAATGTAGGCTTGGGGACGGGTGTGGTACATATGGATATGGTGACACAACCCTCCTTGACACAACACTATTTTTGACTTCTCTTTTCAACCATTCCTATTTTATTTTCCCTTATTCTCCTACATTTATTTTCAGATCTTTGGTGTGATTTTCTTCATACTCTCAAAACACAACTTTTTTTTCTTTTTGCAATTTCTAATTATTTTACTCATTTTTTTTAATTTTAACACCCAAATTTGTTCTCTTTTTTTCTTACTAACCCCTTCTTCATACACAAGTTAAACTACGCACCCCTTTAATAACTACCCTCAACTTAGGCTATTTGCATGAGTTGAGGTACACAATGTCCAAGAAGTGACCAGGGCCAAGCAGGTTCACTGTAAGTCAAAACGGGAAGGTGAATAGGCTAATGAAAGAAATAGGTCAATTAAGGCTCAAAATCAGGATGAATGGATATTTACTTCATTTTGTCGGGTATTTAGGCTAAAAGTGGACTTATTCAAAAAAAAAATGGCTTATGATCCTTTCATAACCACTACCCTATAAACTAGGCAAGACTAATCGAGCAAGTTCTGGATTGCACACACAAAGTGAACTACGTAATGACCTTACGCACACATAGCACAAGGTTACATTATCAACTACTACCTATCTGGTTCATGCATTGCTAGCTATAGTCATGTTACCTATAATACTAATGTCATAACAAGATCCAACAACTCTCACAAACTAACATACTACACACATAATCCAAAACAAAATTTCAGGAGGGGTATCCTTTAAACAATCAAAAAGCATCATTATCATTCAAAATAAGTTCAGAATTGGACTGCACTAAGGTTCCCCTATTTTTCTCCTAACTAAACATGAAAACACATAATAATATAAATAACAACCTAAACATGCAAGTTCCACTATGATAGCACACTTAGGGGAAAAGAAAATACGGCAACAAAAACCCTCAAGTAGTGGTATACTCTCACCCCCAACTAAATAATGGTGCACTGCCCTCAGTGCACAACTATCAATATGATAAGTGTAAGGGAGTGAAGACATACCTGCGGCACCCTAGGAATCGGATGTGGGCCCTTCCATAATGGGATCATCTGTATACTCTCTGGGCTCTATGCTAGGTGCATCCGGTGGAGGGGGTGGCTGCATAGAGGATGCACCCCATGCTCTCTGCTTATGAGCGATCTGACTAGCATGGTACTCTACCTGCGAGTCCTTAGTCGCCCTACGTAAATAACTCTTAAACTCATCTCAACTATAAGTCTGACCCTCGAGACTCCATGGCCGCTTGCCTCTAAAAATAGGATGCTCCTCATCGGCAAACAAATCCACCTCAAAAACTGATGCAGTAGGTATAGGTGTTAGTATGGGTGAAATGATAGGAGTATGGCTAACTGCTAAATCTCGAACCTCTGGCCTCAACGCATCCACCTCCTTGGTCAACCCCGTCAAATTTGGGATATGGGCCTCTCTCAACCGGCTACCCATTTAGAGCTTAAAACTGTCAATCCGCCCATACAGTTCATGTATAAACCTCTCCATAACAGAAGTCATGCGAGCCTCAACTCTCACCTCAGAAGCCTCTATCCACTTCCTAACCCATGGCTTAAGTTGAGATACTAACTTAGCTATCTGGGCCACTATGTGAGCCTGACGCTCAATAACCTGTGTCTGTTTATCCACTAACTGCTGCAAAAACACTTATGAAACTACAACCATGACAGACGAGATTAGTGGAGCTGTAGTGCCTACTTCTCCCTCATCAGTTACGGGGCCTATGCCCTTGTTAGGCAACCTCCTAACCTCAGGCTCACTAACTGGTGCTAAAGTTATAACCGGTTCCTCTCAATCCACTTTTCGTTTAAAAGGGGAGGCGCCTAAAAAAGTAGAGGGCTGATAACCCCTCTAGGAAACCAAGATAGTACCGTGCTACTGCATCAACCCTATATCAGATATGCGGTCACCTTAATAGCGTTATCTACTGTAGGCATAGTAACCACACCAGTAATATTACATAGGCCCTGAATCAGACAGGGGAAAGGGATGCTGGTAGAGTCTCTAAAGGCGCGCTCATGAATCTACTCAATAATATAGGGGGCAAAGTTGATGTCATATCCAACAATGATGCTCGCTACCAGACCAGCTCGGTCAAAAGTAAGATAATTATCTACACCTGTGGGACCGAGACAGTACAGTATAACTGACCATTAAAACCTACCCGCAAAGTTAAGCGAGGACTTCTTAATATCCAACTTCTTAGCTACCCATCTTGCATCTATGCCATCCTTAGCGATGTACTGCGCAACCCACTGTAGTAGCTCTAAGCACTGATTGGCATCCTTAATTTTGTATCTATTTTTCACCGTCTCCATGCGGTGATCAAACTTAGCAGTACTAGCTGGAAGTGCACGTTCGATACTAAATAAGAACCTGTGTGTAGTTTGCTCGGATATGTATAGTCTGGTACCATGAACCAAAGTGTGCATCAATGGTGGTTGGTCCCGATATCATTTCTCATTTGGTGTGATTAATTCAATAGAAGCAACATATGAAACATAAAACTCACGGACCAACTCTGGGCTATAGTTACCAGAAGGCTCCGTCATCCACCCAAATCTATAGCGATCAAACACTGCCTTAATCTCAGGTAGTGCCTTTAACTCATCTAACTGATATCGGCACTCCTCAGAAATGCTTCATTTACACATACCCCACTCTGTCGGCTCTGCATCCCTATCATAAATAGCCTTCATACCCTGAGCATAACACCACTATGAGGAAGTAGTGGACTTCTGAATTCCAGTGCCTGAAATAGATGATGTCTCATCAGCCTCACCACTACCACTGGACTCATAATTATCTGCACCCTTAGCAATCTCATCGGTACCAGGTGCATCAGCCTCGTCTTTAGTACCACCAGTTGCAGAAGCATTCACCCTCTCTTCAGACTGTAGAGAGGAATCATATGACTAAATAGAAGTTACCAATAAATTATGAGTCTTGCCCCGAGCTGCAGCCTGTTCCCTAGTACATTTTCTTGTGGCGCTAGGCACAAGAGCAGAATCTTCCGTAGCAATCTCATAAACCTCTTCGGACCAACTTTTATCCGGCTCCAAAGTGAATTCTGGGTTCTTGGTGCAGATTCGCGAAAAGGAACCCATATCTCCACATTTGGGGTTTCCTTTAGGCGGCATTATTTGAAGTGGTCGGGTCTTTGGTTGAATTTGGTTGGGTCAGGTATGGATTTCGGGTTAGGGTTTTGAGAATTGGGGGTGATGGGAATTTGAAATTCTTTGCAATTGGGGTAGTTGGAATTTATGAATTTGAGTGTTCGGTAATTGGGAATTTTAGTGAATGTTGGATTGGAAGTGTTAATTTGGATGAATTTTAGGAAAGAGGTTGTGTATTTGGAGGAGAAAGATAGGGTTTAGGGTTTTGGGATAGAGGTAATCTGGTTTATAAAGTTGTGAGGAATTATAAGGGGTTGGGTTGGGTCAAAATTTGGGTTCTTTGGGTTGTTCTGATTCTTACGGCACAGACCCATGTCATGTGGTTTTGACCTACGTCACGTGGGTCCCTATCATGGGTTGGATTCCACAATCATAAAATTTCCTCTGATTTTCACGGCACCAACCACGTCACGTGGGTTGACCTACGTCACGTGGGTCCCTGTCGTGGGTTGGGTTCCACAATTAAAAAATTTCCTCTGATTTTCACGACATCAATCCAGGACATGTGGGTTGAACTACATCATGTGGGTCCCTTTCATGGGTTGGATTCTGCAATCGAAACATTCCCTCTTATTTTCACAACACCAACCCACGTCACATGGGTTAACCTACGTCACGTGGGTCCCTGTCGTGGTTTAAGCTAAACACTCTTTAGTACACATCTTTATTTTCAACTTACGACTTGTATCAATCCTTGGGTTTCCTCCCAAGAAGCGCTTGATTTAACGTCGAATCACGACTCAACTTACTTTACCACTCAGACTTCATCAAGACTAAACTCCTCACATGTCCTTATTTCTTCTGTAGTTCCCACATAGTGCTTTACACACTGTTCATTTACCTTGAATAGAACATTGTCATCACCTTGCATCTCAATTGCTCCATGTGGGAATACCCTAACCACCGTGAATTGTCCAGACTATTTGGACCTTAATTTTCCAGGAAACAAGCGAAGCCTGGAGTTTTAAAGCAATACCAAATCTCCTGGGTGAAACTCTCGTTGTTCAATCTTCCAATCATGATATAATTTCATTTTCTCTATATACAGTGCTGAACTTTCATAAGCCCTGAGATGAAATTCATCCATCTCATTCATCTGCTCTAATCTCAATTTAGCCGCATCACTCCATTCCAGATTCAACCTCTTTAATGCCCATAATGCCTTATGTTCAAGTTCGATAGGCAAATGGCATGATTTACCAAACACGAGCTGATATGGAGATGTACCAATCGGTGTCTTGAATGCTATTCAATATGCCCATAATGCATCATCCAATCTTCTTGCCCAATTAGTGTTATTGGCATTCATCGTCTTCACAAAAATAGACTTAATCTAATGATTTGACACCTCCACTTACCCGCTCATTTGAGGATGGTAAGGTGTTCCCACCTTATGTTTGACACCATAGTTTTCACGCAGGGATTTGAACAGTCGATTACAGAAGTGGGATCCTCTATCACTAATGATAACTTGGGCTGTACCGAATCGTGAAAATATGTTCTTTTTCAAGAATTTTGTGACACTTCTTACTTCATTATTGGGAAGCGCAATTTCCTCCACCAACTTAGAAACATAGTCAACAACTACCAAAATGTATTTCATCCCATGTGAGCTCACAAATGAGCCCATAAAATCAATTCCCCACACATCAAAGAATTCGAGCTAGAGAATAGTTGTCATAGGAAGTTCGTGTTTGTGCGAGATGTTTCCTTGCCTTTGACATCGGTCACAAGCTTGAGCATAGTCATGAGCATATTTATAGATGGTGGACCAATAATACCCACATTGTAAGATCTTATGAGTAGTCCGTTCACCTCTATGATGACCCCCAACTGGAGATGAATGACATGCTTCCAAAATACTCATCATCTCGACTTACGGACACCTTTGAATTAGGCCATCCGCACACACCCTAAATAAATAAGGCTCATAACAAAAGAATTTTCTCACCTTATGCATGAATTTCTTCCTCTGCTGATACGACATATCTTCTGGGATTAGATCACTTGCCAAAAAGTTGGCAAAATCTGCAAACTGAGGGATTAATTTTTGTGATGTTGCCAACACTTGCTCGTCTAGAGAAGTATCATCAATATCAGGATCATACCTTAATTTAAGCATGGCCTCATCCTCAAGGCATGATAGATGGTCTGTAACCTGATTCTCAGTCCCCTTTCGGACCTTGACCTCAAAATCAAATTCTTGTAATAAAAGTACCCATCGAATCAGTCTTGGCTTGGCGTCCTTCTTTGACATAAGATATCTAAGTGTTAAGTGGTATGTATTCCCAATCAATTTTGTAACAATCAAGTAAGATTAAAATTTCTCGAAAGCAAAGACCACTGCCAACAATTCTTGCTTGATTATAGTATAATTTTTCTGAGCTGGATTAAGTGCTTTGCTAGTGTAATAAATCGGATGTAGAATCTTCTCACGCCTTTAGCCAAGGACTATACCCAAGGTCACACCACTAGCATCACACATAACTTCAAATGGCATCGTCCAATCTTGCGAAACAATGATAGGGGCTTAAATCAACTTCTCTTTTAGACACTAAAATGCTTTTAGACAAGCCTTATTAAACACAAACTTCACGTCCTTCTCTAAAAGCTTGCTAATGGATGTGCAATCTTAGAGAAATCCTTGATGATCTTTTATCGAACCCTGGATGTCCCAAAAAACTTTGAATTTCTTTAACTAAAATAGGTGGAGGTAACTTTTCAATCACCTCAATCTTAGCTTTGTCAACTTCAATACCCTTCTTTGAGATTCGATGCCCCAATACGATACCCTCATTAACCATAAAGTGATATTTTCCCCAATTTAGCACTAAGTTGAACTTCTTGCATCTTTGTAAAACATTAGCAAGGTGGTCCAAGCAGTCATCAAATGTATCTCCCACAAGAGAGAAATCATCCGTAAAAATCTAAATAGTGTCTTCCACCATGTCGGAGAAAATAGACATCATGCAACGCTGAAAAGTGGTCGGTGCATTACGTAAATCGAAGGGCATCCTTTAAAACGTTAATGTCCTATATGGACAAGTGAAAATGGTCTTCTCTTGGTTTTTGAGAGCAATGAAAATTTTATTATACCCCAAATAACCATCAAGAAAACAATACCATCCTCTACCAGCAAGACGGTCTAATATCTGATCCATGAAGGGCATAAGAAAGTGATCTTTTTAGGTCCAAGAATTTAGCTTTCGATAATCCATGAAAACTCTACCTCCAGTAACCGGCCTCATTGGGATTAACTCATTCTTGTCATTTGGAACCACAGTGATTCCTCCCTTCTTTGGCACACACTTAAATGGACTCACCCACTTGCTATCAGCAATGGAGTAAACCACACTCATATCTAACCACTTGATGATTTCTTTCTTCATAACTTCTTGCATAGGTAGGTTCAGATGACATTGGTGTTCAATGCTTGGTATGCACTCAGGATCAAGATTAACTTTGTGAGTGCAAATACCAGGTGGAATCTCGATAATGTCAGCGATAGACCAATCAATAGCCCTCTTAAACCTTTTCAACATCGAAACAAGATCCTCTACTTGCCACTCCACAAACTTGGTAGAAATAATCATGGGTAAGATGTTGTTGGCTCCCAAAAATGCATAGAAAAGGTGAGACAAAAGAGCCTTAAGCTCCAAAATTGGAGGCTCCTTAATAGAAAGTCAAGTCGGTGGGGTCACCCTATTCTTTAAATCAAGATCAAGTTTCTTAGGAGCATAAGTGTATGATCCCCTATCAACGAGTGCACCAACCATCTCATCATACTCCTCAATACCATCGCTATCAAAATTCATAATTATGGCGGCAAGAGCTTCTACCTCCAATTTTTCTTCAATAGGCACGACCATGTCATTCTCATCAACCGTATCTATTACAGAAATCACCCGCATATCATTTGGCTACTTCATGGAACAAAAAACATTGAAAGCGACATGTTCATCATTCAACATGAATTTCATCTGTATAGTTTCCATGTCAACCAGTGCACGACCAGTGGTAAGGAATGGTCTTCTCAAGATGATGGGAACCTCAAAATCAACTTCACAATCTAGAATCACAAGGTCAGCTGGAAAGATGAAAGATACAACCTTCACCAAAACATCATACAAAATGCCCACTGACTTTTTCACAGTTCTATCTGCCATAACGAGTCTCATAAAAGTCAGTTTTGGTGTTCCCAATCCTAACTGCTTGAAAATGGCTAGCGGTATCAAGTTAATGCTAGCACCCAAGTCACACAGAGCTTTTGCAAAATTATAGGACCCAATAGTGCAAGGAATTGTTAAGGCCTCTAGATCTTCCTTTTTCTCGACAAGTGAACGAGAAGCAATTGCACTACAATGGTGTAAAATATCTGTTGGCTTAAAACTGACAGTTCTCTTCTTTGTCACGAAATATTTCATGAATTTCACTTAACCTGGCATCTTCTATAAAGCCTCGACAAGAGGAATATTTACTGATAACTCCTAACATTGATATAACTTTCTAATATGTATGCTCTTCAACTTTCTTGTTCAACCTTTGAGAAAAGAGAGGAGGAGGTCGAGGAATTTGTTTGCATACTTGAGGGACCTCCTTTTCCTTTCCATTATCATATTTTGCCTTTTTGTTAGCTTCATAGAGCTTTTGAACTGCATCACCCTTTGAATTCTCTGGCTCTATCTCATTTTCTATATCAACTATCATCGGCTCATCTTTCTTACCATAATTCATAGGTATAGATGGGTCAGTCATGCACTACCTCTTCTAGTAATAATGGACAAACAATGACTATCATTCTTTAGATTCTGGATGGTGTTGCTCGGAAGGGTGCCTGGTTGACGCTGGTTCAATGCCACCGATATCTTCCCGAACTATTGCTCCAATGACAGTCGAATAAGATTCTACTTTCTGACTTATTTCTGAAATGTCTGACCTAATCTCCTTCAAGAAACTCTCCTGGCTCTCTGACCCTTTGACCAGTTTATTAAGAAGGGCTTCCATTCTTAAATTTCTATAGTCTACATCGCGATTTCTAGGTGGATCATATGCGCCACTCTTCTCTTTATAATCATCATTTCGACTCCAATCACCGTCACGATTTCATTCTCTGTATCTATATCTTGACTTGTTATAATTGTCTCCATAGTAGTTCCGACCATGATTCCCTTGCCTTGAGTTTCAAGAGTCTTGGTTAGACCCTTAGCCCTTGGCTCGGAAACCCACCACCTATCGATCGAAGTACTTAGCCTCCTTATTAGATTCATAATCGCCATGCCTAGGTTTTTTGCCTTGTGCACCTATGGCATGCACCTCTAGCCTTAATCTGTTTAGCTAGTAAGCCAATTTCTATCGTCAACTGTGCGACCTCTTGAGCTACAGATTCATCCAAAGCCAGTTGTGCTGCCGAGGCTCAAATAACATATGTCCCAGCAGGTGTATCTGCCTCCCGAGTATGCCATCCTCGATTGGTCTTAGTGATATGATCTGAAATTTCTGAAGCTTGTTCCCACCTCAGACTCATAAATGCTCCAGCAGTGATAGTATCTTCTACAGTCTTGGTATTGGGATTTAAAGACCTGTAGAAGATCTCAAGTAAACTCCTACCACTCATCCTATGATTTGGAACAATCTACAGCTTCTTCTTAAACCATAGGCATGCTTCATAAAGTGCTTCAGAATGTAGTTGTCTTAAGTTGTAAATCTCATCCTTCAGCTGTAAAATCTTAGAGGGTGGGAAAAATCTCTCCAAAAATTGATTTCTTAACTCTTGCCAGGTAGTGATGGAACCTCGTGGTAACTCGGCCAACCACAAAGTTGCTTCTCCTATTAGAGAGAATGGAAACAATCTCAATTGAATAACTTCTTGGTCAACTACAGGCAAATTGAATGAAGTGCAAACCCCCACAAAATTCATCACGTGCATGTTTGGATCACCTGTAGGAAGACTAACGAACACACCTTTCAAGTTTAGCAGGTGGATCAAGGCACTTGTAATGTAAAACTTAGAGCCTTGAGGTAACTCTGGTGGAATAATGGCACAAGTCTCAACCGACTCAAAATGAGCCACATCCTCTTATTTGTGATCATCATAAATCGGCACATATGGTCTTTGAGGTTGTTGTTTCACCCTCAGTATTCTTTGTCTCTCTTCAAGTACAACAAGACGTTATACTGCTTTTTGCATTCCTTGATGATCTCTATCTGCTTGTCCAAGGGCTGCTTGCCTCACATTTTCCTCAGCCGTTAATTAGGCAGTGATTTTTTTCGCAGTTTCATGACTAACTGGCTGAATTGGCTGGTTATGAATCTCTCGTAACTGCAGGATTCTGAACTCTGTCGGTGTTTACCATTCTTCGATTAGCTCTAAGTATTCATTCTATCTCAGTATCAAGTGGAATCAGGGGATTGCCTTGACTCCTAGTGTTGGGCATACACATGTGTGTACCCTTAAAAGTGTAGAAAAATAAAACCAATCAACTATAATAAACAAATTGATGAACTCAATAACCGTATTCCTTGACAACGGCGCTAAAATTTGATGTCTCCCAAACTATACCTCGAAAAAAAATATAAAGCAGTCGTTGAATCAACTATAGAACCCAACTAGGTTGGGATCGATCCCACAGGGAATAGGACAAAAGTCTATCGAATGCTAGTATGAGTAATTGGCAAGTAAATAAAATTGGGGGATTTTTTTAAGCAAGTAGTAGCAGTAATGATTGTTGATTATTGGATTTGTTATCACTATGAGAAATACACTAGGACTGTGATCCCCAATGATTCCTTAACTCCACTGGTAACATGTGCTAGCAAAACCGTCCCGCTGCATTACATGTAAAATCTAAAAATATATGTTCATCTAAATGTCTCTCGTCCTTGGTTAGATAAATTTCACTCTTCTCCACTCGGTCTCCTAGTATCGCACTACTAACCCTTGTTCTGGATCTCAAATAACTATCCCTATTATGGCTCAAGTTATTAGATGAAGGTTAATAGCTTCAAATCTTTGTTGTTATTCCCTTTTCCTGATCTCTACTTCTCTCTCGAGTAAGTCTAGAATACAGGCGAGTTTCTAATGTTTGCAACTGTTACAAGACCAATCACAAAGAAAGAAATAATAATACATGCAGTCACACCGGTTCAGAATTGCTTTGCACTTAACCCATTTCGTTAATTCCTCATGGTTTACACAACCCTAGTTGATGGGTTTAGTTACTCATGATTGCAAGAACACAAGAAGATTCAATGATGCAAACATAATTGTAAACTCACAATAAAGAAGAAAACTCTGAAATTTCAATATCAATAAAACCCTCGAATTGGTGTTCCAAGATTACAAAACTAATAATATATTTATGAACTCAAAATAATGAAAATATGTCTCAAAAAAATGTAATGACCAACCCCTAAACGTAGGACAATATAGGGGTATTTATAGATACAAGATGAATCCTATCCTAAACAAAATAAGAGAACAAAGTCGGCAACTTTCCACGGTTTTGTGGGTTGGTATGGTGGAACCAACCCATGTCACGTAGGTCTCTGCCGTGAAAATCAGTCTTCATAACACCTTTCAGGAGTTGACCTACGACACTGATCTACGTCAAGTAGGTCGACTTCACGTGACATGGGTCCCTTCCGTGAGTCACTCTTCTAGTTTTAGCTTGGCTCTTTCATCTTCAAATGCTCCAATCTAGCGCATGCTTCTTCCCTTCTTCTCCATTTTACCTCCAAAGCCTATTTTCCTATAATATAGAACAGAAAACACATCATACCTACCAAACATACCTAAGTTATTGCATATTTTCTTTATTTTAAGCATCGAAAGTTCCATGAAACCATGGCGCATCAATGGGTTGTAACCTTAAGCGTAGAATGAAATTATCTAGTTTTGGAAAAGAAAATTTGAAAAAACAACAACAATAGGAAATACGATTGACTTCACGACTCGTGGACTCAGTTCACAAGTCATAGAAACAATTATATTTCTTATTTCCAAGTGACAAGTCTCAATCTAGGGACCATGAATAATAGTATGACTCATGGATCCAATTCAAGAGTTGTAAAGTCAGTTGCGTAACCTAGGCAGAAACTTGACTTTTTTGGTCACTAATTCATGGAAGGGTCTTTGTGTAGTGGTTTCAGTTCACGAGTTGTAGACCCATTTATGCTATTCTGGGTTGAAAAATGTGGTTACTAGTCACTGTTAATGAGTCAGATCGTGAGTCATGAACTCAAACCATAGCTCGTGAACCGCTAAATAGTCTTTAATTTTAAATTCTTTTCTTCTTTTCATTTTTTATCTTTATGTCTAATGTTTTAACTCGCAAGTATGATGCCTCTGAATAATACATCTAAATATGGAGGAAATAACACATCTACCAATCAAGGACGAGTGCGAGAGCTTTTTCATAAGTTGCAAGATGAGTCCTCTAAAGAGGAAGAATAGCCATAACTAGAGACTCACATCATGAGGAAACTTACTAGAGAACAAGATAAGGCTCAAAAACAGGCAACCTCTCCCCAGTCTCAAGAGAGAGAAGGCTTATATAGTACAACCAATGTAGTGAGTCTGAGTCTGAGAGCTTAGAATTCAGCAGTGGTGCTCAAGCTGAGAGTTTGAGGTCACATACTATCTCTTTTGAAAGAAAGAGATGGGTAGAAATCAGGGGTAAATCTACCAAACACTAGGAAAATGTTGGTGGCAGGTTCCTGGTATGAGGGTAATTGATTAGAGAGACTTTTCCCCCATAGTCAAAGGAAATCTTAAGAGGAGTATCTATGAGGAGGAAAAGATCTAGACTATAAGTTTTAATGAGATACATGGGATTAAAGAATTATTTGACTGGTATTAGCTCGGTTGAATAGGTAAGGCCCCAAGAAAGTACATCCCGGAGATGGTGTATGAGTTTTATGTTGCATATGTAGAAGCATTGATAAACTAGAATACCAAAGATCAGAATGTAAAGTGGCAATCAACACTATATATGGTGCAATTCCAGCACAAACAAGTTGATATCTCTGAGCGCACCATTTAATGCTTTCTATTTCTCCCCAGGCTTGAAGTTTCAATGAACACTATAGAGTATGACTATCCAAAAAAAGTAATAAAAGATATGAAGAGGTTGGACCCTGCCTCCATCATGTTTGAAAAAAAGAAAGAAGCCAAATGAGTGAGTAGAAGCGTCAGATTATAAATGTATCGTTGAATTTTTCTGCCAAATTATGGTGGTCTATTATTTGACATAGATTGGGTCCAACTAGTAATTATAACATACTCACTCCCAACAAAGCAATCCCGCTTGCTAGTATTATGTTAGGGTATGCCATAAACATAGCTCTATACATTGCTGATGAGATTTAGGAGAGAGAACAGAGGGACAACAACAGTATCTATTTTCCATTCATTGTATTTGACTTGTACAAAGAGTCATCGGTGCCTACCTTCTCGGGTTTAGATAATATTATAGAGATGACCCATATTTAAGATATTAATTTCATTTTCAATGAGGTAAATCTGGTTGCATTGTCTACAAATAAGCCATTGAGTTCACTAGGAGACACATTTCTTGAGAGATTCTAGAAGGGGTGAGCAGGTTGATACCCTCGTTCAGATTGAGCAAATCGATTGGGCTGCTGTAGAGCCATTGATTGACATTGAGACTTCAGGCACTGAGTCTTAAACTACAACAATTCCACCATAAGCATCCATAGCTCCCAAAACTCTTTGTCCTCCAGCTGCCACAACTATGGTGACAGTCTCAAAGGATTTCCTAAAGGACATAGAACAACGGATATGTCACATGGAGAGGCAGTTGGACAACATGATGAAGCAGTTGAAACCATAGGTAAAGTCTTCTATTAAGGCTTCTGAGACTAGATTGCGACCTTTACTTGATTAGTCTGTGCAGGAATTACTTGGACGCAAAGAAGGTTTTGAAGAAAGAATGAATGAGAGGTTGAAGTTTTTATAGCTTCCATTGATATGAAAGTTACTTGGTGACCTCGCTTAGCTATGAGAGGATGTTGCAGCTTTGCCTATAAGACATGTTTTGATTATTCAGGACCTGATCATCACTATGACTGATAAGTGAGAGCAAACACTAGAGCCATTTAACTTGTTTGAGCATGAGAATCCCCCACCAAATAAGGGGAAGAGGAAAAGAATCGAGGATGAGTATGCTGGGAGTAACCCAGAGAGGGCACATAAGAGAGAGATAAGATAGTTATTTGACACCCAATGAACCTCCTTAGAAGAGTTTAGACAGTGAGAGGAGGTTGATCTTGCATTGGCAAGAATAGCATCAACTAGTGTGGCACCTGTAAGTGCCATAACACTTTGAGGCGATGCCCCTTTGGTAGAACCTCTCCCAATGAGTGTAGTGGCGACCATCATAAATGTTGTTACTAAAAAGAGCACTGGGGTGCATTAGCAACCCCCATAGACACTTTGACAATGGACCAATGCACCTAGGGCACCCTAGGGATGTTCCTACTTTACATGCCACTGTAATATTTTAGGCCTATGGCCACACTAAATCTGGACAACTCTTGAAAAGTGTTGCCAAAAGTGTCTAAGGGTACGCTTTCAAAGTGTGGACTTTGAATAGAGCTTTTGGCCACAGAAACAATGGCAAGACTTTGAAAGCATGCTCTATTTAGACTATATTTTATAAGTGTTGACAAATTATAAAATAATTAACAATGTTTGTTCGTACATACAACCACACTTTTAAGTGTGCTGTATTTGCAACTTTAACAACAATAGTTCGTAAGTGTTGTCTATTAGTTCTCATAAAATTTTGATCAAAATAATAATTTTCCCTCCACGTATCTATTTTCCCCTAATTTCTAAAGAGTCCAGGTATTAGCCATAAATTTCAGTCTAACAAGTTTCTCTCTGGTTTCTCTATAGCCCTCTTAATCCTTCATCTAATTGCATTGCTCAGAGAAAAATCCCAAGTCTGTTCTTAACCCTAAAAATCTCTTTATTGTCTGAAGATGAGCATGGGCATGGATACGGTGCCATTGAGTGCAACTCATGAAAATCTTAATGAACAAACTACTCAACTTATGCAGTGCAAACCCTTTTCCGAGCATAAGGTCAATTCCTTCTTCTTTTCTTTTTTTGAATTTGAATGTGTTGTTCTTGTATATTTTATCTAAAATTTCTTGATTCAATTCCAAATTGATGAGTTTTTGGTCGAAAATTTATGGGTTTTCTTTTCCAACTTGGTATTATTCCAAGTTTTTGAGGATTAGTTTGATGTGTTCTTCATAAATTAGAAGAGGGGAAACAATATGTGTTGCTCGATTTCAAAATTTAAAATATTTTCAGTTTCTTTTCAGTATGGATGTTGGGAAGAATGGAAAAGTTCAACTTCAACAAAGCCACGGGTATGAATTTATAGGTCAATCTTTTTTCTTCACTTTTTATGTGTCTATAGATTAGCTAAAAAATGATTACTTGGCTTTTATTCTTGAACAAAGTAATAACTAAGAAAGAGCAGCACAATAATCCACCATAACTAGAGTTTAACAATACTCCACCTTTCTGATATAAAATTGAGTTTGGTTTTAGATCATTTTGCTCGATTATTACTCTGTCTCGGCTTCTCTTCTTAGTTTCATGGTTTCTCTGGGCTCTATCTATTTTTTTTTTATTTCGATATTCCTCCATTTCCTCCTTGGCGCCCATTTCTTACTGATGGAATTTTGACGGAGATGTGTTGGTTCACAGTATTTCTCTTGGCTAATTATTTAAGTGTAAATTATTTCTGCTTATTAGAGTTAGTTTTTATTTATAATGTATATCAATAAGTCAACTAACATTACTATCGTAGGAACTTGAATCAATATTTATCAATAACTGGGCAATTAAAAGTGCTATTAACCCAAAAGAAATGTTTCAAGAAATAAGAAGAGAATAGAATTTAAAGCATGTTGGGTTCTACTTGCAAAGAGGAGTCTGTGTAGTCTTGACTATTCATAGCTATTGTTAGGCACTCTAGTAAACATATACAGTAGTTCATCCCCCTTGTGTTGCTGTTTGTTATATTCCATTTGAAGTTATGTACGTTCTATTTTTAGACCCTTTTGAAATACAGAGTATATCTAGCACATTTGGTTCTTATATATCCTTCTTTGAGCATGGTTTTCTGAAATGAAGATTTAATCTATGATGGTTTATTAAGTAAGGCATCCTTTACCTACTGGAGAAAACATTGCTTACATATTCTAATATGGTTTATTGTGTAGAAAAGAATCTTTTACATCCACTTATCCATAGAGGAAAAGTAAAAATAAAAATTCATGTTCTCTCTGAAGCAATTTTTACATATGTTACACCAGATTGGAATTGTTGTTGTTTGCGGGAACATCTATTTCACTTATGGGACTGTCTTTTTCAATTTTTCATTTTGCTTTTGATTTTGCTATGTTGCTTGGTTAAGTCTGTCTACTCAAGGCTTAACTTCTTTTGTGCTACCATGCAGGCAGGGGCTAATGCCAATGTTAGGACTAGTGAAGCAACTCCTTTGCTCATTGCTGCTCATAATGGTAGTGCAGAAATTATTAACTACTTACTACATGTTGGACCTGATACTAATGCCGCTGATGAGGTAATTGAAAAGAAAATCTAACAGAATATAATGTTCTTTTTTGTTTTAGCATTTTTTGGAAGAAATGTTCAAGGAGTACTTCTTTCAATTATTGGAAAGATGATTTCCACTGTCATGAATTGTATTATTTTTGAACAAGTCACTGGAAAAAAATCAATTAGTGACTTCCGCAAGGACTGTTAATTGATACCGACCTAGCTTTTGTTGTCTCTACAGGATCATAACAAGCCAATACATGTTGCAGCTACAAGAGGCAGTCTGACGGCTGTTGAAGCTTTATTGGCCATCACACCACACATTCAGAGTGGTCAAAAATGGAGTGTGGATGGAGTCATTGAGTTTATGCAATCTGAATATTGAAGAAAACTGTTGAATGAAGTCATTGAGTTTACACAATATGGATATAGAAGAAAATAGGTACTTAACTTATCTTTTTGTAAGATAAATCGTTCTTGGTTTTGGTTTTCTGCTTGTGACTCAGAGTTGCTTTTAATGATACTATCTCAGTGAATATTTCCTTTCCTTCAGTCATGCAAATTTCTACTTCCTTTTCATTGTCTAAACTGTGAAAATAGCAGGAAAGAACAGAAGCTAGTAGGAAATCAAACAAGTCAAGAGAACCTACTACTCCAAAGAAAGATACTATGATTTCACCTTCACCTTCAAAATGCAATAGATTCTCAATTCTTGTTTGACATCTTCTAAGTTCGACATTTCTTCATTGCTAGATGGTAAGATTCTCGTTTGACATCTTCTTACCTCTATAACTGTAATTATGCGGTAAAGTTGTTTATGTTCTTGTATTCTTCTTATCTATCTAACCTTTGACAATAACTTAAAGGTATGTCAGTAATTTACGTCTGCAAGTGTCTAACCTTTTGTGGTTTTACATGATAACTGATATATATGTATAAGATTAATTGGTATGAGCTAAATTACAAGAAGAAACCTTCTTTTCATTTGATTTAGGAATCTAGAAAAGAAGACAAAATTATGCTCTATTGCATCTTCGGCTATTTGGCCATATTATTTTTAGTGATATACGGAATGTCGATAAGATTTCATAGAGGAAGCTTCCAGCTATGTGATTTTGTTTGATGTACCTATTTTTACACCAAACATGTGGTAATAGCTGCTTAGGGTCCTCAAAAATAGTACATCAGGCAGAAGATATCATGTTAACAACTTAAAATCTCCATTATTTTAAAACTAGTTAATTCCATAGAAAGGATTTATAAACGAGAAAGTGAATGGTATTTAAATAATTTAAGAAAGTCATACCAATTATATGGGCTCTTGGGGAACTTCACGTATGAGGTTGTCAACTTCAAATCCGCCTACAAAATATTATGTCAAATATGTTGTTTGAGATGATTTTTATTCTAAAACTGTTAATTTGAGGGCTTTGACCAATAGTGCAAATCCAATAATAACCAGTGGGATACAAACATTTGCCAGAATAAAGAAATCACTCTGATGTAAATGGAAATATTGGGCTCTCAAGGGCATAATTCTTTGTTGGTTCAACTTTTTGATGAGAAAACTTGACGCTAGTTGTTATTGTAGCCATAGAACGTAGTAAAATGGAAGACATCATAGTTTTTTATAGCTATAGTTTTTCATTGTAGAACTATTTTGTATGATTTTCTGCATATTTTAATTGACGTAAACTTTTTGACTTTTTTGATATAAGGTTATAAAGAATTGATCAAAGTTTAAGTACATGCAGTCTTTAGTAAAACTTAAGCTTAAATCATTAAATCCCTTAATATGATAGACACATGGCACTAAAATTATAGGAATTATTGCATATTTTCCTTTTCATAGAAAGTAGATGCAATACACGCTAAATGTCTCGAGGAATATTCTGAAGTTAGCTTCCTCTGAGGATCACTGTGAACATTTTTCATTTTCATGCTAGTAGAATCAGCCAGGGAGAGTTGGACACAATTATCATTTATTTCACTGCAACTTTCCATCATTGGCAGGACAAGAGTGAGTGCAGCCTTGAACACAACTTGTAACTAATGTTGTGGGAACATTTTTTAGTAAAATATAAAATGTGCCATCTTAGTCAATCGGTCTACAATGACCCCAATACTATCAAAACCATGGGACGTATGAGGTAATCCACTAATAAAATCCATAGTGACCCGCTCCTACTTGCACTCGGGAATGGGAAACTACTGAAGAAAACCACTGGGTATCTGGTGCTCGGTCTTTACCTTCGAACAACATATGAATCAAGCCACTAATTCAGAAATATCTCGCTGTATACCACTCCACCAGTAGTGCTGCCTCAGATCTTGATACATCTTAGATGTCCCAGGATGAATAGAGTATCTGCAATTGTGTGCCTCATCCAAAATCAAAAGAATAAAGTCTCCAACCCTTGGAACACACACATGATCATCATATCTCAGTATACAATCAGAACCCAAGGTAGCCCTCTGGGACTCCCCTCTCGCTACCCGCTCTCGAAGACCACAAAGTTCACTATCCTCAAACTGTCATCTCTAAATCTGCTCTAACAAACTAGACTTTACCCTAACACAAGCAATAATCCTCCTAGGATCAGATATATCCTAATGCACCATCAAATAAGCTAAGGACTGAATGTCCAAAGCCAATGGCCGCTGAGAGACTGGAATAAAGGCTAAGCTAGCCATACTCACTGCCTTCCTCCTCAAGGAGTCTATAGCTACATTTTCCTTTCGCAGATGATACAGAATAGAGATGTCATAGTCCTTCAGCAATTCTACCCACCGACAGTGCCTCGAATTAATATCCTTTTGAGTCATAAGATGCTGAAGACTGCAGGGATCAGTATAAATCTCATAATGAACCATTTATAGATAGTGCCTCCAAATTCTAAATGCAAATACTACTGCTGCCAACTCCATGTCATGAGTAGGTTAATTACGCTCGTGCACCTTTAGCTGTCTCGATGAATAGGCAATCACGTGATCTCGCTGTATCAGCACACAACCCAAGCCAATAGCAAAAGCATCACAGTAGATAG